>CM056049.1:390560988-391760988 GCA_029574335.1 Rana kukunoris
CAGCAAGAGCCAGTCCTTGCATGAACACTCCACAGGAAGGCTCGTCCACAAATATGGACTGCAAATTGTATTTAACAAAGATGGTGACAAAGAACACCACCGGGTTGACCATGTCCAACCACCTTGCCGTCGCTGGCGGTATGTGACCTCCCTCTTGATCAGGTTCAGTCTGCTTCCCCACAACAGCAGGAAGGAACAGACCATAGACCCGAGCATAGAGAGATGCTGGCAAAAAGACACACATAGCTTAACAAAGAGAAACTCAGGCAATAAGTACGTCTTGACCAAGCTTACCCTTCCCTCAGGGAAAGTTTCCCAACCCTTCCAGGCCTTCACCTTCCGAGTGGCACTCACCAGCCTGCGCTCCCAGTTTAGCTTGGGATAATCACCCGGGCCGAAATGAATGCCAAGAACTCGAATCTCTGGTACGGGCGTGGGGAACACGTCCGGAAGGGGGAACTGCTCCCCCTCCTTCCCCAACCAGAAAACTTCACTCTTGTCCCAATTGACCAGCGAGCCTGACGCCTCAGAGTAGCACCCGATCTGGGACTCCACATAATGGGCCTCCTCAACGACAGATACCACCACCGAGACGTCGTCCGCATAGGCCACAACCCTCACCGCCGAAAACCGGACCCCCGACAGGTCCCACCGGAACCCCCCCAGACGCCCGCAGTCTAGCCTCCTTACGAAGGGGTCGACCGCAAAGATGTACAGGAGGGGGGCTCAGCGGGCACCCCTGCCGGACGCCAGAGTCCACGGCAAAGGCCCGGCCCACCCAACCGTTGACAAGAGGGAAGCTCTCAGCTCCCCTATACAATACCTGCAGCCAATCAACGAATTGATCAGGCAGACCGTATCTCCTCAGAAGCAGCCAAAGGTACTCGTGGTTCACCCGATCAACAAACGCCTTAGCCTGATCCAATGCAAGCAGATACCGCTCGCTGCCATCAGCCCTGCACCTTTCCACAGCTCCCCCGGACGCTCAGGACGGCACTACTCAAAGTGTGCCCCGGCCAGGAATTGTGCAGTGCTGAGAGGGAGACAGCATTCCTGCCCGCCAAAGCAGACAGACGGTAAACAAGATCTTTGCCAGTATCTTCCTATCTGTGGTAAAAGGGCGATCGGACGCCAATTCTCCACCACAGACGGATCTTTCCCCCCTTGACAGTAGGATCAGAAGCTGACCTTCTCATTGAGGGAGGCAGCAGGCCATAGGCCAAACATTCACTAAACACGTCCCTCAGATGAGGAGGCCAAGAGGCTCTTAAAGGTTTTGTAGAACTCGGGGCCGTGAGGCCCATCGGGCCCAGGTGACTTTTTTAGAAGCTAAAGAGCTAATAGCCTGCTCAACTTCAGCTACCGAGATCTCTTCTGTCAGAGAGTCAGGAAGGTCAGACCCCACTTCCAGCGGGGTCTCATCAAGGAATTCCCTGACTTTCTCCATGTCTAGAGGCCGCTTCTTCAGGAGGTCCGAAAAAGTGGTCTCTGACGACACCCAGGATCCCCGATCTGGACCGGACCAGAGATCCTGAGGCATCCTTCAGGCCATGTACGACCTTCGACCTCGCCACCTCACCACAGCTCCTGTAGGGATCAGAGAGATATAACTTCCCATAATCCCTCTCAAAAACCAGGGAGGCGAGACGGTCGTACTGACACTCCTTCATCTGCGCCTTCAGACCGATATCTGTTCCTGAGAGCCCCCAGAGGACACCAGGCGGTCAAAGCTGCCTGCGTAGTCTCTGGTAAGCCTGGTACTTGGAAGCTGCCCTGTACCCAGAGATTTCCCGGAAAAAGTCGCCAGACCTCTTTTTAACTACTTCCCACCACTCAAGGCGGGAGCAGTGCCCTCAAGGAGCGAGGTCTGGCCCAGGAAGAAAAACCTCATAGGCTTCCCTAACCTCAGGATCCTCCAGTAGCGACCCATTCAGGCGCCACAAACCCCTCCCTTTCTGAGGAGTGTCAGCGACATTCAGGGCCACAGATACCATACAGTGATTCGGAGAACTCTACCGACTGCAGCTCAGAGCCGAGCAGACAGAGTCCTCCTTTAAAAAAAACCTATCTAATCTACCTCCTTACTACTACCTCGGGAAAATGTGAAACCAGTGAGGTTGGGAGGTGACGAACGTGCACATCCACCAACCCTGGCCTCCCTCACTACGTTATTCAAAAAAAATACTATCATATCCCAGAGGGTTGGCTGGCACCTGCCCGGTCTTTGGGCCTAGTGATCATATCTGAAATCGCCACCAAAAATCACCTGCTGGGACGTAAAAAGATAAGGCTTAACGCCGTAAGGAGGCTCCTCCTCTCCCTCCTAGTTTGAGGCCCATAAAAATTTATGAGCCGGAGGAATTGCCCCCTCACGACAGCGTCCACCACCAGACATCTACCGATCTCCACTTCAATCACTCGCCGGCAAGCCACCGGACCAGTCTTAAAAAGGACCGCAACCCCACTGCAGGGCTCGGCCGCAAGAGACCAGAGGGAGGGCCCACATCTCCACTCCCTCTTTGCTAGATGCATCTCTGCCACAGATGCCAGCCAGGTCTCCTGCAAAAACAAAATGTCAGCTTCAACACGGCTGAGAAAATCGAAGGCCATAAAACGAGCTCCCGCAGAACGAATACTTGCGACATTAATGGTCGCAAGCCGTATTGGAGAGGGTACCCGCCATCAGAAATGATTGAAAGTGGTCATGTTCTCCTTCATACTACAAACACAAAAACATATTACATATCTACACTTCCTCCTCCTCTGAGCCGAGGAGGAGGAGAAGATACCAAACGGGTCCCCAGGGACACCCCAACTTCGTGCCCCTGGGGGAACCCCACCTCTTCACTGGGGACTTCCCGCCCCCAGATCTGGCAGCCTTCCCCTTCTTCTTTTTGCGTCTCACCTGCTCCCACTACCCTGCCCTGCCACCTCTCCGAGATGACTACACCACCCCCCTCCACGGACCCGCTGCTTCGAGATTTCCCTCTTGGATGAGGCTCAGCAGCTTCCATCTCCATGGCCACAGGGCCAGAGGAGGACTCTGGGTCCAAAGGGGGGGGAATGGAAGAGGCAAGAGGGGGGGGCCAGAGACAGGGGAGAGGACAGGGGGGGGACCAGACTTAGCTGGACGGGAAGAAGAAGGGGAAGGGGGGGGACGGGACTTGGGAGGGGGGGGCGAGGGGGGGGGGTACGAGGAGGGGGAAGATGAGGAGGAGGGCATGGGGAAACAGATGGAGGGCCAGGTGGAGGGGAGTGGCAATGGTGAGGAGGGGGAAAGGGAAGGGGGATGGGGATCGGCCCTGCAACATTAGGAGAGGAAGGCCCTGGCCCCGGACCCTCAGGCCCGGGACCCCCAGGCCTCCCGACTCCTCCCCACCGGCTCCGCCCTCCGAGGATCGGGAGCCTCCTGGCCAACCGAGCCCGTGTCCCCCGGGGGGGGGAGCACCCACGCCCACGCCTGCTCCGCCTTCTTTGAGGCAATGGGCCTGTTGGTCCCTCCGGAGTAGTACTAGGGGCTCCAGGATCCCCACCCCCCGCCATCACTCGCCGGGGGGGCTTCGGCCGCTCCCGGCCCGGGAGGTCCCCCCCCTGAGGCAAGAACCCGATATGCTTTGGGACACCTGCTAAATGGGTGCCCCATCTCACCACACAAGTTGCAGCATATCTTCCCACATGACTCGGACTGGTGGCCAAACTCGTGGCACCGGCCACATCTGCCACCGTGCAGTCCGAGCTCATGTGGGTCGGGCTGCCGCACTGAAGCAACGACGGGGCTGTCCCGGGTAGAACGCCAGGATCCGGTCTCTTGCCTAGAAAGGCGCTGCCAGGGAGGTTGGCAACACTGTTGCCCTCCCTCTTGAGCCGGATCCTGGTCAACCAAGCCCCGGTCCAGACCCCGCGCTCATCAAGGTTCTTCCTCAGGGGGTCTGCAACTGCCCGTACCTCCCGAGCCAGGTGGCAATGTCCTCCGGAGGGGAGCGACTCATTCCTCACCAGGATGGTGATGTTCTTAACCTCCTCCTGCCTGGAGATGGGAATGAGCCTGTACCTCTTCCAAGGGTCAACGCCCCTCACCAACCCAAAGCCGGTGATAAAGCGTTCCATACACACGGGAGTGACAAACTTATATCAAACTCCCGTGTGTTGGTGGGATGGATGACAGCAAAAAGGTCATCCACCCCAAAACCCAAGGAGAGTACCAGGCCCACCACCTCACCTCGAGCGGGGCAGGGGTCCGGACCCTCGTACCGAAGCTGGACAACATTCCTACGCCTCCTCTCTGGACCACCTGTACCCCTCGTCCACGCCGACCCCTGCGTCCTCATCCTGGTCAGCAGGGGGGGCGCGGAAATTCTGGGCGCCAAAACCGGCTGTACAGGTGGTCCAGAGGGGCACGAGAGCCCAACACCTGGGCGAAAGAGCGACCCCCCTTTAGGGCAGACAATAAGTTGGCTCCGGAGACCCCGAAAGATGTTCTCCGGAAGTGGGGCACCCCCCTCAGCACCCCCCCCAGAAGTGGGGGGGGACGGGGGGCCCCCATCCCTGCCGGTGGTGTTGCACCCACCCCGCTGATATACCCTGACCACCCTGACCCACCACCTTTGGCCTGACTACAGGCTCCCCCCCCCCGGGACCACAGCAGAGGGGGGTACCACCCCCACCAAACTCCCCCACCCAGACCCCTCCGCGACCACACCAGCCCCTTGGGACTCCACCTGTACTGGGGGGGAGCCCCCCTGGGACCCCTCCAACTGCCGGATATAATCGTATGCTATACAGTCCACTGGGAGGGGTCCCACCTGACTTTCCCCCCACCCCGCCTGTGCTGCAGGGAGCCCCTCGGGGCCTGTGGCAGTGTCCATGGGGACCTGGGGGGGTGGCAGCTTACCGTCCAATTTACCGTCCTCAACGTCTCTGTCCATCTCCTGCCGGGGGTGCCTGGAGGTGCCTGCTGCAGCGTCCGGGGCTGGGCACCCCTGTACCCCCGGCCTCTCATCCCCCAGGTCCCCTGAGCCCCCACCGACCACCGCAAACTCGCGGGGGGGCACTTCCGGTCGCGGGACGGGCACTTCCGGTTTCGGTATGGTCACTTCCGGTTTCGGTCTGGTCACTTCCGGTTCCGGCTGGGGCACTTCGGTTCCGGCTGGGGCACTTCCGGTTCTTGGGCGGTCACTTCCGGGTCCCGGTCTACTCCACCCCCAACAGCCGGCGCCATCTTGGCCACACTGCACACAAGCTGTTTCCCTCCAGATGACCGCAGCACAATGCCTCCACCATGTGTCTGCCTCTCTCCCGATGACATAGCAGCCGCAGGAGCAGTCCCTGGCCTTTCCATGGCCAGATCCTCCCGCTCCTCTGCAAGCTGAGGGGGTCATGGAAGCCGACACATGGCGGGCTTCAGCTGTGGCAGTGCGACCATCCTGGGGGAGCCTGGGTATGCTGACCTGAAGATGGCGGGGGGGTACCGCCGGCGGCACCTGGGCCCGGCGACCTCCTGGATCACTGGACTCCCCGGACTTCGCCAACCCCTCAGTCCCTTCCACGGACCGAGGGATCGGCTCCCGGGAACCCTCCCCAGGTTTTATGGCCATACTGGGCCCTGCACCACCGGCACTCGCCCCCCCCCCACTGCACCCAGGCTCCCCTGACTCTCCTGGCTGTTTGGGGGGTTGGGACCCCTTCTTAGACCGCCCACTCCTCCTTGCTGCCTGGCTCCCTTCCCGGTTGGCCTGCTGGAGGGTCTTCCGGAGCTCCTCTAGGAAGTTCGCCTCTCCAGCCCCACGTTGGCAAAAGCCCCCCAGGTATTCCCATATTTCTTTTACTTCTAGTCCTAGGGTGGTGATGGCCCCCTTGAATTCAGATCTTTTATTACTGGAGCACCTGTCCCTCTTTTCCCTCAGGCCTGCGAGAGTAGTCATCTTTTCCACGCAGGCCTGAGATATCCTCACCAGCAGGGATTTGATTTTATCCCGCCTCCTCCTGGTTCTTGCTTCATTCTCACCTGGCTGAGGGGCTGTCCAGTCTGAGAGACCCACCTGGGTCTCCAGGAAGAGACGGTCCTCCCTGCTGATGGTGGTGGCGGTGGTCTGGCTGGAGGGCAGGTGCTGTTGACTCCTCCGGAGGCCGGAAGCCGGTCCACCTCCGGGGCTGAGGGAGGCCATCCCACCCCTCTTCCGGGGCAGGGGGCTGGGGGCTGGAGGCTGGTCCTGGTAGGCTGGAACACAGGAGCTCTGGAAGACAGGTCTTCTCTCCTCTCCAGCAGGAAGCAGAATGAGCTCTGTGGGAGGAGCCGGAACTACTGCCAGTGGGAGGAGCTGCACTGAGACCGAGGAGGGGTTTCGCCCCCGTTGTTCTCCGCCATTTCCGCCGGCCCCCCCCGGATGTAAAAGAGCTTGATTTGGGGTAGGGGGCCTGGCCGAACATGGCCGAGAGCATCGGTGGGTGTCCCCCCCCCGGCGGAAGGCGGCGGCGAAGACCGGTGCGGGGCTGGAGCCCCCCCGGCAGAAAACGTCTGGAAGACCGAGGGGCTCCGCCCCCGTTGTTCTCTGCTTTTTTCGGCCGGCCCCCCCCGGATGTGAAAGAGCTTATTTTGGGGTGGGGGCCTGGCTGGACATGGCGGAGAGCATCGGTGGGTGTCCCCCCCCGGCAGAAGACGGCGAAGCCCGGGGCCCAATGGGCTGGTGGTGGGGGGTCCCGGCAGAAGACCCCCGGAGCTGACTAATAAATTATTTTTTTCTGTGTGTTTTTTTTGGTGTTTACACTTTTCCACCCGGTGAATGGGTAGGGGTACGATGTACCCCATACTCATTCACATAGGGTGGGTGGCCAGAATCTGGGGGCCCCCTTAATATAGGGGGCTCTCAGATTCTGATAAGCCCCCCGCCCGCATACCCCGACAACCAACGGCCAGGGTTGTCGGGAAGAGGCTCTTGTCCCTATCGACATGGGGACAAGAGTGCTTTGGGGTGGGGGGGCAGTGCCCCCCTCCCCCACAGCACACACTCCCCCATGTCGAGGGCATGTGGTCTGGTACGGCTCAGGAGGGGGGGGGGGCGCTCGCTCGTCCCCACCCCCATTCCTGTCCGGCCAGACTGCGTGCCTGGGAGAAGGGTTTGGTCTGGATCTGAGGGGGAACCCCACGCCGTTTTTTGGCGTGGGTTTAACCCCTTATGTTCCAGATCAAATCTAAGAGCCTGTTGTGCACCTGAAGGGGGACCCCCACGCCGTTTTTTTTTGTAATTTGGGGTGGAGTTCCCCTTTATCCCGGTCCTGTCAGGGGGGGGGGGAATGCCTGCTCGTCTGTCCCTACAATGTATGAACAGCGATCTGTCATTTCCCCTACACAGTCCCACCCCCTTTACAGTTAGAACACACCCAGGTAACATATTCAACCCCTTCCGCGCCCCTAGTGTTAACCCCTTCCCTGCCAGTGTCATTTTTATAGTAAGCAATGCATTTCTATACCATTGCTCGCTACAAAAATGCCAAATCTCACAAAAATGTGTCCGCCACAATGTCGCATTAGACAGAAAAAACAATGATAGCCACCATTACTAGTAAAACAAAAAATTATTCCAAAAAAACCCATAAGACCAACCCCTACTTAGAACTTTTGCCCAAACCAATCAAACGCTTATTGTGATTTTTTGCAACCAAAAAGATGTCCAAGAATACTTATCGGCCTAAACTGAGGGCAAACATTTTTTGAATATATTTTGGGGGAGATTTATTATAGCAAACAGTAAAAAAGATGTTTTTTTAGTTACCAAATTGTCGCTATATTTTTGGGTCAAGCAAAAATAAGAAAAAACGCAGAGGTGATCAAATACCACCAACAAAAAAAAAATAAAAAGATTTTAGGGGGGGGGGGGGGGGGGGGAGGATGAGGACGCCAAATTTTTTTGGGGGCCACGTCGCACAACCACGCAATTGTCAGTCAAAATGACGCAGTGTTGAAATGCAAAAAATGGCCCCGTCAGTGAGCCAGTAATATGCTCTGGGGCTCAAGTGGTTACAAATTAAGAATACACTAAAGTTAGCCCAATTTATGGCCATAATGTGAAAGATGATGTTACACCGAGTAAATAGATACCCAACATGTTACACTTTAATATTGCACACACTCATGGAATGGCGCCAAACTTCAGTACTTGAAAATACCCATAGGCAACGCTTTTTTATGTGTTTCAGGTTACCAGTTTAGATTTACAGAGGAGGTCTAGTGCTAAAAGTATTGCTCTCGCTCTAACGTACGCTATGATACCTCACGGGGAACTTTACACATTTAAGGCCCGCCCCACATATGGAAACATTCTTCAAACCACACATGTGAGGTATCATAGCGTGCGTAACAGCAAGAGGAATATTTATAGCACTAGACCTCATCTGTAAATCTAAACTGGTAACCGGAAACAATAAAAATGCTGCTTGTTCGCTTCTGACTGCGAGCTACTAGGGACAGGGGCTTTTAAATTATTACTATTTAGGTTTGTTACGTAAAAATTCTATAAGACCTCCCGTTCAGCTTGTAAAGCATCACTTCATGGGGACCAAAAAAAAATTTAACACCTCTAATGCTTTCATCCGCCATTGCAGATTTGATTCTGGTACTGCATTTCGAGTGAACTGGGCATGCTCGAACAGTTAGAAAAAGAAGTTGGAAGTTTCATCCTGAAAATGACTTGCATCTTTCTGAGCATGCTCAGAAAGCTGTTTTTTTGGCTTAGTAATTTAAGGACATCCTTAACAGGTGTAAGCAGTTACAAGTGCACACAAACTAGAGGCTGACATTTCTTCATGTGTTTCCAATTGGTTCATTAGCACACATGTTATAAAAAGCGTGGATACTGCACGTGTCAGCTGCCCCTCAGAGGGGGCAGATTTGCTGGCTGGAAGTAATGGCGGAGTGAAACAGAGATGTTTTGGAGCAAGTTTTGTATTTTTTGATGTTTTCTCTGCTACATAATTTTGCTAAATGTTTCTCAAGATGTTAATGACTAATGTTTTAATCCTGTGGGTCTATCCTGTTATTTCAAAAGCATGATTTATTTTCCAATGACTGTGAAATAAACGTTGGTCTTTTTTGTTTTTAGGTGTTTTTATATATTTTTGGTGTGTTTATTTGTAATTTTTTGTTTTGCTTTCCTTGTTTTGTGGACCAATAAAATTACTTTCAAATTTTGAAGTTTGTTTTGTGATATTTTTTTCCTGCTATGGATTTCAACCGCTGCAGCTGAACTAGTTTGGGCCTAAACCATCAAGTGTGATTTGTCTCTAAGCTCTTTCCTGGTGTGTATGCATGAAATGTTTAGTCACCAGAAAAGGAAGGACAAAGCGGTAAGTATTGTTTCCTAGAACTGATGTCCAGACTGACTTTTTAAAGCACATGTGCAAGATGTAGGAAAAGCTGCAAACAGGGCCTGTTGGAGGGGGGGGGGTGGTGTATTGGTGGACAGGCTTGAAGTGCTGATTTACAGCGCTGTGCTTGAAACTAGCACAAGACAATCCTATTCTAATTGTGGGTTGTTTGAGGGAAGCCAATTGAGTGTTAGAACCCCTGCTAGTGTTTTTAGGCTGGGCTTTGTGTCCCTTTTCCTAAAATTGGCTTCACTTCCTGTCACACAGCTGAACAGGAAGTGAGGTTAAAACCCTACCAATGGTCTTTTCTTTGGGACACAGGTCAATCTAACTAGTGTCACCATTAAGCAAATTGCACTGCAGTGTACACCCCAAATGATTAGTTATTTTGGGGTTTAGTAAAGGCAAAGCCGCTCTGCAGTAGAAGCGTAGGCAATGAAAATCAGAAGGGAAGCACTGATGGTTTTTACTTCCAATCCCGCCAAGTTTTGAGTTTTCTTCCTTGCTTGTCCACTTGTAGTGCAAAGTGGATTTGCCTTTAGTAAATGGACCCCAAAGTCCAAGATTCCTACTAATTTGGGGTGTACACAGCAAAATGCCATTTCCAAAATGGGAAACTATTTATATTGATCTGTGTGTCCCCAACAAAACATTACTCAGGTGTTTCCCTCACTTCCTGTTTGGCTGTGTGGCAGGAAGTGAATGAATTAAGTAGAAAGTGACAACATTTGTGAGGTGTCTTTACCCTATCAGGGGTGCAGGCATCCCCAAAACAAACAAGAAAATAGTTGATTTAACATTGGGTGGTGTTTGTGGGGGTCCCTAACACACATTCATACATATTAGCAACGCTGGATCCTGGCCTATTGGCATGGTTATATTTTCTTAAGCCTCTCAATAAAATGATCTGAAATTTGGGGTTAAACTGGAACAATAATCATCACTTTTATTTTTTGGATTTCTTTCATTTTGGATAGAGTTGGGGGGGGGGTTAGAAGCTCTGTCAGTTTATTTTGTATTATCCCTGTCCGTTTGGGGAGATTGGCCTTCACTTCCTGCCCCATAGCCAAACAGGAAGTGATCGAAAAACTAGGCAAATTAAGGGTCTCCTGTGCCCCCCCCCCCCCCACAGAACTTGTGTGTGTCCCCTGAAAATTCCTGGGTGGGTCATAAAAAAACAGGGTGTGGCCTTGACAGGAAGGGTGGGTCATTTTTCTATTAGGGGGGTGCCAAAATTTGGTCAGGCCTAGGGAAGCACAAAACCTAAATATCCTACTGCATATTAGGGCTTATTTAGACAGGATCCAATTTACAGCATGTTTTTAGATTGTGGGAGGAAACCCGCACAGGGAGAACATGCAAACTCCAGGCAGATAGTGTCACGGGCGGGATTCGAACCAGCAACCCTTTTGCTGCTAGGTGAACATGCTACACACTACGCTACTGTGCTGAACGAACATGATTGCAGCTGAAAGCATGAGATGTTTTTTTTTTTACCAATTCCATGCTTTCCAGCCTGGAGGACAGATGTGGGGTCTAATTGACCCCGCCTTTCTCTATAAAGAGGACCTGTCACACACTAGTCCTATTACAAGGGATGTTTACATTCCTTGTAATAGGAAGAAAAGTGAAAAATAATACAAACAAAGGGACAAACAAGTGCAAAAATAAAATATTAAGTAAAAAAATAAAATAAAAAAGGAATTTAAATGCTCCTGTCCCTAGTAGCTCGCACTCAGAAGCGAACACGCATGCAAGTCCCACCCACATATGTAAACATCCTTCAAACCCCACATGTGAGGTATCATAGCGTGCGTTAGAGCGAGAGCAATAATTTTAGCACTAGACCTCCTCTGTAACTCAAAAGTGGTAACCTGAGAAAAAAAGTCAAGCGTTGCCTATGGAGATTTTTAATAACGAAGTTTAGCGCCATTCCATGAGTGTGCGCAATATGAAAGCGTGACAAGTTAGGTATCTATTTACTCGGTGTAACATCATCTTTTACCTTATCCCTAAAAATTGGGCTAGCTTTACTGCTTTCTTATTTTGTCATTCATGAAACAGGTTTTTTTTTGAAAGCCAAAACAAAAAAAAAAACGTTTGAAAATTTTTGGCACAAATACTGTTGGAAATGTGTCCGAAAAAATGGCCGCCACTTTATTCCCTAGGGTGTTTGTTAATAAAATATATATAATGTTTGGGGGTCCTGAGTAAGTTTCAAGGAAGAAAATATAATTGTTACATGAAGGAGAGAAGTGCCAGAATAGGCGCGGTATGGAAGTGGTTAAAGTGCAACAATAAAAGTGAAAAATTCCTTGAAATTTCGTACCATGGGGGGGGGGCAATTAGGGCCGCCATCAGGAATTATGGGGCCCCTTACACAGCTTCAGGCATGGGCCCCCTGGAGCAGAGAATAGGGGGGGGGGTGCCGCCTGATATTAAGAAGGGGGGGGGGGCTGCCGCAATTTGATAAGCGGGGGGTTCCTTTACTAAAAAATACATATAGAAAAATATATATTAAAAAGGGTGGTAGCCATCCGGGGGCCCTGGGGACCACTGGGCCCTTTAATAAAAATAAACTTCTGGGCTCTTTAATGAAAAATAAATTACAATATCTATATATATATATATCTACATATATAAAATAATAAAAAAGGGGGTTGCCTTGGGAGCTCTGGGCCCTTTAATAAAAAATAACTACCAAAAATCAAAAAAAAAAATAACATTGGGTGGGAGCTGTGGTGGCTCAACGTGAATGGCACTGCGCTGACAAGCCGTTCACCTCTGCAGCCAAGGGTTCGGATCCCGGTCTCGGCTACATGTGAATTGAGTTTGGTGGTGTCAGCCCGGCTCCCGATGGGTGTGCTATGCAAGGTACGCCTGTGCTTAGTACGCCCACCCCCCCCCCCCCACAAAAAAACACCACACTTGCACACACTTTGGCCATGAGGTCTCCTAAAATAAAGGGAGGCGAAGGACCTACAGGGCTGGCTGGGTGGGCTACACTCCCTCATAGGGGGAGTCCCTCTGTCCCATCGGGCTCCCAAGTGTAGCAGGTGGGGTGAGTGGGAGGCCCCCCTCACACCCACCATTGCCACCGGGGGCATGGAGAAGGATGGCGATTGCAAGTCCAGCTCCTCTCTCTCGACTTCACGCACAAAATACACTTTAAAAAAGAAATTAAAGTAAAAAGTAACAAACCTGGGGAAAATGTTTATAACATTTTTAGAAGCAAAAAGGTTGTCATCTGGGGCCCTCTGGGAGCTTTCATAATTATATTATATATATATGTTTAAAAAAATAACCAAAAAATATATAATATTTTTTTTTTTTTTTTTTTAAAGGTGGGGGGTTGTCATCTGGAGCCCTGGGGATCTCCGGGCCACTGGGGACCTCCAGACCCCTAAAACAAAACATTGGCCCTTTAATAACAAAAAATATTGGGGGGTTGCCACCCGGGGCCCTGGGGGCCTCTGGGCCCCTGGGGACCTCCAGACTGCTAAAAAATATTAAATTCCAAAAATTGGCCCTTTAATAAAAAATCCTACAAAAACCAACTAACAAATATATATACAAAAAAAAAAAGAGGGGGGTTACCATCTGGGGCGCTGGGGGGCCTCCAGGCATCTGGGCACCTCCGGACCCCCGGGCCCCTTACAGGTGTACAGGGCCGCCATCAGAATTTTGGGGCCCCTTACACAGCTTCAGGCATGGGCCCCCTGGAGCAGAGAACCGGGGGGGGGGGTGCTGCCGCATGAAATTGAGAAGCGGGGGGGGGGGTGGTGCCGCAAATTGAGGAGCGGGGGGGCCCTTTACAAAAATTTTGACAGAAATAAGAAATAAAGAAAAATATATATAAAAAAGGGGGGTAGCCATCCGGGGCCCTGGGGACCTCTGTGCTCTTTATAAAATAAAAATAAAAAAGAGAGAAAATACATATATATATATTTTTTTAATATAACATTTTTCAAAAAAAATTACAAAAACAAGGGGGTTGCCTTCCAGGGCCCTGGGGACCTCTGGGCCCTTTCATAAAAAAAAAAAAAAAAAATATATTAAAAAAATATATATATTTTTTTAAATATATATATTTTATTTAAAAAAAAGGGCTTGCCATCTGGGGCCCTTAGTGGCCTCCGGGCCCCTGGGGACCTTCGGAGCCCTTAAAAAAATAAAACTAAAAAAAAAGGTTTTTTTTGTTTTAGGGTGGTTCCCATCCGGGCCCCTGGGGGCCCCTGGGGACCCCCGGGCGGTGTAATCCCTGTACCCCCCTAATGGCGGCCCTGCAGGTGTACTGCCTGTACCCCCCTGATGGCGGCCCTGGGTGTAATGTCAGCATGTGAAAAATGACATTCTGAAGGAAAAAAGCCATTTAAAACTGACTCGCGGCTATAATGAATTGTCAGCTCCTGGAAATTGCAGGAGAATTCATTCATTAAAAACACCAATAAAAAAAGCGTGGGGGTCCCCCCAAATTCAATAACCAGACCCTTTAGGTCTGGTATGGATATTAAGGGGAACCCCGCCATCAATTTAAAAAAAAAATGACGTGGGGTTCCCCCCAAATATCCATAACCAGACCCTTCGGGTCTGGTGTGGAATTTAAGGGGAACTCCACCCCAAATTAAAAAAAAAATGGCGTGGAGTCCCCCCTAAAATCCACACCAGACCCCTTATCCGAGCACGTTGACCTGGCCGGCCGCAGAAAAGAGGGGGGGACAGAGCGCGGCCCCCCCCCCTCTCCTGAACCGCACCAGGCCACATGCCCTCAACATTGGGAGGGTGTTTTGGGGTGCCCCCCAAAACACCTTGTCCCCATGTTGATGAGGACAAGGGTCTCTTCCCCACAACCCTTGCCCGGTGGTTGTGGGGGTCTGCGGGCAGGAGGCTTATCGAAATCTGGAAGACCCCTTTAACAAAGGGGCCCCCCAGATCCCGGCCCCCCCCCTGTGTGAAATGGTAATGGGGTACCTTGTACCTCTACCATTTCACGAGAAAAAAAAAGTGTCAGTGTAAAAAAAGACAAGAGCCGGTTTTTGACAAGTCCTTTATTATCTTCTTTTCTTCTTTCCTTCGGGTTTCTTCTTCCTCCATCTTCTTCTTCCTCTGCTTCTTTCTTGGGTCTTCTATTCCCGCATCTTGCCCGGCGTGTTCTTCCATCTTCTTCCGCTGTCCTTCTCGTCCGCATCTTCTTCTCCTTCTTCTTCTTCGCCGGAGGCGCCGCTTCCAATTGAAATCCCCGCTGTCTGCCGGACCACGCCCCCCCCCTCTGACGCCACGGGCAAGCTCTTAGGAGTGTGGTGCCTGTGCGTCAGAGGGGGGCGTGGTCACAAGTGAGAGGGCGGGCAATTCAATTTGAAGCTTGTGCGCGGCTTTTTCTTTGCCAGAGTCGCCGCTTCCAATTGAATTGCCCGCTTTCTGGAACATGTGACCACGCCCCCCTCTGACGCACAGGCACCACACGGGGACTTTCCTAAGAGCTTGCCCGTGGCGTCAGAGGGGGGGCGTGGTCCGGCAGACAGCGGGGATTTCAATTGGAAGCGGCGCCTCCGGCGAAGAAGAAGAAGGAGAAGAAGATGCGGACGAGAAGGACAGCGGAAGAAGATGGAAGAACACGCCGGGCAAGATGCGGGAATAGAAGACCCAAGACAGAAGCAGAGGAAGAAGAAGATGGAGGAAGAAGAAACCCGAAGGAAAGAAGAAAAGAAGATAATAAAGGACTTGTCAAAAACCGGCTCTTGTCTTTTTTTACACTGACACTTTTTTTTTCTCGTGAAATGGTAGAGGTACAAGGTACCCCATTACCATTTCACACAGGGGGGGGGTGTGATCTGGGGGGCCCCTTTGTTAAAGGGGTCTTCCAGATTTCGATAAGCCTCCTGCCCGCAGACCCCCACAACCACCGGGCAAGGGTTGTGGGGAAGAGACCCTTGTCCTCATCAACATGGGGACAAGGTGTTTTGGGGGGCACCCCAAAACACCCTCCCAATGTTGAGGGCATGTGGCCTGGTGCGGTTCAGGAGAGGGGGGGGCCGCGCTCTGTCCCCCCCTCTTTTCTGCGGCCGGCCAGGTCAACGTGCTCGGGGAAGGGGTCTGGTGTGGATTTTAGGGGGGACTCCACGTCATTTTTTTTTTACATTTGGGGTGGAGTTCCCCTTAAATTCCACACCAGACCCGAAGGGTCTGGTTATGGATATTTGGGGGGAACCCCACGTCATTTTTTTTTTAAATTGACGGCGGGGTTCCCCTTAATATCCATACCAGACCTAAAGGGTCTGGTTATTGAATTTGGGGGGACCCCCACGCTTTTTTTTCCCTTTTTTTAATGAATGAATTCTCCTGCAATTTCCAGGAGCTGACAATTCATTATAGCCGCTAGTCAGTTTTAAATGGCTTTTTTTTTTTTTTCCAGAATGTCATTTTGTGCAAAGACATATTTCTAACCACATGAAAAGTGCGCTTTATTCACCTGCTGACATCCCCCCCCCCCCATGGTACGAATTTTAAAATAATTATTCAAATGACGTGGGGGTCCCCCCAAATTCCATTACAAGCCCTTCAGGTCTGGTGTGGAATTTAAGGGGAACTCCACCCCAAATTTAAAAAAAAATGGCGTGGAGTCCCCCCTAAAATCCACACCAGACCCCTTATCCGAGCACGTTGACCTGGCCGGCCGCAGAAAAGAGGGGGGGACAGAGCGCGCCCCCCCCCTCTCCTGATCCGCACCAGGCCACATGCCCTCAACATTGGGAGGGTGTTTTGGGGTGCCCCCCAAAACACCTTGTCCCCATGTTGATGAGGACAAGGGTCTCTTCCCCACAACCCTTGCCCGGTGGTTGTGGGGGTCTGCGGGCAGGAGGCTTATCGAAATCTGGAAGACCCCTTTAACAAAGGGGCCCCCCAGATCCCGGCCCCCCCCTGTGTGAAATGGTAATGGGGTACCTTGTACCTCTACCATTTCACGAGTAAAAAAAAGTGTCAGTGTAAAAAAAGACAAGAGCCGGTTTTTGACAAGTCCTTTATTATCTTCTTTCTTCTTTCCTTCGGGTTTCTTCTTCCTCCTCCTTCTTCTTCCTCTGCTTCTGTCTTGGGTCTTCTATTCCCGCATCTTGCCCGGCGTGTTCTTCCATCTTTTTCCGCTGTCCTTCTCGTCCGCATCTTCTTCTTGTTCTTCTTCGCCGGAGGCGCCGCTTCCAATTGAAATCCCCGCTGTCTGCCGGACCACGCCCCCCTCTGACGCCACGGACAAGCTCTTAGGAAAGTCCCCGTGTGGTGCCTGTGCGTCAGAGGGGGGCGTGGTCACATGTTCCAGAAAGCGGGCAATTCAATTGGAAGCGGCGACTCTGGCAAAGAAAAAGCCGCGCACAAGCTTCAAATTGAATTGCCCGCCCTCTCACTTGTGACCACGCCCCCCTCTGACGCACAGGCACCACACTCCTAAGAGCTTGCCCGTGGCGTCAGAGGGGGGGCGTGGTCCGGCAGACAGCGGGGATTTCAATTGGAAGCGGCCGCTCCGGCGAAGAAGAAGAAGGAGAAGAAGATGCGGACGAGAAGGACAGCGGAAGAAGATGGAAGAACACGCCGGGCAAGATGCGGGAATAGAAGACCCAAGACAGAAGCAGAGGAAGAAGAAGATGGAGGAAGAAGAAACCCGAAGGAAAGAAGAAAGAAGATAATAAAGGACTTGTCAAAAACCGGCTCTTGTAGTTTTTAACCCTTTACATTTTTTTTACTCGTGAAATGGTAGAGGTACAAGGTACCCCATTACCATTTCACACAGGGGGGGGGTCGGGATCTGGGGGGCCCCTTTGTTAAAGGGGTCTTCCAGATTTCGATAAGCCTCCCGCCCGCAGACCCCCACAACCACCGGGCAAGGGTTGTGGGGAAGAGACCCTTGTCCTCATCAACATGGGGACAAGGTGTTTTGGGGGGCACCCCAAAACACCCTCCCAATGTTGAGGGCATGTGGCCTGGTGCGGTTCAGGAGAGGGGGGGGGCCGCGCTCTGTCCCCCCCTCTTTTCTGCGGCCGGCCAGGTCAACGTGCTCGGATAAGGGGTCTGGTGTGGATTTTAGGGGGAACTCCACGCCATTTTTTTTTAAATTTGGGGTGGAGTTCCCCTTAAATTCCACACCAGACCTGAAGGGTCTGGTTATGGATATTTGGGGGGAACCCCACGTAATTTTTTTTAAAAATTGAGGGCGGGGTTCCCCTTAATATCCATACCAGACCTAAAGGGTCTGGTTATTGAATTTGGGGGGACCCCCACGCTTTTTTTTCCCTTTTTTTAATGAATGAATTCTCCTGCAATTGCCGGGAGCCGACAATTCATTATAGCCGCGAGTCAGTTTTAAATGGCTTTTTTTTTTTTTTTTTTCAGAATGTCATTTTGTGCAAAGACATATTTCTAACCACATGAAAAGTGCGCTTTATTCACCTGCTGACATCCCCCCCCCCCCATGGTACGAATTTTTAAATAATTATTCAAATGACGTGGGGGTCCCCCCAAATTCCATTACAGGCCCTTCAGGTCTGATATGGATATTAAGGGGAACCCCGCCGTCAATTCAAAAAAAAAAATGACGTGGGGTTCCCCCCAAATATCCATAACCAGACCCTTCGGGTCTGGTGTGGAATTTAAGGGGAACTCCACCCCAAATTTAAAAAAAAATGGCGTGGAGTCCCCCCTAAAATCCACACCAGACCCCTTATCCGAGCACGTTGACCTGGCCGGCCGCAGAAAAGAGGGGGGGACAGAGCGTGGCCCCCCCCCTCTCCTGAACCGCACCAGGCCACATGCCCTCAACATTGGGAGGGTGTTTTGGGGTGCCCCCCAAAACACCTTGTCCCCATGTTGATGAGGACAGGGGTCTCTTCCCCACAACCCTTGCCCGGTGGTTGTGGGGGTCTGCGGGCAGGAGGCTTATCGAAATCTGGAAGACCCCTTTAACAAAGGGGCCCCCCAGATCCCGGCCCCCCCCCTGTGTGAAATGGTAATGGGGTACCTTGTACCTCTACCATTTCACGAGTAAAAAAAATGTAAAGGGTTAAAAACGACAAGAGCCGGTTTTTGACAAGTCCTTTATTATCTTCTTTCTTCTTTCCTTCGGGTTTCTTCTTCCTCCTCCTTCTTCTTCCTCTGCTTCTGTCTTGGGTCTTCTATTCCCGCATCTTGCCCGGCGTGTTCTTCCATCTTCTTCCGCTGTCCTTCTCGTCCGCATCTTCTTCTTGTTCTTCTTCGCCGGAGGCGCCGCTTCCAATTGAAATCCCCGCTGTCTGCCGGACCACGCCCCCCCTCTGACGCCACGGGCAAGCTCTTAGGAAAGTCCCCGTGTGGTGCCTGTGCGTCAGAGGGGGGCGTGGTCACATGTTCCAGAAAGCGGGCAATTCAATTGGAAGCGGCGACTCTGGCAAAGAAAAAGCCGCGCACGAGCTTCAAATTGAATTGCCCGCCCTCTCACTTGTGACCACGCCCCCCTCTGACGCACTTGCAGCACACTCCTAAGAGCTTGCCCGTGGCGTCAGAGGGGGGGGGCGTGGTCCGGCAGACAGCGGGGATTTCAATTGGAAGCGGCGCCTCCGGCGAAAACCAAGGAGAAGAAGATGCGGACGAGAAGAACAGCGGGAGGAACAGAAGATGGAAGAACACGCCGGGCAAGATGCGGGCATAGAAGACACAAGACAGAAGCAGAGGAAGAAGAAGAAGATGGAGGAAGAAACCCGAAGAAAAGAAGAAAGAAGATAATAAAGGACTTGTCAAAAACCGGCTCTTGTCGTTTTTAACCCTTTACATTTTTTTTACTCGTGAAATGGTAGAGGTACAAGGTACCCCATTACCATTTCACACAGGGGGGGGGCCGGGATCTGGGGGGCCCCTTTGTTAAAGGGGTCTTCTAGATTTCGATAAGCCTCCCGCCCGCAGACCCCCACAACCACCGGGCAAGGGTTGTGGGGAAGAGACCCTTGTCCTCATCAACATGGGGACAAGGTGTTTTGGGGGGCACCCCAAAACACCCTCCCAATATTGAGGGCATGTGGCCTGGTGCGGTTCAGGAGAGGGGGGGGCCGCGCTCTGTCCCCCCCTCTTTTGTGCGGCCGGCCAGGTCAACGTGCTCGGATAAGGGGTCTGGTGTGGATTTTAGGGGGAACTCCACGCCATTTTTTTTTAAATTTGGAGTGGAGTTCCCCTTAAATTCCACACCAGACCCGAAGGGTCTGGTTATGGATATTTGGGGGGAACCCCACGTCATTTTTTTTTTAAATTGACGGCGGGGTTCCCCTTAATATCCATACCAGACCTAAAGGGTCTGGTTATTGAATTTGGGGGGACCCCCACGCTTTTTTTTCCCTTTTTTTAATGAATGAATTCTCCTGCAATTGCCGGGAGCCGACAATTCATTATAGCCGCGAGTCAGTTTTAAATGGCTTTTTTCCTTTGAAAAATGACATTTTGTGCAGAGACAGTTCTAACCACGGGAAACATGCGCTTTTTCACATGCTGACATTAGAGCCCCCCATAGTACGAAATTTAAAGGAAAATTACACTTTTATTATTGCACTTTTAGCATTATTAAAATCACTGCTCCCGAAAAAACGGCCGTTTTAAAAAATAAAAAAAGCATTGGTACATGTCCCCTGGGGCAGGACTGAGGTCCCCAAAAACTTTTTAGGACAAAACTTGCAGATTAGCCTTTAAAATTCACTATTAAGATTTCCCCCCATAGACTTATACAGGGAGTTCGGCGGCGGCTTTACTTATCAATCACAGCGCGCTGCTGCTGCCGCCGGTTCATGCGCCTAATTAGGGATTCATCCAGCGCACTAATTAAGGCATGTACCGGCGCAGCGCAGATTCATTAGTAAATCAGCCCCATAGTCATCCTCATCACATGCCAATATTTTAGCCTTGGCTGTTCTCTTTCAACGTCCTTTGGCGTCCCACTCACTTGTGAGGGGTTAGTCATGTTTTTCCTCCGGTTCGACCACCACTACCTCCATGGGATTTGAACCTGGTGCTCTCGGTGCTTCAGAAGCCTCCCTTTGAAAACATCAGAGAAATTCCTCTTCTGACACTCTCTCAGAAAGTGGCCTTTTTAGTGGCCATTACGTCTGTCAGACGGGTTTCTGAGTTGATGTACAGTAAGATGTTGTGGGATGAATGTGAGAAGTGTGGTGGGGGAAAAAAAAGGAAAAAAAAGGGAAGGGAAAAAATGTATATTTACCTGGGCTGTCTAAATGGTGGGGATGAATCCTTTTAGTATAGTGAATCATCTGATTAATTGATAAGTGCTACACAGATCTCCAAGATAGGCATAGGGTAGATGATGCCTACTACCAAGAGGGGCCATATAGGGGATCAGGCCTTACTTACTTTTAGACCCAAAGTCTGCTCATCCCTCTGTCCTAACCACTATGTGGACTCTGTGTGACACCATGTGCAGGAATCAGGTGGGCTGCCAAAAATGGCGTCCCCTGTGCGGTCTCCCCGGCGTTGCTTCCGTCGTCAAATGACCTAACATCGCAGCATGCCGCGCGTGCGGCATATCAGCGATGTCCGGGAGGATCGCGGAACGCAGCCGTCAGGCAGAAGCTCCATCTAGCGGCAAAGCCGCTGTGGAGCATAATGAGGGGAAAGACGCTGATGCCTCACACCCCCCTGCCTGCCGTGAGGCATGGGGGCAAGCCCAAAAATGAAGCAGCACTCCCTGCCAAGCGTAGACCATGGGTGCAAGCTGGACAGCAAAGTGATCGCGGCCGGACCGCGGCCCCAGGAATGGCATATTACTGTAAAGATGAAGTAGCAACGTTATTGAGTAAATAATGTGATCAATTAGGAATCTCAAAAAGGTTCCCACAACACTTAGCAAGTGATGACATGTAGATATATTGAACAAAAACTGAACTGGATAATGAGTTTAGCAAACAATCTACAACATCATACCTCATGAAGCCTAGAAATATTATAAAAAAGGAAAAATGTGAACTTGTCGTGTTCACATAGGATGCTTGTTTGTGGGGTGCCTATTTCAGTCGCCACCCCCTGATCGAAGTGTATATTCGATCAAAGGCGATGACGGAAGTAAATTGAGGCATTTAAACATTATTGTTTGAAAACCACATGTTCCTCCGAAGGGCACTCATGGTTTGAAATTTCTGGCATGTTCATAGAGGTAGAAGGGAGAATTGTTGGGTACATCTAAAATACACAGCTCATGTCCTGAACCCACAAGTATCGGGTATGGGGTGCGGGTGTTTAACCACCTAAAAAAATGTTAGCAAAGGGAAAACGATACTAGCTGTGGGTTATGAGTGCTGCACACCCCTGATAGCAATTTGATAGAAGGAAAAGTACCCCAAGGGGCTTTGAGTTGCAGCAAAAAATTTGAATGGATTCCAAAGTTCAGGAAATAATTTATTAAAAAGATACATGGTGAAAAAAAGCGTTCTAGTGGGATCAAGACATGAGTTCCAAAATGTGATTTAAAAGTAGATACATAAATGCAACCATGTGAGTTCATGTAACAAAAAAGTAAACTTGTACTAGAAACCCCGACGCATTTCGACCTTTGATAATGGAGGTCTCTTCAGGGTGAAATGATTGAAAACATGAACTCTGAAAAAAGATACATATAAATAATATTTGTTAAAAGGACGTACTTCCATCCTTGTGTCCTCGGCCGTCACATCCCAAGGAAGCTCCGTTACTTTCCCTAGACGTGGTAAGTGCTTTAAGGGTGTATCTCTCTGCTACTGGTCCGTGAGGAGCTCTGGTGTGTTGGGGTGAAGTTTGGTTTTTGTTTGCTGTTCCCACCCCTCGTTTTTCTGACACTGCTTGTCCCTACAGTCAAGAGTATAAGAAAGCTGTGTCTGTCCATGGACGAAAGAGAAAATAGAATTTCTTGTACTCACCGTAAAATCCTTTTCTCTGAAGTCCATGGACGGACACAGCACCCACCCCTCTTTTTTTGAGTTTGTACTGCTTTTTGATGAACTGAGCTGCTTAGTGCAGTGTGAGGGTTTATGGCCAGAGGGACCGCCTCCTGGGCGGGGCTGTTTCAGCTGTGCTAAAGAATACATGTTTTAACCATTAACATGTCTGCCTAGTCCTCTCCTTGTAGAGTACAGAAAATCCTATTTTTTTCTAGAAAACTACTACCAAACATTATATAATTATTCATCAGTGGCCCTAGAGAATTGAGTGTTTTTATGTCACATGATATTTGCACAGCAGAAACAAACCCATTAATTTAATTTCAATGCCAAAAAACACACAATATATTACCAATTTTTTTAGTAACATATAAAAGATGTTATGCCGAGCACATCATGTGGCTACACGACCAGCGTACAACATACACACAAGGAGTCATCTGGACCTGAGATCTAGCAGAGTAAGCCGAGCTGACAAGCACAGTTACCCGCAGTTATCCGCATTCCAGTGTCTCTTTGATGTGCTGTTTTTATCGCATACACATTGTAAGCATATGCTAGTGTGGGGCATTTAATCTTGAATAAAAACTGTATTACACTATGGGCCAGATTCAGGAACAGTTAGGCTGGCGGATCCAGTGATCCGCCAGCCTAACTGTGACTTTGAGCCGGCGTTTCTGTTTTCTGTAACCAGAAAACAAGAAACGCCGGGTTGAAGCTCCGATGCGAGCAGCGTAACTGAGTTTCGCCATCGCATCGTTACTTCAACTTAAAAATGGCGCCGGGGGCGTTCCCGCCGATTTACGCTCAAAAAATATGTTAATGAGCGGAAATCGGCAATTCACGATCGAATTCCGGCGCGACGCTATGACGGTACGACGTTTCCGGACGGGATACGCGGCGCATAGATATACCTACATGGGGTTGGAGTATCCTATGTTAGGTATAGGCGTCGTCATCGCGTCAGGAAAAAAAAAAATCACGTCGCTTGCGTAAAAAGTTCATGAATGGGAATGTGACGTCATTGACGTTCATTCACAGAATTTGGAGCATGCGCACGGGGATGTTTGGACACTCGACGCATGCGCAGTACGTTGGCGGCGGGATCGCGCTTAGTTAGAATACTACACGCCCCGTACCCGCCCAATTTGAATTCCGCCGGCTCATTTGCGATGCGCTGCCGCAACTTTAGGAGCAAGTGCTTCCTGAATAACAGCACTTGCTCCTAAAATTTCAGCAGCGTAACGCAAATGAGATGTGTTACTCCAGAGCAAAGATGCTCTGCTCTACCTGAATCTGGCCCCATATTCTTTTCCTCTCTCTTCACTTCCATGACCACTCATGAATTAATTCCATGAACCAACACTAATCACCTGGGTGACATTAACTTGGATTCCTGGTGGAGAGTAAGAGGAATGAGAATACCTGAACCGAGGAGGAGACCTTACCTTTGATTTCTACAGGCATACATATCACTACTATCTGGTGAGTAGAACTCCTAAGGGAGACACCCTTGCAAAGAGCAGAGAGATACAGACAAGATTAACCCCTCACTGGAAGCATATGATTTCTTTGAAGAGACTTTGCTGAATGAATGAATGAAAACTTATATAGCGCAGCACATGCAAAGTAAATCGCCTCTGGGCGCTTGTTGTTCCTGTCTCCTTTGAGATCAAAAGAGATGAGTCTTAATCTTTCTCCTGAAGACTAAGTAGTTCTCTGGGACCTTGGACAGCGAATCTCCTGTCTCCTTTGGACTTGTATCTGGCTTTCGGTATCTGAAGCCGATTTTGATTGGTGGATCGTAGAATACGATTGGGATTATGAATTTTTAATTTTTCGCATAGATAATGGGGAGAATTCCCATGGATACATCTATGCGTTAGACAGAGAGCTTTAAAGGTGATTCTGTCTTTAACTGGTAGCCAGTGAAGGGATCTCAGTGAAGGTGAGATTGATTCCCAGGGTTTTTTCCCAGTCACAAGTCTGGCGGCCGTATTTTGAACGACTTGAAGACAAGCGATTTGGTACTTGGGGAGTCCGAGGTAAAGGGCATTTGCATAGTCCAGTCTGGAGCTTACAATTGCTCCCACCACGACCGCTACGTCTTTCTTGGGAATAAAAGGAATGAGTCTGCGTAGTAGGCGCAGCAGATGGTGAGATCCGCTGACTACTGACAATATTTGTGCGTCCATTGTCATGTCAGAGTCAAAGATGACCCCCAGACTTTTGACTTTGGCGCTAGGGGTGATGATTTTGCCCAGAATGGGCGGGGGGATCCAGGTTGTTGCCGATTGATTCCTACGCTTGGCGTGAAACAGAAGAAGTTCTGTTTTCGCTCCGTTGAGTTTGAGATAACTCTTTGTCATCCAGTCCTCTATCAAAGAGAGGCATGTCTCAAGATTGAGGTGGTGATCCTTTTTATTGCAAATGCGGAAGTACAGTTGCGTGTCGTCTGCATAAGAGTGATATAGCAGTTTTTGGCTGCTGATGATTTCGAAAAGAGGACGCACATAGATGTTGAATAACATCGGCGACAGGGGAGATCCTTGAGGGACCCCGCACGATAATGTGCGTTGTTCAGAAGTGAAGGGTCCTAGCTTCACTATTTGCGATCGGTTTTCCAAAAAAGAGGAGAACCAGGATAGATCGCTTTCTGCGACTTTGGCTATTTTAGCCAGCCGAGTCAATAACAGCTTGTGATCAACTGTATCAAAGGCTGCGCTTAGGTCCAGCAGAACCAGAAGAGAAGATTCTCCTTCGTCTGCGGCCTCGAGAACGTCATCCCATATCTTAAGCAATGCTGTTTCCGTCCCGTGTCCGGGACGGAATCCTGATTGAAATGGGTCGAGTAAGTTGTGGGTATCTAGATGCTGTTGCAGCTGCTGTACCACTGCTTTCTCCATTACCTTGGAGAGAACATTTAGGCCTGTTATGGGGCGCCAATTGAGTGGATCCTTCGGATCCAGGGTGGCTTTCTTCAAGATGGGTTGAATAAAGCCCTCCTTCAGCTGGGGATTGGTTGATAAGCTGCGTGACAGGAGGTGCCAAGATGTCGGCGCATTCCTTCAGCAGTTTGGTGGGGATAATATCATTTGGCGCAGTGCTGTTGCGCAGAGTGCCGATGATATTTTTTGTGGTCTGAATGGAGATGGGTTCCAGCGTGAACTCACCTAACTGTGGTGAATTACTGCCGGTGCTGTGTAAATAACTACGGGGGGGGGGCTGGGAGAGAAATTGTTTTGCTGAATGCTTTGCCGGATTGCCTCAATTTTGTTAATGAAGCAATCTGATAACTCATCGCAAAATTCTTGTGTATCCAAGTTGGGGGCTTCAAGACATCCTGGATTCATGGTCTGAGTGACCAGCTTGAAGAGTTCGCGGGGGCGGTTTAGGGCACCGTTGATAGCCTCAGAAAAATAGTTTTTCTTGGCTTCGAAGATTTGCTTGTAGTATTTTCTGGTTATTTCCTTGTAGATCGAGAGGTTCTCATCTGAAGAGCTTCTTTTCCATGCTGCTTCTGCCCTTCTGCGCTCTTGCTTCAGTAACGCCAGCTGGCTGTTGAACCAGCTGGAGTTATTTTTCCTGATCTGGGTCTTTCGTTTCGGCGCTATCAAGTCAGCTGACTGCAATAGTGCTGTGTTTATGGCCTCCAGTGTTTCTTCCGCTGTTTGGTGCGGCTGAATTGTGTTTATGATTTTGCTAATGATTCAGCCAGATCTGACAACATATATACATATGATTGCTGCTAATGTTTATTCATTGCTGGACATTATTATTATTATCTTATATACTAATCATTATTAATGTGATTTTTTTAGATAATTTTAGCAGATTTTATGTGTTTTTTTGGGGTCATCTGATTACTTAAATTAACCCATACAGCGCTGACTGGAAGTCTATTGGCGTCCAGCAAGATAACATGAAGGCCCGCGCCTGTGGGGATACGCAGTGTGGTGATCAGTGATGCAGGGTGTCAGTCTGACACCCTGCATCTCCAATCTCTGTAAAGAGCCTCCGGCTCAAAATTACAGAAACAAAAAAATGGCGTCTGCAAAAGTTTGGGCACCCTGCAGAATTTATAGCATGCACTGCCCCCTTTGCAAAGCTGAGACCTGCCAGTGTCATGGATTGTTCTCAATCATCGTCTGGGAAGACCAGGTGATGTCAATCTCAAAGGTTTTAAATGCCCAGACTCATCTGACCTTGCCCCAACAATCAGCACCTTGGGTTCTTCTAAGCAGTTGTCTAGAAAACTGAAACTGAAAATAGTTCACGCTCACAAAGCTGGAGAAGACTATAAGAAGATAGCAAAGCGTTTTCAGATGTCAATATCCTCTGTTCGGAATGTAATTAAGAAATGGCAGTCATCAGGAACAGTGGAAGTTAAAGCAAAATCTGGAAGACCAAGAAAAATATCAGACAGAAAAGCTCCCAGGATTGTGATAAAAGCAATTCAAAACCCACGTTTGACTGCACAAACCCTCCAGAAAGATCTGGCAGACACTGGAGTTGTGGTACACTATTCCACTATAAAGAGATACTTGTACAAATATGGTCTTCATGGAAGAGTCATCAAAAGAAAACCTCTTCTATGTCCTCACCACAAAAATCAGCATTTGAACTTTGCAAATGAACATATAGACAAGCCTGAGGCCTTTTGGAAACAAGTTCTGTGGACCGATGAGGTTAAAATATACATTTTTTGGCCGGAATGAGCAAAGGTACTTTGGAGAAGAAAGGGCACAGAATTTAATGAAAAGAACCTCTGTCCAACTGTTAAGCATTGGGGTAGATCAATCATGCGTTGGGGTTGTATTGCAGCCAGTGGCACAGGGAACATTTAACAAGTAGAAGGAAAAATTGATTCAATAAAATTTCAGCACATTTTTGATGGTAACTTAATGCCATCTGTGAAAAAGCTGAAGTTAAAGAGAGGATGGCTTCTACAAATGGATAATGATCCTAAACACACCCCAAAATCCTGGGGGGATTACATCAAAGGGCGTAAACTGAAGGTTTTGCCATGGCCTTCACAATCTCCTGACCTCAACATAATTGAAAATCTATGGATAGACCTTAAAAGAGCAGTGCGTGACAGACAGCCCAGAAATCTCAAAGAACTGGAAGACTTTTGTAAGGAAGAATGGGCAAAGATACCTCAAACAAGAATTGAAAGACTCTTGGCTGGCTATGAAAAGCATTTACAAGCTGTGATACTTGCCAAAGGGGGCAGTACAAGATATTAACTCTGCAGGGTGCCCAAACTTTTGCAGACACCATTTTTTTGTTTTTTGTAATTTTGAAAGTGTAAATGATGGAAATAAAATCATTTTTTTGTTTTTTACATATAATTTTTTAAATCAGAAAAGGTTTTATTTTGGAA
Source organism: Rana kukunoris (assembly GCA_029574335.1). Classification (NCBI taxonomy): domain Eukaryota; kingdom Metazoa; phylum Chordata; class Amphibia; order Anura; family Ranidae; genus Rana; species Rana kukunoris. The sequence goes on from CM056049.1 coordinate 390,588,664, forward strand.
AAAAAAAGCAGTAAAATTACAAGACATAAAATAAGGGCCACATAGGATACATATGCAGTTGAACAGTAAGCCGAGGAGCAATACAGAAATTCAATAACAATACTGAAGCAATCATCCTGTACAACCGTTACATCACCTCTTGGTACAACAAACAGGAGAGGAATAGAAGTATTAAAAAAATCAAATAACAGGGAAAAAAACAAAAAAAATACATAAAAGGGAGAAGAAAAAAAAAAGGGGAGGGGGAAGAACCAGCCTAGCCTGATGCCATAGGTACATTGTTTGTCGGGCCACCCATTCCATTAACCTCTCGGCCAGTAGTCTTGAGAGAAAAAACCCCATCCTACCGTTCTACATAACCAGGACCTCATCCGAGTAACAGCCTATCAAGTACCAGTTGTGGAGGGGCCACTTCCGGGGATCCCAGCCAACCCTACCATATGTTATCAAATTTTTGTGTTGCCTTCCTATGTAAGTATATATTCTTTTCCCTTATAAGAATCCTATTAACCTCCTGGATCCACTGTCGGCTCAATGGAACCCGGGTAGACAGCCAATATCTCGCTATAAGCTTTCTTGCCAGATACAGTAGTCTAAGCAAGGCAGTGTAGATAGGAGGCAAGTACAGGTCCTCATCTATACCCCCCAGCAAGCACACCAGCGGGCTTACAGGCAACTGGACTTGATAAGTAGAATTAATGATTTTAACCACAGCGTTCCAGTACCTCACTAGCTTGGGGCACCTCCACAGCATGTGGATAAGGTCTCCCGTGTGAGCCTGGCACTTGGGACATATGGGTGTGTCACGCCTACCCCAGCAATGTAATTGCACCGGAGTCCTATAGACTCTATGGAGAATAAACAGATGCGACAATCTTTGGGCTGCCGAGACTGAAACCAAGGGACCTGCGCGCAGTACTTGCTCCCATTGCTCCCCATCTATGGGCCCTATATCACTCTCCCATTTTCCTCTGCAGGGCAGTATATCAGGTGCTTGTATGGGTGCTAATAGTTGTAGGTAGGTCCTGGAAATAAAACCCTTTTTCTCCGTGTCATTAAAGACTGAGCCCAGAAAGCGAGAGTCTTCCAGGCGCAAAGTGGAGCAATGACCCTTGGAACTAATCGCGTGTGCCAGCCTGATATATTGATATTGTGACCCACCCAGTAAGGGGAATTCCACCTTCAGCCGTTCAAAAGATTTCAGTACCGCCCCATCTAGGATTTGACTCCAAAATTGAATGCCTGCTGCCTCCCATCTAGAACAATCCTGTATTTTAACTAACTCGGTATAGAACCTGTTCCGCCAAATGGGCGTACTAGGCAGGAAGCCAGTGATCCCCATTCTCCTCCTAACAGCACTCCATAACTTTTTAAAAAGGCAAACCTTAGGGCATGTTTCCGGGGCACCAGGGAAACTCATCTCCATGTGGGATAGCGCAGAGTACGTAGTGGTTGGGTCAATGAGCAGGGCCCTAGAGGGGTCTGTCACTGCTGGCTGGTTCCACCCTACAAAGTGCTGCAATTGCTTTTTACATATTATAAGAATGTCTAATCTGTAATTTGATGCCCTTTGGAGATTTTTCCATCTTTCCTTGGCTTCGTTTTGCACATTAATAAAAATTATTACCGGGGGTGCCCAAACTTTCGATCCCCACTGTATATACTGTAGACACAAGCTTCTGAAACTCTTCCACCAATAGAAGATTCAGACTAGGAAGGAGAAGCGTTGGGTCCGGTGCTTGAGATGCCTCAGGTTTTCTCTTGGACCTGCCACCTTTCCAGTGTTCATCAGTGTCCATCAGAACTGCTCACCTCCTTGCACTAGATACTGTTGAATGTGTTTTGGGAACATTCCCCCTCATCAGCATGATGATGAAGGCGAATGTCCCAAAAACATGTTATGAAAACAGCAACCTGGTACAGGTGATTTACACAGTGATAGGTGGTTCATTCTGATATGCATCATAAAGGAAATCGGCAGAGTCAAGGGAGCTTGAGGTGTCCCGAACTCCGGGCCCACCAGACTCAACGTTGCCTCTTAGAGAATACTGCACCATGCCAGTGCATATTAGAGAAAGGTCCCCATAACACCTCAGTCCAGTGTGCCCAAAGAGGTCAATGATAAGTCACTACAAACCAGGATAAAATTATATAATATGTGAAACAGTACAAGTTGTTTATGACTACAGTGGCAATTCATATGTCACAGTTGTCTGTCTGACATAGATTTTAAGAGGAACTCCACACCAAAATGTTACAAAACATTGGCGTGGGGTCTCTCCCAAATTCCATACCAGACCCTTATACAAGCATGCAGCCTGGAGGTCAGGATAGGGAGGGACGAGCAAGCGCCCCCTTCCTGAACCATACCAGGCCACATGCCCTCAACAAGGGAGGTGTGTGCCAAAGCACCTTGTCCCTATGTTTATAGGGACAAGAGGCTCTTCCCAAAAACCCTGGGCTGTGGTTGTCGGGGGCTGCAGGTGGGAGGCTTATCAGAATCTGGAAGCTCCATTTAACATGGGGACCCCCTGATCCCGCCCCCCTATGTGATTGGGTATCTACCCATTCACCAAAAAAGTGGCCAAAGGGCCTGGTAAGGATTTTGGGCGGGACCAGACATTTTGGCATGGAGTTCTCCTTAAAATCTATACCAGACCTAAAGGGCCTGGTATGATTTTTGTTTTTGAGGGGGGGATCCCACGCCATTTTTTTGTTAATTCTGACATAGGGTTCCCCTTAACCACTTACTGTATTTTATACAGTGCACGCCACTATATACCCTATGCTGTATTATATATACTGCACTATATATTCTCCACTGTATTATATATACTACACTGACTGCACTATATACTCTGCAATGTATTGTATATACTACACTGATGGTACTATATAGTCTCCACTGTATTATACATACTGCACAGACTCCACTATATACTCTGAACTGTATTATATATACTACACTAACCGCACTATATACTCTGAACTGTAATATTTTTATATATACACTACACTGTATATAGACTACACTGACTGACTGCACACTACACTAACTACCTGCCTAATCTCCATTCATTATATATGGATGCCATGCAAGCAGCGACCTTATATAGTGGGGGGCCCCTGAGCCATCCTGCCTTTGGCCAATCTGTATACTGTTTATAGTATATATGGAAGGTATACCCCACACGACTCATCTGTCTCATGCAACACTATTCCAAACTTTTGGAGCATATACAATGTGGTTATTGATATAGAGTGCCACATATTGTGCATGAACATATGATTTTGTTTTATCTATATTCCAGTAAATGGCCCCTAGTGAAAAAAATGAAACTCAGTCAAATATGCCTGTGGAGGCATATTGTGCAAAGAAATACTAGGTCAGGTCGGCTATTTGGACTTGTTATGTGACTTTCCAAAAAGAGGAAGTTTAAATATTTCAGTTTACAGTAAAAATCTTGGCTATAATTAAAAATTAGGGTTGTCCCGATGCCTCTTTTTTAGGACCGAGTACAAGTACCGATACTTTTTTTTATGTACTCGCCGATACCGAATACCGATACTTTTATACCTACGATATTTAAAAAAATGCTGCTTTTTTAACATTGCATTTTAAACTTCAATTAGGTACTATAGATGTGTAATACACAATAACTGTCAGCGGGTGGCACTGTCCTCATCTTCCTACTAAGTCACGAGAGAAAGGCAGCCCCCCCTCCCCCTGGACCATGCTTACTGAGCTAATCAAAACTGAACTTTGCTTTAAAATAAACGGATCTAAACTTATTACAAATTATTTTACAATACCAATCAATTTCTTTTACATGAATAACGTTATATTTAGAAGTTAACTACATTCCTAAAGTACAATTTATAAAAGCATTGTTTTTTATGTGACTCCATATACTGAGTGACCCTGAAACTGAACATCCAATGCAGTGACAAATAATTACACATAGCTTGCAAGTTGCACTGTGCACTACTGTAGACTAGACAGTACATTCAGCTTGAATAACTTGGTCTCACAAATCAATCTTACTTGCTCGGCAAGGGCTGCCTGATGCAATGATGTCCTTCCTGCTCGTACTGCACTCCGCCTGCTCTCCTCCCTCTCTCTGCCCAATTAGCTGAGGAGATGAAAGTGCATACCGATTGGATGCTATTTGGCGCTTTCTCCAGTCTCCACTCCTCCTCAGCTGCTGCTCTCCGCCCCCCTATGCACCCTCGAGGTGAGTAACACTTAATTCTTCTAATCTGTAGGCGGCACTGTAGGAGGATATTTGCTGCTCTTTGTGTGTACACCCCTTCTCAGCTGCCGCTGCTATAGGCTACAGGCTAACTCGAGGGGAGGAAACAAATGCAGTGCAACACACATCACTTCCCAGCACTTCGAATCAGGATGATTCCTTGCCGCGGCTCTCTCCGCTTCTTCTCAGCTGCTGCACGCTATACGCCGAGTCCTTACTAAGTATGCACGCTCACCAGCCCGCTCTGGAGGTCAGAAAACACATACACATAAAGAACGAATGTAATCGCTTTTCGCTGTATTGTTATTCACAGGCAACTCTATGCACCGCTGTGAAAAAAAAAAAAGTATTCTATTTAAGCATCGGCCGTATTTGCGCGAGTACAAGTACAAGCGCAAATACTCGGCATCGGTCCCGATACCGATACTAGTATCGGTATCGGGACAACCCTATTAAAAATGTTTATTTGCATTGACACAGAGGCAAGAATACATTTAATTGTTGAACTTAAACTCAGTGCTACTTCTATTTCAACTACAAATGTTCACTATTGAATGCAAGGTCATCATTAGAAATGATAGGGCTCTGTACATTCTTTCTGACAAAGCCCCCCGCTTCGGCGGAAGCCCTGGATTAAAAAGGTGCCTTACCTCTGAGATGGAAAAATAGGTTGTATGCAGAGCACACCACCATTTTTCCTGAGCTAATAATCACAGATTTTGTCTTATTGACATAATGCATCTTAACAAAAAGTTCACTCACCATTCATTCGATCTGCCATTCATTCAAGTCAAGAGACATCACCAAACTGTCCTTATCTCTGCATCACAGCAAAACACTGCTCGCCGATGCCCTTGCAGGCTGTTTTTATTAAAATCCCAGCAGGCAGTGATGTCAAAGCATGTGACCTCGTCCATAGGAAGTGAGCTCACAGGGTGTGAGCTCCACCCAGCAGATGCCCATATATGGATTTGACAACACTGGATGTGATAATACATGATAACCCTTCCAACAGGGATATTTAAATACATACAATACATTGAATACAATATAACACCAAAACAACACGATACGATACAATAATAATATGTAGCACTACCCCTGGAGGAGCTGCTGGTTGTTTTGCATCTACGCTCTGTGATTAACCCCTTAAAGTGGCTCACAACCCTCCCTTGACACACCTGGCAATATGGGAGTTGCGGACCCCAATAGCTTGGGGGGAAACACAATATCCCAGATTATGCAAACAAAAGGGGTTACCTTAAAGGGAAGGGACCTTGCAATATGAAAGATAGGCTGCACACAAACTTTAAAATAACCAAAGTGATGCTTTACTTAAAGAAGAAACAAAGGAACATGAGCAACAGTGATACTCTATTTGCAGATCCCTGCAATATCAATAACAATATTAAGGCATCAGTGTGAGTGAGGCTACAATGTCATATAAAATGGTAGAACTGATTAAAGTAATAGAACTGATTACTCGGTCAACAAGCAATGAAATGAATATAGTGAATATACAATAGTGAATATTAAATAGATAACCGTTGGATACTACAGCTATAGCTATTTAGGATGACCTGCGGTGGCGCGCAAAGAACAATTTATAATCCAAAAGAGAGTAATAATAAGGTTGCTAAAGGACTAACACTGGGTGGCACTTATGGCAATACATATTAAATAGATTTAGAAATTTCCACAACAGCTCCTCCCTATTTGTCATATGATCCCACATGTCCCTCGAATCTTGATAGTCTTCTAACACTTGGAAATGAATCAGTCCTTACAGTCCATAAAAAAGACATGTAGACTCTGTTCTTCAGGAGCATGACTTATAGGGAGGACACGACATGGTGAGCTGTGTAATCGCCGATTGGTCTGGGATCCTCTGTGTCTTGTACGTGGTTCGGCTTCGGGGCGTCTCTTCAAGGAAGATGTGGTCATCTGCTCGGGCTCTGGTCACGCGTCCAATCAGGCAACAGTACTCATCACGATCCGCTGTAAAATAAAAATTAAATCCCCAAAGATTCCCAGACCCTTAAAAGGACTCCCAACCTTCACTTAGCTATAGCTCTGGCTTTGCCTTGCAGGGATCTAAACCTTATCCATATGGGCCTAAACGCTGTCACCAGTATCCTCAATTCAGGTATAACAATCTTTACTTATGAGTTCCCAGAAACCCCCCTTGGACTGTGGGATCTTCCTTGTAGCTTCAACAGTTACATGAAACATCCCATCCTCAATGGATGAGAATCGTTCAATCGTATCAAAAGCTCACCCCCCCCCCACCCCCACCTACATGCAGGAAACCATGCTCAGACCTGGTCGGGTTGGTGTACAATTCCCTCTTGTAGCTGTCCCTGCCATTCTTAACTTCTCTTGCACCATCAGATCCTCACGATCGGTCGTGACATCTTCACCAATCAATTACTGTACCTTATAAGCTGCATGTAACGGAATGACCCGTGACGCCCAGAGACTTTTAAAGGAATGGGGGATACTCCTGTGCCAGCGTCACGAAGGACTCTTGGGTCTAAGGTCACCCTGTGCCCCTTTTAGGCATAGGGTGACTGATAAATGATAATTCATGTTTTGCAGGAGATCTGGACATATTACAAGCTGTAAAGGTCAATGTTTCATTCAAGGTGGGGACACATGCTTTTGAGGTGTTAATTGAGGCTGGCTCCTGAAAGACATTCCATTGTGTGATGCTAATAACACTGTTTAAAGCCTATTGATAATCAGGTGTGAATGCCTTATGGTTGGAGACAGAACGTCTGACATAGGAATGTGTATTCTGCAGGTGAATCACTTATTGGCAGAGTCGGAACGTCTGGGGGATAATTACCTTAACTGAATGTCATTATCTAAGAGAATGTGATTGAAGTTCATTGTGTGATGGTAGGGGGTGGAGAGTTTCATTGTCCCTGTGATTAACTGTGACATGTTTGTAACTGTATAAGAACCAGCTGAGTTTACCATTAAAAACATTCATACGTTTGACTCATAACACAGAGCGTATGTCTCGTCTCTCTGAGGGAATTCTTATGGATCGGGTCCTGTGGGCTGGATTGTCGGATAAGCTGTCGTGGTTGGGGCGATGGAATGGATATCGTAAACGGTGGTGACCGTTACACTGCAGATCCGCATAAACACCAAACTAAAGTTGAAACACACTTGTGGGCTACCTAGCTGTCCCGATACCCAAACCGACAAGAGGCAGAGCTATAAAAACTATAACCAATTTTACCCTCTAGAAATGTATCATTAAATTCCACTGACAAGTGTCTGTTTGGAGTCTTTACTAGTTTGTCAAAAATCCTCATACCCATAATAACATCATAAATAGCAATACCACTGTCATCGCTGGGGACTAAAGCTCGGTGGCGATTCAGAGTAGACTAGGGGTGCTGAATTTAATCGCTGCATCACGATTCGGGGGTCCCCGATGCGGCAGCGATGCATGAGACCCCAATAATCGATGTCCGTGATGTCATCCGACATGCCCCGCCCCTCCCGGGAGATCGCTCTGAGCAGGTCTTTTAAAATAGCCGTTTTGTAATAAATGCGCGTTATAATCCATTAAGTGGCCACCGCTCTATGTGCTTTTTTTAAATATATGCAGATTCATACCTCATAGCTTCATGTGTATATAACTGTACATGCGATCATGTGACTCTGCCTCTCTCCTCCCTCCTCTCACATCTTTCGTCTCAAGTCTCTTCTGACGTCAGCCCCGCCCGCCTCTCTTGTGATCTGTGACTTTAGCTACAGACGATGGGCGGGGCTGAGAAAGGACGTCAGGAGAGATGAGAGGAGAGCGGCAGGCCCGACCAAGGAGTCACATGATCGCACATACAGTAATATACACACAGAGCTATGAGGTATGAATCTGCATATGTTTTAAAAAGCACATTACAGCAGTGGCCACTTAATGGATTATAACGGCATTTATTATCACAGGTATTTTTTATCAGCAGTGTGTGACTCCTACAGGTGCTCTGCCTGTGCTGACATTTCTCTGGGTTTTGCACATTCCACTGTGTTAACTCCTAGAGTTGTGGAATGTGCAAAGCCCAGAGAAATGTCAGCACACAGACAGTACAGTGAAACTCACAGGGCTGTTTGTCACTTTTGGATTCTAATCCCTCCTAACCTTCCAGCAGCCACATGCCTGAATTGCTGTACCCTGTAGTGCACCAGATTAGTGCACTTTTTAAAAGGGGAGTTCCACACTATTTATTTATTTATTTTAAATCAGCAGCTACAAAAAGTGTAGCTGCCGAATTTTATTAAACCGACGCTTACCTGTCCCACGGTCCATCGATGCGGCCGCCTGGAGCTCCACTCATCTCCCCCTCCTCTCCGCCGTCAAATCTACTGTGGGCATCCAGAAGATCGCTGGCACGGAGGGGCCATCTAGGGTGAGAGGAGTCTCCTCTCCTCCCCTAGGTGGCCGGGACAGGAAGGAGGAAGTGAGACAGGAAATCTGACTAAAAAGAGGACACCCCACTCCCTCTAAAAAATGACATGCCAAATGTGGCATGTCAGGGTGCAAGGAGTGCTTAAAGTGGAAGTTTCACTGGGTGGAACTCCGCTTTAAGGGAGTGAGGTTATTTTTAATTCAAAGCAGTTCCAGTAAATGTTTTGTTTATTAAAAGTCAGCAGCTACAAAAAAGTGTATCTTCTGACTTTTATTAAAAAGACACTCAACTGCCCCACAATCCAACGACGTAGCCACCCGAACACTCCATGCTCTCCCATGCCTGTCCACGGCGCTGACAATACTACTGTGGGCATCTGGCTGTGACAGCTTGCAGCTTCACACCCGGGTGCGCATGTTTCACTGAGCTGTCCTGCATAGCCGGGCAATCTTCTGGGACCTGTGATGTGCTAGGTGGCCCAAGCGGAAGTGGAAGCGCTTCAGCAATCGTGATGCATCGTGATGCATCGCGTAATCGAATCGTTGACCATATAATCGTAAGGCCTCGTACACACGAGGGAATTTATCCGCTGAAAATGGTCCGACGGACCATTTCAGCCGAAAAATCCGCTCGTCTGTAGGGGCAAACGGACAGTTTTGGACGGATTCCTCCGGCGGAAAAGTTTCAAAGCATGCTTTGAAATTTTTCCGCCGGAGAGCTGCCCGTCGGATATGTCCGCTGGTTAGTACGCCTAACCTGCAGACATGTCTGCCCGCACATGCGTCGTATCCTGTGAATGGATCCAACACATGCGCGCGGAAGTGTTTTACTTCCTGGTGCGGTGACGTGGCGGCGTCAACGTCACTGTCGCGTCACCGTGCTGTCCGCCGGCGGGGAATTTGATCCGATGGTGTGTACAGCCACCGGATCAAACAGCCCGGCGGACATATACAAGGACTAATTGAATCGTGAGCCCAGTGAAGATGTGCACCCCTAGAGTAGACCTAGCGATCGGTCCTGTTCGCTTTCTTAGCTAGTCAGGGAATACACTTTTAATAATAACATGGGATGCTTTTCATCATTACCCTTGCTAAAATGTACTAAACAAACAAAAAAATATAAATAAACAAAGATACTACTAATTTCTTTGGTGTGGTTGAGCCGCTTCTTGCAGTGGCTGGCTTGGTCTCATCCCTCAATCTTTTTTTACAATGACCCAGTCACCTGGTTAGAAAGAATGAAAAATTGTTACCATGTCAGGGTCCTGGAGGGACTCTTGAATCCTGTGAAGTTCATGTTACAGTGACCGCACCCACTCCATCACCTGAGAATGTAAGTGACAGCTGATGAGGAAAGTACAACTCTGGTTTTGGTTGACCTCCAAACAAACCTCATGACAATAACCCAGACATCGGGACTGTGGTCACTGCATAACCTGTGTATGGCTTGCCATCTGGGGTGTAATACCTGTGTAGCGCCCCTTACTTTCAGAAGGGACGCTATTGTAAATTTAGTGGGGTGAGAGACTTAGCTGCTCTCACCCAGGTTGATTTGTGGTAAATTTGGGCTGCTGTCAGCCTTGAATTGTCCTGTAGGTCATTCTGTGCTCCAGAGATGCGGTCTCATCTCTGGGCAGCAGGTGGCGCCAGAGGGGTTTAGGCAGAGCCGCTTTTCCCCAGCAGCCAATTGGAGGAGTGTTTCCCTCGCGGGGCATGCTGGGGGAGGGTATATCTATGACAGACGCCATTTTCCGGGGGCTTCGCGGGTTCCTGGTTCCAGGTGTGGCACCCACCTTCAGGGTGTGCGCACATCGCGGGCCCCACCACTATGGCCTACCTGGCCGGGGCCCGTGCTACGCTCCAAACGTTCCAAACTCTGGGCCCTCATGGCTCAGAGCAACTGAAATTGCCAAGGGGCCCCAGTGACTTACTGGGTCCCCCACTTCAAGAGAAAGGGATCCCAAGCTGGGTTCTGTTCAGTGGGGAGTCGGCCTGAGGTGAACCTAAAGCAGGTGAACCAATAGGGCGCAGACAAAACCATCGGGGATCTGAGTGACCGGACACTGACAGGTTGTATGCAGCAAACCGTCAGTCGGTGGCTCCTTAATTATTTAATGAGAGGATTCGCTAATGAGAGGTTCCTAAATACTGGGCCTGTGGCAGAGACCCTTTACTAAACCTAATTATATTAGAGCCAAGTCGGTGACAGAGACTTGTTCCTTCTCAGCATTCTCAGTGACTTTCTGGCTGCCAGGCTTGTGACAGGGACTTGTACAGGGGCGCTGTACCCACTCCGGCTGGAGTGGCGATGAGACAAGCACATTCATTGAAGGCAGGACTGCTTCTATTATCCACAGCCTGTATCTGCAAGGTTATTCTTTTTTCACCAATCTACCTCGAGTTGACTGTTGGTCGTGTTGGACCAGAAATAAAGCATTGAAAACGTCAACCAACAGTCTGGACATTCTATTCCTGCTCTCATCATCATCATCACCCCTAGACACCATCACAGAGGTAATTTAACTTACGCCGATCCCAAATCTAACCAGCGGCTCCTTCAGGGGTGAGCGCTACACCTGGAACCACTGAAAGGTTCTTAGCATCTAGGATGGGAACCTACTTCACCAGACTGCTGCTTGCCGATTCAAATTATATCAAAGAAAGACAGTCTTGACACAAACTTGGTTAGAATTAGAAAGGTTAGTGTTATTAGTTTGAAAAACTGTCATTCTTACATTTATTTATCCCCCCATTTTCTTCCTCATTACAGACTGAAGGAAGAAATGCAAGGTGCAGGAAAAAAAAAATGAAATAGCCTATGATACGTTTACCTCCTAATGCCGCGTACACACGGTCGTTTTTTGCGATGAAAAAAAAACAACGTTTTATGTGAAGTAAAAAACAACGTTTTTGAAACGTCACTTTCAAAGACAATTTTGCATACACACCATCGTTTTTTCACAAAAAGCGAGGTTACGTTCACCACTCTTTTCCATTGAAGCTCACTTCATAACTAGCTTCTGGGCATGCGCGGGTTGAAAAACGTCGTTTTAAAAGACGTTTTTGCTACACACGGTGACTTTTTGTGAAACAAAAAACGACGTTTTGAAAAACGACACAAAAAATTCAAGCATGTTGGAATTTTTTTTTGGTCGTTTTTTTGAAGACAAAAAACGACGTTTTGCCCACACACGATCAATTTAAATGACGTTTTAAAAAACGTCGTTTTTTTTCATCGCAAAAAACGACCGTGTGTACGCGGCATTAGACTTGTGTATTTATCCATGTATACAGCTGTCTACATACACCTGCTCTCTATGAACAAACAGTTTTAGAAACTCCTTGGACCTGAAAAATACTTTTAAGCAACAATGATTACTTTATCCTTCATATTTAACCTGCAAAGAATAGGAAACAAAAATGACATTCCTGTACATGGGTAAATTGTCAATGACATTCTTTCAAAACCGATTCAAACAAAACCCTCTGTAACCCTTACTTTTCCCGTACCTACAAAAATACAACAGCCGCGATGCGTCGGAGGATCGCCGCAGTAAGTTTGAACATATTCACGTTACAACATACAAACATTCAGATAGAGATGTGGGGGGGGGGTAATTCAAAGTTTCCAAAACCAAAAATGAAAGAAACAAAACAACCAGAATTCTACCTTCACTCTTTCAGCAATAGAAGAAAATACAATGGGAAAAACATGAGAGCAGCTTAAAGCCCCATACACACTATCAGTTTTCCTGACGGTTTTCTCTTCAGGTTTACCAAAACCATCTAATATGAGGTCAAACCTCAAGAGTTTCAACTTGTATGCAATCAGGCAGGCCCTTGTACTACATGATGATGAAGAAAAGAGGGAAGGACGGCCGCACTCCAAGGATTTTCAAACGAAAAAAGTTGTCTTTATTGTAAATCCAAAAACATGTACAGTCACAGCAATCACAGAAAACAGGACAGCCGACGCGTTTCGCACTCGATCAGTGCTTAGTCATGGCTAAGCACTGATCGAGTGCGAAAACGCGTTCGAAACGCGTCGGCTGTCCTGTTTTCTGTGATTGCTGTGACTGTACATGTTTTTGGATTTACAATAAAGACAACTTTTTTCGTTTGAAAATCCTTGGAGTGCGGCCGTCCTTCCCTCTTTTCTTCATCATCATTGCCATTTGCATCGCCAGCACCTTGGTAATCTAATTATCCTTGATCGTCTACAGGTCTCACCTGGAGCGGTGATTTCTTTTCCCTTGTACTACATGGTTTTGGTAAACCTGAAGAGAAAACCGTCAGGAAAACTGATAGTGTGTATGGGGCTTCAGAACCTTGCATGGACCAGCCATACAAAGTTCAAACAAACAGGCATGAGAATTTTAACCATAGTTCCTCCTCTGAGAATCACAAAAACGTGTACTACACCACCATCAGCACACTCATCATTACATATTTCTGAAACCGCAGCTGAACTACATCCACTCCAGAGGGATACCCAAATAGTATCCATGGACCACCCATGTCAATCTTTTAAGGGGTCTAAAGGCCTTTGCCCCCAAAACTAGGCTTTGTGCACTGTGTAACCGTCTGACTGTGGGAAGCCTCCATTCCTTCCTTTGCATAGACCTCCTTGTGTCCATGGCGATTCAAATTGGCTTATTGCCTTAACCCTGCATCTAGGGGAAACCATTGCACCCATTTTGGGGAGCTTCTACGGTGGATTGACGGACAACAACCACTATATCTGGTCCAGTCCCCCAACTAGAAACCCTCACCTAGGCGTCAAATCTATGGCTTGCTGTCCCAACACTTTTGGCACAGAACTACAGAGTAACTATGCAAAATTATTCATTAACAACCAAAGATCAACCCCTGAATTAGGCCTCTACCCCTCACAGTGTATGCATACACAAGCGTTTTCCGCTATACACCCATACACTGCGTCACCAGACTAAATTACACAGAACACTTATGCTCGTTTACCACCTGCAGAACAATGTGGCTTCTCTCTGCATCTAGATGTTAAAACAATAATGGTGATGACCCCCCCCCCTGTTTGCTCTCACATACTATTCTCTACCCAAAACTGTATTTACAGTATAAAACTTCACAAAAACAACTGAAATTAAACTTTAAAAAACTTTCAAATGCCAAAGTGTTTTCCAATGTCATTTCAAAACACAAATCCCTTTGCTCATCTTTCAGAAGACCCCAAGCTCCTCCCACAAACTTCCTGTGGATAAATTAAATGCTGAAAAGACTTCCTCTTGTATGCTCAGCAAACCCCAAACTCGTTTATTTACATATCAATGTACAAGAAGAGGGAGGGGGAGGGGGAGCCTAGCCCCATCACCTTGTCTACATACAAGTCAAAAAATCCACGGCTGAACATCATATATATTTTGACAATTTCCCCTGTGAAGTCAAACCACAAGTTTTGAGACCTAAATATTACACAGCAGTAAACAAAGAGGCAAAACTGAATCTCCTACGTTTTTTATGTTAACCTGTTTAGTGGTGTTCCCTAACGTATCTCGGGTGTTTTTTTAATGCTAATATCGGTAACCCCCGAGTCACGCTCGGGGTAGCTATGCAGAGCCTGCAGTGCACGCCGGCTTACCTTCTCCAGGCAAGTTACTTACCTTGTCCCTGGATCCAGGGTTGCATCCCCGCTGTGTGAGAAAGCGGCGTCCTCGCTCAATTCACACAGTGCCTGTGTGCCACCGATCTCCGTTTCCTGCAACGTTACGACCAAATTCAAAAAAGTAAATAAACACATTACATACAGTATACTGCAATCTTACAGATTACAGTACTGTATGTAAAAAATACACCCCCCTTGTCCCTAGTGGTCTGCCCAGTGTCCTGCATGTACTTTTATATAATAAAAACAGTTTTTTTTTGTGCCTGCAAACTGTAGATTGTCCATAGCAACCAAAAGTGTCCCTTTATGTCAAAAGTGATTTTAGAGCAACTAGAAAACATTGATAATAAATTATAATCACTTGCAGAATTGAGCGATTTGTGGGGAAATCCGTCATAAAAAATAAAAGTAATGACAGCGACAATTCTGCAAATGAGCAAATTTCAGTGTTTTTGATTTGATTACATTATTGAATAATTTTTATTATAATTACATTATCATTTGTTATAATTATTTATAGTTATTTATTATATTATCATTTTATGATTTTGTGTTTCAAACTTTATCATACCCGTGATGTCTACTAGACTCTTGTTTGGACAGAATTGCAGGCCTACAGTATAAAACGCCAAATTTCCATGCAAAATAATTGTACCGCTTTTGGTACAAAATTCCAGACATAATCGGTATGGGAGGTAAAAAAACAAAAAAAAAAAAACACCTTTAGTTCAGGAAAGGGAAAAATAACCCCCCCCCCCCCCATACTGCAAAATGGGAGGGAATCCCCCTGACCATAACATCCCCTGGAAGTCAAACCACAAGTTTCGAGACCCAAATACAACCCCCCCTCCCCCTTTTGCAGGCTATACAATACAAGATTCAAAAACAATGAATTGCCCTCTAGGAAACTCCCAAATATTTAAACATAAAAACAACACACACCACTGTGTACAAAAACACAGTCAAAGTTAGTCTTACAATCTATCAATCTATCAAAATTCAGTGTAAAGTAGAGTTTTCACTTAAAAACAATGAGAACAGAGACATCCCGACACCACCTGCATGGAGTTTGCATGTTCTCCCTGTGCCTGCGTCGGTTTCCTCCCACACTCCAAAGACATGCTGGTAGGTTAGTCAGATCCTGTCTATAAATTGGCCCTAGCATGTGCATGTGTCTGTGAGCGCGTCGGGACCCCTCGGGGTAAGACCGTGCTATATCAAGATATCGCTCTTTGCAACTCAAGAGGCGATGCTTAGAAAAACAATTTAAACTAGCGAGTTTAACATTAAACAAAACAGTTTCTCAGTATGTCATCCTGGTGTCTCACCACTCTGCGACGACCCACAGGCCAAATTGTAAACGCCTCTCAAGATGGCTGACAAGCCAAGCCTCAACAAAATGGTAGATGAAATCTGGACCACTGCAAGATGGCCGACAAGCCGCATGGACAACAACAAAATGGCACCATTAACGCATGCAATTGTTCTCGCCAAAACCAGCACAAACTTCCCTACTAGCCAAATCTAAAAAAAAACTGACAAACATGGGACATCACATGAACATTTAAAAACATTTTGAGAACAATCTTCACACACGTTAGGCTACTTCAACTCAGACCCTTTGGCCAACTAAACAGTACATTCAAAAAATTTTAGTTATATGAAACATTAAAAACAAAAACACTCTTTTCTCAAGTTCTTATACTCTGAATTAGTCACCACACACACACAGTATAATATTGCTTGTATGCTTTCTCAGAACTAGGGATGAGCCGAACACCCCCGGGTTTGGTTCGCACCAGAACGTTCGAACAGACCGCGGGTTCGCACAAACTTTTCGAACCCCATTGAAGTCTATGGGACCCGAACGTTCGAATTCAAAAACGATCATTTTAAAGACCAAAATTCAATTTAATGTTGGAAAACGTCGTTCAGAACCCGGGTCTTGCCCCAGGGAACATGTATCAATGGAAAAAAAGTTTTAAAAACGGCCGTTTTTTCCGGAGCAGCCATTTTAATGATGCTTAAAGTGAAAAAAAAAATTCCTTTAAATATCACACCTGCTGGGTGTCTATAGTAGTGGCACATGTTTAGAAATGTCCCTGCACAACATGAGAGGACTATAAAAAAAAAGTAAATAATACTGCTTGCGCACATGCTGTGTGGCAATAATATGTCGAATATTTTAGCGGTGGTGGGGGGCCATTATTGTTTTGTGAAAGAAAAATTTTAGAGAAAAGGACACCCCTCAAACATACTGTAAATATTGCACCAAAAAATGTTATTAGGCGCCCCTGTTAAACAGGGGCAGAAAAATTGGGAGGGGTTGAAGCACAACACTGCAACCCCTCCCAATAACTCCAATTGGAGCGTAACAAGGAACCACGTGCAAATTATTGCATCAAAAATTGTTATTAGGTGCCCCTGTTAAACAGGGGCTGAAAAATTGTGCCTTGGGCATAACACAACACTGCAACCCCTCCCAATAACTCCAATTGGAGCGCAACAAGGAGCCACGTGCAAATTATTGCATCAAAAATTGTTGTTATTAGGCGCCCCTGTTAAACAGTCACTCAGCATCAGCATACGCAGTCTAAAAGGAATCCGACATTTCAGCAAAAAAATATTATTCAGTAACATCAGCATCAGGTGGTTGGTAGCTGGTGTTGATCCAAGCCTGATTCATTTTGATGAAGGTCAGTCGATCAACAGTCGGTGGAGAGGCGCACCCTGTGATCGGTAACAAAGCCTCCAGCGGCACTGAATGTGCGTTCTGAAAGAACACTGGATGCAGGGCAAGCCAGTAGCTCAATTGCGTACTGTGCAAGCTCTGGCCAGTGATCCATCCTCAAGACCCAGTAAGCCAGAGGATTTTCGGTGGGGAAGGAGTCCAAGTCAGATCTTGCCCCTAGGTATTCCCGGACCATGTAAGCCAGACACTTGTGATGGTTGCTGGAACCGGTCAGACCTTGGGGCTGCGGACTAAAAAACTGTCTGAAGGCATCGGTCAGACGGCCACCTTCTCCACCGCTCATTCTGTGACTCACCGAAGCCTCAGCAAGACGTCGCCCAGAGCCAGGTTTTGGTAATCCCCCCGGTTCTGGGAACGCATTGCACAGACCCTTCTGCAAGGCCTCCCGCAGAAGTTTCATTTTCTGCTCCCTCTGCGATGGCAACATAAGGTCTGCAACCTTACTCTTGTAACGTGGATCAAGGAGAGTTGCCAGCCAGTAATGATCCTTGATAGCACGTACACGAGGATCCTTACGCAGGCTTTGCAGGATCAGGGAGGCCATGCAGCGTAGGTTTGCAGAGGCATTCGGGGCACAGTCCTCTGGGTCACTGAGGACGACAGGATCCACAGGCACCTCATCCCAGCCACGTAAAAGTCCACGTGTTCCTTGGGACTGTAAATGATCCCTTGAAGACTGCTGCTGCTGATGCTGAGTGCTAGGCTCCACCTCCATGCTGCTGATACAATCATCCTCCTCCTCCTCCTCCTCTTCCTGTGTGCTAGGTGGGCAAGCAGACCCACTGTCTGGGTAAAGGGGGCCTTGAGAGGTAAGGAAGTCCTCCTCTTCCTCCCTCTGTTCTGCCTCAAGCAAATTGAAGGACGAAAACTGGACAGCCGCACTCCGAAATCACTTAAAATAAGTTGTCTTTTATTTTTCAACTGTACACACAGTCACTGCAACCAACAAAATACAGTATGGCCGACGCGTTTCGCACTTACAATCAGTGCTTAGTCACCGAAGCCTCAGCAAGACGTTGTCCAGAGACAGGTTTTGGTAGGCCCCCCGCTTCTGGGAACGCATTGCACAGACCCTTCTGCAAGGCCTCCCGCAGAAGTTTCATCTTCTGCTCTCTCTGCGATGGCAACATAAGGTCCGCAACCTTACTCTTGTAACGTGGATCAAGGAGAGTCGCCAGCCAGTAATGATCCCTCTCCCTAATAGCACGTACACGAGGATCCTTACGCAGGCTTTGCAGGATCAGGGAGGCCATGCAGCGTAGGTTTGCAGAGGCATTCAGGGCACAGTCCTCTGGGTCACTGAGGACGACAGGATCCACAGGCACCTCAACCCAGCCACGTAAAACTCCACGTGCTCCTTGGGACTGTAAATGATCCCTTGAAGACTGCTGCTGCTGAGTGCTAGGCTCCACCTCCATGCTGCTGATACAATCCTCCTCCTCCTCCTCCTCTTCCTGTGTGCTAGGTGGACAAGCAGGACCACTGTCTGGGTAAAGGAGGCCTTGAGAGGTAAGGAAGTCCTCTTCTTCCTCCCTCTGTTCTGCCTCAAGAGCCCTGTCCATTATTCCACGTAGTGTGTGCTCCAACATGTGAATAAGAGGGACAGTCTCACTGATGCATGCACTGTCACTGCTCACCATCCTCGTGGCCTCCTCAAATGGTGACAGGACAGTGCATGCATCTCTGATCAAGGCCCACTGGCGTGGGGAAAAAAAACCTAGCTCCCCTGACCCAGTTCTGCTGCCATATTGGCACAGGTACTCATTGATGGCCCGTTGCTGCATGTGCAGCCGCTGCAGCATGGCCAATGTTGAGTTCCATCTGGTGGGCATGTCACAAATTAGGCGTTTCTTGGGCAGGTTGTATTCCCTTTGGAGGTCAGTCAGCCGAGCAGTGGCATTATATTACCTTCGAAAATGCACACAGACTTTCCTGGCCTGCTTCAGGACATCCTGCAAGCCCGGGTACCTGCCCAAGAACCGCTGCACCACCAAATTGAGGACATGCGCAAAACAGGGCACGTGGGTGAGTTTTCCCTGTCGCAGGGCAGAGAGGAGGTTGGTGCCATTATCGCTGACCACCATTCCAGGCTTCAGCTGGCGTGGCATCAACCACCTCTAAGCCTGACCCTGCAGAGCTGACAAAACCTCTTCCCCAGTGTGGCTCCTGTTTCCCAAGCACACCAGCTCTAGCACCGCATGGCATCTCTTGGCCTGCATTCCTGCGTATCCCCTCGTACGCCTACTGAGCACGGCTGGTTCGGAGAAAACATCCCCACAGGAAGAGGCCACAGAGGAAGAAGAAGAGGAGGGGTGGATGAAAGAGGTGTGTCACAAGCAGTAGTATTGTTTTGGAGGCGTGGTGGCGGAACAACCTCCAAAACTACTGGACCTTGCCCTGCGTCCTTCCCAGCTGCCAGCAGAGTCACCCAATGCGCCGTAAAAGACAGGTAACGTCCCTGTCCATGCCTGCTGGACCATGAGTCAGCGGTAATATGCACCTTACCACTGACCGCCCTGTTCAGCGAGGCATGGACATTGCCTTCCACATGCCGGTAGAGAGCCGGAATAGCCTTCCGTTAGAAAAAGTGGCGTTTTCGTACTTGCCACTGAGGTACTGCACATTGCACAAACTCACAGAAGGGGGCAGAATCTACCAACTGAAAAGGTAGCAGTTGAAGTGCTAGCAATTTTGCTAAGCTAGCATTCAACTGCTGGGCATGTGGATGGCTGGGATTGTACTTCTTTCGGCGCTGCAGCAGCTGGGGCAGGGAAATTTGCCTGGTACTATCAGTAGATTGACCGCTACTACTAGCTTGTGACACACCTATTTCTACACCTTCACTGCAGGCTTCAGAGAGGACTGGGGGTCTACTGGGGTTGGAGGTCCCAGAAGGGCAAGGGGGGTACGCTTTTGTCTTTGGTGTGGGTCTTTTTGGTGTGCTTGCCAACGAGCTGCATGGCAGGTCGACATATGTCTGGACAAGCATGTGGTACCCAGGCGGTTGATGTTTTGGCCACGCGAGATACGCTTGCGACATAAGTTGCAAATAGCAAAGGTACGATCTTGTGGACATGTTTCAAAAAAGGCCCACACCAAAGAACTTTTGCTATACCGGTCAGACACAGCAGCGCCATGCACAAGCGCCGTAGATGTGCGCTGTAATGCAGTGGGTGTGACCTTAAGCTGCCTCTTTGGAGATGTGCCTGTGCCTCATCCTCCTCCTCCTCCTCTCTCCTATCAGGCACCCAGGTAGAGTCAGTGACCTCATCATCCCCTCCATCCTCATCACTGTCAACAACCTGGCAGTATGCTCCAGCTGGGGGAACATCATCACTGACAAATTGCTGTCCCTCTCGGACACCCCCTCTCCCTGGGCTCATCACATCAATGCCTTCCTCATCAGTGTTTCGTCATCGGAGTCTTTAAAACGCTGTGCATCTTCCTGCAGCATGTACCCAACACTGTGTTGAAACAGTTCGGGGGACTCCTCAGGAGGACATGGTGGTACTAGGGAAGTATTGTGTGAAGCCATTGTGCAGAGGGAAGAGGACGCCTTGGCAGCTGCTTTGCCAGATAAACTTTGATCAGTCTGTGTGAGAGAGGATGAGGAGGATGAGGACGGCTTGGTCATCCACTCTACTAATTTCTCTGCATGTTGAGGCTCAACACGGCCAGCTCCCGAAAAGAAGGACGAGCGGCCACGGCCACGGCCACGTGCTGAAGAGGATGCACCACATACACTTCCAGCGTTACCTCTACATGCAGAGCCTGCTTGCCCTCGTGACTCTCTGCCTCTCTTTGTTGTCCTTCCAGACATACAGTATTTATGCGTTCAGGTGGTATATAACAGCACACGTACAGTCACACTAACTGCGCTCAGGTGGTATATAACAGCACAGGTGCGGTGACACTAACTGCGCTCAGGTGGTATGTAACAGCACATGTACAGTGACACTAACTGCGCTCAGGTGGTATATAACAGCACACGTACAGTGACACTAACTGCGCTCAGGTGGTATATAACAGCACATGTCCAGTGACACTAACTGCTCTCAGGTGGTATATAACAGCACAGGTGCGGTGACACTAACTGCGCTCAGGTGGTATATAACAGCACAGGTGCGGTGACACTAAATGCGCTTAGGTGGTATATAACAGCACATGTACAGTGACACTAACTGCGCTCAGGTGGTATATAACAGCACACGTCCAGTGACACTAACTGCGTTCAGGTGGTATATAACAGCACACGTACAGTGACACTAACTGCGCTCAGGTGGTATATAACAGCACACGTCCAGTGACACTAACTGCGCTCAGGTGGTATATAACAGCACAGGTGCGGTGACACTAACTGCGCTCAGGTGGTATGTAACAGCACACGTACAGTCACACTAACTGCGCTCAGGTGGTATATAACAGCACACGTACAGTGACACTAACTGCGCTCAGGTGGTATATAACAGCACACGTACAGTGACACTAACTGCGCTCAGGTGGTATATAACAGCACAGGTGCGGTCACACTAACTGCGCTCAGGTGATATATAACAGCACAGGTGCGGTGACACTAACTGCGCTCAGGTGGTATGTAACAGCACACGTACAGTGACACTAACTGTGCTCAGGTGGTATGTAACAGCACACGTACAGTGACACTAACTGCGCTCAGGTGGTATGTAACAGCACACGTACAGTGACACTAACTGCGCTCAGGTGGTATATAAAAGCACACGTACAGTGACACTAACTGCTCTCAGGTGGTATATAACAGCACAGGTGCGGTGACACTAACTGCGCTCAGGTGGTATGTAACAGCACACGTCCAGTGACACTAACTGCGCTCAGGTGGTATATAACAGCACAGGTGCGGTGACACTAACTGCGCTCAGGTGGTATGTAACAGCACACGTCCAGTGACACTAACTGCGCTCAGGTGGTATATAACCGCACAGGTGCGGTGACACTAACTGCGCTCAGGTGGTATATAACAGCACACGTCCAGTGACACTAACTGCGCTCAGGTGGTATATAACAGCACAGGTGCGGTGACACTAACTGCGCTCAGGTGGTATGTAACAGCACACGTACAGTGACACTAACTGCGCTCAGGTGGTATATAAAAGCACACGTACAGTGACACTAACTGCGCTGAGGTGGTATATAACAGCACAGGAGCGGTGACACTAACTGCGCTCAGGTGGTATGTAACAGCACACGTACAGTGACACTAACTGCGCTCAGGTGGTATATAACAGCACAGGTGCGGTGACACCAAATGCGCTCAGGTGGTATATAACAGCACACGTGCGGTGACACCAAATGCGCCCAGGTGGTATGTAACAGCACACGTGCGGTGACACCAAATGCGCTCAGGTGGTATGTAACAGCACACGTGCGGTGACACCAAATGCGCTCAGGTGATATGTAACAGCACACGTGCGGAGACACCAAATGCGCTAAGGTGATATGTAACAGCACATGTGCGGTGACACCAAATGTGCTAAGGTGGTATGTAACAGCACACGTGCGGTGACACCAAATGCGCTCAGGTGATATGTAACAGCACACGTGCGGTGACACCAAATGCGCTAAGGTGGTATGTAACAGCACACGTGCGGTGACATTAAATGCGCTCAGCTGATATGTAACAGCACACGTGCCGTGACACCAAATGTGCTAAGGTGGTATTTAACAGCACACGTGCGGTGACACCAAATGCGCTAAGGTGGTATGTAATAGCACACGTGCGGTGACACCAAATGCGCTAAGGTGGTATGTAACAGCACACGTGCGGTGACACCAAATGCGCTAAGGTGGTATGTAACAGCACACGTGCGGTGACCCCAAATGCGCTCAGGTGATATGTAACAGCACACGTGCGGTGACACCAAATGTGCTAAGGTGGTATGTAACAGCACACGTGCGGTGACACCAAATGTGCTCAGGTGATATGTAACAGCACACGTGCGGTGACACCAAATGCGCTAAGGTGGTATGTAACAGCACACGTGCAGTGACACCAAATGCGCTCAGCTGATATGTAACAGCACACGTGCGGTGACACCAAATGCGCTCAGGTGGTATGTAACAGCACACGTGCGGTGACACCAAATGCACTTAGGTGATATGTAACAGCACACGTGCAGTGACACTAACTGCACTCAGGTGATATGTAATAGCACACGTGCAGTGACACCAAATGCGCTCAGGTGATATATAACAGCACACGTGCAGTGACACCAAATTTGCTCAGGTGGTATGTAACAGCACACTTGCAGTGAAACCAAATGCGCTCAGGTGATATGTAACAGCACACGTGCGGTGACACCATATGCGCTAAGGTGGTATGTAACAGCACACATGCGGTGACCCCAAATGCGCTCAGGTGGTATGTAACAGCACACATGCAGTGACCCTAACTGCGCTCAGGTGGTATATAACAGCACACGTGCAGTGACACCAAATGCGCTCAGGTGATATGTAACAGCACACATGCGGTGACACCAAATGCGCTCAGGTGGTATGTAACAGCACACGTGCGGTGACACCAAATGCGCTCAGGTAATATGTAACAGCACACGTGCAGTGACACTAACTGCACTCAGGTGATATGTAACAGCACACGTGCAGTGACCCTAACTGTGCTCAGGTGGTATGTAACAGCACACGTGCAGTGACACCAAATGCGCTCAGGTAATATATAACAGCACACGTTCAGTGACACCAAATGCGCTCAGGTGATATGTAACAGCACACGTGCAGTGACACCAAATGCGCTCAGGTGATATGTAACAGCACACGTGCGGTGACACCAAATGCGCTCAGGTGGTATGTAACAGCACATGTGCAGTGACACCAAATGCGCTCAGGTGGTATGTAACAGCACACGTGCGGTGAATCCAAATGCGCTCAGGTGGTATGTAACAGCACACGTGCAGTGACACCAAATGCGCTCAGGTGATATATAACAGCACACGTGCAGTGACACCAAATTTGCTCAGGTGGTATGTAACAGCACACTTGCAGTGAAACCAAATGCGCTCAGGTGATATGTAACAGCACACGTGCGGTGACACCATATGCGCTAAGGTGGTATGTAACAGCACACATGCGGTGACCCCAAATGCGCTCAGGTGGTATGTAACAGCACACATGCAGTGACCCTAACTGCGCTCAGGTGGTATATAACAGCACACGTGCAGTGACACCAAATGCGCTCAGGTGATATGTAACAGCACACATGCGGTGACACCAAATGCGCTCAGGTGGTATGTAACAGCACACGTGCGGTGACACCAAATGCGCTCAGGTAATATGTAACAGCACACGTGCAGTGACACTAACTGCGCTCAGGTGATATGTAACAGCACACGTGCAGTGACCCTAACTGTGCTCAGGTGGTATGTAACAGCACACGTGCAGTGACACCAAATGCGCTCAGGTAATATATAACAGCACACGTGCAGTGACACCAAATGCGCTCAGGTGATATTTAACAGCACACGTTCAGTGACACCAAATGCGCTCAGGTGATATGTAACAGCACACGTGCAGTGACACCAAATGCGCTCAGGTGATATGTAACAGCACACGTGCGGTGACACCAAATGCGCTCAGGTGGTATGTAACAGCACATGTGCAGTGACACCAAATGCGCTCAGGTGGTATGTAACAGCACACGTGCGGTGAATCCAAATGCGCTCAGGTAGTATGTAACAGCACACGTGCGGTGACACCAAATGCGCTCAGGTGGTATGTAACAGCACACGTGCGGTAACACCAAATGCGCTCAGGTGGTATGTAACAGCACACGTGCAGTGACACCAAATGCGCTCAGGTGATATGTAACAGCACACGTGCAGTGACACCAAATGCGCTCAGGTGATATGTAACAGCACATATGCAGTGACCCTAACTGCGCTCAGGTGGTATGTAACAGCACACGTGCAGTGACACCAAATGCGCTCAGGTGATATGTAACAGCACACGTGTGGTGACACCAAATGCGCTCGGGAGGTATGTAACAGCACACGTGCGGTGACACCAATTGCGCTCAGGTGGTATCTAAAAGCACACGTGCGGTTACACCAAATGCGCTCAGGTGGTATGTAACAGCACACGTGCGGTGAATCCAAATGCGCTCAGGTGGTATGTAACAGCATACGTGCGGTGACACCAAATGCGCTCAGGTGGTATGTAAAAGCACACGTACGGTGACACCAAATGCGCTCAGGTGGTATGTAACAGCACACGTGCGGTGACACCAAATGCGCTCAGGTGATATGTAACAGCACACGTGCGGTGACACCAAATGCGCTCAGGTGGTATTAAACAGCACACGCACAGTCAGAGCGACTGCGTTTCTGTGCAATTCAATAGCCCACTTGCATTAACAGCAACTGCCTTTCTGTGGAAATAAATAGCACACTTGCAGTAACAGTTAATGCGTCTATGTGCAATTAACTAGCACACGTTGACTAACACGGAGTACTATGTTTAAGTTAAACCCTAAAGCACAATCTCCTGCCTGACAGATACTAATAGCAGATCTAGCTAAGCTATACAATTTATAAATATATTGACAACTCATAGGGATGTCAATATATTCTCTACAAACTGTAAATTTAACTATACTGACTACTAGCCTCCCTGATCTATCTATCTATCTATCTATCTATCTATCTATCTATCTATCTATCTATCTATCTATCTATCTATCTATCTATCTATCTATCTATCTATCTATCTATCTGAAAAGACACTGGGGTAGATTCATGTAGATCAGCGGATCTTTTGATCCGCGTGATCTATCTTTTTTATGATCCGCCTGCGCCAGTTTTTGAGGCAAGTGCTGTATTCAGAAAGCACTTGCCTCGTAATTAGCCCTGGCAGATCGTAAATCCCCCGACGGAATGCGAATTCCGCGGCTAGGGGGATTTTACTATTTAAATCACGTGCGTCCCCGCGCCGATCGTACTGCGCATGCGCCGCCGGCAAAATTTCCCAGCGTGCATTGCTTTAAATGATGTCGCAAGGACGTCATTGTTTTCGATGTTAACGCAATTAACGTATGGCCGTATTTCCGGACGACTTACGTAAACGACGTAAAAAATTCAAAACTCGACGCGGGAACGACGGCCATACTTAATATAGGATCCGCCGCACTTACCCCGCATATAGCAGGGGTAACGATCCGCCGGAAAGAGACGAACGCAAACGTCGTAAAAAAAAAGCGACGGCCGGGCGTTCGGTTCTGAATCGGCGGTTCTCCTCATTTGCATATTCGTCGCGTAGAAAAAAAGAAGCGCCACCTAGCGGACGGCGGGAGAATGCAGCCTAAGAACCGACAGTGTAACTCACTTACACCAGTCGGCTCTAAGGGAGATCTATGCGGAACCTGATTCGAGGAATCAGCCGCATAGATCCGAGTGTCGGATCTCACAGATCCGACGGTGTATCAGTAGATACACCGTCGGATCTCTACATGAATCTACCCCACTGTGTCTCTATCCATCTCTCTCTCTCTGTCTGACTGACTTCTCTAAGCAAGCCGGAACACACTACACGAGGCCGCCCAGGAGGCGGCCTTTTATAGTGTGGCGCGTGTGCTAAAGCCCTGAGCCCTAATTGGCCAAAGCACCCAGGCTTTGGCCAATTAGGTCTCTTCGTTTTTTGGGCGCTGTGATTGGCCAAGGATGCGGGATCATGGTGCATGCTTGGCCAATCATCAGCGCGCAATGCCGCAGTGAATTATGGGTCATTCGAATTTGGCGCGAACAACCCGATTTGTTCGTTTTCGAAGAAAGATCGAACGTGCAATGTTCGATGCGAACATGTGTTCGCATCGAACGCAAAGTTCATCCCTACTCAGAACATCAGATTATCATCCCTCAGGTCGTCACCCTTCCAACATAAAACATTTTCTATTGTAAGCCCACTGCTTACAATAGGCACCCTGGCTGCCCATCCCCCGAGCCATCTTAGCTTCTTTATATACTCTATCTCACTCATGGGGACACTTGTCCTACGTCAGACAAACAATCCAAATACACAGTCTCCATCAGCATTCACACAGGCACATCCAGGCACACGATCAAAATCACACATACACATACGATCAAATTCACAGACATCCACACAAACACGATCAAACTTCCAGTCCATGCAGACAGATCACACACACATACACACCCCCAGAGGCAATTTAGTTTGCATGTGCTGCGCTATATAAGTTCTTCACTCACTCACTCACTCACTCACTCACTCACTCACACAGGCACACAACTCGTACATCTCTCATACAACAGATACTCACACATGCACAAACACAGGCACAAAGCATTATTTCAAAAAGACGAAAACTTTGTCCTTTTCCAAAACATAGCCTCCCCAACAAATTGTGATGTGCATCCATTCTCCCCATCTCAAACCGATGCTAGGGGGGGGCCATGTTAGTCCTACTGTTGGCCCGCCAAGCTGGCATGGAAAAATAGGTTGTATGCAGAGCACACCGCAATTGTTCCTAAAGCTAATAATCACAGATTTCATCTTATTGATATAATGCATCTTAACAAAAAGTTCACTCACCATTCATTCGATCTGCCATTCATTCAAGTCAAGAGACATCACCAAACTGTCCTTTTCATCTCGGCATCACAGCAAAACACTTTTTCGCCGATGCCCTCACAGGCTGTTTTTATTAAAATCCCAGCAGGAAGTGATGTCACAGCATGTGACCTCGTCCATAGGAAGTGAGCTCACAGGGTGTGAGCTCCACCCAGCAGATGCCCATATATGGATTTGACAACACAGGATGTGATAATACATGATAACCCTTCCAACAGGTATATTTAAATACATACAATACATAAATACAATATAATACAACAACAACAACACAATACAATAATAATACAATAACCAATAAAGACAGTTCCTGATGAGGGGAGCTTATCAGCAGGTGCATGCTAATGTCATCACATCAATGTTGATCAGGCATACAGAGATGACAAAAGTATATATCCGCTAAACCGATAATGCGTTTGCAGAGCGGACACATCCCCCCAGGCAAATGTCTGTGCCTCATACAGGGGCCCTTTCGCTGGCCGACATTCCCACTCCGCAAACACCCTTCTCCAAATCAGGAAGTTTATCTCAACCCCAGTCAGCTCTTTAGAGCGGGTTACAAAAGTACTAACAGTTTAAAAGTACTAAAAAGTTTTTTCCAGTGCTCTTTTTTGCCAGACCAACTATAGATAGGGGCGGGCTTAGGAGATCACCTGCCCCCTATCTATTGATTAACATGCCTGTGCTCCTTTTTAGGAGACTTTAAAATTCATAGTTAGGACTGCAGCACAGAGTGCCTTGACGTTGGTCTGCAGCTTACTACAGGTATTTGCAAATACATGCATACGGCTAGACAGATTAATTTGGTTTAGTGCTTTTTTGGTTGGTAACTTTGAGCCTGGCTATTATGGAAACATTTTTTATATTCCATATATATATATATATATATATATATATCGCATACTGCTTAAAACGCGCCTCATTTAAAGTCCCAAAACCTCCCCCCCTTTTATCCATTTACAGGGATGGAGGCCTGTGGTAGTTTCTATCATATGCCTCATATAAATTCCCACCCTATCCCCCCCCTTTTTTGGCGGAAGTACTAACACTGGGTGACACGAATGACAATACATATTAAATACATCTTGAAATTTCCACAACACCTCTCCAGCGTCTGTTTTCCTGCACTCTGCTGAAATAACACTGCACTGGGGCTGCCAAACAGGCAGCCCTGTTGGGATTGGCCTCCCCTTACTGATCCACTGGTGCCAGCTACAGGAGTACTGCCTGTACCCTCCAATCAGTTGCCCTGTTTAATGTTGACCTGGCAATTAGCATTTTTCAGAAGAAAGTCAGAAATATCGAATGTTCGCTCTTTATGGGTTTGTTGCAATGCACACCTACCATTACAGTTCACACTTCACATCAGACAATAGGGCATATGTCCACATTGCCAAATTGCAGTTGTATATTTTGCTTTGTTATAAGTAGAGTGCAGAGCATCTATTGGTAGACTTGCAGTGGAATAAGAGGCTCACTTTGCTGTACTGCTGTGCAGGAAGCAGAGCCAACATATGCATTTATGTCCACTCACCCTAAAATCTAGGTCATTCAGTTTTTTTATTGTTCTCATCCCGTCTTCTTGCGGGTTGTACACATCTCCCATAATTGCCATAACTCACTACAGACAGGATCGTCCAGTTTGCCTGAATAGTTTAAAGATTTTTTGTAAAATAGTTCTGTTATGGTCATATTGTCCTGTTTTTCTGCTTTAATAATGATTTCTAAAAGGCTAACAATATTTGCACATTTATGTTGCACAGTACTAGCTCTTTTGTTTTACACATAGTATATAATTTTCTGCTTTTCTTCTTTGCAGGTGTAGCCAGGTGCCTGAGCGGTTTCTGGAGGAGTGTGCTGTGTGTCTCTGAGCTTGCTCTGCTCATCTGTACTCCCCCCTTCAGCCAGCTCTTCTCCTCACCACTGCTGTGTTGCTAAAGTGGCTCTGTGAGAAATCCCCCCAGCAGCAGCCAAGAGCCAATGAAAAAGGGAGAGAACTTGTAGTAGTCCTTAAAGGAGCACAGTACAATACAAGTGAATAGAGGCTATTGGGCTCTGAACTACAATACAAAGTATTCCCTGCTCACCAAAGTAGAAGGGACAGAACTTTTCCCTGAAAAATGTGCAGAGGTTGATAGAGACAGTGGCAGGAAACCAGTGTGTGCGGACCTGCGACTGTGTGTGCCTATACTAGGCGAGGGTCAGAGCTGTGTGTGGGGTTTATAGAGGCTGAAGACTGAGCCACTGAGAGCCTCTAGTGATGTAGACTGTTAGGCACAGACCTGCCATTCTTACCTGTCCATGCCCACCTTTAGAGGAACTGATCCTAAGAGAACTGGTAAAAGTCTAACACCAGGACTAACACACGTACGGGATTCCAGGCGGTAAAAAGTCCACCGGGAATCCCGAGGGGAAAACCGAGAATCTGCTTGGTAAGTTTTCCTTCATACAGGAAGGGGTAGGAGCTAGGGGCTCCAAAAGAGAGTAGTTTTGTGGCCTTTCTCTGAGGTAGCATAACTTTTTCACCGATGACCTCTTTTATGAATTGTTCAAGTGCTTCACTAAATAGACATCTATCTTGAAAAGGCATGTGTGTGATGCTCTTCTTGCAGGCTCAAATGAACAGAAATAAGAGCCACCCTAACATGTTTCAGGGCATCTACGCAGAAAAGAAGTGCAGATGGAAGCTTTTATAATTGCTCTTCAACTGCACAATCCTAAAAGTGCATGTTGGTTGTGCTGGTCCAGTTAGTTGTTCAGTAATTTTACATACAAACATAGCAGAAGAGCTGTTTGCAGGGTTGGGCCTGCCAGGTTAAAGAGAGATTTAAAAATTGTCTCAAATTTTCTGTCAGTAAGACCCTTAAAAGATGGAACAATTTCAATAGGTGCAGTAAGATGTTTGTTTAGGATTGAACGGTCAACCACAGGGATAGCTTTTTGCAAACTCTTCATCCACTGGATAGAGTTCAGCAATGATTTTTGGGGGAGACCACCCATTCTATCTGTTTTAGTAGAGTTCTTTGTACCCAAAGGGGTGGGATGATATGAAGGAGAGTAAATTTGTACAAGGCCAAGGCTTCTGCAGACATCTGTGGTAAGCTTTTCAACATTAGCAATCACATTGCATGAAGCTCCCTCCTCAATATAGTGACAGTGTGCGGTAGAGAAATCCTCTGCATCTTCCTCCAACACTGCCTCTGAATTCTTCTCATTGCCCTCCGATTCATTGTCCTCTAGGACTAGTATATAAGGGTCCGACTCCAGTTTATAAAGATGAGTAGGAGAAATGGTGGGGCGCTTTGAGCTGTGGACAATATAGGTTGAATAAAGCCTTTCTGAATTTTTTTTTAAAGATTTTTTAAGATGCAGAAAATTCTCATTTTGTCAAATAGGTCACTTATTGCATGCTTGAATTAGGGCTAGCATTGGATGCTGAGATCAGTGTTAAAACAGATTACTTCTCTATTGCCAATGGCACAGCATCACTCTGAGGCAGAGTGCTGTGAGGGCCTTCAGCAGTTTAGAGTTGGTTCCCTTTTGCCTGGTCTCTGCTGTCTTTGGGCATGGTGATGGTGACGAGAGTGACAATCTCAGCATAGACTCCACCCAGGCAGGCCCCTAAAGCGTTGTAGGCATGGCCTGGTTGGAGTCCAGGCTAAGGCTGTCACTCATCACCACCCTAGGACTGCATGGATTGTTCTCCCTAGTGCTAAGTCACTGCTGTTAGAGGAATATTATGAGCTAAAGCTGCTGAAAGTCTGACTAGAACTTGGCTATGAAATACGAAGATCAATTTCTCCACAATGTCTGCAGCTACAGAGGTCAGTGGGACTTGTTTTAGAGCTTATTTACTTCTTGTTAAAAATAAGCAAATACTTGAAAGCCCATAGACTGGCAAGAGGTTCACAATTCTCAAAATACACTGACGATTGTAAGGCTATAGGAGCAAATGGGCATTAGCATTTTGAGAGGCCTGTCAAAGACCAACAAAATGGATTTCACTGTCAAAGCCCAACAAAAGGAGGGGCGTGGTTTCGGCATCTTTACAGAGCTTCTAGCAGACGCTTTCCCTGCAGCTAACTACCGCTAACTTACCCCACATTACCGATGCCTAGCAGGTCAGTTGGGTGTCCAGAAAGCCTGAACAACATCCCAATGCCTCGGTCTGCAACTTTGATTGCTTTCTGTGCTTAAAACAGCCGGAAGCTCCCAAGATGACACCGGCCTGCTCTGCAGCCTCAGTCACAACAGAGGAATCCACAGTGCCTGGTCCCCCTGCAACAGCAGCCAGACGACAACACAATGGCGCCTTTCTCACCATCCAGTGATCTCTCTCCCTGCCTACTCAGATCGCTGACAGTCTCCATGGACATGGAGGAGGAACTTCATAATTTAGAGCACACTACCTCTTCACTAGCTCCTAGGAAGGGTTGAGAAACACTGGTCTAGGCAAGTGGTTCTTGTGCAGAGAATAGGCAGAGTTTCCAAGTCCAGGAATTGCAGAGTTATAGAAACTGTAAATGTGAAAACTAAAACTTTGTCATGTTTCAGTACACATTAGAAAGAAGAAGTTTTTGGTATGTTGAAATACCACGGTTTCTGCTTCCCTTTTTGTCAGTATAGATTAGTGTTCTAAAAGTAACACAGGATCACTCTGTTCTGAACTTATGATTAGGAACTACGATATAGAATAAGGATATCTTATATATTAAAATCACAGCTGTGAAAAACATAAAGGTAAGTTTTAGTGCCTTATACTCATGTATTAATTTTCTTTTATGTGTACTGGATTAAGAGGAGGTGTGTGTTTTCTTTTTTTGCTTTTATATTATGCGTGTTGTCTACAATGTTTAATTTTAACTTTATTTATAGAGAAAAACTTTCTAATAAAATAGATTTCCTTCTTTAAAGCCACAACTATTTTAATTTGTCAAAATAACACAAACTATACAAATATACAATCAGGGCTTGTTCTGTTCAGACATGTAGCAGCCCTTGCCTTCCTTCTGAAAACAGAACCATGATATGTCGGCTTATCCCTATCTGTCTTAAACCTAAAAAACACCTAAATGGGTTAGCAGTGGTACCACCTAGCAAAGGCAAAATGTAGTTACATTTTTGATGCAGCCTTGATGCATAGCTTTACATACACTTTATTATCTGTGTTGCGAAACAGGACAGAAAACTCCCTTGCAAAGTGAACAGCCTGTCTTTATTAGGTCAACCCCATGGACATCACTGTCAAATGGTCACTGGCCATTGACATGATATCAAGTTGACTTGTGAACTACACAATTTATTATTTAACCAAATTACTTTTGTATTTGTGCATAGTTATCTCAATGTTACAGAAGTTGTATACTTCTCACTAATCTCAAGTATTGCACATAAGTCATAGTTCTGCTAGCTTCTATAGCTCGTTTTTCTCATATTTACAGGAAACGTGTGTTTTAATTGAGAATATATTATGCTGCCAGGGCTGGACTTGTCCGTAACCAACCAGCTAGCAACTAGGGTGGCAGAAGTGCTTGAGGTGGCACTCAACCAACCACAACATATATTATTGACTGTTAGTACAAATACTAGGATGGCACTAGTACAATCTGCTAAAGGAACAGCATAGCAGAACAGCTTGCTTTGAGGTGAATCATGTTGAAGTGAGAATAAGGCATGAGTCTCTGCTCTACTGAACCATTGCAGATGATGCACTAATGCCTCGTACACAAGACCGGTTTTCCAGATGGAAAAACTGCGAGGAGAGCTTTTGGCCAGGAATCCCGTGTGTGTGTGTATGTATGCTTCTCGCAGTTTTTTCCGATGGGAAAACTGCCCAAAAAGTGCCAAACAAAAAAAAGAGAACCAGCTATCTTTTTTCCCGCCGGGGAAAAACTGGCAGACTTTTGCCCGGCGGTTTTTGGCAGTTTTCCTATGAGAAAAACTGCGATAGAGCATACACACGGCCAGGATTCCCAGCCAAAGCTCCATCGCAGTTTTTCTGTCGGGCGTGTGTAGGGGAAAAGACTGCCCGAGCAGGTTCTCGGCTTCCCCCTCAGGAAATCTTGCACGTGTGTAAGGTCTGATTCACCCCTATGCCTTTTTAGTGCTTTTTGCATTTTGCAGATTTATACTACAATCCATTTAACATGGTTTCCTATGGAACTTGTTATGTAGTGCAAATTTGCAAAATGCAAAAAGCACTAAAAATACATAGGTGTGAATCAGTCCTAGTAAATAATGTGAAGCTGTGTTCATATCAATTATCCATCATTTGCAAGGTAAAATCTCAGTTTCTTTTTTAATCTACCTAGCAAATAAAAAAAAATAAAAAACATTTTTAAAGCTGTTCTCTAAGGCCTCGTACACACGATCAAATCTGTCTGCTGGAAACGGTCAGCCCGACCGTCTCAGCAAACAGATTCGACCGCGTGTACGGGCAAGCCGACGGATTTGGCCACCCGACAGATTTCAAAGCATGCTTTGAAATCTGTCGGCTGGGAACCCATCCGCCCGACATGTCTGCTGGTTAGTATGCTAACCAGCAGACATGTCTTCTCGCACACGCGCCAAATGATTTCGACGCATGCGCGGAAGTGTTTTACTTCCTGGTGCGGTGACGTGGCGGCGCCAACGTCACCGCCACGTCACCGACACGTCAGCGCGCTGTCTGCTGGCGGGGATTTTGGTTTGCTTGTGTGTACACGTGAGCAAACCAAAATGCCAGCAGACAGATCTGTTCAAATCGGTCGGTCCGACCGATTTGAACAGATAGATTTACTGGTGTGTACGAGGCCTAACTGATATTATATGCACATTGAAATACATTGAAATGCAACACTTTGAAATAGTAGCTATAAAAGTGATAATGTTACTTTCTGGCACTCTATCTCCCTTCTAAACATGGTTTATAAGCACTGTGGCAGACAGTCCGTTTTTTTGACAGGAGCAGCTATTACAGCTCTGTATTTTGACAGACTAGCAAACTACACATGCCATTTGTACTTTGGGCATTCTCACCAATGAATAGCTTTGAAAAGCATCCGACAAGACACCAATTGCAGCAATTTCTTAAAAATCTGAGCACCTCCACAAAGCCACTACCATCGCTCGCACTGTGAGTGCACAATCTGCTGTTTACTGTCCAGGGACATCGGGTTTTGCAAGGGACACAGAGGGAAGCATTCAGAGCTGCCCAGTGGCATGGATCTGAGCCAATGTAGAAGGTGAGTGGGGGATTGGAAAATATAACTCATATTTACTGATCCTTCCTTCATTTACCTGAGTGAACACAAAATTTCCCCCTGAAGAAGATACAACACCCCTGTATCGTCACGCATAGGGGAGGGGACAGGACGTCAGGAGAGTCTGTGTGAGGCTGAGAGGACTGTTTACCATATGCCAATCTGTACATCTCGCTATGAGCCTGTTATAGAGTGGTGCACTGTCGCACCTGCAAAGGATCTCTCTTTTTATTAAAATAAATATTGTTAAAACGTTACGTGCACCATCCAGTTTTTTTTTCTAATATATTCTATGATCTGGAGCTGCCTGGAACCAGGAACCCAGGATTATCTATTAGAGCTCAGGTTGGTTCATAAGCGTGCACAGACCAAGCTTAGTTGCAGTGAGCCTCCATTACCGTAGGGGAGCAGCTGTGTGACTACACCTTGGCATTACTTTTGGATCACTCACTGGGCCATGTGTTGTTGTATGAACTGTGTTATTGCTGCTACCGATTACATGCACCAAAGCACTGTGGAATTTTTCCTTCATTTTTTATCCACACGAAAGCACCTTAGAATACTTTCTTTTTTTTTTTTTTTAAAGTGTATTTTTGTGCGTGAACTCGAGAGAGAGGAGCCGGACTGCAGGAGTTGGGAGTAGGCAGACCCTCCCCCCGGAGGCAATCGCCATCCTTCTCCATGCCCCTGGTGGCAATGGCGGGTGTGAGGGGGGGCTCCCACTCACCCCGCCCTACCTGCTCCTCTTGGGAGCCCAACTGGGGCCCGACGGGACCCCAATGGGGCAGAGGGACTCCCCCTATGAGGGAGTGAGGGGGCCTAGCCCACCCAGCCAGCCCCATAGGTCCTTCGCCTCTCTTTATCTTAGGAGACCGCATGGCCAAAGTGCGTGTGTGTTAAACCAATTTCGTGTGCGTGCAAGTGTGGTGGTTTTTGTGGGGGGGGGGGGTGGGCGTACTAAGCACAGACGTACCTTGCATAGCACACCCACCGGGAGCCGGGATGAGACCACCAAACTCAATTCACATGTAGCCGAGACCGGGATCCGAACCCTTGGCTGCAGAGGTAAATGGCTTGTCAGCGCAGTGCCAATCACGTTGAGCCACCACAGCTCCATACTTTCATATGGACTTGTGTGTCATTTTTAAGGACTGGACTGTTTACCACTATTTTTTATTATGCATGTTTATGCACTTATGCACCTTAGGCCGCGTACACACGACCAAATAAATCCGATCAAATCGGTCTGTCAGACCGATTTAATCGGATTTGTCTGCTAGGATATATTGGTTTGATCGTGTACACACGATCAAACCAAAATCCCCGCTGGCAGACAGTGCGGTGACGTGGCGTTGATGTTGACGCCGCCACGTCACCGCCTCAGGAAGTAAAACACTTCCGCGCATGCGTCAAATCCATTCGACACATGTGCGGGAAGATATTTCTGCTGGTAAGCGTACTAACCAGCAGACATGTCGGACGGACGGGTTCCCAGCAGACAAATTTTAAAGCATGCTTTAAAATCTGTCTGCTGGAAAAATCTGTCTGTCCGCCCGTACACACGATCGAATTTGTCTGCTGAAACGGTCCCTCGGACCGTTTCCAGCAGATGAATTTGATCGTGTGTACGCGGCCTTAGTGTGATGTGATTTTTTTTATGCAATTTTTGTAATCATGCGATTTTTTTAATGCAATTTATATATTTGGTTTAATCATTATTTATATATATTTACTGGTACTATTTGTTTGCACATATCTACATCACTTACTGGACACATACCCCCCTTACTTTGTATAGTGGTGTGTACACTATCATTTCATTAGCGCTGCGTTTTGTTCATTTTATTAAACACCACTCAGTGTTTTGTACGAAGCACTACATTCATAACTGGAGATACAGTAAGCATGTTTAATATCTTCTCAGTCTGCGAATGAACAGGAAGCAATCTGTATAGTGCACTTCCTGTTCAGTGTTAGTGAGTGCAGGACTGCAGAGGACGAAAAGATTGAGGACTATGTGTCCTGAATCTTTTTTCTAAAAATGTACTTTGTGAAACATAAGGGGAATTTGTTCAGATATTTCCCCAAATCCCCTCTTAACAGCAATCATAAAAAATCTTTTGCTAAAAAAATAAAAAAAAAAGATATCAACTCAATAAGACCCCTTTCATACTGGGGTGGTGCAGGCGTTAGCGGTAAAGCACCACTAGTTTACCGGTGCTTTTTGGCTTGTAACCCCTGCCAGTGGCCGAAGAAAGGGTTAATAGCCCCTGTATTGCAGTGCTGCCCATTCATTTCAATGGACAGGGGCTGTGGAGGAGCGGACTTTTTTTCCCGTCCAGTGCTAAAAGTGCCAGCACTTTATGTGTTATTCTAACACAAATAAATCAAACAAACAAAAAATAAGTGTACTAGTGTTGACAAAACATATTTTTATACGCCAACAAATAATCAGCTACCTTAGTGAAAAGGATACATCAGTGCCATCACACCACAATAATAAATGGAAATCATAAAAATCCACCCCTTTAAAATGGTAGAATACTGTCCATTTAGCCACTTGAAGGCCAGGCCTTTTCTGTCACTTTTTGTTTACGTATATGTATATATTATTCAATTTTAGTCTCTATGGCCTTTTAAATAAAATAATTTTTGCTACTGAAGCTTAAAAAATATGCATACTTTTGCGCATATGATACCATTGTCATAGTGCAACCTCCCACCCCTGAAGAAGAGGTTCTACTCATATAAACAACCTCAAAACGTTGGGTTCCTTCTGTCTTATCCTTTAGACAGAGTTGATTTATGAATTGTCACTATTTATTTTGAACCATTAACTGTATTTTGTGCACATTTTCTATTAGTGCCTACATATATTTGGATATGTCATGCAATCAAGTAGCAATTGTTCATTGTATTTTTTCAATAAAATGTCTATAAAGAACCTTTTGGCATACTAATTTATATAAGGTTAAACAGTCATCCAATTAAAGTCCCACTAGAGAAGCCACACTCTTCGGAGCAAACCTTTTTTCTACAACACTACAACGAGCCGAGAAAAATGAAGTTCAAAGTTCAATGACTCCGAGCATGCATCAAATTGATTCCGAGCATGCGTGTTTTATTGTTGCTTCGGAATTGCATACAGACTATCGGAATTTCTGACAAGAACTTTTCTTGTCGGAAAAATTGAGAACCCGTTCTCAAATTTTTGCTATCGGAAATTCCAACAGAAAAAGTCAGATGGAGCCTACACAGGCCAAAGCTTACATCAAACTTTTCTTGTCGGAATTTCCGATTGTGTGTATAACAGGTTTTCTTCTAAAATTGACCTGTATTTGGCTCCATCGATCTTTCCATCAACTCTGACCAGATTTCCTGTCTTTGCTGAAGAAAATCATCAACCCCACAACACAATTCTGCCACCACCACGTTTCACGGTCGGAATGGTGTGTTCAGGGTGATGTGCAGTGTTAGTTTTCCACCACACATAGGGCCAGATTCACATACACTTAATATTGCGCTGCGTAATCGAAATACTCTATGCTGCCGTATTTTACCAGGCTCTACACCGAATCCTGGTAGATTTTTGCCCGTACGCTACGGCGGCGTAGTCTATTTCTCGCCGCGTAATCGAAATATGCGATTAAGGGGCGTGAAGCATTTAAATTAAGCGTGTCCCCGCGGCGATCGAACTGCGCATGCTCCGTTCAGAAATTTCCCTTTGTGCATTGCGCAAAATCACGTTGTTACGTCATTCGTTGTTTGAGTAGCGTTGTTTACGAACATTCCTATTCCCGGACGACTTACGTAAAAAATAATAAAAGACGTCGGAAAACGTAGAAATTCGTCGCGGGAACGACGGCCATACTTAACATGGGCTGTCTAATATTAGAGCAGCAAAAAGCTGGTATAGTGTTACGCAAATAAAAGATGACTAAAGGTGCCGTAAGAGATTGCGATTGAAGATCGTAATTTCGGGGATCGCCGGCAAAAGCTCATTTGCATACCCCGACGCGGAAAACGACGGGAAGTCCACCCAGTGGCCGCAATTTTATTGCAGCGTAGATCCGAAGGCGCACGAACATGTAATCCAGTCGAATTGAAGCCCGCAGCCATCTATTCATGGTTTGAGGTTTCAGACTAGCTAAAAAACGCGCGTAATTTGAAATTACTCCAGTCTAACACCAGTTAGACAGGCGTAATGGCTCTCTGAATCTGGCCCATAGCGTTTTGTTTTAAGGTGAAAAAGTTTCATTTTGGTCTCATCTGACCAAAGTACCTTCTTCTCGTTTTCTGTATCCCCCACATGGCTTCTCGCAAACTGCTAATGGGACTTCTTATGGTTTTCTTTAAACAATAGCTTTTTTTTGCCACTCTTCCATAAAGACCAAATTTGTGAAGTGTACGAATAATAGTTGTCCTGTGGACATATTTTCCCACCTGAGCTGTGGATCTCTGCCATACCTCGAAACCTTTTGAGACGGAAATGCGGGACACCTATCGGAAAAAGTATGCAGGCATAAGACATATCCCCCTGCCATGCCCCCTTAAAGGAGAATTGTACAAAAAAAAAAAAACAAGATTGGGTAAACCCACACGTGCTTTTTTTTACCACTATTATTTCTTTATATTGGCTTTTAAAATTTACAACTGCAGCAATTTAGAATCAGATGAAAGGTTTAGCGCTGAGAAACACTTTTTATAGATAAAAAGTACATTTTAAATACAACTATATAGATCAGACCAAAATGAGGGACAAATGAGGAGGAATGAGGCACAGAGGGACATTGTTCCAGATCATGGACAGTCCCTCGAAATCAAGGATAGTTGGGAGCTAAGATCTCTGCAGCTCCTCCAGAGTTACCATGGGCCTCTTGGCCGCTTCTCTGAATAATACTCTCCTTGCCCGGCCTGTCAATTTAGGTGAACAGCCATGTCTTGTTAGGTTTGCAGTTGTGCCATACTCTTTCAATTTCCGGATGATGGATTGAACAGTATTCCAAAGCTTGAGATATTTTTTATAACCTAACCCTGCTTTAAACTTCTCCACAACTTTATGCCTGGACTCTCTGGTGTGTTCCTTGGCCTTTATGGTGCAGTTTGTTCACTAAGGTTCTCTAACAAACCTCTAACAAACCTCAGAGAGTTTCACAGAACAGCTGTATTTATACTGAGATTAAACTACACACAGGTGGACTTTATTTACTAATTAGGTGACTTCTGAAAGCTATTGGTTCCATTAGATTTTAGTTAGGGCTATCAGAGTAAAGGGGGCTGAATACAAATGCACCCCACACTTTTCACCTTTCCTTCCACTTCTCAATTATCTGCCACTTTGTGTTGGTCTATCACATATCACATAATATCCCAATAAAATACATTTACATTTTTGGTTGTAACATGACAAAATGTGGAAAATTTCAAGGGGTATGAATACTTTTTCAAGGCACTGTATGTACCCTTGCTCGTGCAGAAGGTGTATATATTTGCAATAAAACAATTTTAACCACTTGCCCATCACTACCACCTCATCAGCACACATCAGTGAAGGAGAAAAATTACTTGTTTACAAAATTTAATGACAGAAAGAACATTTTCGGTCTTTTTTTTTGTAAAAAATGAAAAACCCAGCAGTGATTAAATACCACCAAAAGAAAGCTCTTTTTGTGTGAAGAAAATAATAAACATTTCACATAGTCACAGTGTAGCATGACCACGCAATTGTCATTCAAAATGTGACAGCTCTGAAAGCTGAAATTGAGGTGGTTAAGAAAGAAAAGTTAAAATACGTACAGAACACATTTATTTCCCCATTAATACGTTAAAGAACAAATGCAAGTTTAAAATATCCATGTGTGTTGCAAAACTTTTAGGAAATTCCCATTTTGTGTTATAAGGTGATGCAAATTTTAGAAATGGCAAAGTCTCTCAGTTATTTTGTAATTTCAGCGAATATGGGACATGTTGCAAAAAAAAAGGAAAGAGCTCTAGCTTCCTTTTATTACTTCATACTTTTTTTTTTTACAATGCAATTTTGTAAGAGGAAGACCGTTGACTAAACAGTTCCACTTTATTAAGAAAGACAGTACGATGCATTGTTGCATTGTCTGTCTGAAAGGCAATGAGAATAACTATGTCTAACTAAGTCTTATGCTTTTAGCATCTCTTTATGAATATATATATATATATATATATATATATATATATATATATATATATATATATTGTGACAGGAAGTCAGGTAAATCTGTAGGTGTTGTCACAGACGGGAGATACATGTCTGCCTTGTTTAGACAATTCACCAATTACTATTAGGTGTCGGCTGCAAAAAGGTTTAGGGCGTTGGAAAACTTCAGCTGTTCAGAATGAGGCAATTAAGGCCTCTATAAGTTATTCAAAGGATGACTACTGATTGCTGCATCCTATGGCTTTTTGAGTTAAGGAGAGCAGTCAGAAAGTCTTCAGAAGAGGTGAGGTGGTTGTTGATTTTTCTGTGTGATAAAAATCAAAAAGACTATTATTTTTCTGCTGTCTGACCAGCAGTGTCTGCCCAGCAGTAGGCTGTGCCAGACT
The DNA here is from genome assembly GCA_029574335.1 of Rana kukunoris. Lineage (NCBI taxonomy): Eukaryota > Metazoa > Chordata > Amphibia > Anura > Ranidae > Rana > Rana kukunoris. Next base: position 390,630,182 of record CM056049.1, read on the forward strand.
CCATAGGTAGGTTCCTGTGTTGTGAAGATAGATGCCCCAAGTGGCAAGGGTTTATTTTATGTTTTGTTTTGTTTATGCTGTTTTGATGCTTGCACTTGTATCCAGCAATATGGAAGAATAAACCATATCCTTTGTTTTCAACCATCCTCAACTGCCTTTCTGTATAGTTCAGCGTTTAGTGAACCCATCCAGGGGGTCACACACACCCGCTACTGAGCGAATCCCTCACTATATATATATATATATATTCTGCTTTTAGCATCTCTTTATATATACATATATATATATATATTTATGTATATATAAAGAGATGCTAAAAGCAGAATATATACATATATATTGTGAGGGATTTGCTCGGTAGCGGGTGTGTATGACCCCCTGGATGGGTTCACTACACGCTGAACTGTACAAAAAGGCAGTTGAGGATGGTTGAAAACAAATGATATGGTTTATTTTTCCATATTGCTGGATACACGTGCAAGCATCAAAACAGCATAAACAAAACAAAAAATAAAATAAACCCTTGCCACTTGGGGCGTCTACCTTCCCAACACCGGAACCTACCTATGGAGTCTGGCACAGCCTACTGCTGGGCAGACACTGCTGGTCCTACAGCAGAAAACAAAAAGTCTATTTGATATTTATCACACAGAAATATCAATCAGCACCTCACCTCTTCAGTAGTGCGTGTGACTGCTCCTTCATTCACAAAGCCTCAGGATGCAGCAATCAGTCGTCATCCTTAGGTTGTCTTTATAGGGGCTTTAATTGCTTAATTCTGAAAAGCTGAAACCTTTTAACGCCCCAAACCTCTCTGGCCATCTCTGCAGCCGACTCCTAATAGTAATTGGTGTATTGTCTAAACAAGGCACAAATATATCTCCCGTCTGTGACAACACACACAGATTTACCTGACTTCCTGTCACATACCCCCCCCTCTTGTTTCAACCCTAGGGTTGGGACACAGGTTGCCAGGCACGCATGCACTCTGAACAAACCATCTGCATTCCCCATTTTAACACCGGGGCGATGCGTTACGACAAAACTAAATTCCTGAAGGGCCAGGAACCACTTATTTATTCTCCTAATGGTCTCCTTGTTCTGTGCCATCCACTTCAATGGGGCATGATCCGTCACCAGTTCAAAATGTCTACCCAGGAGGTAGTACCGGAGAGAATCCAAAGCCCATTTCACTGCCAAACACTCCTTCTCAATGGTGGCATAATTCTCTTCATGGGCCTTCAACTTTCGGCTAAGGTACATAACAGGGTGTTCCTCCCCGTTGATAACCTGGGACAGTACAGCTCCTAACCCTACATTTGATGCATCTGTCTGAACCACAAAGTCCTGTGAAAAATCAGGCGATTTTAAAACTGGCTGACTACATAAGGCCTGTTTTAAAGCTTGAAAAGCTGCTTCTTCTTCTTCGGGAGTCCATTTGGTCATGACAGACTCTTTCCCTTTGGTCAAATTGGTCAGGGGAGCAGCCTGTGAGGCAAAATGGGGGATAAAACGGCGATAATATCGCACGATTCCCAAAAATGCACAAACCTGTTTCTTGTTGGTGGGACGTGGCCAATCCTGAATAGCCTTAATTTTGTTTGTTTGGGGCTTGATTAGACCTCTCTTAATGGTATACCCTAGATACTTCGCCTCTTCTAGCCCAAGGGTAAATTTTTTTGGATTGGCTGCAAATCCGGCTTTCCAGATGGAAGCCAACACAGCCTGAACTTTTGGCAAGTGTGATTCCCAATCCTCACTGTGGACGACCACGTTATCGAGGTATGCAGCAGGATAGGCTCGATGAGGCCGAAGGGTCTTATCCATGATGCGTTGAAATGTGGCGGGAGCATTCTGTAACCCAAAGGGCATCCTCCGATATTGGAAAGATCCGTCTGGAGTTACAAAGGCTGTTTTTTGACTATTTGACTCTTATCACCCCCAGCTCAAGCATTTTTTTTACTTCCTGGTGAATTGCCTCTCACCGGGCTTCTGGAATTCTATAAGGCTTCAACTTGACCTTCTCCCCTGGTGTGGTGATAATATCATGTTCAACCCCGGAGACCCAACCTGGCAAATCTGAAAACTTCTCCCTATTTCGGAGCACAAATTCTTTAGCCTCCTGTCGCTGAGTTTTGGACAGAGTCTCCGCTATCCCAACTTCAGGGACAGCCAGGTTAAATGGAGCAGAAAATCGGGTAGTCTCAGCGACCAAGGACTCTCTATCCTTCCATGGTTTCAACAAGTTCACGTGATATATCTGCTCAGGTTTTTGTCTTCCCGGTTGGCTAATTTTATAATTCACCACCCCCATTTTCTCCAACACTTCATAAGGACCCTGCCATTTGGCTAGGAGTTTACTTTCGACCGTGGGGACCAACACCCTATCACCAGGTGCAAAGAAACGGACCTGGGCCCCACGATTGTAAATCCTCTGTTGAGCCAACTGGACTTGGGCTAAATGGGCCTTCACAATCGGCATCACTTGGGCAATTCTATCCTGCATTTGTGCCACATGTTCAATCACTCTTCGATGAGGGGAACTCTCACTTTCCCACGTTTCCCTGGCAATGTCCAGCAGGCCTCGGTTGTGCCTCCCATACAGTAGCTCAAACAGAGAGAACCCTGGGGACGACTGGGGAACCTCTCTTATGGCAAACATCAGATAAGGGAGCAGATAATCCCAGTTCTGTCTGTCTTTATCCACCACCTTCCTCAACATTTGTTTTAAAGTTTTAATAAATCTTTCCACTAACCCCTCTGTTTGAGGGTGATATACTGATGTACGTAATTGGGTCACTTTCAGGAGTTTACAAAGTTCTCTGGTCACCCTAGACATAAACGGGGTGCCCTGGTCAGTTAGGACTTCCTTAGGAAGACCCACACGACTGAAAACCTGAAATAACTTTTTGGCAATGGTTTTAGCAGAGGTGTTTCGGAGAGGAATCTCTTCTGGGTAAAGGGTGGCATAGTCCATTATTACCAAGATGTGCTGGTGCCCTCTAGTGGACTTCAGTAAGGGGCCAATCAAGTCCATGGCGATCCTCTCAAAAGGGACCTCGATAAGGGGCAGGGGTACCAACGGACTGCGGAAATGTGGCATGGGTGCAGTAATCTGACACACTGGACAGGAAGAGCAGTACATTTCCACTTCCTTACTGATCCCAGGCCAATAAAACCTCTGGGTGATTCTCTCCCGGGTTTTTTATGCTCCCAAATGTCCCCCAAGAATGTGCCCATGGGCCAGTTCCAAAACCATCTTGCGGTACGGTTTAGGCACTACCAGTTGCTCAATGGTCTCCTGTAACCTCTGCGACACTCGATATAACAGGTCCCTTTCAATAATGAAGAAAGGGTGGGCAACCCTCTCATCAGGGTTTACTAACTCCCCATCTATCTTCACTACATTCTCCCGGGCTCTTAGCAATTTGGGGTCCCTCAATTGCTCAGTGAAAAAAATTTCTCTGTGCACCTCGAGGTCATCAAACCCTATCGGCCGCTGTTCCTCTTCTGAGGTAGCAGGCTCCTCCCTAGGGACTGGTGTTTCCCCTGCTAAGATTGAGAACGGAAACCCAGGAGAATCCTCACAGTTAGAGGTTTCTGGAGTAGCGGTTTCAGGCTCAGAAGAACCACTTACTGGGAAATCAGGGCAATCCCAAAGCTCTCAGAACTTTGGGAAATCCCTTCCCACAATGGTGTCATGTGGCAGTTGGTGAACTAAACCCACTTGGTGACACAAGTTACGGAGGGACGTTTCAAAGGAAACCGTAGTCACCGGATATTCTCGAGTGTCCCCATGTACACAAACTACAGCCATTTTCCTAGGATGTAAGGTTTTTCCCACCACTAGATCACTTTTCACTAAGGTGACCAGGCTACCTGAATCCAACAATACCACAACATCTTTACCATCTAAGCACATTCTACACAAAGGTTTCTCATTCCCCTTTACTGCAGTGCATGTGGTTGTAAAGAAGGACTGTCGTCTCTCTGTCAGAAAGTCACACTGCATGGGTTCATCAACCGCTGGGCAAACGACTGCTACATGTCCCTCTTCCTGGCAACGGAAACAAATCAACCTTCTGGTCCTCTCCTGTGGGATGGGTCTTTTAGGCCGCTCTCGTGAATCATTAGCAGTAGTCCCGAAATCACCTCTAGTTGCACTTTGGTCTTTCTCTCCACCCCCATCCCTTGATGCCGTCTTACCTACAGATGGGGATGGTCTGGTCTTGGGGTGAAAAGTCTGTGCGTCTCTGGGTGAAGAGGACAAATTCTCCGTTGCTAGGTACCTTTCAACCAGGTCTACGAGTTTGTCTGCGGTTTCCAGACCACCATGGCTCACCCACTTCTGCAGGGTGTTAGGAAGAGACCTAAGAAATTTGTCCATGACTACTCTCTCCAAAATTTTTGGTCCGGACAGAGTTTCTGGCTGCAGCCATTTCCTAGCTAAATGGATGAGGTCATACATCTGCGACCGAGGTGGTTTCCTCAGCTGATAACTCCAATTATGGACCCGCTGAGCACGGACCTCCAGGGTTACACCAAAACGTGCCAATATTTCCTCTTTTAACCGATCATAGTTTTTTGCATCTGCAAACTCCAAATCAAAATATGCCTTTTGGGCCAACTCTCTTTTTCCGCTGTTCTCTCAAACGTGGTCAGAAACATCTCAGGGTCATCATCTGCAGTCATTTTTGGCAATAAGTGGCTTACCCGAAAAGTCGATATGTTACTGGCCTGACTCCCAGCCTCGGTCTGCTGTCTCTGAAGCTGTTTCACGATGGCCTCCATTTGCTGCTGGTGTGTCTGTTCCAAGCCTGCAATGCTCTCTCGGTGAGCTGCAAGGCTCTCTTGGTGAACCTGTTGTTGAGCTGCAATGCTCTGTTGGTGAGCTGCAAGGCTCTCTTGGTGAGCCCGTTGTTGAGCTGCGTGAGCTTCTTGTTGAGCTGCAAGGCTCCGCTGCAAACCTGCATTTGCTTGCTGTTGATTTGAATTTGCTTGCTGTTGATTTGCATTTTCTATAACCAGCTGTTTTAGCATCTCCTCCATTTTGGGTTTACTTTAATTGCCCGCGGCACTCCACCATGTGTGAGGGATTTGCTCGGTAGCGGGTGTGTATGACCCCCTGGATGGGTTCACTACATGCTGAACTGTACAAAAAGGCAGTTGAGGATGGTTGAAAACAAATGATATGGTTTATTTTTCCATATTGCTGGATACACCTGCAAGCATCAAAACAGCATAAACAAAACAAAAAATAAAATAAACCCTTGCCACCTTCCAAACACCGGAACCTACCTATGGAGTCTGGCACAGCCTACTGCTGGGCAGACACTGCTGGTCCTACAGCAGAAAACAAAAAGTCTCTTTGATATTTATCACACAGAAATATCAATCAGCACCCACTTCTTCAGTAGTGCTTGTGACTGCTCCTTCACTCACAAAGCCTCAGGATGCAACAATCAGTCGTCATCCTTAGGCTGTCTTTATATGGGCTTTAATTGCTTAATTCTGAACAGCTGAAACCTTTTAACGCCCCAAACCTCTCTGGCCATCTCTGCAGCCGACGCCTAATAGTAATTGGTGTATTGTCTAAACAAGGCAGAAATATATATCCCGTCTGTGACAACACACACACACACACACAGATTTACCTGACTTCCTGTCACAACACACACACATATATATATATCTATATATATATATATATATATATACATGTAGCACTACCCCCGGAGGTGCTGCTTGTTTGTTTTGGGTGGCACATTTAACTCGTGGCTCTCCGAATTCCTTGGGGTCTATGGTGCATATAACAGTAGTAAAGGAATGTCAACGACAGGTGTCTTTTGCTGTGCTCTTTATTACCCAGCTGGGTAAAAACAATAAAACTTGTGGTGAAGAAGGTAGAGTTGAAAGGAGATCCTTCTCCTTTCAACTCTACCTTCTTCACCACAAGTTTTATTGTTTTTACCCAACTGGGTAATGAGGAGCACAGCAAAAGACACCTGTCGTTGACATTCCTTTACTACTCAACCCTCCGAATTGGCTGCTGGGGAAGAGCACCCAAACCTTGGGTTCAATTTGATAAGGTGGAATCTCTAATGGTCGAGTGTCGCAGAGGTTACAGGAGACCATTGAGCAACTGATAGTGCCTAAACCGTACCGCAAGATGGTTTTGGAACTGGCCCATGGGCACATTCTTGGGGGACATTTGGGAGCATAAAAAACCCGGGAGAGAATCACCCAGAGGTTTTATTGGCCTGGGATCACTAAGGAAGTGGAAATGTACTGCTCTTCCTGTCCAGTGTGTCAGATTACTGCACCCATGCCACATTTCCGCAGTCCGTTGGTACCCCTGCCCCTTATCGAGGTCCCTTTTGAGAGGATCGCCATGGACTTGATTGGCCCCTTACTGAAGTCCACTAGAGGGCACCAGCACATCTTGGTAATAATGGACTATGCCACCCGTTACCCAGAAGAGATACCTCTCTTAATACCTAATGGTGGATGCCGCACTTGAAGAAGAAGACCCAGAACTAATGGCGTCTGCCCCATAAATACCTTCCCCCAGCATGCACAGCGAGGCTCAACCCTCCGGATTGGCTGCTGGGGAAGAGCACCCAAACCTTGACTCCACTGCTGCCACCTACTGCCCTGGGGTGGGAAGAACACCCCAGCACAACAGAATGAGCCCACACCACAGCCAAGCTGAGACAGAGACCCAATTTGAACATATTAACCAGATCAGAGTTTAACTAACACTCTGATCTCCCTCTAAATTTAAATAGCACCGGTACTTTGAAGTAACCAGGCGCTATATATATATATATACATATATATATATATAATTTTGAATAATAATATTACATTGTTATTCTTAATACTAATGCATTATCATTGTGCCACCATAATATTAATGTTTTTTGCTTATCATGATTTTAAATAGGATTCCCTGAAGGTTATATAATTGAAATTCCAGATATAAGCAATGTAATATAAAATGTGCTGCTTGTATTGTGACTGCATAAATATGCAGATCAGTCTAAAACACTTGATCAGGGGGTGTGGCCTAGAGCGCGATGGACACGAAGGACACTGGTAGTGAGAGCATCCGCTTGCATTTAGTCCTGTATACCTTATCCTGCTCATTTAGACCTGGATTTTTTTATACTCGCCCGACTCCTGTACCGTCATGGCCCATGTCTCAACCAAAGCAAGCTCCTGATACTGGCAGCCAGCTTGATAGATTCTGGCGACAAGACAAAAACCAGCAGACCAGACATGGAGCAGCCAGCAGCTGATACAGCAAAGGTGCTAGAGGCTATATCCATCTGCCAAAGTGCACTTACAGCCCAAATAGTTGGGGTAACTATTGATATTTCACTTATAATGCAAGACATGTCCAAGCTCTGAGATGGCGAGACCGAGACCCACATTAGCAGGACAGAGGGCACCCCTTGCAGCACACTACAGAAAACGTGCAGCACCAAACAAAGCAGCTTTGCGCCAAACAGGATGATATGAAGAACCATCTATGTAGGCGCAACCTTCGTTTTTTTCGGCCTCCTGGAGAATGCGGAGTGGTCAGACTATGTGGACTTCCTGGAGAACCTCCTTATTATCACTTATGGTAGGGAGGCCCTCTCCGTTATGTTTTCAGTGGAAATAGCACATTGCATTCCCGCATAGCCTCCTCCCTCAAGGTGCTTCATCCCGCACATTGTTTTTGGCAAGTTTTTTAACTTCAGAGCCCACAATAAATTACTCTGCCTCACCAGAGAAAATTCCTTTCAACAATGTACATGTGGCTGTATTCCCTGACTTTTCCAATGAAGTCCAACGTCAACGATCCCGGTTCCAACTGCACCTGCTCACCCTTCATTAGGGATACACCATATTGTATCTTGCCTATCTGAAAGGGCGTGTCCAAATTTTTTAAAACCATGACCTAGTCTCCAACTGGTTGGATCAATGTGCCCACCCTACCTGATCATTCCTTCCTTTGGGATACTTAGTGAGTACTGTTGTTTTTAACCCCAGGACCTTGCCCCAGGAACTATGAACATAGACATTAACCCCTTTTTTTTCCAAGCGGACTCCATTGCTGCGATTTTAACAGTATAACTCTCATAGTCCAAATCTCTTACACACATCTCAGAGAAGATGTCGTCCCCATAGGACAGTTTTTTTTGCCTTTTTTCCATACTAATCACTTTTGTTCCCCTGTCCTATACCTAACCTATGCATCTCTGGTACATTTTATATACCAGATGACTGTTACTAATTCAGAGAAGATATGCTCTCACCAAGTTGGGGTGGTGTGGAGATGGGAGGGAGGGGAAATGTTGTTTTTACACAAATGTTCTTTTATCTTACAATCATACATGGTCATACACGGATATGCATTAAGTATGATGATATGTATTCTTTGTAATTTCTCATACGCTTTACTCTGTGGGGGTTATTTCGGAAAGGAAAATCCACTTTGCACTAAAAGTGCAAACTACAAGTGCAAAATGCACTTGGAATTGCAGTCGCTGTAAATCTGAGGGGTAGATCTGAAATGAATAGTTTGCACTTGTAGTTACTGTAGGGTTGTTCCGATTCCACTTTTTTAGGACCGAGTACAAGTACCGATACTTTTTTTTAAGTACTTGCCGATACCGAATACTGATACTTTTTTTAAATGTGTCCCCAAATGCAGCCATGTCTCCCACATATGCAGCCATGTCTCCCACATATGCAGCCATGTCCCCCCAGCCATGTCCCCCACAAATGCAGCCATGTCTCCAAATATGCAGCCATGTCCCCCCAGCCATGTCCCCCACATATGCAGCCATGTCCCCCCAGCCATGTCCCCCACATATGCAGCCATGTCCCTCCAGCCATGTCCCCCACATATGCAGCCATTTCCCTCCAGCCATGTCCCCCACATATGCAGCCATGTCCCTCCAGCCATGTCCCCCACATATGCAGCCATTTACCCCCAGCCATGTCCCCCACATATGCAGCCATGTCCCTCCAGCCATGTCCCCCACATATGCAGCCATTTCCCCCCAGCCATGTCCCCCACATATGCAGCCATGTCCCTCCAGCCATGTCCCCCACATATGCAGCCATGTCCCTCCAGCCATGTCCCCCACATATGCAGCCATGTCCCTCCAGCCATGTCCCCCACATATGCAGCCATGTCCCCCCAGCCATGTCCCCCACATATGCAGCCATGTCCCCGCAGCCATATGCCTCCAGCCATGTCCCCGCAGCCATGTCCCCGCAGCCATGTCCCTCCAGCCATGTCCCTCCAGCCATGTCCCCCCAGCCATGTCCCCCATACCTAGCCGCCGAAAGCCGCCGCCACAGCGCGGGGAACATCACAGCTTTAATTTGAATAGCTGTTTTCCCCGCGCGTATAGACACCCCCCCTTGCTCGGGATTGGACAGATCACGATCACCCATCCAATCCCGAGCAAGGGGGAGTGTCTATACGCAGCAGAAACACTACAGCTATTCAAATGAAAGCTGTGATGTTCCCGCACGCTGTTTAACCCAGGCGGCTTTTGATGCGGTGGCATCTTTCATTGCGGCGGCGGGGGGGGGGGGGGGAATTGTCAAGTATTCTATTCAGGCATCGGGGGTATTTGCGGGAGTACAAGTACTCCCGCAAATACTTGGTATCGGTCCCGATACCGATACTGGTATCGGTATCGGGATAACCCTACTTGTAGTGCAAAGTAGATTTGCCTTTCGTAAATAACCCCCTATGCAATCATGCTCTGCTGTTCTGATGATTTCTATATCCTTACACATACAGTGGGGATGGAAAGTTTGGGCACCCCAGGTAAAAATTTGTATTAATGTGCATAACGAAGCCAATGAAAGATGAAAAATCTCCAAAAGGCATCAAATTACAGATTAGACATTCTTATAATATGTCAAAAAAAGTTTTTTTCAATTATTTACACTTTCAAAATTACAGAAAACAGAAAAATGGCGTCTTCAAAAGTTTGGGAACCCTGCAGAATTTATAGCATGCACTGCCCCCTTTGCAAAGCTGAGACCTGCCAGTGTCATGGATTGTTATTAATCATCGTCTGGGAAGACCAGGTGATGTCAATCTCAAAGGTTTTAAATGCCCAGATTCATCTGACCTTGCCCCAACAATCAGCACCATAGGTTCTTCTAAGCAGTTGTCTAGAAAACTGAAACTGAAAATAGTTGACGCTCACAAAGCTGGAGAAGGCTATAAGAAGATAGCAAAGCGTTTTCAGATGTCAATATCCTCTGTTCCGAATGTAATTAAAAAATGGCAGTCATCAGGAACAGTGGAAGTTAAAGCAAGATCTGGAAGACCAAGAAAAATATTAGACAGAACAGCTTGCAGGATTGTGAGAAAAGCAATTCAAAACCCACGTTTGACTGCACCATCCCTCCAGAAAGATCTGGCAGACACTGGAGTTGTGGTACACTATTCCACTATAAAGAAATACTTGTACAAATATGGTCTTCATGGAAGAGTCATCAGAAGAAAACCTCTTCTACGTCCTCACCAGAAAAAACTGCGTTTGATCTTTGCAAATGAACATATAGACAAGGCTGATGCATTTTGAAAACAAGTTCTGTGGACCGATGAGGTTAAAATATAACTTTTTGTCGGGAATGAGCAAAGGTACATTTGGAGAAGAAAGGGCACAGAATTTAATAAAAAGAACCTCTGTCCAACTGTTAAGCATGGGGGTAGATCAATCATGCTTTGGGGTTGTATTGAAGCCAGTGGCACAGGGAACATTTCACAAGTAGAAGGAAAAATGGATTCAATAACATTTCAGCAAATTTTAAATGGTAACTTAATGCCATCTGTGAAAAAGCTGAAGTTAAAGGATCACTAAAGGATTTTTTTTTTTAGCTAAATAGCTTCCTTTACCATAATGCAGTGCTGTTTTCATGTTCTCATTGTTCGTTTTTGCTTTGAAGTAGCTGTAATTCAGTTGGAGGAGAACCACCTGAGCTTCAGAAGACAGATTAAAACTCTGCTCTTTTGAAGGCCTTGAGAGACAGAAACAACGAGCGCCCAGAGGCGATTTAGTTCGCATGTGCCGCGCTATATAAGTTTTTCATTCATTCATGTAATACTTTTACATTCACTTTTACATTCATTCATGTAATACTTCTCTGATCTCCGCACTTCCTGGTTGTCTGGCTCCTTGAAAAAACTCATGGCAGATTTTCACTGTGGTCTAAGCTGTGTGTCTAAAACTCCTCAGAACCAATCATATTCATTTTAAAAACAAAACACTGCCCTGGATTTGTTTGTTTTTGTTCTGTGTGTCTTCTCTACTTCACAGAAACATGAAATCATTTTAAAAACGAAAGTGAAACTAGAGGCACATTATATGATTGTTTTTAATCAATTTTTAATCATTTTTAAAAGGAATCAGTTAACTTTTATGTCTCTATACCCTGTAAACAGTAATTTCAGCAAAACATTTGTTTTCCTTTAGTGACCCTTTAACCACTTAAGCCCCGGAACAATATGCTGCTAAATGCCCAGAGGCGTTTTTACGATTCAGCACTGCGTCGCTTTAACAGACGATTGCACAGTCGTGCGACGTGGCTCCCAAACAAAACTTGCTACCTTTTCTTCCCACAAATAGAGATTTATTTTGGTGGTATTTGATCGCCTCTGCGATTTTTATTTTTTGCGCTATAAACAAAAATAGAGCGACATTTTTGAAAAAAAATCAATATTTTTTTACTTTTTGTTATAAGAAAAACTGAATAAACTAAATTTTAGTCAAACATTTAGGCCAAAATGTATTCAGCCAGATGTAGTAAAAAAAAAAAAATCGCAATAAAAAAAAATTAGCTACCTAGCGGCAACAGTGACACTAATACAGCGATCAGAAAAATGATCGCTTAGTGACGCTGGCAATAAGGGGTGAAAGGGTTAACTAGGGCGGTGATCAAGGGGTTAAAACTTTATTAGGGGGGGTACGGGGCTACTAACTAACTGCCTGTCACACTGCCTGTCACACTGACACTAAATGCAGTGATCAGTACAGTAACAGTGTGACAGGGGGTGGGGGGGGGGGTAATTGCAAGGGGTTAAATGTGCCTGCATGTACTGGTGTCAGTGTAGTGTTGGTGCGACTCACTGTGTCTCTTCTCTCATCTCGGCGGTTTGAAAATACCGCCGAGATGAGCGCTGCATCACTTCCTCTGCCTGTATTTACATTTTACAGGCAGAGGAAGTGACACGGCAACGCGCACTGGATTGGCTGGGAGCGATCACAAGGGGGCAGACAGAAACGAACCGCCGCCCCCTCGAGTCGGATCGCTCCCGGAGGTAAGCCGCCCGCCGCACGCAGCGGAGGGGGTCCCGATCGGACCCCGGCCCGCTAGTAGGCAGGGACGTATATATACATCCATCTGCCTGTCCGTGCCATTCTGCGGACGTAAATAGGCGTGCGGCGGGCGTTAAGCGGTTAAAGAGAGGATGGCTTTAACAAATGGATAATGATCCTAAACACACCTCAAAATCTATGGGGGATTACATCAAGAGGCGTAAACTGAAGGTTTTGCCATGGCCTTCACAATCTCCTGACCTCAACATAATTGAAATTCTATGGATAGACCTTAAAAGAGCAGTTCGTGACAGACAGCCCAGACATCTCAAAGAACTGGAAGACTTTTGAAAGGAAGAATGGGCAAAGATACCTCAAACAAGAATTGAAAGACTCTTGGCTTGCTACAAAAAGCGTTTACAAGCTGTGATACTTGCCAAAGGGGGCAGTACAAGATATTAACTCTGCAGGGTGCCCAAACTTTTGCAGACGCCATTTTTTTGTTTTCTGTAATTTCGAAAGTGTAAATGATGGAAATGAAATCGAACTTTGTTTTGTCATATTATAAGAATGTCTAATCTGTAATTTGATGCCTTATGTAGATGTTTCCATCTTTCCTTGGCTTCGTTATGCATATTAATACAAATTTTTACCTGGGGTTCCCAAACTTTCGATCCCCACTGTAGCACTCTCATGTTCCATTATTTCCATAAAGTTCCCAAACCTAGAACGTCAGGGGGATGCATAACAAGATTAAACGCACAGCCGCTCTTGCATTTCTTAAATCTTAAAGAGCTGATATTATTGCATTGATTGAATAACATTACCGGCCACCTATAAACAGCCTTGAAACATCAATGGATAGGATCGGGTATACCATGCAACTCACACTCACTTTTCCAGGGGCAATTTCATTCTTATTGCAAAAAATATCCTTTTTGACTTAATTTTGTTGCAGTCAGACCGGCAGGGTAGATACATATTTATACATGCAACCATTAGTGGTTCTATATTTTAATTTTAGCCTGTACTGTATATTCCCTCACCATATAACTAGGGTATAATCAATGATCCAACGATACCGGTTATATAGATGGGGGACTTTAATATGACTTTAACCACCACTTTGGACTGTATGGGGCAGAGTGATACAGTTATCACTCCCCCAATGCACACCAGACTATATTGTATGCTGACAAACTTTTCCTTAGTAGACACGTGGAGACACAAACATCCATGCACAAGGGCATTCTCCTGTTATTCTATCAGCCACAATACTATGTCTCGTATAGATTTTATATTTTTGTCTGCAATTCTTCTACCCAAATTAGCAGGTGTAGTGTTTGCTCCCAGGATCCTATCAGACCATGCCCCCTACTTAATGACAGTCCAACTACTCACATCCTCTCCCACCCCCACATGGAGACTGAACCCCTACTGATTATCTGATCTAGCAGATCAGGACGACATCATTCGAGAATTTTAATACTACTATACTATTATATAGGGAACACCATCTTTCGGGATGGTATGGGAGGTGTTTAAGTGACATGCTCACATGCTTCTGCTCACCCCGATAAACAGATTTAAAGCCTCCTCCAAACTAGTACTTCAACACATACAACTGAACGATTACAAGGATTAGCAGGGGTATTTAAAGGGGTAGTTTGAAGTTGACAACCGAAGAGAGACTTAAATTAAAGGGGTTGTAAAGGTAAAAAATGTTTTCCCTAAATAGCTTCCTTTACCTTAGTGCAGTCCTCCTTCACTTACCCCATCCTTCGTTTTTGCTTTTAAATGTCCTTATTTCTTCTGAGAAATCCTCACTTCCTGTTCTTCTGTCTGCAACTCCACAATGCGGGGGATTGAGGGGGCGAGCCGGAGAGTTAGGACGCTCATTAACACACAGCTCCTTTCTCTATCTGCAACGTAGAGAGCGTCCTGACTCTCCTGCTCGCCCCCTACCCCCTCAAGGGAGGGGGCGAGCACGACACTCCACACCAGGGAGAAAGCTTGCATTACTGTGTGGAGTTGCAGACAGAAGAACAGGAAGTGAGGATTTATCAGAAGAAATAAGGACATTTAAAAGCAAAATGGAAGGATGAGGTAAGTGAAGGAGGACTGGACTAAGGTGAAGGAAGCTATTTAGGGAAAACATTTTTTACCTTTACAACCCCTTTAATATAAGTCTCTCTTCGGTTGTCAACTTCAAACTACAAACACGCCTAGTTACACAACGTATAAAAAAAATCTAAACAACGTCCCTTTTTTCCCAATGAAATATTTTTGAACACAGGAAATGATCTGGTAAACTACTAGCTCACCTAGTCCACTAGGATACTAAATCTCCAGTAATGGTTTTCCTGGCAGGCCTAGATGGGAATGTTATTACTGCTCCTTAACAGGTAGCTGCTGAATTAAAAAAAAGTTTACAGCATGTAAATACTAATCTCAGGTTACTCAGCCCCTACAAGCCATAAAAACCTATTTACAAACTATACACTTTCCTCGCCTCTCTGATGACCAGGTGACACTCCTAAAAGCTTCCTTAAAGGGGTTGTAAAGGTACAAGTTTTTTTACCTTCATGCATCCTATGCATGAAGGTAAAAAAACATCTAGCAGCACCGCCCCCCCCCCCCGAGCCCCCGTTGTACTTACCTGACCGTTCGAATCTCCCGGGCGCGTCCACGTCGTCCTCTTCGGTTCCCAGCCTGGCCGATGATTGGCTAGGCTGATCGGATTGATAGCAGCAAAGCCATTGGCTAGCGCTGCTGTCAATCAGGGCAGATGACGCGGCGCCGCTGTATCACGGGAGCGCGCTCGCAAAAGCTTTCCTCCATGCGAGCGCCCTCGCATGAAGAAGGAAAGCTTTTGCGAGGAGGAGCCCAGACAGCCGCCGAGGGACCCCAGAAGACAGGTTTCTGGGCCACTCTGTGCAAAACGAACTGCACAGTGGAGGTAAGTATCACATGTTTTTTTTTTTTTTTAAATCCCTGACTTTAGTGTACCTTTAATGTTTACAGGATGCATGGATCCCCCCTTTTTTTTTCCTATTTTTTCTTCTTTTCTTTTTTTTGTTTCACACTGTGTGGTGTTTTGTTGCTCACACAGCCCTCTGCTGTTTGCAGATGGAATAGTTTGTTCTTTTATACATATATTATATTGGGCATATCCAACACCCCAAAGAATTGCCCGGTATCAACCCACACAAAACCCAACATGCCTGCTATATGCCTTAGCACCTGGCTCTTGTTACCATTTGATTTGGGCTTGCCTGATTATTTAGACATTCTGGGCCAGATTCTCAGAGGCGCTACGACGGGGTATCTCAGATACCCCATCGTATCGCCTTTTTTTTAGCCTCGTATCTATGCGAGTGATGCTTAGCATCACTTTGGCATAGATACGCTTCAACATCCGACAAGTGTAATACAATTACTCTTGCGGATCGTAGTTGTAATGACAACTCCGGGCCACTAGGTGGCCTTTACGTTGTTTTCTCATTTGCCTATGCAAATGAGGCTACTACGCCGATTCCCGATCGCTTTTACGCCGCCCCGTCGTCGGGTACGTCGTTTACGAACTCGTAAGGTTACCCCTGCTTCTATGAGGAGTAACCTTACGAAGTACCGTCGGATGCCGTCGGGTGCCATCGGATGCCATGTTAAGTATGGCGTCGGGTCAGCGTCGGCTTTTTCCGTCGCTTACGTAGTTTTACTAACTCGTTCGCGAAGAGGGCATTGCGTAGTGACGGTCACGTCGTTTAGACTTTGGTTTCAACGGCGCTTTCCGACGTGAGCTGGAGCATGCGCACTGGGCTTTTTCCCCGGCCGGCGCATGCGCAGTTCGTTCAACGCGGGGGCGCGCTTAATTTAAATACAAGCCGCCCCATTTGAATTGCACGGGCTTACGCTGGGCGATTTACTCTACGCCTCCGCAAACTACGGAGCAAGTGCTTAGAGAATAAAGCACTTGCTCTAGTACGTTGCGGCGGCGTAGTGTAAATGCCTAACGCTACGCCGCCGGGGGATTCTTTGAGAATCTGGCCCTCTGGCTTCAAGTGATTTGCTTCTTGTATGACAAAACTAATTCACCAATTGCCTGCACTTTGAGTTCCTTGCTACTTTCTTGCTTGGAATGCTTTTTCTGGCTAGGAAGACCGTGGCCCAGAACTGAATGCAGGCATTGCCTCCCATGGTTCAGAGCTGAAAAAAAGAGATTAATGATACCCTCCCATACAAGAAACTCTATACATATAGGGCCAGATTCAGGTAGATGAGAGCATCTTTGCTCCAGAGTAACGCTTCTCATTTACGTTACTCTGAAGACCCTTTCAGCGCAAGTCCTGTAATTCACATAGCAGTTGCGCGTAAACTTGCGCCAGAGTAACGATAATGCGCTGGCGTAACCCGACGCAAGTGGAAGTGGGTGTGATCATATGTAAATGATGGGCGGAGCCCAGCGCAGAGGCTTACGTTCAGCGCATCAACCACGGAGCATGCGCAGTGAGTGCGGCTCCACTCGCCCCCTTTGTGCGCATGCTCACAACTTCCGTCGGCACCACTTCACGGGAAACGTCAGCGCAATGCCTTCCGTTGGGCGTTTAAATGCGCCCGTAGAAGCGCCATTTCGGCACTAAAGTATATCCTGCTCCCCCTCCCCGCAGTGATGTTACTTTTGTTTTGAGATGGCTGCTCCCGTTCCCCGCAAACACACAGGAGAAAGCTGAACTTTAATGGCCAGGAGCTGTCAGCCGTCATCTCGGCTATGGAGACCTATGATGTCTTCCTCCATGGCTGTAAAATTTGACAGACAAGCATGGACAGAGGTGTTGTCCTGCAAGTGGGGGTGCTCAGCTAGCTCTTATCGTCGGTAACGCTGCTGTAGCTGCTCTCCTGCTGACCTGTGGCCATCTGGAGTAAAGATAAAGCAGCCTTTTGTAGAAATAACTTTGCGCCGGACGGACGAGATACGCGCGGCGCATGTAGCCAGCGTATGGTGCTAATCCGTTCGTGAATTGTGAAAAATCCCTCATTTGCATATTTGCAGGGGAAATCAATAGGCGCGACTGATGCGCCCAACGAAATTAAGCGCTGACGATACTCTGGCGTCGGAACGTTCCGCCAGTCGCAAATGACCCGTTATTGGGCGCATCTAGTTTGGTGGGTACGGGCACATAGAAACGACGGCGCATCATCACAGTTACGCGGCGCATATCGAAATACTCCAGCGCAAGTGTTCCTGAATCTGGCCCATAGAGGATGCTCACTCAAATATACCAAGATATGGGACAGCTGGTTATCCAATGGTGAAACTTGCACCTAACCAAATGCTTCTTATTACAGTTGTTAACTACCCCTTGTCTACCATAGTATATCTGATACATGAAAAAGTATGAGCCTCAATGTATATCCAATCAATTTGTAATCAGTCAGGCATGCCCTTGCTCGATATAAGTGTTGGTAGATTTAAAGGAGATTGTACAATCAGATTGTACTTCATGGGTAAACTGTGCCTTTCCAACTGAAAGTATTTTGTAATATCTGTTTGGTAAATGCAGAAATATGCCTGTTGATCATGTACACACTTCCTCTTATACCTCAAGTTAATTATCTCTGCAAATTTATATCTGGTTGATGAGGATTACAGAAGCGATTTCAGTCGTTTACCAAAAGTCGACTGGGCAGGTTTGATGCCATTCTTTGCGCTTTTAATCCAGAACAAGGGAATTAGGAAGCAAGTACATTTTTGGCAGATCAACTTTCTGTACTTGCGGGATCTCTAAAGGGATATAAAATGAAGATATGTACAGATGTGCATCATCATGTGTGCAGGGCACATGGGCCCAGAGGGAATCTACTCTATTTCGACAGCACCGCTGGATCCGCTGATGCTTTAACCCTTTTGCTGCCAAGTCTCTGCCTGTCCTTTAAAATGCCCCCCCCATGTGCCCCCCAGTACTGATCCCACGTGGCATCACCAATTCCTTTACCAGCAGCAATACCCCCCCCCCCCCGCAGCACTGATCCCCCTGTGGCACCCATGCAGCTTCTGGCATCTATTCCTCTCCCCTCCCACAGGCTTTGGATGCTGCAGGGGAGCCACAGGGAGATTTAACTCTGCAAATAAATCCCCCCTGCACTGCAGCTCTGCCCCCCCCCCCTGTACTGGCCCCCTCCCACACTGATACACCTGTACCCTCTCCCTGCAGCACTGTTGGCCGGCCTCCCTTCCTGCCCTGCTTCTGGGGCAGGGGATTGGTGTGTCTGATTAGAAAGTGTGGGGGGGGGGGGGGGGGCGATGACGACTGGACAACATGTCATGTTTACAAGCCTTTTCCTCAATGAACATGTGTTGACTATGCTTCAGTTTTCAAATGAAAAGGAAGCCTCTGTACAGAGGCTTCAATTAATTCCTCTGAAGTGCTGCTGAGGCTACAAAAAAGTAAATGAACACTCTGTACTCAGACCCTTTCTCTGTCTCAAAAAATACATCAGGGTTCTGCTTTGACCCTGTATATTTCACCAAAGCCCCAACCCAACCATAAAAAATGTAAAAAAATAAATAATAATAAACATAGTAAGGCCACACAAGGCATACTACAGCCCAGGCCCATAAAAATACCTGCACAGATGTTCCATGCATCCTCGTGCAGGCAGTCCCATTGATGTCAATTGGGATGGCAGCAGCTGCACGGTCACAGCCACTGTTCCCAATATGAAATCTGCATGTGTGCAGATGCAGGCCCCTGAACTCATGCTGTCTACATGCACCAGTTCCTGCACAGATGTCAAATTGGGAGCAGTGGCTGTGTCCATGTAGCCACTCTGCTCTCAACTGACATGAATGTACCTGTCTGCATGGGGATGCACTGAACACTTGTACGCTGATTTTCTCGAGGGGACGTAGATTTTCTGTAGATCTACACGGCTGAGGGAGAGCTTCAAAAACTTTTTTTAACTGACTATATCGCCATTCGTTTATCTCTATTACTTCTCCTCTGCCTTTTAATTCCTCATAGGTACTTAATTTGTTTCGCGTCATAACATCTCTCAGCTGAGCATTTTTTTTTGTATCCAGTTCCCAGATATCTTCTCTATCCCTGGTGCAAAGTATTTTGAATATTTTAGTGGTATTAGTGGCGAGTTGAAACCCCATTTTTCTTTCCTATGCACTTTGTCCCATATTTTAATTGCGTGCCGTGTAATATTATGTGATTTCCTACTTAACTCCCTATATTTATCTGGGATCCAGATAATACTCCCTAGTGAAGCATTGCTCATCTGGTATTCCATGCTTACCCACCTTTTTTGCTTAGTTTCTCTAATCCAGTCTATTACTCCAGTGAGAATTACTGCTTCATAATAGCTTCTTATGTCTGGTGCTCCCCAACCCCCTTGTGTCTTAATTTTTTTTAATGTTGCCCAGCTGATGCAAGCTTTTTTTCCTTGCCATACGAATTTTAGTAACATTGTTTGTAAGATCTTAAAAAATTTCTGAGGTAAGGCAATTGGTAACATCTGTATCTTATAAGTAATTTTAGGCAGAATTACCATTTTAAGTATATTCAATCTCCCCCCACGATATTTGGCCTGCCGTGAGTCTACCAAGTTCTGTTTTAATATCTTCCAACAACGGTATGAAGTTTACTTTATACATCCTCTCCTTTAAGATTGCTATTTTTACCTCTAAATATTTTATTTCCTTTTTCCCCCCCACAAATGGAAACTCCTTTTGATACGTGGTTTGGTCTTTCTTAGCTATATTGATACTCAGGGTTTCAGATTTGGTTGGATTCATTTTAAAGTTAGACAGCTCTCCATATTGTTTCAATAATTTTAATAAGTTTGGTAGGGTTATTCTCGGTCGTGTTAAGTAGAACAAGATGTCATCCGCGTAGGCCGCGAGTTTGTGTTCATCTTGACCGAATTCTATTCCCCTTATATCTGGGTTCTTTCTTATTCCCCTTAGTAGTGGCTCTAGTGCTAGGACAAACAATAATGGAGACCGGGGAAATCCCTGTCTTGTGCCGTTATAAAGTTCAAATGCTTCCGAGAGGGTCCCATTATCTAGCTAGTTGGTCCTAATCCTATTACTCCCAGTGTCTTGTATAGGAAGCCCCAGTCTACTCTATCGAATGCTTTTTCCGCATCTACTGATAAGAGTAGACCTGGGGCTCCACTATAACAAATTTTCTGGATGGCTAATACTGTTCTGATTCCATTGTCTCTCCCCTCCCGTCCTGACACGAAACCTACTTGGTCCGTGTGAATCAGATTCTTCATTATTTGTTTCATTCTTTCTGCTAATATTTTGGAGAAAATCTTGGTGTCACAGTTCAAAAGGGATATTGGTCTGTAACTCGAACAAAGTGTCCTATCCTTTCCCTCTTTCAGGATCAGAGTGATGGTAGCTTCTATAGCTTCTTTGCGCATGTCCCATTTGTCGCCTAGACCATTCAAGTATGAGCACATTTTCAGGGCCAATATATCAATAAACTTTTTATATTAACCACTTCCCCACCGCGCCATAAGCATTTTACTGCTACGGCGCGGTGGAGTTACTTTGACACAACGTCCCTGGGACGTCGTCGTGCACTTCCGCGATTGCGCGTCCCCCGGGACGCGCTCGCGAAAGTATCCGTGCTCGCCGGGTCTAGAAGACCCGGCGCATCACGGATCACGGTAAATTGCCGCTGATAGCGGCCGTTTACCACGTGATCGCGCCGTCGAATGACGGTGCGATCACTTGTAAACAAACCGGCGTCATTTGATGACGCTGATTCCTCCCTCTCCTCCCTCTCCTCCCTCTCCTCTCTGTACAGTGTGCAAGGAGAGGGGGGGGAGCGGGGTGTCAGCAGCTGAGCTGTGGCTGGATCTGTGACAAATGCAGTCACAGATCCAGCCATCCCTCAATCCATCCCAGCTCTGCAATCCCCTAGTACCCTGCAATCCCCAGTACCCAGCAATCCCCCAGTACCCCGCAATCCCCCAGTACCCCACAATACCCCAGTACCCAACAATACCCCAGTACCCAACAATACCCCACAATACCCCAGTACCCAACAATACCCCAGTACCCAACAATGCCCCAGTACCCAACAATGCCCCAGTACCCAACAATACCCCAGTACCCAACAATACCCCACAATACCCCAGTACCCAACAATACCCCACAATACCCCAGTACCCAACAATACCCCAGTACCCAACAATACCCCACAATACCCCAGTACCCAACAATACCCAACAATACCCCAGTACCCAACAATACCCCAGTACCCAACAATACCCCAGTACCCAACAATACCCCACAATACCCCAGTACCCAACAATACCCCAGTACCCAACAATACCCCACAATACCCCAGTACCCAACAATACCCCAGTACCCAACAATACCCCAGTACCCAACAATACCCCAATACTCGGCAATACCCCAGTACTCGGCAATACCCCAGTACTCGGCAATACCCCAGTACTCGGCAATGCCCCAGTACCCAACAATACCCCAGTACCCAACAATACCCCAGTACCCAACAGTACCCCACAATACCCCAGTACCCAACAATACCCCAGTACCCAAAAATACCCCAGTACCCAACAATACCCCAACACTCAGCAATGCCCCAGTACTCAACAATGCCCCAGTACTCAACAATACCCCAATACTCGGCAATACCCCAATACTCGGCAATACCCCAATACTCGGCAATACCCCAATACCCTGCATGATACTTTGCAATACCCCAATACTCTGCAATACCGCCTATGGGGATTTTTAAGTAGCGAAGTTTGGCGCCATTCCACGAGTGTGCGCAATTTTGAAGTGTGACATGTTGGGTATCTATTTACTCGGCGTAACTTCATCTTTCACATTTTGAAAAAAAATTGGGCTAACTTTACTGTTTTGTTTTGTTTTAAGCACAAACCAGTTTTTTTTTAAAAACACGCGTTCAATAAATTTCTGAGAAAATACCGTGCGAGATAAAAAGTTGTAACGACCGCCATTGTATTCTCTAGGGTCTTTGCTAAAAAAGCATATATAATGTTTTGGGGTTCTATGTAATTTTCTAGCAAATAAATGATGATTTTTCCATGTAGGAGAGAAATGTCAGAATTGGTCTGGGTGTTCCAGAACGCCTGATGGTGCTCCCTGCATGTCGGGCCTCTATATGTGGCAACGCTGTGTAAAAGTCCCACACATGGGGTATCGCCATACTCGGGAGGAATAGCAGAATGTGTTTTGGGGTGTAATTTGTGGTATGCATATGCTGTGTGTGAGAAATAACCCACTAATATGACAGAAACAAGTTTTTTTTTTTTTTACAGAATTTTCAGTCGTTTTTCTTTTATAGCGCAAAAATACCGTGCGAGATAAAAAGTTGTAACGGCCGCCATTGTATTCTCTAGGGTCTTTGCTAAAAAAGCATATATAATGTTTTGGGGTTCTATGTAATTTTCTAGCAAATAAATTATGATTTTTCCATGTAGGAGAGAAATGTCAGAATTGGTCTGGGTGTTCCAGAACGCCTGATGGTGCTCCCTGCATGTTGGGCCTCTGTATGTGGCGACGCTGTGTAAAAGTCCCACACATGGGGTATCGCCATACTCGGGAGGAATAGCAGAATGTGTTTTGGGGTGTAATTTGTGGTATGCATATGCTGTGTGTAAGAAATAACCCACTAATATGACAGAAACAAGTTTTTTTTTTTTTTTTTACAGAATTTTCAGTCGTTTTTCTTTTATAGCGCAAAAAATAAAAAACCCAGAGGTGATCAAATACCACCAAAAGAAAGCTCTATTTGTGTGAAAAAAAGGACAAAAATTTCAAATGGGTAGAATGTTGTATGACTGAGTAATTGTCATTCAAATTGTGAGAGCACTGAAAGCTGAAAATTGGTCTGGTTAGGAAGGGGGTTTAAGTGCCCAGTGGTCAAGTGGTTAAAAAAACGTTAGTCCCATGTATTTTGGTCATGCCCGCGGATCAGGGGCTTCTGGGGAGAGGTGCGCCGGATCACGCAACGATTCACGGGAAATACAGTCCCGGACGACCCGGCCTACTTTCTACTACACGCGAATGACATGTCACCTAAAGCCTACAAGAAATCAGTGGTGCGCCACCTACTAGACGCGGCCAAAGCCTGCGTTCCACTCCTCTGGAAGTCCCCTCATCCGCCGACCATAGCCATGTGGCTACATAAAGTAGACGAGATTAGTCGCATGGAGGACCTAATTCTTTCTAGCCAGCAAAGGGAGGAGACATATTCGGAAACGTGGCAACTTTTTAACTTCTACAGATATTCTGAGGAGGGCCAGAGACTCAGGGAGACGGAATGCAACCCGCCGTCCCCACCATAGCTAAGTCCCTTACCAATGAAATGAGTCACCGAAACAGGACCTAAGCGGAACTTAAAATGTACTGTACGCCCTTAGGGGTGCTTATTGGGCTGTCCCTGCTCGTGCAGCTTCCCCCCCCCCCTCTCGCTACTTCCCTCTTTCTCATACCCCTTCTAACTCTTTACCTTCTACTACTTTATTCTACTGCGGAAACAGGAAAATGGAGTGGGAAGCCGTCCCGCTGGGACCAGATGGTTAGAATAAGAAGGGACAATATGGAGAAATACCTAAAGATTTATATGTTAGCATAATGTGTCAGTACGTATGTCGATGCCTGCGAGCATCGCTGTTATGTACCTCATGTGTGATGTTTTGATTCCCCTTGTTCTGTTGATGTGATGTTGGTCCGTGCGGACTGGTTTTTTCCTCTCTGATGACAAATAAAAAAAATAAAAAAAAACGTTAGTCCATCCGGTCCTGGGCTCTTGCCATTTGGAGCGTTTTTTACCATTTGTCTGATTTCTTTTTCCGAGATCGGGGCTTTGAGCTTATTGAAATTATCTTCAGAGATTACCTCCCACTCTATCTCCTTTAGAAAGTCATATGTTTTTTTTTTTTCCTTAACCCTTACTTCTTCCTTAGTCTCATGTTTCTTAATTGAATAAAGTTTTTCATAATATTCTTTGAATCTCTCCACTATTTCACTGGTTTTGTGCATTGATTCACCCTGATTCGTTTGAATTTTCTCAATATAGTTGACATCTTTTTTCTCTTTTAATAAATTTGCTAAATGTTTCCCTGGTTTGTTTTCCCATAAGTATCTCTCTTTCTTTACTTGATTAAATACTCTTCTGGTTTCCTGCTCTATTTGTTCTCTCAACTCTTCTCTCTTAATATTTAATTTTAGTAAAGTTTCTTTTTTTTCCATCTTGTTTATGTAGTTGTTCTAAATTATAAATTTCTTTTGTGAGCGTTATTCTGTTCTCCTTATTTCTTTTTTTTTCTCCGCGCCCGCCTTAATTAGTACTCCGCGCACAAAAGCCTTATGGGTCTCCCAGACTGTAGCCTCCGAGACATCATCTGTTAAGTTTTTCTCAAAAAATTCTTCTATTTCTGTTTTTATTCTGGTTTCTATGGCTTTGTCCTGAAGAAGTTCTTCATTAAGCCTCCATTTCATGCGATTATCTAGTTTCTCCCCTATTTTTAGTTGGATTGAGACTGGCGCATGGTCCGAGAAGGTCGCTATTCCTATGCTAGAATTACTTATATTTTCTAAAAACCTATGCTCGGTCAAGAAGAAATCAATCCTCGAGTAGGTCTCGTGTACAGGGGAGCGGAATGTATAGTCCTGCTGTTTCTTGTGTTGTATCCTCCATACATCTACTAGTTGAAGTTGATGAAGTTTTTTTTTCAATTTGTTCCTCCATGTCATTCCGATCCCCTGTGCACGAGACGTACTATCTAAATCTGGATCCATGTGAAAATATAAATCCCCTGCTATTATAGCTATTCCCTGTTTAAACTCCATAAACTCGGTAACTGTCCTCATTAAGTAGCGGATGGGGTTTTTATTTGGACAATATATATTTGCTAATGAGATATCTACACCATTCAGTTTTCCTCTCAAGAAAAGGTATTTCCCCTCTGGGTCTGCCCTCCTCTCGTCTACTATGAACCTAATCTCTTTGGAAAAACCAATAGCGACCCCTTTCGCTCGACTGATTGGAGAGTCTCCAAAATACCATAAAGAATAAGATTGTATCATATTTTTACGATTTGCTTCTGAAGTGAGGTGCGTCTCCTGCAGCATAATCACATCTCCCTTCATAATACTAAGTTCCTTCATTATGTTTGCTTGCTTAATGGGTGCATTCAGGCCCCTGACCTTATAAGATATTATATTTATCTCTGACATTTTTTCAATAGAACTCTTCTAAAAATGTCACAGTATTCTGGGGTCCCCCCCTTCCCAACTGGGATTCCCTCCCCCTCCCTGTCTTCCCTTCCCCCTTCCACATCCCTCCCCCCCACTCCTCCCTCCCCCATTCCCTTGGAGGAAATACTGGCCTCCATAAGGCCCTTGGCCGTGGCCCTCCTTCCTATTTCCCGGCCCCCGGCTCCTCCTCCTCGAGGTTGAGCTCTGAGGAAGAACAAAGGACATGCGCCCTGCCCACCCATACCCACCCACTACCCCTCCATCCCTCCAGACCGCCCCCTTAAATAAGCCCCTCTGCCTGTGTGTCATGATAGGAAGAAGAAAAAAATATTTATATATATATTTTTTTAATTATTCTTATTTTTACCCCATCTTTATTTTTTTCAATCTTCCCTTTTCTTCCTTCTTCCTTTTAACTCTTTGCTTCTCTCATGCACCTCAGGTCCTTTCTATTTCTCCCTACATTATCTTCCTACCAGTAGTTTCTTCCAGACAGGCTGCCATGCCTACGTTTCCTCTGAGCTATCTATTTGCTCCTGCTTCTCCCACCATCCTGGAATCTCAATTAAATCTATGTTCAATCTCCTGCAAAAATTTGGGTCTCTTCTGGAAATCTTAGTGTTGCTGAGCGGCCCTCTTTGCGAAAACCCCAGGTGTACAGAATGTTTTGTGATTTAAGTAGCTCCAGTAGTGGCTTTAGTGTTCTTCTCCGGTATAGCGTTTCTCCTGATAGATCTGGGAAGCTAGTCTCTCTATATTTGGTCAGTTGGTTAGCTTTCATATAGCTCTTTATTCGCTCCTTGTCTTGATAGTTGTGTGGTGTTTCATGTCCTCCCGTAAGATGTTTATTTCTCCTTTTTTGGAGGATTCTAGTCTTAATTCCATACTTGCTAGCATTTCTGCCATCTCATTTTTAGTTAGCTGCTGCTTTTTTTGTCTAGTTTCCATCTCCCCGTCGCCTTCTAAGTCCTCGTCAGACTAGCAGACTCCGTGTTTGTTTTAGAACCTGTCTTATTACCCAGGCTGGATTTTCCCCCTACCTGTAATATATATTTTCTTATGGAGCCGGGGCTCGCACTTGTTCTGGGGGTGTTTGCCGCCGCCCCTCTCCCCGATCTCCCCCTCATCTTTAAACCCTCTCAATAATGTCCTGTATATGCCCCTTCAGAAGAAGAGAGCGGGGGGGGGACGATGGATATGCAAACCAAGTAAACAGTATCAGGCCTCCCTTTGGTTATTTTAGTTCGAACCCGTTGTACTTTCCTTGCCCTTCAGTTGCTGAAAGTAATATTGGGATTAGCTAGAGTCGCTTGCAATTATGGCCATACCCCCCAAAGAAAAAAAAAAGGGCAAAGAAAAATAAAATCACTCTGTCCCCCCGTAGATAATTGTTGCTATATTAGAGTCCATACACCATAAGTCTGTATCTCCAATGATCAATCAATCAGTGTGGTGTTCACCATGTTGACCGCAGAGCCTCTGCCTTCTTCTGCGGCCATAGGATACAATTTAGCAATGAGGGTCACAGAGAACCACTACAGGTCTGATGGGACCCTTAATTATACAGCCCACAAGTGTCCGTATATGCCAGTAAGTCTAGAGAGTAGGATATCAATACCACCATAGGAATCAATAAGGAGCAAAAAGTGAGCTCTGAGGACAGCCGGATTACGGTGTAGTAGTATATGTGATAGTATCAGACTTATAGTCTAAAGTAGTATTGAAGGTACGATGCTGGAATAATTCTATATAATTGTGCAAACCTTGAGCTAATTGATAAATGTAGTAGCATTCCTGTCCCATGTATCCATAGTATCCATAACATCCATAGTGTCCATAACTTCTCATCAATATTCCACTTTTCATTAATATGTATCCATTTAACCCATAACCATTATAGAACAACTTACATGCTTACTTGTTGCGATGTTATCTTCCTTGACTCCTGGTCCTGGTCCTACCCGCATACCTCCAACATAGAAAATACCTGCTCCACGACGTGGGACCCTGCACCTCAAGCACCGGGCTCCAGTTCATAGACTCTTTCTGCGTTTAGCGTGTAGCCAATCTCAACAGGCAGGCGGCTTGTGGCTAGGCAGCAGGCGTATGAGCACCCGTCATTCGACAGTTCAACGCGAGGACACAATCGTAAGTGCGGGCACAAGCAGCACGGACGGAGCCGGAAGCAGTGGCGGGGGGCAAGCCCCAGTCAGGCACCGATCATTAAAGCCAGTTCGCCGCACAAAGCCCTCCCTGACAGACAAGCAACCAAACGGCCAGTAACCGGCGGGTAGCCGCGGCAATGGTGCACAAAGAGGGGGGAAGACGCAGCGAGACGGCAGGCGGGCAACAAGGTACAGACAGCAGATGGCACAGAGCGCGAAGAGCGTAGGACGGAAGACGGAACAGCTATCCCCTGCATAGCCCAGCCATTCTTCCTCTTCCTCTGCGTGTTGTGCACGGCACGTACGGCGTGCACGCCTCCTGTGTCCTGCTTCTGAAGCCGCGACACGACACGAGATGAACCTGCCGGATCTGCTGTTGCTTTCTAGGGTAAGGGCATGAGAGCACGGCACATAAACTAGAGAAATAGGGGGTACCCGTATACGTATTTTTCTGGCGCTCGCCCCATCATTTGCATGGGGTCACACCTCATTTGGATTGATCACGCCCACTTCCACTTACGCTGGCCTACGCCTTCGAAATTAATCTACGCGGGCGTATCTTGGTGAGCAATAGCTTGCTGAATACAGTGCATGCCTCTCCGCGCTGCACCGGCGTAGTGTACTGTGTGTGCGATACGCCGGCGTAAATGTGCGCCCACTCTCTGTGTACCTATCTGTGGAATAAAACTTAATTTATTAATTTTTTTGCAATATTTTTTATTATAAATGTGAAAGAGGGCAACATAAAACTAACATGGTATTTGACACTGTTTAATGCATGTAGCAGCAATTCTCAATGAATTATCAAGGTGCTCATCAAATATTTTGTCCTTCATCCTTAAAAATAGTTGCTCACAAATATAGGTGCTGCCTAAAACAGATTACATGAATAAGGCATGATTGTGAAGAGTGGTATATTTTATTTAGGGAGATAAAAGTCCAAATAATTTTTTGGGCTACCTACGTTTCCTTAGTGCAAATAAAAAAAAATTTAAAATGGGAAAAAAAAGAAATAACATTTTTAAATAAGTTTATGATTTTGTGTTGGGCCGCATTCATAGCCACCGTGGGCCACAGTTTGGACACTCCTGGTGTGGAGTGTATTCAGGGACTCGGCTTGGGTTCAGTTTAATCAATCTCTTTCAAGCCACGCCCACTGTTAGGCACAACCTGACAATGATCACCACGCGCCTTGTTTTTGGATTTGTTTTCTTCTCAGACCAAGACTTTGTCAAGTCTTTCATAATACTAGTCACTAGCTTACATTTATTCATACGGCTTTGACTTTTTCATTGTACAGCCAAGTAGATTACTTGTTATCATCATTGTTAACCACTTAAGGACTGCCTAACGCCGATATACGTTGTCAGAATGGCGTCCTTTTTTTTTACGCAAAAATAGAGCTTTCTTTTGGTGGTATTTGATAGAGCGACAATTTTGAAAAAAAAATGCAATATTTTGAACTTTTTGCCACGGCTGGGCACCTAAAGGGCAATGTATCTGTACGTGCCGGTGCCCAGCCATGGCAAAAAGTTAAAATATTGAATTTTTTTCAAAATTGTCACTCTATTTTTGTTTATAGCGCAACAAATAAAAACCGCAGAGGTGATCAAATACCACCAAAAGAAAGCTCTATTTGTGGGGGAAAAAGGACGCCAATTTTGTTTGGGAGCCACGTCGCACGACCGCGCAATTGTCAGTTAAAGCGACGCAGTGTCGAATCACAAAAAGGGGCCAGGTCCTTTACCTGCATAAAAGTCTTAAGTGGTTTAAGTGTTTGTCAAGTATTATTTTTTTTTTTAAAGTAACACATATGTTATACTTACCTGCTCTGTAAAATGATTTTATACAGAGCGGCCCCCATCCTCCTCTTCTTAGGTCTCCCGTCGGCACTTCCAGATCCTACTCTTCTTGGTGTGCCACCATAGGATGACACACCTGCAGGTTCAATCTTACTACTGTCTATATTACGTCTATAGACACAGGGAGTGAGATATGGCCCCATCCCCACTCCATCATCACAGGATTTGACTGACAGCAGAGGGAGCCAATGGTTCCTGCTGCCTCAGCAAAGCCTGTGAGAGTGAGAAGAATCGCTACAGACGGGCACAGTGCTGGATTAAGTGAGGGCTCAGATGAGTATAAGGGGATGAGTGAGGGGAAGGTACACATACTAAAACATTTTTTTACTTTAATGCATTAGGGTAAAAAATGTTGCGGCTTTATAACCACTTTAATTTTTACATATGCTTTATAATTTTTAACTATCAATTCTCTTTTTTCTAGTTTATAATAGAAGTTTCAGTCACATTTCAGATTGTCAGTAAAAAATGCACTATGTTAGTAAATATTTCATGATTTCTCAGTGAAAAAAAGTTGTAGAGGGTTGGCAACCTTGTCAGGAAGGCGCTGAGCTGGAGCTAAACAGCCGCACAAGGAAACTAGTCTGACAACAGCTTGGCACCCTAAAGCCTCATACACACGATTAGTCCATCCGATGAGAACAGTTCTTCGGACTGTTCTCATCGGTTAACCGATGAAGCTGACTGATGGTCTGATGTGCCTACACACCATCGGTTAAAAAAATCGATTGTGTTAGAACACGGTGACGTAAAACATAACGATGTGCAAGCATGCGTCGACTTGATTTTGAGCATGCGTGGATTTTTAACCGATGGTCGTGCCTACTAACGATCGTTTTTGACCTATCATAGTATCAGTTAAATTTTAAAGAAAGTTGGCTTTTTTTTTTAACCGAAGGTTAAATAACCGATGGGGCCCACACACGATCAGTTTTGACTGATGAAAATGGTCCATCAGACCGTTGCCCTCTGGCTAACCTATCGTGTGTACACGGCCTTACTTTACTATGTAACCAGCAGGCACTACCTAAAGCCACCAAAAGCTACATAAAATCACCCAACTTTTGCCATGGGTACTACACATGTCACGCTTTTATTTAATTTTTTTTCCTGGCAGAAAAGACCTAAGGTATGATCTTGCACATAGGCCCAATGCTTTCATAAAATACCCCAGGATATGTCCATGTATTTCAAACATGTACTGCGTATGTCTTTTTTTACAGTGCTTTACCCTGAAAAATATGCTTTAATTATGGACTGCTCTTTTCTTTACTATGTACAGTAAGGCATATCACTTTAACTGAACATAGTATCAAATCCGCTGTGTAATATGGATTTAGAGGTGTAGTTCCCTGTTTCAGTTCTTGGAGCACACTTCTAATTTATGTAATAGGAGATGCAAGTGTGCTATAGCAGACTTAGCAGACTAATATTAGCAGTTTTAAGGACCTAGTTCCTTTTAAACATATTGTGGTTCATGGCTTCACTTGCAAATAAGATCTTGCTAAAAACTGCAGTGGCGGAGAAACCGGTATGCTGCATTGGAACAACATAGGAAAGTTACAGTTAAGCCCTGTACACACGATCAGATATCTGATGGGATAGATTTTTTGTCGGATATCCGATGAGGCTGACTTTCATCAGTCTTGCCTACACACCATCGGTTAAAAATGTGATCGTGTCCAACGCGGTGACGTAAAACACTACGACATGCTGAGAAAAATTACGTTCAATGCTTCCGCGCATGCGTCGACTTGATTCTGAGCATGCGTGGATTTTTGACCGATGGACTTTATCCATAGGAAAATTTTAAAACATGTTCTATTTTTTTCACCGATGGAAAACAGACCGATGGGGCCCCCACACGATCGGTTTGTCTCATGAAAACAGTCCATCGGTCTGTTTTCACCAGACAAACCTATCGTGTGTACAGGGCTTTAGTATTATCACAAAACATTTTAGTCATTATGATGTTTTTTGGTGATTTGTAAGAGTAGCATCAAAGTAAAACTTTTACTTTTATTAACATAATTAACCAAAATCAATCCTGAACTGTAGTTACTACAAATAGTCTTCTATATATTGTATATATAACTTGTTTATGTTTTCAAATTCTGGATATACATCTGGCATGCTGCCAGGTGTCAAACCAGTGCTGGTTAATCGGAAGCCAATATACAGGTGACTGCAAAAGATAATCATCATCATAGGTAATTGAATTATCACTTAAAAGTGCTGTTGATCTCAAATGTAAAAAAAAAGAAAAAAAAAAAAGAAAACCTGCCTGATAGTTCCACCAACAGTTTACAATAGTATTGTACAACACAACTAACTTTGTTTGTACAGGGAAGTGATAGTCATTTAGCCAACTGACTTTTCCCTTGTCCATTCACAGAGCACTGTGTTCTGTGAATGGATAAGGTGGAAGGGGGGATAGTATTACACCGCATTAAAAACTTAAAACATGTCTAACAATCAGGGGCGGACTGGCAACTCATGGGGCCCCCGGGCAATAGAAGATTATGGGGCCCCCCGGGGTTACAGATGGCCACCTCACCAAGAGGCAGTGCAGAGGCGGGGCAGCTAAAATCTCATGATTTTCACATCAAAAGCATGTCGGTTTCGGACATCAGGGACAGATGTAAATAAAACACATATTTTTACATACTGTCCCTGGTTTTATTGAGCCTGGCAACCCTGGGGGCCCTCAGGCAGTGCCCGATAGCCTCAATGGTCAGTCCGCCCCTGCTAACCAGTAAAACAAACATTTTATATATTGTAGCTTTTCTCACTTATTTACACTTGGTTCTTATTGTTTTCACATTCTGCCAACACACTTCTTCCCCTCTCCCCATTTCAATTATTTTGAAGGGCATTGCTTTGTAGTTCACAAATGGTGGCTGAGAAAGCAGATAGCCTTGTTTAAGATTTTAGTTCTATTCACAGAAATTTACGAGGACACAAGATATCTGAGAGGATCAACAGTTTTTCTGTACTTGTATTTAGCATTAAAAAAAAAAATGAAACTAATGCAGCCACCACATCTGAAGACTTGCAAGCTGTATTATAGTACATTTGTGTTCTTGGGTAAGAGAGATGCAGTACTGTGCAAAAGGCAGATGTGAAATAACACTGTGAATTAAGAAGGCTTTCAGAAATAGAAGTGTTTAAATTTAATTAATTATCAAAATGGAAATTTTCAGACAGTTTTTGAAAGAACTCAACAGACAGGTTGCTTCAAACATCTTGGAGAACTAACCACTAGTGTTGCTCACGAATATTCGTATTGCGAATATTCGGCTCGAATATGACATATTCGAGTATTCGCGATATATTCCGAATTTCGCGGTGAATATTCGCTATTTCGAATATTCGAATTTTTCCAATTTTTTTTTTAGGACAGATCACATCCTAGACATCCCCGTCGACGTGTAAAAGCATTGCTGGTATGATTAGAGACCTTGGGCCGAGTAGCTGCAGCGATCCTTTTATATTACCGAATATTCGCATTGCGAATGTGCGTCACTAGGCTTATCGCGCGATCATTATTTATTGCCGAAAAATTCGCAATGCGATTACGAGAGAGAAGCGATATCGCGCGATTATCTTTTCTTCCGCCTCAGAACGATTATTTCAGTTTCATTATTAAAATAGATCACATCCTAGTGATCTCCTTCGACGTCTAAAAGCATTGCTGTTATTATTAGAGACCTTGGTCCGAGTAGCTGACGCGAATTTTTTATATTGCCGAATATTCGCAATGCGAATATTCGGCAATAGGGATATTGCGCGATTATTTACTCCGCCCTTCTGCATCAGAGCCAATCAGAGTTCTCCTTCCACACTCGTCATAGGTTAGCAACCAATAGGAACCTGCCTGTATGGGCATTATATAAGGTCACTCCCAGCAGCATTTCATTGCAGATCCAGAACTTGGCTAGAGAGTGTGGAGACTGTTTCTGTGTTGCTGGTATTTTGCATCTTGCATCATCATCATCAGCATTGTCCTTTATGGTTGCTATTTGCTACAGTACTTACTGATTCCAGTGGATATTTTCCAGCTCATAATCCTAAACTGCTTTTTGCAAAGCAATACACCCAAGAGCTTTTTTAAAAGCTAATTTTTGTTTTGTGCTCTGTTGTTCAACTTCTGTTAGTGTAGTAAGTTGCAGGCTTAGCTATTGACTGCTTCCTATTGCTTTAATTGCAGATATTCCAGATTTCCTGATTTCTGAAAGGCCCTATAGATTTTTTAAAAGCCCCTTTATTTTTCTGCTGTGTTGTTCAAATTCTGTTAGTTCAGTAAGTTGCAGCTTAGCTATTGACTGCTTCTTATTCATTTAATTGCATATATTCCAGATTTCCTCATTCCTTAAAGGCGCAGGAGCTTTTTTAAAAGCTCTTTTTTTTCTGCTGTGTTGTTCAACTTCTGTTAGTTTAGTAAGTTGCAGCTTAGCTATTGACTGCTTCTTATTCATTTAATTGCATCTATTGCAGATTTCCTCATTCCTTAAAGGCGCAGGTGCTTTTTTAAAAGCTCTTTTTTTTTCTGCTGTGTTGTTCAACTTCTGTTAGTGTAGTAAGTTGCAGCTTAGCTATTGACTGCTTCTTATTGATTTAATTGCAGATTTTCCTGCTTCCTGAAAGGCCCAAGAGCTTTTTTAAAAGCTAGGTTTTGTGTTGTTCATTTTAGTTAGATTTCTGTATAGTAAGTGTACATACTGTTGGTGTACATTTATTGCAGCTAGCTTACTTTAGTGTGTGTTTAGTGTCTGTGTGTTTTCTTGGTTAAAAAAAAAAAAAAAAAAAGTTATTAGTTAGTGTTTCTTTATTTTTTGGTAGTTGTAGTCCTTGTCAGTTAGTGTTTTAAAAAAAAAAAAAAAAAAAAAGTAGCCTTAGTTTATAGTCATATACGTTTGTGTAAGCAGTTAGTGTTTGTTGAGTGCATTTATTTTTATTTTTTGTAGTTCTTGTCTTTGGTGTACTAGTTTTATTAAAGTTTAGTAGCTGTCTGTGTAGGTCTTTGTCTGCGTGCCTGTCTTGTAAAAAAACACCAAAAAACATTTTACACACATTTCCCTCCCCAATAAAGTTTACCCCCCCCACACACACACATCAGCAATTATGAGCGGCATCCGTGGCCGTGGCAGCAGGGGTAGGGGAGTTACTCCCAGTGCTGGGTCGCTGCCAGCACGGGGTACCTCTCGTGCCCCTACTATTGCTAGAGGATCAGGTGGAAGGGGAGTCCGCCTCATGCGTGATTTTTTTGCATCTGGCAGCCGCCCCATATTGCCATCTCAGGCTCAAGGAGTGGTGGACTACATGGGGCACAGCAGTGCCACTGAGTCGTCGGTCCCGACTCACAGTAGTTCCACTATTACACCGTTGCCTGTAGTACCCCCCCCCAGCCCCCAAGAGTCCAGCATCTTACTGTTCGACAGCGACAGTGAGAGGGATGTCTTGGTGGAGGCCATGCATCGGGCAGAGCTCCCGCTCTGTCCTGATGGTCAGGACCTTTTTGAAGGGATGGACGATGAGTATGGGATACCTGCCGTCAGTATCCCAGAGACATCCCTTCAAAGTGGTGGTGCTGTTTTGGTGCAGGAAACATCAGCACCTAGTCAGACCCAGGCGTGGGTGAGGGAACAGCGGAGCCAGGCTATCGGCTCCATGTCAGCTGGTTCCCTCATACCACAACATCACAGCCCTTGGTCTGACATCTCTGGGGGCGAGGAGGGTGACCCATCATGGTTGCCATCTGTCTCGTCGGCTCACTGCGACAGTGACGACGGGGAAGGTAGGCACCCTGTGGAAACGGTGCGCCAGGTCACCACCAGGGAGACCAGCGTCAGGGTCTCCACTGGAGATGGCAGCAGGAGGTGTCAGCAGCAGCAGCAGCAGCAGCAGCAGCAGCAGCAGCAGCAGGCAGCTCCACCTGTGCGTACCGAGTCCCAGCAGATGCAAGTCAGCGTTACCCCATCTGACGGGAGGGTGACGCTGAAGTCACCTGTCTGGGCCTACTTCACCCTGGTGGCAGACAACCCTCTAGTGGCCATCTGCCGGATCTGTTCAGTCAGGGTGAAGAGAGAGGAAGATTTTGGCTCGGGTGGGTACCACAGCCCTGAACCAGCACCTGAGGATAAATCACTGGCGGGTGCATGACCAAATGAAGCGTGGTGGTGGTAGCAGCACCACCACCACAAAGTGAGCAGGGTACAGCAGCCCCTGCCACAGCTTCATCTCTTCCCAGCAGGTCATGCCCCCCCGCTCCCTCTACTAGTGGTACTGGTACCGGCAACCAGACCTCTACTTTGACAGCACCCTCCGCGTCCGTGTCCCGCACTGCCGTCCGGCGCCAGGCGACTATTTCAGACGCCTTTGAACGCCACACTCCCTTCTCCACCGGAGACCGACGTGTGCGTTCCCTCAATGGGCTCCTGGCAAGGGTTATTGCCCAACATCTTCTTCCCTTCAATATCGTTGACAGCAACCCCTTCAGACAGATGTTGGAGCAGGCCCAACCCCAATGGCGTGTCCCCAGCCGCCATTTCTTTGCCAGGACTGGTGTCCCTGCCCTACACCAGCACATTGTGAAGAATGTAACCCTGTCGCTGGATCACGCTGTCAGCGACAGGGTGCATCTGACAATGGATGGCTGGACCAGCAGGCATGGGCAGGGGCGCTACATAAGCTTTACTGCCCATTGGGTTTCCCTCCAAGGCGCCGGGGAGGGATCGGCGGCAACAGATTTTGTGGTGCCGCCCCGGGGTGTCCAGGGGAGAACTGCTGGTCTCCGTCAAGCCTCTGTCTCCGCAGCTGCTGAGCCTCCCAGCAAGCGCCCCCGTAGCTACTCAGGTGTGGTGCACGTGCGCTGTCAGGCCGTGCTCCAGCTTGTTAGCTTAGGGGACCGGAGACACACTGGACAAGAAGTGCTGACCGCACTTCAGGCTCAGGTCCAGAAGTGGCTGACACCACGAAGGCTCCAGGCAGGTATGGTTGTCTGTGATAACGGCAGCAACCTACTCTCCGCCCTTCAGGCTGGCAGTCTGACTCACGTGCCCTGTCTGGCACATGTCCTCAACCTAGTGGTGCAGAAGTTCATGCGCACCTATCCTGGGTTGAGTGACATTGTGCTAAGGGTGCGTAGGATTGCCAGCCACTTCAGGCGCTCCCCAACCGCTACCGCGTCCCTGTCCAAGTGGCAGCGGGTCAACAGGCTGCCCCCTCACAGGCTGATTGTGGACAGTGTAACGCGGTGGAACTCCACCCTCCAAATGCTGGAGAGGTTGTGGGAGCAGCGAAGGGCGGTGAGGCAGTACCTGCTGGAGCAACCCACTGCCGGCCCAGCATCAACACTCCCGTACATCACCTGTGCGGAGTGGGGGCAGATACACCAGGTCTGCCAGGTGTTGGGCCCTTTTGAGCAGGCGACCAAGATGGTCAGCAGGGAGCATGTCGGCCTTAATGACGTGCTCCCTATAGTGTTCGTGCTGGAGAGGACACTAGATCGCCTGCTCGAAGCTGGGGAGAGTGCCTTGGTGGAGCAGGAGGAGGCAGCACTGCTCCACCGAGACCAGGGCCAGGACGAGGAGGAGGAGGAGGATGATGATGAGGACGAGGTTGCTGGTGTCGTCCTGGAGTCAGGGCCTGGCCAGGAGGGACAGCAGGTGTTGGGGGCACCGATAGTCCGGGGGTTGGGCAGCTCTGAGCGTGATCAGCAGCGCCTCAGGGAAGAAGAGTCTGACCTCATTGACCTGGGCAGCAGTGAGGAGTCCCAGCGGGCTGCGCTCTTCCCCATGGCTGCCCACATGCTGAGATGCCTCAGGAGGGACCCCCGGGTTAAGACCATCAAGGGCAGGGATGATTATTGGATGGCCACCCTTTTGGATCCCAGGTGCAAGGGGAAAGTGGAGCAGTTCATCCCAGCCAGTCGGAGGCAGCGCCGGATGGAGGAACTGCAGGCAGGCATTGTCAGCCGTTTGGAGCAGGCAACTCCCCGTCCTCCAGTTGTCGCCCCTCATCTCACCCAGCAGGTGTCTGCACCCAGCAGCAGCCGAGCAGGGGACTAATGGAAGAGATGAGGATGTTCTTCCAATCGGATCAACCCAGTACCAGCAGCAGCAGAAGCAGTCACCACCAGCGTCTGGCCCACATGGTGGCAGATTACATGGCGTCCGCGGTGCTTCGGAGAGTATGAATACCGACGACCCCATGGAGTACTGGGTTGCCAGATTGGACACCTGCCGCGAGCTCGCTCAGTATGCGCTGGAGCTATTGTCTTGCCCCCCCTCCAGCGTACTATCTGAGCGGACATTCAGCGCGGCAGGTGGGGTGGTCACGGACAAGAGGACCCGTCTGTCCACAGACTCCGTGGACAGACTCACATTCATAAAGATGAATGAGTCCTGGATCGGCGGTGAGTTTCTGGCACCCGCCGTCGGTTCAGGGCACTGAACGGTCCCTTGTCATGCATTCCCTGATCTATTTACAGTGCTGAAAAAAATTATTTGAACACCTGAGTAAATCAATGTAAATATTTGGTAGAGTAGGCTGTGTTTGCAATTACAGCGGACAAACCTTTCTTGTAGTTTTTTACCAGCTTTGCACACACTGTAGGAGGGATATTTGACCCACTCCTCCACACAGATCTTCTCTACATGAGTCAGTTTTCTGAGCTATCGCTGTGAAAACCCGAGTTTGAGCTCCCTCCAAAAATTCACTATTGGGTTTAGGTCTGGAGACTGGCTAGGCCACGCCAGAACCTTGATATGCTCCTTACAGAGCCACTCCTTGGTTATGCTGGCTGTGTGCTTTGGGTCATTGT
The DNA here is from genome assembly GCA_029574335.1 of Rana kukunoris. Lineage (NCBI taxonomy): Eukaryota > Metazoa > Chordata > Amphibia > Anura > Ranidae > Rana > Rana kukunoris. Next base: position 390,668,650 of record CM056049.1, read on the forward strand.
CATGTTGGAAGACCCAGCCTCGACCCATCTTCAAAGCTATAACTGAGGGAAAGAGGTTGTTGCCCAAAATCTCGCAATACATGGCCCCGAACATCCTGTCCTTATTATAATGCAGTAACCCTGTCCCATGTGCACAAAAACACCCCCAAAGCATGATGCTACCACACCCATGCTTCACAGTAGGGATGGCGTTCTTGGCATGTTACTCATCATTCTTCTTCCTCCAAACACGGTTAGTGGAATTATGACCAAAAAGTTATATTATGGTCTCATCTGACCACATGACTTTCTCCCATCAGTCCTCTGCATCATTGAAGACACCTATGTCACAAGTTATTTGCCACTCTATACTACTATTACCACTGCTGCTGCTGCTGCTGTTCATGGCTGCTCTTTCCCGAGTCATTACACACTATATTGTCTACTGCTACTAATACTGCTGCTGCTCACGACACCTATGTCACTAGTTATTTGACACTACGGACTACTATGGTCACTACTGACGCTGTAAAGTCCTGCCCACGTGTTTAGATGTACTATGTCTGCAGTCTCTGACCATCTCCTGTACTATGTCTGCAGTCTGACCATCTCATGTACTATGTCTGCAGTCTGACCATCTCCTGTTACATGAGATGGTCAGAGACTGCAGACATAGTACAGGAGATGGTCAGAGACTGCAGACATAGTACAGGAGATTGTCATAGACTGCAGACATAGTACAGGAGATTGTCAGAGACTGCAGACATAGTACATGAGATGGTCAGACTGCAGACATAGTACATGAGATTGTCATAGACTGCAGACATAGTACATGAGATGGTCATAGACTGCAGACATAGTACAGCAGATTGTCATAGACTGCAGACATAGTACATGAGATGGTCAGAGACTGCAGACACAGAACATGAGATGGTCAGAGACTGCAGACATAGTACAGGAGATTGTCATATACAGCAGACATAGTACAGGAGATTGTCAGAGACTGCAGACATAGTGCATGAGATGGTCAGACTGCAGACAAAGTACATGAGATGGTCAGACTGCAGACATAGTACCTGAGATGGTCAGAGACTGCAGACATAGTACATGAGATGGTCAGACTGCAGACATAGTACAGGAGATTGTCAGAGACTGCAGACATAGTACATGAGATGTTCAGACTGCAGACATAGTACATGAGATGGTCAGACTGAAGACATAGTACATGAGATGGTCAGACTGCAGACATAGTACATGAGATGGTCAGACTGCAGACATAGTACATGAGATGGTCAGAGACTGCAGACATAGTACAGGAGATGGTCAGACTGCAGACATAGTACATGAGATGGTCAGAGACTGCAGACATAGTACATGAGATGGTCAGACTGCAGACATAGTACAGGAGATTGTCAGAGACTGCAGACATAGTACATGAGATGTTCAGACTGCAGACATAGTACATGAGATGGTCAGACTGAAGACATAGTACATGAGATGGTCAGACTGCAGACATAGTACATGAGATGGTCAGACTGCAGACATAGTACAGGAGATTGTCAGAGACTGCAGACATAGTACAGGAGATGGTCAGACTGCAGACATAGTACATGAGATGGTCAGACTGCAGACATAGTACATGAGATGGTCAGACTGCAGACATAGTACATGAGATGGTCAGAGACTGCAGACATAGTACATGAGATGGTCAGAGACTGCAGACATAGTACAGGAGATGGTCAGAGACTGCAGACATAGTACAGGAGATTGTCATAGACTGCAGACATAGTACAGGAGATGGTCAGAGACTGCAGACATAGTACAGGAGATGGTCAGAGACTGCAGACATAGTACAGGAGATAGTCAGAGACTGCAGACATAGTACATGTCTGCATTCTGACCATCTCATGTACTATGTCTGCAGTCTCTGACAATCTCCTGTACTATGTCTGCAGTCTGACCATCTCATGTACTATGTCTGCAGTCTATGACCATCTCCTGTACTATGTCTGCAGTCTCTGACCATCTCCTGTACTATGTCTGCAGTCTCACCATCTCATGTACTATGTCTTCAGTCTGACCATCTCATGTACTATGTCTGCAGTCTGACCATCTCCTGTACTATGTCTGCAGTCTCTGACCATCTCATGTACTATGTCTGCAGTCTCTGACCATCTCATGTACTATGTCTGCAGTCTATGACCATCTCCTGTACTATGTCTGCAGTCTCTGACCATCTCCTGTACTATGTCTGCAGTCTCACCATCTCATGTACTATGTCTTCAGTCTGACCATCTCATGTACTATGTCTTCAGTCTGACCATCTCATGTACTATGTCTGCAGTCTGACCATCTCATGTACTATGTCTGCAGTCTGACCATCTCATGTACTATGTCTGCAGTCTCTGACCATCTCATGTACTATGTCTGCAGTCTGACCATCTCATGTACTATGTCTGCAGTCTCTGACAATCTCCTGTACTATGTCTGCTGTCTATGACAATCTCCTGTGCTATGTCTGCAGTCTCTGACCATCTCCTGTACTATGTCTGCAGTCTCACCATCTCATGTACTATGTCTTCAGTCTGACCATCTCATGTACTATGTCTGCAGTCTCTGACCATCTCATGTACTATGTCTGCAGTCTATGACCATCTCCTGTACTATGTCTGCAGTCTCTGACCATCTCCTGTACTATGTCTGCAGTCTCACCATCTCATGTACTATGTCTTCAGTCTGACCATCTCATGTACTATGTCTTCAGTCTGACCATCTCATGTACTATGTCTGCAGTCTGACCATCTCATGTACTATGTCTGCAGTCTGACCATCTCATGTACTATGTCTGCAGTCTCTGACCATCTCATGTACTATGTCTGCAGTCTGACCATCTCATGTACTATGTCTGCAGTCTCTGACAATCTCCTGTACTATGTCTGCTGTCTATGACAATCTCCTGTGCTATGTCTGCAGTCTCTGACCATCTCCTGTACTATGTCTGCAGTCTCACCATCTCATGTACTATGTCTTCAGTCTGACCATCTCATGTACTATGTCTGCAGTCTGACCATCTCCTGTACTATGTCTGCAGTCTCTGACCATCTCATGTACTATGTCTGCAGTCTCTGACCATCTCCTGTACTATGTCTGCAGTCTCTGACCATCTCCTGTACTATGTCTGCAGTCTCACCATCTCATGTACTATGTCTTCAGTCTGACCATCTCATGTACTATGTCTTCAGTCTGACCATCTCATGTACTATGTCTGCAGTCTGACCATCTCATGTACTATGTCTGCAGTCTGACCATCTCATGTACTATGTCTGCAGTCTCTGACCATCTCATGTACTATGTCTGCAGTCTGACCATCTCATGTACTATGTCTGCAGTCTCTGACAATCTCCTGTACTATGTCTGCTGTCTATGACAATCTCCTGTGCTATGTCTGCAGTCTCTGACCATCTCCTGTACTATGTCTGCAGTCTCACCATCTCATGTACTATGTCTTCAGTCTGACCATCTCATGTACTATGTCTGCAGTCTGACCATCTCCTGTACTATGTCTGCAGTCTCTGACCATCTCATGTACTATGTCTGCAGTCTCTGACCATCTCATGTACTATGTCTGCAGTCTATGACCATCTCCTGTACTATGTCTGCAGTCTCTGACCATCTCCTGTACTATGTCTGCAGTCTCACCATCTCATGTACTATGTCTTCAGTCTGACCATCTCATGTACTATGTCTGCAGTCTGACCATCTCATGTACTATGTCTGCAGTCTCTGACCATCTCATGTACTATGTCTGCAGTCTCTGACCATCTCATGTACTATGTCTGCAGTCTCTGACCATCTCCTGTACTATGTCTGCAGTCTCACCATCTCATGTACTATGTCTTCAGTCTGACCATCTCATGTACTATGTCTTCAGTCTGACCATCTCATGTACTATGTCTGCAGTCTGACCATCTCATGTACTATGTCTGCAGTCTGACCATCTCATGTACTATGTCTGCAGTCTCTGACCATCTCATGTACTATGTCTGCAGTCTGACCATCTCATGTACTATGTCTGCAGTCTCTGACAATCTCCTGTACTATGTCTGCTGTCTATGACAATCTCCTGTGCTATGTCTGCAGTCTCTGACCATCTCCTGTACTATGTCTGCAGTCTCACCATCTCATGTACTATGTCTTCAGTCTGACCATCTCATGTACTATGTCTGCAGTCTGACCATCTCCTGTACTATGTCTGCAGTCTCTGACCATCTCATGTACTATGTCTGCAGTCTCTGACCATCTCATGTACTATGTCTGCAGTCTATGACCATCTCCTGTACTATGTCTGCAGTCTCTGACCATCTCCTGTACTATGTCTGCAGTCTCACCATCTCATGTACTATGTCTTCAGTCTGACCATCTCATGTACTATGTCTGCAGTCTGACCATCTCATGTACTATGTCTGCAGTCTCTGACCATCTCATGTACTATGTCTGCAGTCTCTGACCATCTCATGTACTATGTCTGCAGTCTCTGACCATCTCCTGTACTATGTCTGCAGTCTCTGACCATCTCATGTACTATGTCTGCAGTCTCTGACCATCTCATGTACTATGTCTGCAGTCTGACCATCTCATGTACTATGTATGCAGTCTCTGACAATCTCCTGTACTATGTCTGCTGTCTATGACAATCTCCTGTGCTATGTCTGCAGTCTCTGACCATCTCCTGTACTATGTCTGCAGTCTCACCATCTCATGTACTATGTCTTCAGTCTGACCATCTCATGTACTATGTCTGCAGTCTGACCATCTCCTGTACTATGTCTGCAGTCTCTGACCATCTCATGTACTATGTCTGCAGTCTCTGACCATCTCATGTACTATGTCTGCAGTCTATGACCATCTCCTCTACTATGTCTGCAGTCTCTGACCATCTCCTGTACTATGTCTGCAGTCTCACCATCTCATGTACTATGTCTTCAGTCTGACCATCTCATGTACTATGTCTGCTGTCTATGACAATCTCCTGTACTATGTCTGCAGTCTCTGACCATCTCATGTACTATGTCTGCAGTCTCTGACCATCTCATGTATTATGTCTGCAGTCTCTGACCATCTCATGTACTATGTCTGCAGTCTCTGACCATCTCATGTACTATGTCTGCAGTCTGACCATCTCATGTACTATGTCTTCAGTCTGACCATCTCATGTACTATGTCTGCAGTCTGACCATCTCATGTACTATGTCTGCAGTCTCTGACAATCTCCTGTACTATGTCTGCTGTATATGACAATCTCCTGTACTATGTCTGCAGTCTGACCATCTCCTGTACTATGTCTGCAGTCTGACCATCTCATGTACTATGTCTGCAGTCTCTGACAATCTCATGTACTATGTCTGCAGTCTCTGACCATCTCATGTACTATGTCTGCAGTCTCTGACCATCTCATGTACTATGTCTGCAGTCTGACCATCTCATGTACTATGTATTCAGTCTGACCATCTCATGTACTATGTCTGCAGTCTGACCATCTCATGTACTATGTCTGCAGTCTCTGACAATCTCCTGTACTATGTCTGCTGTATATGACAATCTCCTGTACTATGTCTGCAGTCTGACCATCTCCTGTACTATGTCTGCAGTCTGACCATCTCATGTACTATGTCTGCAGTCTCTGACAATCTCATGTGCTATGTCTGCAGTCTCTGACAATCTCCTGTGCTATGTCTGCAGTCTCTGACTATTTCTTGTACTATGTCTGCAGTCTCTGATAATCTCATTTAGTATTTTGGGGGGAGAGCCATGCTCACTTGCGCTGCAATCGTGATGCATCGTGATGCATCGCGGAATCAAATCGAATCGTGGACTTGATAATCGAAATTGCATTGAATCGTGAGACGGGTGAACATGCGCAGCCCTAGTTTTTTAGGTGCAGTTGTGATGGGCTAGTTTTTGATGGAGCAGTTTTTGATGGGGCAATGGACCGAACTGGATTAACACACGGTTGGATCACATTTACATCTCTAGGGTCACCGTCTCCAGTCAGTTGTATTGGTGGAGGCTCGAGACCATGCCGCACAATTTACCCTAAAATTGTATCTTTTCTAGTTACATTACATTTTAATACTACTGCTGCTGCCTCCATGCTGAGTAATGCTTCATGACCTCTCTGGCACAGCGGATCCACCAAGAGCCTCCGCTACAAGCTACCAGACAGGATCGTAACAGCAAGTGTAACTAAAACAATAAACTTTATGTTTATCCCTGATTTGCGGCCTTTATAATGCAACCATTAGCCTGTATGGAAGAGCAAATCTGCACTCTCTCTCTCTCTCTTTCTTGCTCTCTCTCTCTATATCTATATCTATTGTTGCTTTTGTTATGTTCATTTTTCAACAGTTTAGTTTGTGTTCGTCGTGACTGTGTCTGTGTACTGTAGTTTGTCCTGGTTTTGTGTTAAATAAAATAATAGTATAAAATGATTTCGCTAATTATGAAGTTATATGTGTTGATGTTGATGTTGATGTGTTAGATGTGAAGTTAGATGTGTTGAAAAACCTAAAAATCTATCTCAAAAAAAAAGGAAACATTTCAAAAAAATAAAACTTTTTATTAAACACCATATTACAATTAACGTGAGTCTTCAGGCGATTCAGGGTTTCTTGCTCTTTTGCGTCAATTTTGTCCAGCTCCTTCTCCATTTGCTCATTTTGCTGCAAAAGATATTTGATCTGCCTGTGATTACCCCTTATTCGTTCACTAATTTTTCTTCGGGCTGTCTTGTAAGCCCTCAATTGTATTGTAGCTGTTAGGATATAAGAAAAAACAATTTGTTTTCAAAGACCCTTAACAAATACATAAAATATTTCTGTTGCTTATTAATCAATCATTATCATGTCTATACACTTGTTATGTGTCTAGCACAGACCGGGAGTGCAGAATTATTAGGCAAATGAGTAATTGGACAACATCATCCTCTTTATGCATGTGTCTTACTCCAAGCTGTATAGGCTCGAAAGCCTACTACCAATTAGGCATATTAGGTAATGTACAACTCTGTAATGAGAAGGTGTGTGGTCTAATGACATCAACACTCTATATCAGGTGTGCATAATAATTAGTCAACTTCCTTTCCTTTGGCAAAATGGGTCAAAAGAAGGACTTGGCAGTCTCTGAAAAGGCAAAAATAGTGTGATATCTTGCAGAGGGATGCAGCACTCTTAAAATTGAAAAGCTTCTGAAGCGTGATCATCGAACAATCAAGCATTTCATTCTAAATAGTCAACAGGGTCGCAAGAGGCGTGTGGAAATACCAAGGCACAAAGTAACTGCCCATGAACTGAGAAAAGTCAAGCGTGCAGCTGCCAAGATGCCACTTGCCACCAGTTTGGCCATATTTCAGAGCTGCAACATCACTGGAGTGCCCAAAAGCACAAGGTGTGCAATACTCAGAGACATGGCCACAGGGCTGGACTGGGACAGAAATCTGGCCCTGGACTTCATCCAGACTGGCCCACTTTGACAGGTCTCTCCCATGGCGGCCAGACATCTCCCGCACCCCTCTGGTCACCCAAGCCCCCTCTCCCCCTTCACTAGCCACTAGCGGTTCTACTTTATTAGAGTAGAACGACTGGTACCAGTGGTGAAGCTAGACATTATTTCACCCGGGGCAAAAAATCAGTTCGGTGCCCCCCTTATGGGACAAGATTAGGCAGAAGTGAGAAACTCCCAGGCCATAGCTGTTGAGTCAGCTGTCTGTCCCCTCCTCCATGCTTCTCTGTCACCCCCCCTGCTCCTCTGGTCCTCCCCCTGCTTCTCTGTTGAGCGCTGCAGGGAGGGAGAGACAGAGGAGCAGAGGGGGGGGGGGGGGGCAGCGGTTTGCTGACACTGAAGCCGGCCCACTGAGCCATCGGCCCACCGGGAAACTCCCTGTAGTCCCAATGGCCAGTCCATCCCTGCATGGCCAAGTTAAGAAAGGCTGAAAGACGACCACTACTCAACAAGACCCACAAGCTGAAACGTCAAGACTGGGCCAAGAAATATCTCAGGACTGATTTTTCTACCGTTGTATGGACTGCTGAAATGAGAGTGAGTTTTGATGGACAAAAAGGAATGTGCCAGTGGCTGGATTGGTAAAGGGCAGAGAGCTCCAGTCCGCCTCAGACGCCAGCAAGGTGGAGGTGGAGTACTGGTTTGTGCTGGTATCATCAAAGATGAGCTTGTGGGGCCTTTTGGGGTTGAGGATGGAGTGAAGCTCAACTCCCAGTCCTACTGCCAGTTTCTGGAAGACCCCTTCTTCAAGCAGTGGTACAGGAAGAAGTCTGCATCCTTCAATAAAAACATGATTTTCATGCAGGACAATGCTTCAGCACACGCGTCCAAGTACTCCACAGGGTGCCTGGCAAGAAAGTGTATTAAAGAAAAAAAACTAATGACATGGCCTCCTTGTTCACCTGATCTGAACACCATTGAGAAGAACCTGTGGTCCATCATCAAATGTGAGATTTACAAGGAGGGAAAAGAGTACACCTCTCTGAACATTGTCTGGGAGGCTGCGGTTGTTGCTGCACGCAATGTTGATGGTGAACACATAAAAACACTGACAGAATCCATGGATGGCAGGCTTTTGAGTGTCCTTGCAAAGAAAGGTGGCTATATTGGTCACTGATTTGTTTTTGTTTAGTTTTTGAATGACAGAAATGTATATTTTGGAATGTTGAGATGTTAGATTGGTTTCACTGTTAACAATAAATAATTGAAATGGGTATATATATTTGTTTTTTGTTAGGTTGCCTAATAATTCAGCACAGTAATAGTACTCACCTGCATACACAGATAACCCCCTAAAATAGCTAACACTAAAAACAAAATAAAAACTACTTTCAAAAATATTCAGCTGTGATATTATTGAGTTTTTGAGGTTCATTGAGAACATGGTTGTTCAATAATAAAATTAATCCTCAAAAATACAACTTGCCTAATAATTCTGCACTACCTGTATACTTCTATCATAAATACCATATTATGGTTGTGAAATCTGACGGGTGAGCTTTATATGTTGTCCATTTTTATATCTACATTTTATTGTTGAAATGTTATTAATCTTTGTGCACATATTTACCTTCCTGAACGATGCTCACCGCACCTTCAATTTGCACCACCTCCACCTCTCCAGCGACCAGCATATCGTCAAACTCAGGATTGTTTTGAGGGGGTACATGCTCCACAACAGGAGCGGTGGCTGGCGAGTGGGAGGTCCCTGGCTGATCCTCCTCATCCCTCTCCTCCTGTGCCTCATCCTCCTCTGGCACATCCTCCTCTAGCACTTCCTCCTCTTCTTCCTCCTCATCAGTGTCCTGGCACCTTTTGCGCTTGCTGCGCACAGTTGGCAGCGGAGCTCCTAGAATAACACAATGTTCATATATTAGAAAAATATTTTATAATGACGTATGCAAATTCGGTGTGCTCTGCTGTATTGTATGTGAATACAAATTAATTTATATAGACAGTTAACCAATGGGAAAATGTTATATTAAAGGGTCTTGTGGGCACTACAGGGGACTGAGCGTGAGCTGGTCTGCCACCATGGTAAAATGAGCTGTTTTTGTCTCCTTTGTTTTGTTCAGACTATATCATGTTAAAAAAAAAGGGTCTGATGGATCACACGGGATTACTATGAAAACCCCACGCCTAACACAGGAATTTAGTGGGAATCTATATATATAAAACTCAACGTGTCTGTATGTATGTATGTATGTTCCAGCATCATGTCCAAACGGCGAAAGATATTTACATGAAACTTGGCACACAGGTTACTTATATGTCAGCCACCAACATTGTATAGGTGATTTAAGCCTTACCCTCCCCCATTTGCCATGGTGGTGGTTTTTCTTTAAATTCCCATTCATCTCTATGGGAAATACGTGTTACTTCATAACAGCTGTAGATATTTCGATAACACTTAGTCACATGTTACTTACACGTCCACTTAAAGCATAGGATAGTTAATTTATCCATTAACTACCCCCATTTGTGATGGTGGTGGTTTTTGTATAAAGTCCCATGCAAAGCAATGTGAAATGTATGTTCCCACATAACTTCTGTGTTGCTGTCTGCTGTCCCATGTCTTTTTTCAACAGTGCTATGAATACCTTGGCTGGTGGTGATATATGTTACCACAACATGGCGTCTGGGTTAATAACATCTGCCCTTACATTAATTACATATGACCTTAAATAACTGTCAACAAAGGAGCTGCGGTGGGTCAACGCGATTGCCACTGCGCTGACAAGCCATTCACCTCTGCAGCTAGGGGTTCTGATCCCGCTCTCGGCTACATGTCAATTGAGTTTGGTGGTCTCAGCCCGGCCTCCGGTGGGAGTGCTATGCGAGGTAAGCCTGCGCTTAGTACGCCTACCCCCCTCCCACAAAAACCACCACACTTACACGCGCACTAGAAAATTGGGTTAACATGCGCGCACTCTGACCACGCGGTCTCTAAAAAGAGAGGCGAAGGACTAACGGGGCTGTTTGAGCGGGCAAATCCTCTCACTACCTTATAGGGAGTCCCTCTACCACGTTGGCCTTCAAAGCGGAGCAGGTAGGACGGGCTGTATGTGAGGACCCCCTCTCACACGCCATTGTCAACAGGGGCAGGGAGAAAGGTGGCATATTGCCTCTGGGGGAGGCCTGTCTACTCCCAAATCCTGCAGTCCGTCTCCTCTCTAGAGTACACGCACAAAATACACTATAGATAAAAAAAACATAACTGTCAACAATAACTTACCTGGGTGAAATTTATCACGGAGACGCCTGACCCGGTCCATATGCCGCCTTTTCAGGTCGGACCACTTTTTGACAATGGCCATGCGATCCGGTGGCCCGCCAGGATGTCCTGCTAGTTGTTCTAGGACAGAGCTCACCACCTCCTTCTTTTTTGCCTGACTCTGCAGGTTATCATACCCCGTTTCCAGGAACCTCTGCAAGATGAAGAACAAAGTATATTATAATACTTTTGTTTAAAAAGTATTAACATTGTATTTATTGTATTAACAAGTATTCAACATTGAGAGCATTCTCGCCTTATTAATCAATGACAGGGTTAACATGACAGATTTTATATCTTGACATTTTTTAGACTTTTAGATGAATTAATTTAGAACAAATAATGGAGTTGATGTTATTAAAAAACTACAACTACCAGCATGCTCTGATATACCATGTAGCTCCCCGTCACCAGCTGTACAACAATTATACTTTAACTAGGAGCATGGCTGGACAGTTAATGGCTGTCCGATAATAACGGGGAGTTGTTTTGCAACAGCTGTAGGCTTCCGTTTAGGAAACAGCGACGCATAAGCGAGTAGCGCCCGCATATGAAAATGGTGTTCAAACAACACAAGTGAGGTATCGGCGCGATCGTTAGAGCAAGAGCAATAATTTTAGCCCTAGAGCTACTCTTTAGCTGAAAAAATGCAACCTGTTGAATTATTAAATAATCACCTATCGAGAAATTTTTAAGGGTGAAAGTTTGACGCCATGCCACGAGCGGGCAGAATTTTTGAGCGTGACATGTTGGGTATCATTTTACTCGGCGTAACTTTGTCTTTCGCAAAATCTAAAAAAATTGGGCAAAATTTATTGTTGTGTTATTTTCAAATTCAAAAAAAAATATTTTTTTCCAAAAAAACAGCGCTTGTAAGACCGCTGCGCAAATACGGTGTGGCAAGAAATATTGCAATGATTACCATTTCATTCTCTAGGGTAGGGGTCTCCAAAGTACGGCCGGCGGGCCACATCTGGCCCGCCAGGCCATTTTCTCCGGCACGCAGCTGGAGTCACTGGTCCACCTGTTAGTTGTGGAACCTGCGCTGAATATTCGTCCCTAGCAATATGCAGCGCAGGTCCCGCAATCTCTCCCAGCGTCTCGCTGTGTTTGTGTAGGCTGCTGGGTCCACGGGCATCCTAGCAGCCAATGTTTTGTTTTAGACCCGTTGCCACAACGCCCTGCTCCCCCTCCCGCCTCGCTGTTAACCAGTAACGAGTGTGTATTAAGGCGTGGCGGGAGTCGGGAAGTGCAGCAGGTCTGAACAGCCAGTGTGTGTAATGTCTGACGCGCTAGTAAAGTACACATGCATGGAGGAGGGAGGGGGGCTGATGCGAGATGATTACTGTACACTACTGTGGAGGGTGGCTGAATGGCTCTGATATGGCACAAACTTCAGGGTGCTGATAATTCTCATGGGGACACAAGTGGGAGGTGCTCTAATGGGGATACAAGTGACAAGTAGGGGGTGGTGCTCTTATGGGGACACCAGTGGGGGGGTTCTCTAAAGGGGACACCAGTGGGGGGGTTCTCTAATGGGGACACCAGTGGGGGGGTGCTCTTATGGGGACACCAGTGGAGGGGGGTTTAATGGGGACAGCAGTAGGGGGTGCCCTAATGGGGCACAGATGTGTGGTGAGACTATTGGGCCCACAGATGTATGGGGACACCAATGTGGGGACACAGATGTATGAGGAGACTCGTAGGGAAACAGATGTGTGGGGATAGATGTGTGGGGACAACAGTGTGGGGACAGATAATTGTGGGGACACCAGTGTGGGGAGCCAGATGTGTGGGGATACCAGTGTGTGGACACAGATGTGTGGGGACACAAGTGTTGGGACACTGATTTATGGGGAGACTGGTGGAGTCACAGATGTGTGGGGACATAGATGTATGAGGAGACTGGTGGAGTCACAGATGTGTGGGGACACAAGTGTGGGGACACTGATTTGTGGGGAGACAGGTGTCCCCATACATCTGTGTCCCCACCAGCCTCCCCACAAATCAGTGTCCCCACACTTGTGTCTCCACACATCTGTTGCCCCACCAGTCTCCTCATAGATCTGTGTCCCCACATTAGTGTCCCCATACATCTGTATCCCCAACAGTCTCCCCACAAATCAGTGTTCCCACACTTGTGTCCCCACACATCGGTGTCCCCAACAGTGTCCTCATAAATCTATGTCCCCAGCAGTCTCCTCATACATCTGTGTTCCCACATCAGTGTCCCCACCAGTCTCCCCACACATCTATGTCCCCACACTTGTGTCCTCACACATCTGGGTCCCCACACTGGTGTCCCCACACATGTGTGACCCCCACCAGTCTCCTCATACATCTGTGTCCCCAGCAGTCTCCTCATACATCTGTTTACCCACATGGGTGTCCCCACACTTCATGTGTGCCCCCACCAGTCTCCCAACACATCTATGTCCCCACACTTGTGTCCTCACACATCTGGGTCCCCACACTGGTGTCCCCACACATCTGTGACCCCCACCAGTCTCCTCATACATCTGTTACCCCACCACTCTCCTCATACATCTGTGTCCCCACATGGGTGTCCCCATACATCTGAGTCCCCACCAATGTGGGGGCACAGATGTATGAGGAGACTGGTGGGGCCACAGATGTGTGGGGACACCAGTGTGGGCACACAGATGTGGGGACACAGATGTGTGGGGACATAGATGTGTGGGGAGACTGGTGGGGACACAAATGTGTGGGGACACCGATGTGGGGACACAGATGTATGAGGAGACTGGTGGGCTAACAGATGTGTGGGGACAACAGTGTGGGGACACATAATTGTGGGGACACCAGTGTGGGGGCACAGATGTATGAGGACACTGGTGTGGACACAGATGTGTAGGGACACCAGTGTGGGGTCACAGATGTGTGGGGAGATTGGTGGGGACACAGATGTATGGGGACACCAATGTGAGGACACAGATGTATGGGAACACCAATGTGATGACACAGATTTGTGGGGAGACTGGTGGGGACACATGTATGGGGACACCAATGTGGGGACACAGATGTATAAGGAGACTGGTGGGGTAACAGATGTGTGGGGACAACAATGTGGGGACACAGATTTGTGGGGAGACTGGTGGGGTAACAGATGTGTGGGGACAACAGTGTGTGGACAGAGATTTGTGGGGAGACTGGTGGGGACACATGTATGGGGACACCAATGTGGGGAGACAGATGTATGGGGACACCAATGTGATGACACAGATGTATTGGGACACCAATGTGATGACACAGATGTATGGGGACACCAATGTGAGGAGACAGATGTGTGGGGACACCAGTGTGGGGACACAGATGTATGGGGACACCAATGTGATGACACAGATGTATGGGGACACCAATGTGATGACACAGATGTATGGGGACACCAATGTCATAACACAGATGTATGGGGACACCAATGTGATGACACAGATGTATAGGGACACCAATGTGAGGAGACAGATGTGTGGAGACACCAGTGTGGGAACACAGATGTGTGGGGACAAAAGTGTATGAGGAGACTGGTGGGGGGCACAGATGTGTGGGGACACCAGTGTGGGGACACAGATGTGTGGGGACAACAGTGTATGAGGAGACTGGTGGGGGGCGCAGATGTATGGGGGCACCAATGTGGGGACACAGATGTGGGGGAGACTGGTGAGGACACGGATGTAAAACCTCAATGCACGCTGGTAGTTAAACCCGCTGAATGATGCTCCATAGTTTTATTAGACGACGGGACCATCATCCAGTTCTGCGGTCAACAGTAAGTAAAATGCTATTCTTCTTCTACTGTGGATTTATTTAGTAAAATTATTTTTCCGGCCCGCGGATATGAGTAAAATATAGAATGTGGCCCTAGAAGTAAAAAGTTTGGAGACCCCTGCTCTAGGGTGTTATTAAAAAATATATATATAATGTTTGGGGGTTTTAAGTAATTTTCTAGCCAAAAAAAAGTTTTAGTCTCGTAAACAACAAATCTGAACAAATTAGCCCGGTGTGCACAACATGTTAAATTCATTATGCAAAATAGCAAGGAAAGTGCCTAAATACACATTTACCAAGCAGGGTGTCTGCAGCTGTACAGGCATGCTGGGACTTGTAATTTTGTAACACCAGGAGAGAAATTGTTTGGGAAATACTAATATCTGATCTTATATACTAACTTTTAAACTAATCTAAAATGCAGGTAAAGATAATTCAAATACTCACACTGATCAACATATTCTCTTCATCTCTTGAAAGGTTGCTTCCAACCATATTTCCAATTGAACTTGTGCAAATAGACCAACAACAGCTACCTATGGAAAATGAAACTGGCAAGTGTCCAAGTTCCAGGAAGTAGTCGCGCGTGCGTGTTGTTCGCGCGATTGCGCAAGCGCGCTCGAGAAATTCTCAATACTGTTTTTAAATAACATTACACATATATTCGATTTCAGAGTGTTACTGTCGAAATTCAAGAAAGGAATTTATCATTCGCATTTTGTGACATTTCGATAAAATATCTCGAATATTCGATTTCAGAATGAGCCAATCAGAGCGCTTGTAAAGCATGTTCCGAAATTCTGCCAAAAAACAGATGTATGGGGACACCAATGTGATGACACGGATGTATGGGGACACCAATGTGATGTGACAAATGTATGGGGACACCAATGTGGGGGCACAGACGTATGGGGACACCAATGTGAGGACACAGATGTATGGGGACACCAATGTGGGGACACAGATGTATGGGGACACCAATGTGAGGACACAGATGTATGGGGACACCAATGTGATGACACGGATGTATGGGGACACCAATGTGATGTGACAAATGTATGGGGACACCAATGTGGGGGCACAGACGTATGGGGACACCAATGTGAGGACACAGATGTATGGGGACACCAATGTGGGGACACAGATGTATGGGGACACCAATGTGAGGACACAGATGTATGGGGACACCAATGTGATGACACAGATGTATGGGGACACCAATGTGAGGAGACAGATGTGTGGGGACACCAGTGTGGGGACACAGATGTATGGGGACACCAATGTGAGGAGACAGATGTGTGGGGACACCAGTGTGGGGACACAGATGTGTGGGGACAACAGTGTATGAGGAGACTGGTGGGGTGCTCAGATGTGTGGGGACACCAATGTGATGACACAGATGTATGGGGACACCAATGTGGGGACACAGATGTATGGAGACACCAATGTGGGGACACAGATGTATGGGGACAACAATGTGGGGACAGATGTATGGGGACACCAATGTGGGGACACAGATGTATGGGAACACCAATGTGATGACACAGATGTATGGGGACACCAATGTGGGGACACAGATGTATGGGGACAACAATGTGATGACACAGATGTATAGGGACACCAATGTGATGAAACAGATGTATGGGGACACCAATGTGAGGAGACATGTATGGGGACACCAATGTGAGGAGACATGTATGGGGACACCAATGTGATGACACAGATGTATGGGGACACCAATGTGAGGAGACAGATGTGTGGGGACACCAGTGTGGGGACACAGATGTATGGGGACACCAATGTGATGACACGGATGTATGGGGACACCAATGTGATGTGACAAATGTATGGGGACACCAATGTGGGGGCACAGACGTATGGGGACACCAATGTGAGGACACAGATGTATGGGGACACCAATGTGGGGACACAGATGTATGGGGACACCAATGTGAGGACACAGATGTATGGGGACACCAATGTGATGACACAGATGTATGGGGACACCAATGTGAGGAGACAGATGTGTGGGGACACCAGTGTGGGGACACAGATGTATGGGGACACCAATGTGAGGAGACAGATGTGTGGGGACACCAGTGTGGGGACACAGATGTGTGGGGACAACAGTGTATGAGGAGACTGGTGGGGTGCTCAGATGTGTGGGGACACCAATGTGATGACACAGATGTATGGGGACACCAATGTGGGGACACAGATGTATGGAGACACCAATGTGGGGACACAGATGTATGGGGACAACAATGTGGGGACAGATGTATGGGGACACCGATGTGGGGACACAGATGTATGGGAACACCAATGTGATGACACAGATGTATGGGGACACCAATGTGGGGACACAGATGTATGGGGACAACAATGTGATGACACAGATGTATAGGGACACCAATGTGATGAAACAGATGTATGGGGACACCAATGTGAGGAGACATGTATGGGGACACCAATGTGAGGAGACATGTATGGGGACACCAATGTGATAAAACAGATGTATGGGGACACCAATGTGAGGAGACAGATGTGTGGGGACACCAGTGTGGGGACACAGATGTATGGGGACACCAATGTGAGGAGACAGATGTGTGGGGACACCAGTGTGATGACACAGATGTATGGGGACAAAAGTGTATGAGGAGACTGGTGGGGGGCACAGATGTGTGGGGACACCAATGTGATGACACAGATGTATGGGGACACCAATGTGGGGACACAGATGTATGGAGACACCAATGTGGGGACACAGATGTATGGGGACAACAATGTGGGGACAGATGTATGGGGACACCAATGTGGGGACACAGATGTATGGGAACACCAATGTGATGACACAGATGTATGGGGACACCAATGTGGGGACACAGATGTATGGGGACAACAATGTGATGACACAGATGTATAGGGACACCAATGTGATGAAACAGATGTATGGGGACACCAATGTGAGGAGACAGATGTGTGGGGACACCAGTGTGGGGACACAGATGTATGGGGACACCAATGTGAGGAGACAGATGTGTGGGGACACCAGTGTGATGACACAGATGTATGGGGACAAAAGTGTATGAGGAGACTGGTGGGGTCACAGATGTGTGGGGACACCAGTGTGGGGACACAGATGTGTGGGGACAAAAGTGTATGAGGAGACTGGTGGGGGGCACAGATGTGTGAGGACACTAGTGTGGGGACACAGATGTGTGGGGACAACAGTGTATGGGAAGACTGGTGGGGTGCTCAGATGTGTGGGGACACCAATGTGATGACAAAGATGTATGGGGACACCAATGTGGGGACACAGATGTATGGGGACACCAATGTGGGGACACAGATGTATGGGAACACCAATGTGATGACACAGATGTATGGGGACACCAATGTGGGGACACAGATGTATGGGAACACCAATGTGATAACACAGATGTGTGGGGACACCAATGTGATGACACAGATGTATGGGGACACCAATGTGATGACACAGATGTATGGGGACACCAATGTGATGACACAGATGTATGGGGACACCAATGTGATGACACAGATGTATGGGGACACCAATGTGATGACACAGATGTATGGGGACACCAATGTGATGAAACAGATGTATGGGGACACCAATGTGATGACACAGATGTATGGGGACACCAATGTGATGACACAGATGTATGGGGACACCAATGTGAGGAGACAGATGTATGGGGACACCAGTGTGATGACACAGATGTATGGGGACACCAATGTGAGGAGACAGATGTGTGGGGACACCAGTGTGATGACACAGATGTATGGGGACACCAATGTGATGACACAGATGTGTGGGGACACCAATGTGATGACACAGATGTATGGGGACACCAATGTGATGACACAGATGTATGGGGACACCAATGTGATGAAACAGATGTATGGGGACACCAATGTGATGACACAGATGTATGGGGACACCATTGTGGGGACACAGATGTATGGGGACACCAATGTGGGGACACAGATGTGGGGGAGACTGGTGAGGACACGGATGTAAAACCTCAATGCACGCTGGTAGTTAAACCCGCTGAATGATGCTCCATCGTTTTATTAGACGACGGGACCATCATCCAGTTCTGCGGTCAACAGTAAGTAAAATGCAATTCTTCTTCTACTGTGGATTTATTTAGTAAAATTATTTTTCCGGCCCGCGGATATGAGTAAAATATAGAATGTGGCCCTCGAAGTAAAAAGTTTGGAGACCCCTGCTCTAGGGTGTTATTAAAAAATATATATATAATGTTTGGGGGTTTTAAGTAATTTTCTAGCCAAAAAAAAGTTTTAGTCTCGTAAACAACAAATCTGAACAAATTAGCCCGGTGTGCACAACATGTTAAATTCATTATGCAAAATAGCAAGGAAAGTGCCTAAATACACATTTAGCAAGCAGGGTGTCTGCAGCTGTACAGGCATGCTGGGACTTGTAGTTTTGTAACACCAGGAGAGAAATTGTTTGGGAAATACTAATATCTGATCTTATATACTAACTTTTAAACTAGTCTAAAATGCAGGTAAAGATAATTCAAATACTCACACTGATCAACATATTCTCTTCATCTCTTGAAAGGTTGCTTCCAACCATATTTCCAATTGAACTTGTGCAAATAGACCAACAACAGCTACCTATGGAAAATGAAACTGGCAAGTGTCCAAGTTCCAGGAAGTAGTCGCGCGTGCGTGTTGTTCGCGCGATTGCGCAAGCGCGCTCGAGAAATTCGCAATACTGTTTTTAAATAACATTACACATATATTCGATTTCAGAGTGTTACTGTCGAAATTCAAGAAAGGAATTTATCATTCGCATTTTGTGACATTTCGATAAAATATCTCGAATATTCTGAGCCAATCATAGTGCTCCTTCCGTATTTGCCGAATATTCTCAATTATTTTGTATTGCAATATATCACGAATATTCTGAGCCAATCAGAGTGCTCCTTACACATTTGCCGAATATTCTCAATTATTTTGTATTGCAACATATCGCGAATATGCTGAGCCAATCAGAGTGCTCCCTCCGCATTTCTCGAATATTCGCAATTCGCAATTCGCAATAGCGAAAATTCGCAATGATTTCGGTTTCTAAAAATATCTCGAATATTCGTATTTAGCGAATATATCACGAATATTCGACAATATATTCGAGATATATCGCGAATTCGAATATGGCATATTCTGCTCAACACTACTAACCACAGATCTTACAAATTTGGGGCTGCATTTCTGCATAGAAACAGGGGTGAAGAAAAATTGCAGCAGGAGCTCTGCACTGATGATTTAAAATTTGTTTGCTTAAGGGCTGGAGAGCAGTACAATAATGAGTGTCTGCAGGCAACAGTGAAGCACGATGGAGGTACCTTGCAGGTTTGAGGTTGCATTTCTGCAAAAGGAGTTGGAGATTTGGTCAGGATAAATGGTGTCCTCAATTCTGAGAAATCCAGGCAGTTACTTATCCATCATGCCATACAATCAGAGAGGCATGGAATTGCACCCACATTTATTCTCCAGCAAGACAACGACCCTAAACATGCAGCCAATGTCCTAAGGAATTATCTTCAGTGTAAAGAAGAACAGGGAGTCCTAGAAGGATGGCATGGTCCCCAGAGAGCCCTAATCTCAACATCATAAAGTCTGTCTGGGAATTAGTGAAGAATTACTATTGCTACCTAAAAAACTATATAGCATTCATATGTACCTTATGTCCTGTACACTTTGGGGGTCTGCGGCAATGTTTTCTATTTGGGGGTTATTTAAAATGTCCTACCTTCTACTCAAAGCAATGGTTGTTCCATGAACAAAATACCTCCTCTGGGAAAAATCCCCCCCCCCCCTACAATGGTGGTTTCAGAGAAAATATTTCCCTGCCTTGTTCACATTGAACAAGGCAGGGTAAAATTACCCTACTTACATTGGTGGTTACAGTAAAAATACCTTTCTCTACACTGGTGGTCATAGGGAAGATATCCTGACCAATCACAAATGGTTATTCAATGTAAGTTTATTCAGGTAGGTCAAGTGCTAGCAGGGAAAGAACAGCAAAGCGTGCACTGTCAGCTTGACAGTCTTAGGCCACGTACACACTAGGAGACATATCCGATGAAAATGGTCCGACATCCTGGGATGTTTTGGTTTGATCAGTGTACACACCATCAAACCAAAATCCCCGCGGACAGACAGCGCGGTGACGTGGCGATGACGTTGACGCCGCCACGTCACTGAACCAGGAAGTAAAATACTTCCACGCATGCGTCGAATCTATTCGACGCATGCGGGATATTTCGGTCCGCTGGTTAGGCGTACTAACCAGCGGACATATCTGACAGACGGCTTTCCAGCAGACAAGTTTTAAAGCATGCTTTAAAACTTTTGTCTGCTGGAAACCTATCTGCTAGCCCGTACACACGATCGAATCTCTCCGCTGAAACTGGTCTGCGGACCAGTTTCAGCAGATATATTCGATCGTGTGTACACGGCCTTACAGATGTATTGCAGGTGCAGATACAGGGACAAGGGACATTTTTGTCAGGATAGATTATTGCAATCACAGGTGAGAAGATCTACAGTAGCTGCCAAAAAGAAGCCCATTATGCCAAAACACAGGTCTGCAGACTAGGTGTTTTACAGTGGGCAGGGGGCTACTTGTTGTCATAAAATCATGAACACCTCATTAGCCACACAGTAGCACACATATATAAATGACATTTTACTAAATGTTTTTGTTTTAGGCTGAACAACCCTTTAAAGTTATATCTGTTTCCTTTTTTAAACGTTGTATTTGTTAGTGGACATTCTTATGTGCTATTTCCTTTGTCTTCTACAGGAGAAAGATGCGAATTTTAATAATGATGATGATCTTTTCTAACACACTTAGTGATGCTAATGAAGTGTGCAACCGTATCAATTGTGAAAAGTCAGCACGTCAGACCTGTGAACTTCTACAATGGTCAAATTTTACAAGTTGTAAAATTGTCATCTTGAACAACAATAGCATTGAGAATATAAATCCAGCTTCACCGTATACCTCTCTTCAGAAACTAGATTTGTCTTACAATATACTTAAAGAGCTACCAGAACATTTCCTTTCTGATGCCACGGCCATTAAAGAAGTTAATTTGGGGAACAATATTCTGGAACAGCTGCCAGAAAAATTTCTTAGCAATTCGTCCAATCTGCAAGTGCTAAAACTTGAAGGAAATCTTCTATCTAAAATTCCGTCAAGTGTTTTTCAATCCAGTCTCCTTACTTTAAGTGTAGACTGCAAATGTGATCTGGCTAACAGTATTATGCAGCACCTAAATAACACCTTGACAGAACACTCAAAGCTTTCTGTGACATGTACGTCATTGTCCCATGCATCAAGTTTTGAAAAACTTGGTGATTTCCTTGCAAACAATTGTGGTTCACAAATCTATCTGATTCTGTACATAGTGCTGCCGATATTAGCTTTGTGCCTCATAGTTGGTGGGGTGATTCTGTACCTGTGGAAGAAGAAAAACTCAGTTGATTTTGGAAGCAAGACTGACACAGAGGCGTCCCCCTCTAATGGACAACCACGCTACACAACAAGAAATACAAATGTTATGGGATCAACTTCAAACCAAGGTCCGAGGCAAGACTATGAAAATGTCTTTATTGGTCACTTGCAAACAAAGACAAAACCTTATGAATATTCAAAAGAACAAAAAAAAACAGATGCACCAAGGTAAGGTACTGACTTCATAGCATGATGTAGCAACGAACATCCCGTTTAGAGTAAAATATAGAAAATGTTGAATATAACTTCTTCTACAGAACTTAAGAATCCAAATGAAAGTAAAGGAAGAACCTCCAAATGAAAGTAAATAAATGGCTCATATTATTTTAACTGATAGCCACAAAACCAATTAAAATAAAACACACACCATATGACTTTGCCATATAGTCGAATATTTGAGTATTTATAGAAAAATTATGTGGACCTCTAAAAACCAGATTTTCGCGTGAGCAATTAAAATCAGTATTCCAAACAATGAATTAGCTGTTTAAGTATAATCCAGTGTTTAAGCCAGGCATCCTCAAACTACGGCCCTCCAGCTGTTGCGGAACTACAAATCCCATGAGGCATTGTGAAACTCTGACATTCACAGGCATGACTGAGCATGATGGGAAATGTAGTTCCTAAACAACTGGAGGGCCATAGTTTGAGGACCCCTGGTTTAAGCGGAGTTCCACCCAAAAATAGAACTTCTGCTTTTCAGAACGGTGGAGGGGGGTGCAGATACCTGTCTAACAGGTATTTGCACCCACTTCCGGGCTGTTTCCTCGGAAACACACTTTTTCCAGGAGAGAGCGGGGACCAGTGAGGACGGGCCGCGCCGCTCGCGCATGTGCATTAGGGAACCAGGCAGTGAAGCCGCAACGCTTCACTTCCTGATTCCCTCACCGAGGATGGCAGCGGGGGCAGCCGAGAGACAATTGACTGCTCAGCCTCGGCTGCCGACATTGCGGCCACGCTTAACAGGTAAGTGTCCATTTTTTAAAAGTCAGCAGCTGCACTATTTGTAGCTGCTGGCTTTTAAAAAAAAATGTGGGTGGACCTCCGCTTTAAGCCTATTGCACACGGGCTGAATGTAGGGCGGTATCGGCTGGTTCAATAGTAACATTCGGCCCATGTGTACTGCAGCCAGTCTGACAGAAGCCGGCTTATGTCTATGGGGCATGACTGATAAAAGGTCTGCAAATTGGCTCCCGATCTGCATTATCAGCCAATGGCTGAAAGCGCTGACTGGAGTGCTCTGGTGCAGGGCCATACCCCTGTTAGAACACAGTAGTACAGCAAGGGAGATTGATGTACTAACATTGCATGGTTAATACAGCTGCTCCTCCGGAGCCGTCAGTTTATTTTTTTTGGTTCAGCCCTGCCAGGTTGAAAAAAAAATAAAAATACTAGTGTATACTAGGCTTTAGTTTGATCAGCCTTATCAACAACAACAAAAAAATCATGAAATCTTCTGTTTTTCACAATAAACAAGATTTAAGAGGATCTGAGAAGAAGACCTTTTAAAGCTCACGAGACCTGAAAATATTACAAAAAAACTTTTTTAAAGATTTTGTCTTCCATCAGTGAAAAGTAAAGTAGGTAGTTTACTGAAATGTCTGCCAATTTCCTCTTTGCAAGAATAGCTGCTTGACTATGTTCCTCAATAACTAAGTTAAAAGAGACGTATAGCCAAAGCTTTTGTGGCCATACTTCTGTTGTGGGTCACAGGAGTGCACGAATTGCTGCAGGGTCTGGAAGGATTCAGATCAATGGCATATAATCTGTGTGTGCAGGGTGTTCACTTCACACGGGTGGGGGGCACGGGCACTGTGCTCTGACACATGAAGCTTCAGTTCTGCAGGTTCCTACCCAGTGCTAAAATTGCTTACTTTGAATTTACTGTACACTGTGAGCTTCTCACAGTGTGCATTAGAAGTTGCATCAAGTCAGATAGAGCCGGTCTCATTCTTGCCTAGAGGTCATTCAGCATCATCGAGCCCTTCCCATTCCAGGCCTTTCTGTCCCTGGCTTACATCTTTTATTCATTGGATTTCTTTTAGACAGACATCGAGGCTCAGCTTTATGTGTGAGTATTACATAGCACAGTATGCATGCCAATACAATTTTCCAAGGAATACCCACTTTTCCAGACTGACATTCACCCATCAAGGCATTTTGATATTTGCATAACTCTAAAGAGCCAGCCTACTGCTTGAAAGAAAAACAGCTTTGATGCTTCCAAAAAGCTATTTACAACCCCCTGCTGGCCAATCCCACCAGCCATGATCTTCCTGCATTGTGTAGAGTAGCACAGAGACCCAGTCATGGCACTTTTTGCTTTTTGTCCCCCAAATTCCAGCATTTACAAACACAATTAATCATCATTACTACTCACCTACTAGGTGAAGTTGTTCAACGAAGAGATGTGCAAAGGCATGTTTTAATAGTCTGCGCACACTGTCATACTAGGAGGCACTGTGGTTTCTACTTTTCATCCCTGGGTACACTAAAAAGAGAAAAATAGTTATGTGTGCTGTGGTAAATATTGCGCTTAGATATCTATCCTGCTCAAAGTAAGCCCGACTTAAAAGGACAAGGTTGAAGAGAGCCTTGGCGTACATACTGTATACACTGTCAATGATATATTGCTAGCACAGCATAGAACTTCAAGAAGTTCCAAATTTTATTAGAGTGATCACACCACAATGGCTAAAGTGCAATATTTTGGGGCCATGAAAAAATCCTTCGTAAGGTATAAGTGTGATTAATGCGTGATGCAATGCAGTAACAAAGGGGAGAAATAGGGGTGGGTAGTGTAGAGTGGGGGGGACGAAAAGGGGTGGGGTTTGGGGGGTGAAGAAATAAAAAAAAAGGGGGTTGGGAAGAAGAGGAGGAAAGTGACAGGGGAGTCAATATGAAGTCTGACTCATAAATTCAGATATAAAAAAGTTTCTAGGTGGAGAGGGGAGGATTCCCATCCTATCCCAAAAATATGATTGATTTTGCATAATACAAAATTCAGAGTCTGAAAATCCAGAGTACGGACTGATAGATAAGAATGTTAAAGGGTTTGTAAAGGATTTTTTTTTTATCTTAATAGCTTCCTTTACCTTAATGCAGTGCTGTTTTCATGTCCTCATTGTTCGTTTTTTTTGCTCTCAAGTTGCTGTAATTCTTCTCTGATCTCCACACGTCCTGGTTGTCTGTTTCTTGATAACCACAGAGCTGGGAGCTTTCTCTCTGTGGTCACTAATCAAGGAGGTGTGATTACTGTGTCTAAAACTCTCAGCACCAATCAGTTTCGTTTTCCAAACCATCACTGCCCTGTATAGGCTCTGTGGCTCTGTACAGCACAGGCAGGAAACAACATGCAAAAACGAAACTAGAAACTGCAGGTACATTATATGATTGATTTTTATCTATTTTTAAAAGGAATCAGTTAACTATTATATCTCTATACCCTGTAAACAGTCATTTCAGCAAAACAATTTTTTATTTACAACACCTTTAACAGAGTTCCCATTGTAAAGTTTACCCACACAGGAGCTGCTGGCGATGATGGGTTCTCTGTTCTGCCATGTCTCTAAGCTGTTCAGTCTCTGCTGACACACATGGTTGTAGGTTGCTCACACCTGTGTAATTTAAGCGTTAATATGCTATAATACAACATAGAAAATAGGCCACGAGCAATTTGGTGGTAAATCAAATAAGTATATTGTTACAAAGCAAGTTAGACAATGCATGAATCAGTAAACAGACTGCTGGACAGGCCAAACTAAATAGGATGAACATTAATCTATAACATGGTAGTTAACTAAACTGCAATAAAGCTAAATCTAATTTTAACTGGCATAGACAGTGAGAAAATGTAACAACCTTAACTAACCCAAAACATTGTCCTCAATTTCACCCTAATACCCTGTTTCCCCAAAAATAAGGCCTACCCTAAAAATAAGACCTAGCGTTATTTTCCAGGAGGGCTGCCATATAAGACCTACCCCCGAATATAAGCCCTAGTTAAAAATGTTTGTAAAATCCTATAATCCACTCTATTACAGTAGTATACTAGAAAAAATTCAATTTCTGGGGAAATTGTGTGACGTGTTCTTGCCTCCACCAACACTCCTGACTGGAGACAGTGCCCCTGGAGATTTAAATGCGATCCAACAGTGTGTAGATCCATTTCGATCCATTGCCCCATCAAAAACTGCTCCATCAAAAACTACCCCATCAAAACTGCACCATCAAAACTGCACCATCCTATTTGCCCCTTCAAAAACTGGTTGCTATGGAGGGTTGCTATGGACTGGTTTCTATGGACTGGTTGCTATGGACGGGTTGCTATGGACGGGTTGCTATGGAGTGGTTGCTATGGAGTGGTTGCTATGGACTGGTTGCCATGGAGGGTTGATATAGACTGGTTGCTATGGACTGGTTGCTATGGATGGTTGCTAAGGACTAGTAGATATAGAGGGTTGCTATGGACTGGCTGCTATGGACTGGTTGCTATGGACTGGTTGCTATGGAGGGTTGCTATGGATTGGTTGCTATGTACTGGTTGGTTTGGATGGTTGCTATGAAGGGTTGCTATGGACTGGTTGCTATAGACGGTTGCTATGGACTGGTTGGTTTGGATGGTTGCTATGGACTGGTTGCTATGGAGGGTTGCTATGGATGGTTGCTATGGATTGGTTGCTATGGATGGTTGCTATGGACTGGTTGCTATGGACAGGTTGCTATGGAGGGTTGATATGGACTGGTTGCTATGGAATGGTTGCTATGGACTGGTTGCTATGGATTGTTGATATGGATTGGTTGCTATGGACGGTTTCTATGGACTGGTTGCCATGGATAGTTGCTATATGCAGAGTATGCTAGTATGCAGAGTATGCTAGTATGCAGAAGTTACGCAGAGCCAAAAAAACATAGCCAAATTCCCCCAGCCTTGTGTGGGAGGAGCCAGAATCCCCTCACAGCTGTGTGTGAGAAGTTATTTACCTTAGCGTCTCCTAGGAAACCAATGTTTTGCAAGCCCTCTCTAAACACTTGTCCTTCTTCAGACAGTTGTATTTTAAAAACTATAAATCATATATCTTTATATTATGTGAATCACAAGACCCAGACCTACATTTTGATGTATAGTATGTCTCTGAAATATTAAAATTGAAGGCACAGTCACAGCTTATATATTGCCTTTAAAATTTTAGGTTTCCAGGCTGTAATTTCAATGGAAGTCAATGGAGGTCAATGGATGGCGTGGGTTTCAAACAAATGGTCGTATTGTGAAAACGCTTAGGACTATCGATTAGCCGTGTAGTGGCAGCAGGGATAGCTGAACGTTTTCATATAAGATTTGTTTAGGTCGGCTTGAAAATTAGGGCGTGGTCGCAGTTTACAAATCATGTCCTGATTTTTCATTTTTATCGTTCAATAGTTTTTTTATTTGGGAGGAAAAAAGAAGAACAGAAGTAGTATACAAACATTTCTTTTTGCAAACAGCGGGTGATAGACATCTTGCGAATCTATTACAATATCTGATTAATGCAGAACTATATATTCCAAAGAATGTACATCACTTAGCTTCATCGTAAGAGTAAAACATATACACCAAGCAATGTGCGATTGTGCAATATACTATAGATAAAGAACATTATAGGTAAAGGTGTGGACCTCTGTGTCGGCGCCCCCTCTTGGGAACAAGCTGCGCCTAGGCACACAGGGCCACTAATCTCAACTTAACCAGCAAAGAGGGAAAAACAGACAAAACGAAACAATTGCAGTTACAGTTCACTCTAAAACATACGACTTTAACTAGTGTCTCAATCACTTGTATTTATACTTCTGTATAGATAAGAGATGAGAAATAAGATACAAAAGAGAGAATAAAAGAAAGAAAGCAAAGGGCAGGTGAATCAGGTAGAGGTCAGGTGAAGGAGGGAGAGGGAAGTAGGGGACAACAAAGAGACAAAGAAACAGGAACAGAGCGGATGCTGCTCAGTTATATAGAGAATGGTTACGTGGGAGAGTTGTGTGTGTACCAGTCTCTCCATGGAGTCCAGATGTGGTATTTCTCGGCTAATCTATTTTGTGAGGCCTCAAACATGGTTTCATAGGTGATATGTAGATTGGTCGTCCTTATGACGTCCGGGAGGGAGGGTGTCTCCGCCCTCCTCCACCGCCTCAACAGTTCCAATCTCGCACTCAGGAGTATGTGTGTCGCCACAATCCGAAGGGTAGGCTTAATAGCATCTATCCCCAGGGACAGGGTTGCCATTCCCACTGTATTAGGAATATTAGTTTTACACACTTGGTTTATCAAGTTAAACACCTCTATCCAGTAATTTCCCAATACAGGACAGAGCCCCAGGATATGAATTAGGGATCCTCTCTGGCCACAATTTCTCCAACATAGAGGAGAGGCCGATTTGTCAAACCCGGTAATCCGGGTCCGGGTCATGTACCATCTGAGTAGAATCTTTTGGGACATTTCCCACAGGTTGGCGCTTCTGGAAGCTTTATATACGGATGCAACGGCACATTGCCATTGATTCAATGTGAAAGTGGCTCCTAGATCAGATTCCCACGTTCGCATGGAAGGGGATTTAGTAAAGTCAGTTTTGTGGCCTAGGGTGTTATAAAACAGGGAAATACCCTTGATGTTGGTGTGTGGGTTGGACAGATATAGGAACACTCGCCATGGGATTTCAGTGCTCATCTCCGCATGGGTGTTCAATAGATGAGAAATACGCATATAGGTAAAATACTCCTTATTGTCCAAATTATATTCAACCTGAAGAGATCTGAAAGATTTGATAGTTGGTCCTATACTAATGTCAGCCACTGTAGTAATACCTAATGAGTGCCAGTGTGAGACCTTCAAGTCCGGTGTAAACAAGCGTAGGCTCGTAATGGGGTGGTGTATAGTCTTGGTGTTGGCGCCCTCTAGTGGTTCATGCCTAAGTTTTTTCCATGCTTGAATAGAAGCGAGAATAGTGGGTGATAATCCTAATGGGAGGGTTTTTAAGAATTTACTAGCTAATATGAGGTCACAGCAAGTGGTATCAGGGGGGCATTGTGCGGATTCTAATTCCAACCACCTGTTAGAAGTTCCCCCAGGGAACCAGTGTTTCATTTGAGCTAATATGGAAGCTACGTAGTAGTCCTTGATGAGAACATGACCCACCCCTCCCGCCAATTTATTTTTAGTCAATTTTGGAAAGGCACATCTGGCTTTCCGTCCTTGCCACAGGAACCTATTCATCATGGATTGCGCTTTGTGGAAGAATCTGTCGGGGACTGGTATAGGGAGGCTCCGAAATAGATAGATAAGTCGTGGTAATACAACCATTTTCATGGCGGCTAAACGCCCTGACCAAGATGATTCTGTCCACTTTAGGTCTTGCAGGGTCTTATGAAGGACACTTAGGTATGCGTCATAATTAGCTGCCACTAGGTCAGCTACCCGAGCAGTCAGTTTGACCCCTAGGTATTGTATGTTTTCTGCGCTCCAGGTGTAAGGGTAGGATGCCTTAAGCTGTGAACACGTAGGAGCATCGAGTCCAAGACCCAAGATGAATGACTTACTATTATTGACCTTATAATAAGAAACCTCATTAAATGTTCTCAATGCATCATGTGTCGCAGCCAGAGAGGAACCCACCTCCGTCATAATCAATATGATATCATCTGCAAAAAGACTTATAGAATGTGTATGATCTCCTATACGATAGTCTACGATGTTCGGGTGGGATCTAATATAGGTGGCGAAGGGCTCCATCAAGAGGTTGAAGATTAGGGGGGATAGGGGGCAGCCTTGTCTGGTCCCGTTAGTGATATTAAAAGGGGTAGAAAGGGTTCCAGAAACAAAAACTCTAGCTGAGGGTTTAGAGTATAGGGCAAGTATAGCTGACAAAATACTGTCTGAGAATCCAAAGGCCTCCAGTACTTTTAGCAGATAATGCCAATGGATTCGATCAAAAGCCTTCTCTGCGTCCAGTGAGAGGAGCAGAGAAGGTTTCTTTTGTGTCTGGGCTAGGTGAATAATATTAATCATTCGGCGGGTTGCATCTGACGTTTGTCTATGTTTGGTGAAACCGGTCTGGTCTGGATGAATAAGGGATGGTAATATATCTACCATGCGTGAGGCTATCAGTTTGGCGTAAATTTTTAGGTCAGTGTTTAATAATGAGATCGGACGGAAATTAGGAGGAGAGGTGGGTTCCTTCCCCGGCTTGGGTAACGCAATTATGACAGCTTCTAACATTTCTGGTGGAAAAGAGGCAGAGGCAGCAGCAGATCGGCACACTTGTAATAGGAACGGGGAGAGTAGTTGTTGAAACGATTTATAATATTCTCCACTAAAGCCGTCCGGGCCGGGTGATTTGTTTGAGGGGAGCGAGCTTATTACAGTTAAAACTTCAGCAATAGTAAATGGCAGATTCAGCTCTTGGGATTGGGCCGGGGATAATTTGGGTAGGGATATCTTTTGTAGGAATTGGTCAATGCTATCGGATGTAGGTTGTACAGTCAAAGGGTCGTTTTTTAGGTTGTACAAGGATTCATAATAGCAACTAAAGGCATTAGCAATTTGCTGGGGGTGGTATTCTTTTTGGTTAGTTTTGGGGTGGATCACATAGGGGATTTTGAGTTTATATCTATGTCCCTGAAGGGTTCGCGCTAGTAATTTTCCTGCTTTATTTCCTGAAGTGTAGTAATGCATCTTAAGCCTTTTAGATGTCTTTTCAAAGTTCTCCAGAAGGAGTAGGCGTAGGTCATATCTCAGTTTGGTCAATTGGGTGGAGATAGGTTGGGACATCGCTTGTTTATTTAGGGATTCTAGTACAGATATTTGGTCTAATAATGTAGTAACCCGCTGCTGCCTCTGCCGTTTATTCCTCGCCCCTTCTTGTATACATATACCTCTCATGTACGCTTTGTGGGCGTTCCATAAGATGAAGGGACTCTGGACCGAGTCCTTATTCTCACAAAAAAAATTAACCAAATGCTTTTCAAGATTGTCTCTTACAGCCTTTTGTTGTAACAGATATGTATTGAGTCTCCACGTGCGGTCGGAATTGGCAGTGGCAGAGCCCGCTACGGTAAGAGCGATAGGAGCATGGTCAGACCATGTTATGTTGGCAATGGTGGCGGAGCTCGTTTTGAGTAAAGTTTGTTGGTCAACCAGAAAGAGGTCAATTCGAGTGTATACGCGGTGTGGGGAAGAGAAGAAGGAA
This sequence comes from Rana kukunoris, assembly GCA_029574335.1. Lineage (NCBI taxonomy): Eukaryota > Metazoa > Chordata > Amphibia > Anura > Ranidae > Rana > Rana kukunoris. Next base: position 390,700,040 of record CM056049.1, read on the forward strand.
AAGTCTCTTTCGGTCGCATGAAGGCAGCGCCAGGCATCGTAAACATTCCATTTGTGGATAGATGGGAGTAAGGCATAGCGATGGCGGCTAGGTGGGGACGTAGAGTCAATGGTTGGGTCAGGTGTGATATTGAAGTCACCACAAATAACCAATGAACCTTGACGTAAGGCGGAGACCTTAGTCATCAGCTTATTGAAAAATCTGACTTGATGTTTGTTTGGAGAGTAGACATTTACGATGGTGTAAGGAGCAGAGTTCAGGTCACAGATGATAATAAGGTATCTGCCTAGTTGATCCGCAATCATATTGTGTAGTTTGAAAGCCACCGTGTCCCTGATCGCAATCAAAACCCCCTTGGTTTTAGAATCAGCATTGGCTGTATATACATGTGGAAAACTCTTATGTGAGCATTTGGGAGGCGCCCCAGCATGAAAATGTGTTTCTTGGGCACAAAGGATGTCGCTTTTATGTAATAACGCTTCCTGCCATAAAGATTTCCGCTTGACGGGGTGGTTGAGCCCCTTGGCGTTTATTGACAAGAAGTTAATAGACATGGCAGTAGAACTGAGGGGCGTGCTCACGTTGGGGGGCTCAGCCCTTTGAAGATCACTAAAAGTAGGTATGTATTCGGCATATTGCCAGTGTCCTCATGGAGAAGGTGCAGAGCAATAGTGCTGAGGGGGTACTCACAGTTAGCAGGCCGGGTTGTAGTGCCATGATGTTGAATCCCCGCTTGTGAAGATCCGTTCAAGTGGCGAAGGAGAGAGCCCGGTAAAGGATCCGGAGTGATATCAGTTGAGTGCATCCAGTGGAGATGGGGAGAAGAAAAAGCAAAAACACAAATTCGCATCCGTCTGCGACTTAAGAAAAAGAAGAGGAAAAATATAAAGTTCAATATAACAGTCAAAACAAAACAAATAAGAGGGACACGGGTCCCTCGGGGACAGCAATAAGCTGCAACTTGCACAGGGGGGTCAAAGTCAGCCATGTGTGGGCATCCTAGAACTCAGGGATTAAGACCCAAGGTCAATAACAAAGCAATAAGCCACCCTTTTTGGATTACAGGTGTGTTTTAGCATTTCTGGTAGTAACCGACTTCCAACCTGGGTCCACATGTTGTGGAGTGCTAGCCAGCGCTAGGTCATCATTAGTATCAGGAAGGAGCTTCCATTCTCTGAGGAGGTCGAGGCCTTTCTCCAATGATGTCACTACAAATTCACGATTGCCTTTCGTAATGGACAGTTTCGTAGGGTAACCCCATCGATAGATTATATTGTGGTTGCGGAGTATTTTAGTTACTGAGATTAGGTTTTTCCTTTTCTGTAATGTATACTGGGATAAATCCGCAAAAAATTGGACATTTTGAAACTGTTCAGGCATGTGATCTTTCTTTCTCATGGCATTCATTAGCTTGTCTTTGACATGAAAAAAGTGCAGACGGAGAATTATGTCCCTAGGCACTTGATCTGGGAGGTAAGAGGGTTTTGGCAAGCGATGAATCCGATCGATTGTGACGTCTAAGTCAGTGAGGTCAGGAAGGATAGACTTAAATATGGTAGTTGCATATGAGGCAAGGTCAGATTGCATAACAGATTCTGGGACCCCCCTTATTTTCATATTGTTCCTTCTGGACCTGTCCTCGATGTCAGCTAGCTTTGCTTTGATCCATTCCGAGTCAGCCTCTCTATCCTCATTCGCATCCACTAAGTCATTAATTGTAGTGGCATACTCCCCCATTTTAGTTTCTATATGCGTCACTCTGCTCCCCATTTCTTGGATATCTCTATTCATGCGGTGCATACAGGCTGCCATGTCTGACTGTAAGGTGCTCCTGAGGGATATTAGCATGTCCTTCAGTACCGTATCCAGTACAGGCTGATTCTGTGTCGGATATGACACAATTGAGTCCGGCAGGTCCCGCGTGTCATCCCCAGACTCTGAGGCCTGACTATCTGCAGGGCTCACCGCTAGGCCCGAGCCACGGCCTTCCAGCCGCGGCCTAGATTTGGCGGGGCTGCGGGAGGACGGGGTATGAGGCGGAGAGGAGACTGCGGTGGGGGATGGCTTGGAGGGGGGTCGGTTACCTTTGCCAGTCGCGTTGGTGCCAGGTCGGTTCTGCGTAGGCGAGTAGGCCTCAGCGCCATCTTGGCTCATGTTCCCCCCGGCCGGGGAGAAGAAGTCCGTGAGGTGCCGGGGCTTGTTGTCCATTCGGCGTTTCCCCTTCATGGCGACAGGCAAGTAGGTCGGGAGACTCGTTTCTGGTCGTTCGGGAGAGGGTAGGGTGTCTTGCTGCGTGCCGCGATGTCCCTGGTTCACGGAGCTCCGGAGTTACACGTCCATACTCGCTGCGCGTCAGGCCACGCCCCCCCTGATTTTTCATTTTTTGACATCCCACACTCTACCTTCACCATTCACTCCTATGGGAAAATTTTCCGCAAAAACAACGATATTTCGCGAACAATTTGGCGAAACGTTCCACAAAGTAATAGCAACACGTTCAGAAACAATCCGCATGTTTCAGTATATTACTCGTCTATGTAGTGTAAAAACTGTGGGAGGAGTTAGGGTGGTAAATTTGGCTATAAGAATAAGAATAATATATATGTGAGATAACAATAAGTGATGTTGCTATGCAAGAACGTAATGTACAATGTGTGTGTTTCTGTAATATAATTGTGGGGAAGAGAGCCCTGGCGGGTAACAGAAGCACAGAGCGGCGCTATAACAAATGTATTTGGCACAATTATATTACAGAAAGGCACACATTGTACATTATATACTACTGTAATAGAGAGGATTATAGGATTTTACAAGCATTTTAACTCAGTTCACACTGGGTATTCCTGACAGGCAGGGAGAGAGAGGGGGGAGAGAAGACAGCACATTACATGGTAAGACCTACCCCGAAAATAAGCCCTACTGTGTCTTTTGTTGCCAACATTTATATAAGACCCAGGCTTATTTTCGGGGAAACACGGTAGTGAGTGGGTGTATGCATTGTATGAAAAGGAGTACCCCTGAAGATGGTGAGAAGTACCTGAACAGAATTAAGCTGGGACCCATCTGTAAGGTGGTGCTGATGCTGTGCACAATAGATGGCTGATGGTCTGATAATAAAGATCAAAAACTCTATTGGCATTAACTGTGGGCAGTAGGTGGGTAAAATATTAAAAGGTATTTTTTGACCAGGTGAAATTTCAGCTTGTGGCACTGCGTCGCTTTAACTGACAATTGCGCGGTCGTGCAACGTGGCTCCCAAACAAAATTGACGTCCTTTTTTTCCCCACAAATAGAGCTTTCTTTTGGTGGTATTTGGTCACCTCTGCGGTTTTTATTTTTTGCGCTATAAACAAAAAAGTACGACAATTTTGAAAAAAAAACAATATTTTTTACTTGTTGCTATAAAAAATAGCCCAATTTAAAAAATAAAAAATAAAAAATAAAAAAAATTCAGTCTAGGCCGATACGTATTCTTCTACATATTTTTGGTAAAAAAAAAAAACGCAATAAGCGACTGGTTTGCGAAAAAGTTATAGCGCCTACAAGATAAGGGACAGAATTATTATTTTTTATTATTTTTTTTACTAGTAATGGCGGCGATCTGCGATTTTTATTGTGACTGCGACATTATGGCGGACACATCGGACACTTTTGACACATTTTTGGCACCATTCACATTTATACTGCAATCAGTGCTATAAATATGCACTAATTACTGTATAAATGTGACTGGAAGGGAAGGGGTTAACACTAGGGGGTGAGGAAGGGGTTAAATATGTTCCCTGTATAGTGTTCTAACTGTGGGGGGAGGGGGGGTGACTGGGGGGTGACCGATCTGTGTCCCTATGTACAAGAGACACAGATCGGTCTCCTCTCTCCCTGACAGGACGCTGTCATTGTGTGAGCCGGCAATGAGAAATGATCTCATATGTTTACATATTATCTCTCATTCGCCACACAGATCGCATCGCAAACGGCCACTCTGATTGGCCGTTCGTGGCGATCTGTGATTGGCTGTGTCCAAGGGACTCTGGAGCGCGCGCGAGGAACGACGAAAGGGGCGGCCGTAAAAACACGGCCCCTCAGAGAATTAGAACCACCCTGCGGTCGTATATAGTCGTACGGCCATAGGTAAGTGGTTAAACAACAAACATATTATACTTACCTGCCTTTTGCAATGGTTTTGCACAGAGCAGTGCCAATTCTCTTTTCATGTCCCCTGCCAGCGCTTATAGTCCTTCCCTCCTTACCGAATGCGACCAGAGCCAACAGCTTGCAATGAGGGCTCCTGATCTGCTGCATTGCATGTCCATTCACACAGAGAGCCACGGCTTAGCCCTGCCACTCTCTCTCCTGTGACCCATGTTTTATTTAGTGTGCCATTCAGAATCTATCACGATGGGGAGAAGTGTAGGTGATGCTGCATCCAATGCAGGAGTGCCAGCAAGGGATAGAGCTCGTCCCAGCTCCTGTAGTAGCTGGAATGAAGAGAGGAAAGATCCCTGGTGCCGAACATTCACAGAAACCTATGGTAGTGAGAGACAGCCTCAGCCTGGGCTCCCATTAGGCCACGCCCCCCAATGTGTTTCACTCCACCCCGGAGTAAAACGTGTTGCGGCAGGGCCTGGCGGGAGCCCAGGCTGAGGTTGTCTCTAGTGTTGCTCACGAATATTTGCATTGCGAATATTCGTTACGAATATTGCATATTCGAGTATTCGCGAATAACTCGAATATTGCGGTGAATATTCGCTATTGCGAATATTCGTATTTTTTCAAATTTATTTTTAAAACAGATCACATCCTAGTGATCTCCATCGACATCTAAAAGCATTGCTGGTATGGTATGACTGGGCCGAGTAGCTGAGGCGATCCTTTTATGTTGCCGAATATTCGCAATGCGAATATCCGTATTACGAATATTCGCGAATACTTTCTCTGCCCTTCTTTTGTATCAGAGCCAATCAGAGTTCTCCTACCACAGTTGTCAGAGGTTAGCAACCTCCATAGCAACCAATAGGAACCTGCCTGCACGACCATTATATAAGATCACTCCCAGCAGTATTTCAGTGCAGATTCATAAGGTGGCTAGAGAGAGTGGAGTGTTTCTGTGCGTTTTTCCTGTGTATTGCGATCTTAGAGCTTAGCATTGTGCTTCCTATAGGAAATGATCTCAGTTTTCGCGTGTTGTTCGCGCGCATGCGCATGCGCAGACGAGAATTTCGCAATCAATTTCGCATTCGCATTAGCGAAATTTTGCAAACAAATTTTTATTGAAAATATCATTAATGAATATTTCACGAATATTCTTCTATATATTCGTGAAATATCGCGAAATCGAATATGGCGTATTCCGCTCAACACTAGTTGTCTCTCTCCTACCACCATAGGACTCCGTGGATGTGCAGCACCAGGTATCTTTCCTCTCTCTCCTCATTGGCTCACTGGCTGTGACTGATAGCAACTGGAACCAATGACTCCCACTGCTGTCTCAGCCAATGAGGAGCGAGCAAGGCTCTCGGGCACATCACTGGATCGCGATGGGGCTCATGTATGCATGAAGGTAAAAACTTTGAGCCTTTAGAACCACTTTAAGCTTGGATGTTTCACTCGCCCCTCCTGGTATGCCGGTCAGGTCCAGCACACTTGATGGTCTGTTGACCCAAAAAGCTCAGTCCTCCTGATCAGGTTCTCCAAATCATGATAATGTTCCAGTGGCTTTGTCTGGAGAGAGAGTAAGCGGGTGGAGAGAGAGAGAATAGAACAGTGTTTGTCATTCTCAAAGGAGATGAAATTTAGTATAGCAGGAAGCGTACATAAACTGAGACACAGTGGGGGAGATTTAATAAAGGGATTTTTAAATACAGCTTACCTGTAAAATCCTTTTCTTGGAGTACATCACGGGACACAGAGCGGCATATTCATTACTATATGGGTTATATGGAGTACCTTCAGGTGTGGACACTGGCAATCTCAAACAGGAAGTCCCCTCCCTATATAACCCCCTCCCCTAGAGGGAGTCCCTCAGTTTTGTAGCAAGCAGTATGCCTCCCAAAAATGTTCCCCAAAAGAGGGGTGGGAGCTCTGTGTCCCGTGATGTACTCCAAGAAAAGGATTTTACAGGTAAGCTGTATTTAAAAATCCCTTTTTCTTTCTCGTACATCACGGGACACAGAACGGCATATTCATTACTATATGGGATGTCCGAAAGCAATGCTTTAATGAGGGGAGGGAGACATCTTCTCAAAAGAGATTTAATTTAGAGGTATACTCAAATAATAATAATAAATCCAACTTAGTCAAGAAAAAACTTTTTTTTTTTTTTTACAACCAACGGTGCCCCTGATCCCGAGGATCTTAAACCGCAGCCTGTAGTACTGCCTGCCCAAAGGCTGAATCCGCATTCCTTCTCACGTCTAGTTGATAAAACCTTGTAAACGTGTGGACTGATGACCACGTCGCCGCCTTGCATATCTGAGCCATAGAGATCTGATGGTGTGCTGCCCAGGAGGCGCCCATGGCCCTGGTAGAATGGGCCTTTACCGACAAAGGAGGAGGCAACCTCTTCAAACCGTAGGCCTGAATGATTAATTGTCTAATCCATCTCGAGATGGTGGATTTTGCAGCTGCCTGCCCCTTCTTGGGGCCATCTGGTAGAACGAACAACACATCTGTTTTCCGGATCTTTTCTGTAGCTTTAAGATAGGCCTTCATGGCCCGGACAATATCCAAGGTATGCAGCAACCCCTCCTTTCTAGATGTGGGTTTCGGAAAGAAGGATGGAAGTACCAAATCCTGGTTCAAGTGAAAATTGGATATAACCTTTGGTAGAAAGGCAGGATGGGGCCGGAGAACTGCCCTGTCCTTATGTAGAATGAGATATGGCTCCTTACACGATAAGGCTGCCAACTCTGACACTCTCCTGGCCGAAACTATGGCGACCAAGAATACCAACTTTCTTGTCAGTAAAACTAAAGGAATCTCAGCCAACGGCTCAAAGGGTTGTTTCTGTAGAGTGGACAGGACAAGATTTAAGTCCCATGGACAAATTGGTGACTTGACAGGAGGATTAATACGCAAGACCCCCTGTATGAATTGGTATTTGGGGTTTAGTATAAATGTTTTTGTGTTAGCACCATACCATAGCCATGACTAAGCACTGATCGAGTGCGAAACGCGTCGGCTGTCCTGTTTTCTGTGATTGCTGTGACTGTACATGTTTTTGGATTTACAATAAAGACAACTTTTTTCGTTTGAAAATCCTTGGAGTGCGGCCGTCCTTCCCTCTTTTCTTCATCATCACCCCCTGTATGAAGGTCTTTACCAGCAAGTGGGTGGCCAGCGGCCTCTGAAACCACACTGACAGAGCTGAAATCTGTCCCTTGATTGTGCTTAATGCCAGGCCTTTATCCACTCCTAGCTGGAGAAAACTTAACACCCTATCAATGGTATATTTGCGGGAATTCCATCTTTTGGATTCACACCAGCCTACGTAGTTCCTCCACACCCTGTAATAAATCACCCTGGAGGCCGGCTTTCTAGACCTAATCAGGGTAGGAATTACCTGCCTAGACAGACCTCTACCCCTGAGAATCAGGGATTCAGCCTCCAGGCCGTCAAATTTAGACGCTGTAATGTAGGGTGGAGGATCGGGCCTTGTGAGAGTAGGTCTGGTCGTAGAGGAAGAGTCCAAGGGTCTCCCACTGCCATCTTCAGGACTAGTGAGTACCATGTCCTCCGGGGCCAAGCTGGAGCTACTAGAATGACTGGCTTGTGCTCCACTCTGATCCTGCGCAACAGGCGAGGAAGTAACTGTAGCGGAGGGAATGCATATAGAAGTTTGAATTGATGCCAAGGGCAAACCAACGCATCGGTTCCGCAGGCCATAGGGTCCCTCGCTCGAGACACGAACCTGTCTAGTTTCTTATTGAACCTGGATGCCATTATATCTACGTCTGGCATTCCCCACTTCTGGCAGATTGTCTGAAAGACCTGGGGATGCAGAGACCACTCCCCCGGCGACAGAATCTGGCGACTTAAGAAGTCTGCCTGCAGGTTGTCCACTCCGGGAATGAATATCGCCGAAATGCAGGGTACATGAACCTCTGCCCACTGAAAAATCAAGCTCACCTCCCTCTGAGCGGCCTGACTCCTGGTTCCCCCTTGGTGGTTTATGTATGCCACCGCTGTGGCATTGTCTGACTGGATTCTCACCGGGGACCCCTGTAATCTGGAAGTCCATGCCAGGAGGGCTAGGCGAGCAGCTCTGATCTCCAAGACATTGATGGGTAGCTGCCTCTCTGCTTCCGCCCAAGTTCCCTGGCGAGAGAACCCCTCCAAGACCGCCCCCCAGCCTGCCAGGCTGGCATCTGTGGTAACTACCTTCCAGACAACGGGGCTGAAGGACCTTCCCTTTAGAAGATTCTGAGGGTTCAACCACCAGGCCAGGCTTTGTCGGACCCTTGATGATAGCGTCAAAGGGGACTCCAAGGCATGTGCTCTCTTGCCCCAGGCTGCTAGAATGGCTGCCTGTAGGACGCGAGTGTGGATCTGAGCGTATGGTACTGCCTCGAACGTGGCCACTAGCTTGCCTAGTAATCGCATACACAGGCGAATAGTTGGTTTTTTCTTGCTTTGAACCAACTGAACCAACCCCTTGATAGCCTCGATCTTTACAAGGGGCAGGAACACCCTTTGCTGTTCTGTGTCTAACCTCATGCCGAGGTATTCCAACTGCTTTGTAGGCTGGAACGCTGACTTTTCCCGGTTTAGGACCCAGCCGAACCTTTCGAGGTACTGAACCGTGAGGTTTACTGCCTGTTGCAGACACGGCCGTGAGTGATCTATGATTAAAAGGTCGTCCAAGTATGCTAGGACTGTGACCCCTTGGATCCTTAGATTGGCCAGAACTGGGGCTAGGATCTTCGTGAATACCCGGGGGGCCGTGGCTAGCCCGAAGGGGAGCGCCCTGAATTGGAAGTGTCGCTGCCCCACTGCGAAGCGTAAAAATCTTTGATGCGACTGAAAGATTGGTACATGAAGGTAAGCATCCTTTATGTCTATGGAAGCCAGAAAATCGTCCCTCTGGAGCGTGGCGACTGCTGACCGGATGGATTCCCTTAGGTAAACGTTTAAACTCTTTAGGTCCAAGATTGGCCTGACATCGCCGTTGGGCTTTGGTATGACAAAGAGATTGGAATAGAAACCTAGCCCCTGCTCTTGGGCTGGCACCTCTATTATCACGCCCTGGCAAAGCAGGTGATCCAAAGCTGCCAGCATCGAGGCCTTCTTTGCTGCATCCTTTGGTAGCCTTGACTCTTGAAAATGAGGCGGAGGCAACTTTAGAAACTCCAGTCTGTAGCCTGTGGTTACAGACGCCCGGACCCATTTGTCGGGGATCTTGGCTTCCCAAACTTCTGAGAAGAAACTAAGCCTTCCCCCCACCCGCGAGAGTGGGGGCGCCCCTTCATAAGGCAGACTTAGGGGCTGGTTTTGTCGGCTTGCGATACCATGGTCTCTTACCCCCAGGGGCCTGTCCCTGCGATCTACTGTTAAAGTTGGATCGCGCAGGCGGCCGTCGATACTGCCTGGAATTTGAGGGCCCTGAGACAGGAAAGAGCTGCCTTTTAAATGTAGGACCCCGGAATGTCTTTTTAACTGGTAAAAGGGTACTTTTGCCACTTGAAATAGTCTGAATGTATTTATCCAGATCCTCTCCGAAGAGTCGTCCTCCATGGAAGGGAAACCCTGCCAGAAGCTTTTTGCATGGGGGCTCCGCCGCCCAGTTCTTCAACCATAAGAGCCTTCTCATGTGCACCAAAAATAGTGATAAACGAGAGGCCTGCTGGATGGAATCCTTTATAGCATCTACCGCAAAACACAGAGCTCTGGGAATGTCAGAAAACTCTTCTGCCTGTTGGGTAGGCATGTCTTTTAGCATTTCTTTTGTCTGGTCCTTTAACGCCTGACAAACTCCAATTGCAGCCACAGCTGGCTGTACCACTGCTCCTGCCGTAGCAAAGGATGCTTTTAAAAGTGTCTCTAACCGTTTATCAACCGGATCTTTAAACATTTGTATGTTTTCCACCGGGCAAGTTAGTGATTTATTCACACATGAGATGGCTGCATCCACCACTGGGAGCTTCCACCTCTTCGAGAATTTTTCCTCCATAGGGTAAATGACCGCAAATCTCTTTGGCGGCAGAAAAATCCTGTCTGGTCGTACCCAATCCTGAAAGATCAATTCCTCCAAGAGAGGATGGACCGGAAAAACCGCGTTGCTCAAAGGAGCTTTCAAAGAGCCCAGAGAGGATACCGCAGGAACCTGAGGCTCTGGCAATGGTAAATTAAATGCCGAGCGGACCTTGTCCGTCAAAGACTGCACCCACAGTCTCTCTGTCTGGGAGTCTGAAAATGGTTCCTCAGAGGTAGATCCCTCAATCCCTGAACCCTCTTGGTTCAGGTCTAGTTGATCCTCCTGCGAATCCAATTCCTCCGGAGAGAGAATTTCAGCATCTGAGGATACACCCTTTGGTGATGGGGATCTAGCCCGTTTCTTGCCAGGAATAGATCTAGCGATCAACGCTGCTAATCTCTCTTCTAGCCCCCCTAGGGATACAGCTAGCATCTCCTCTGTGATAAACACAGGGCTGGGCTGATCTGGGCCAGCCTCAGCACCAGACCCCCCCAATGGCTCATCCAAGGCGACCTTCATGGGAATAAGCTGCGGGGAAAGTATCGGCATATCATCAGAATCAGAGGGGGAACCCCTTTGTTTTTTGGTCTTTTTTGTACCCTTTGACCCCGAACTTTTGGAAGCCATAATACAAAATCGAGGGACTCCGCCTACAACAGCAGACTGTAGTGGCCAGGAGTACAACTAGGGTTTAGGGGACAATAGATCACTAATGCCCAAAAACTGATGGAGCCCCGTATGTTTCTTTTTTTTTTTTTTGTAAATATATAAGTCTTTTTTTTTTTTTTTTTTTTTTTTAAAACATACAGCGACCCCAAACTTAGTTTGCCAGCCTCCAACCTGTTGCAAAAAGGGGGATTTTTTGGCTTAACAGAAAAGCATTGGAACCAAGTCCAGCATGTACTACCCCTCTTCCGCCACCGGGAGTCACTGTTCTGCCGCTCTGCGTCCTCTCCCTTTCAGATCAGCCTCAGACTGAGCACTGACTATAGCCTGCTGATCTATAACAGCACACAAGGCGCGCCCCTGATGACGCTGCAGGCACGCCCCCCCCCGCCCTCCCCTCCGAACGGCGCGAAAAAGTCTATAAGACGTGCGCGCGCACGCGCGCGCGTATGCCAGAGAAGGAAGTACACGGAGGAGCCGCGCTGCTGGAGACCCAGGACTGCAGTACCAGGCGGCAGAATCAAACCCCCGGCCAGGTAGGACTCTCCAAAAGGCCCCATAGGGGTCCTTACTAGCCCTAGGAAGAAAGCAGCAGGTAGCTAGCAAACACAATTGTTTCTTAGACAGGGGAACCTAGTGATGGGGGAATGAGATCATCCTGTCTTCTCAGACATAGTGAGCAAGGTTGCCAATGCAGAGCATACTTAGGCTACCCCCCTTTTAGGTTACCCCGGAGAGCCTGCTGTCGAACCAAGTCCCGCAGGCTCCCCTCTTACCTGCTCCATGCTGCAGGATGTTTGTCTAGCAAAACGATCCAATCTTCTCCCATCTCCGTGGGTAGCGTAATAGACCTTCAGGCCCTGGGGTCCTATGAAGGTACCCACTGTCCTGGACCTATATAGCACCCTGGCAAACAGGAACTTATGGTCTTTACGAACTCCAAGTCCTGGGCCCAGGGTCCAGCCCTCCAAAGAGGAGCATTATAGGCAAAACCCCACGGTTTGGGGCCCGGGTACTGTCCACTTTGGCACTGAGGCTCCTTGGACAGATCCGGTTAGCCCGCCCTTAATCCCAAGGATGTGGAGCAAAGCTATTCCGTGACCAACACCTAAGACACTGGCGAAAAAACTGAGGGACTCCCTCTAGGGGAGGGGGTTATATAGGGAGGGGACTTCCTGTTTGAGATTGCCAGTGTCCACACCTGAAGGTACTCCATATAACCCATATAGTAATGAATATGCCGCTCTGTGTCCCGTGATGTACGAGAAAGAAAAAACAAGACCACTCATAATCTGGTGCAGCTGTGCATGATAACCAACCAGCTTCTAACTTCAGGTTCTTCAATTAGGCTTTGACAATAAGCCCAGGTTCACACTGGGTACGATTTAGTTCGATTTGAGATGCGATTTCACATGTGAAATCGCATCTCAAATCGGCGGCAATTGCCGGCAATGACACCGTCCTAATCGGTGCGACTCCGCATCTGCGGCGCTGCACCGATTTCAAAAAGTAGTTCCTGTACTACTTTTTGCGATTTCAGGACGCGATTTACATTGACATCTGTGCAGAACTCTGCACAAATGTCTCCTAAATCGCGCCGAAATCGGAACTGCCAGAGGGAGTGAAATCGCGCGAGTTCAGCTGAAATCGCGCGATTTCACTCCCGCAGCCCAGTGTGAACCAGGGCTAAAACATGGAAGCTGATTGGATTCTGTGCAGAGCTGCAACAGACTTTGCACAATCCAGTCTTAATAAATGTCCCCAAATCAAATAGGTTAGTGAGAATCCATGAAGCATACCATGATGGGGAAGCTTGGAAAACTGTTATAGACGTAATAGACTAGGGCTGTGACAGAAACCAAATCTTCAGGAGGTGCAGGTCAAGTGATGTATATTGACCACGTTGGTTGAGAAATCCCTCTTGTGAGAGACAGGTCTTAGGAAATGTACGCACCCCTAGAGTGTAGTAATTAGTGTTGCTTACGAATATTCGCATTGCGAATATTCGCTACGAATATTGCATATTCGAGTATTCGCGAATAACTTGAATATCGCGGCGAATATTCGCTATTTCGAATATTCGTATTTTTCAAATTTCGCAATAAATTTCGCAATAAATTTTGCAATAAATTTCGCATTTTTTCTTTTTTTTTTATAAAATATAGTGAATATATTTGTAAATATCGAATATTCGTGATATTTTATCAAAAAAAAAAAATAGCGAAAATTCGCACTGGCGAAATTTCGCAAATTTTTTTTTTTTTTTATAAAATATAGCGAATATTCGTAAATATGGAATATTCGTGATATTTTATCCAAAAAAAAAAATAGCGAAATTTTGCATTAGCGAAATATTCGTGATATTTTATAAAAAAAAAAAAAATAGCGAAATTTCGCATTGGCGACATTTCGCATTGGCGAAATTTCGCAATTTTTTTTTTTTTATAAAAAATCACGAATATTCGATATTAACGAAATATCGCGAAATCGAATATGGCGTATTCCGCTCATCACTAGTAGTAATCCTAAAATTAAATACTCTTTATAGAAGAAAAGAGGACGTAGGTAACATAGGAGGAAAAAGTCCCAGTGTGAGGAGAGCATATCTAAATCAAGACAGAGGGCTACCAAAATGCAGAAGTAAAGAGAAATCAAATGATCAAAATAGATTTCAATAGAAAATTTAGAAATTAATAAACGCAGAACTGGTGAACAGTATTCTAATGCTCAGCTAAAAATCCTATGAATTTTATAAAAGTGGTGAAATTTTGTCTGAGAATGGAAAACATGCTAGTAAGAAATAAAAACTTTGAAAATGTAAAAATAAAATCAATAAAACATTGTAAAAAACAACCAACCAACAGATACAAATGGGGAGTGGCGGTGCGTCCATAAAGGGCGCAGGAGTGCCGCCCCCTCTCTCCTGCACCTGTCTATCATCATTCATCACCAATAGATAGATTTATGCATTGCATGAATCTATCTATTGTCGCCGCTGCCGCCCCCTATTCAGTAGCGAAAAAATTTGCTTCCCTAACGCTGACCCGCCTCTAGTGGCTGCAATTGATTTTTTTGTTTCAGTTTGTTTGCGCCTCCCCATAAATTTTGAGCACCAGCTGCCACTGCAAATGGGGATAGGATTTTATGGTGTATTTGTAGCCAAATTGGAATAATACCTGCTTTATATTTAATGCACGTTCCCATTCACCTACCATATTTTGAAAAAAATGTAAATATTTGTTGAAGCTCAACATTTTTAGATGCTCTATTCTGGACCCTCTTAGCAAGGATAAAACCCAGCTTCATTCTGTTTATGGGGGGCACTGAGGCCCAGATTCACAGAGCGATTACGCCTGCGCAACTGGTGTTGCGCGTGCGTAAGTCTAAATGTGCGCGTGCGTTTAGATGCGCGCGATTCAGAAAACGATTTACGCCAGAAATCTACTTTTTTTTGTCCGGCGTAATTTCGTTAGACAGACGCATCCGTCCGCGCAAAAATGCGCTAGACACACCATTGATTTGCTAGTCAAATATGCTAATGAGGGAGTTGCGGGGATCCACAAAAAAACGCAGTTGCTGCGCAGGCTACGCGATGTGCGCAACAGCAAAATGTCCTGTCTAAAGTTAGAGCACCTAAAAGCTGGTCTAAATTTTGAAAAAACGTCTACATCTCACAGAAAGCAACACCGTTACTGAGGAGCAGACCACACACACGTGTTGCACTACAATTTGACTGCCAACATGCCAGGGGCATCGTCGCTCATAGTTGCACTAGTGAATTTAGATGACCAAAGAAGGAGGAGGGCACAGAGGATGGCACGGAGGATGGCACGGGAGAGGATATACCGCACACGCATAGACCTCTTTGGCATGAGTGATTCTGAGGTGTATCGCATCTTCAGATTCCCCCCTCATGCCATCCTGGAATTAACCACAACCCTGCAGGAGGACATCACTAGCCCAACACAACGCTCACAAGCAGTGCAGCCACTGGTGAAGGTCCTGGCAACACTCCATGTCCTTGCCAGTGGCTCTTTTCAGCGTACAAGTGGAGTGGTGGCTGGGATGTCACAATCCACCATGTGCAGATGTGTGCACCAGGTTGTCCCTGCAATCCTCACACGCTTGGCCAACCAAATCATCAAACCCACCACTGAGGACCTGCGGCTGAAGGCAATGACAGATTTCTACAGAATTGCCAGATTCCCACGCACCATCGGGGCCATTGATTGCACACATGTGGCACTCCAGCTCCCCCATGAGACAGAGCACATGTACCGCAATCGGAAGCATTGGCATTCCATCAACGTACAGGTGATAGTTGATGCCCAAGGCCTCATATGGCACGTCCGTGCCAAACACCCCGGATCCACCCATGACAGCTACATCTACAATCAATGCCACATCCAAATGGAATTCGATCAGAACGTGTATGGGAACACCTGGCTGGTTGGTGAGTGACATGGGAGTCAGGCATGACTATCCCCTCCCGTGATGCACACCTCACAAGTGGCACATGCATGACTAACATTCTCCTGTCTTTTCCCTTCCAGGTGACTCTGCATATGCACTGAAACCCCATCTCATGACTCCTATCCGGAACCCCCAAACCCCAGGGGAGGAAAGATACAATCAAGCACACATCAAAACCCGAGCAGTGGTGGAACGCACCTTTGGCCTCCTGGAGTCACATTTCCGATGCCTGGATAAGTCTGGGGGTACACTGTTGTATTCCCCAAACTTTGTGTGCCATATCATCGTTGCATGTTGCATGCTGCACAATCTCTCAGTGAGGAAGGGCCTGCAGGTTGAGCTACGTGATGACCTGACCCCCCAACCAGACAATCAACCCCTAACCGAGGATACTCTTCTGAGGGAAGAGCAGTCAGGAGGCAGCTCATATTGGGCATCTTTGCACGTTAAACACACACATTGATCATGGCACAATGAGAATGCATGCATGCACACCACTATGGTCCCTAGCACACACACCCCACATCCTCATCAAATTGGATTGGCACCAGTCCACCATGCAGGACTTGTGAGCAGCAACGCCACGCCAAGGCTCCAATTATGTCACTGTACATTCATACACCATTCACACGGACCTGGGAATCACTTCTCCCTGGTCCTGGGGAACCCTTCTCCACCAAAATTGAGGATGACACCCCTTTTCCAGCAGGAATGTCACCCCCACATTCAAACAGCATGCACAACCCAAAATTTTAAAAAAATGTCAGCAAAAAAAAAAAAAAAATGCAAAAAATGTCAGCCAAAAAAAAAAAAAATGCAAAAAATGTCAGCCAAAAAAAAAAGGGGGAAAAAAAATGAGTGCCCTCTGCGTGAGCCACGCCTGGGGCGCCCCCGGCCACGGCCCGGCCCCTCAGGGGAGACTCATGGGGGAGGGGCAAACCCGGGGAAGGAGGAGCAGCCCCTGATATCTGCCCACCTGGCGGCCTGCCCTCCAAGGCCACGGCAATTCTGTCCAGGGAAGCACCAAGTGTTGCCGTGTTGGCCTGGATAGCCTGGGTAAGAGCCCTCACATCCTGCCCAACGCCTGCTGCTGTAGTCTGCAGTTCATTTAGGCAGGTTGTGAAAGCCCGGGAGTGGGAGTCCAGGTTACCCAGCGTATCCTTCATGGAGGACAGGCTCTCCTCCACCCGCCCAAAAGTCTGGCAGAGCTGTCCCAGATGGCGGGTCTGGAGGGCCTGGTCCCTTCGCAGACTGGCGGGCAGGAGATTGGGCGCCCCCCTGGTGCTCTGGGATGACATCCTGCCTCCAGCTGATGGTTGTGGAGCGGGGAGAAGGGGAGGCCCTTGTGAGGGGAGCCATGTTGGGGGAGGAGCGGGGGGGCTCCCCCTTAGGGAGGGCAGGCTTCTGCCAGCCAGAGGGGAAGAGTCCGCACAAACCACTCGTCCAGTGCCTGACTCCTCCTCCTCATGATCGTCCTCCTCATGATTATCCTCCTCCTCATGATCGTCCTCCTCCTCATGATCGTCCTCCTCCTCTCGAACCTCCTCCGCGGACTCCGGCCTTGTTGGGGGGGCCTCATTAGGCTGCTGTCCTGGTGTTGGAGCGGTCAGGCCAGATGGCCCTGCACCCTCCTGCACATCTGTGGATGACACAAACCATTCACAGGTTGGAGGATCCACACACTTGCCACATATTCCCTTTCACCCCCTCCCCCACACATGCTACACACCTGATAGAAAAAAAAACCTTACCTGGCACCGCGGGGACCGGACTTGTGTCAAAGCCTGGCAGGCCCTCCACTTAATGCCGGTGAAAGGTCAGGGCCACCACATGCTCCGTCGCTGTAAGCCTAATACGGCATGGTGGGCCCCCTCCTGTGCCCCTGGCATGGGCATGCATTGCGGCCAGTTTTTTTTTCACCTGACGCCGGAGATCATTTATTTTTTTGTCGATCCCAGACCGGGTCCGTGTCTCCCCCTCCCCCGATGAATTCACCTGCTCCGTGATCCTATCCAATATCTCCCTCCTCCTGGCCGGGGTGGTGGTGGCACTCTGCGGGCCGTGGAGAAAACGCCCATACTCGCTAATGGCCCGGGCAAGAATTCTTTTTTCCCCCACAGTAAAATTGAGCTTTCTTTTTCTCTCAGTCATACTTCCAAACAAACTCACTACCAGTCACCAAAAATCAGTCACAAATACAAGCACAACCAATCAGGCAAGAACACACACAAAGAGAAAACGAACACCCAAAAATCACACTAGCACTCAGCAAGAAACAGTCACAAAAAAAAGAATAGAAAAAATAAAGCAAGAAAACAAACGAACAAAAATATATCAATCAAACAAACAGTCTCTCAAACACTTATCAAAAAACACTTTCACAAATATACCAACAAGAACTTGATCACACAGAACACTAATCTGACAACTACAAGACACACTGCAACGAACAACAGGAACAAAAGCACTTGGTTAAATGGGAAGGGACACAAAGGGATGTACTTTTGCAATGCAAGTGCGTTTGTGTGTGTCTATTTATGCTGTCTGCGTAGTTCACAACGTTGCCCTAGTCCATTTCCAATTTCACTGATTGCGCCGCTCCCGAGTTGTGAGCATGCGCACAGCGGAGCTGACATGGTCTCGTTCAAGCGCGCATGCGCGAGCCGGCCGGCCCTTTATTTGCATGGGGTCACGGCTCATTTCAATGTAACACGCCCACGTCCCTCCCAATTTGTATTACTCCTCCTTACGCCTCTGGAAAAAACCTTACGCTTGCGCAATTTCCTGGGCAAAAGCTACGTGAATCGGGGGATTACGCGGCTAGATGGTGCAAGTCTAACGTAATGGCGGTGCGCTACGCCGGACCGATAATGCGCCGATGTACGTGAATCTGGGCCTGAGTGTTTGCCATAATTAACCCTGTCTGTACTGTGCAGGCAGATCTTCATTATAAATTGTAACTACATTTGAATAATGTCTGTTCAAAGAGTTAAAGTGGTTGTACAGGCTCAAGGTTTTTTACCTTCATGCATATATGCATGAAGGCAAAAACCTTTTGTGTGCAGCAGCCCCCCTAATACTTACCTGAGCCCCATCTCTATCCAGCGATGTGCATAAGAGCAGTGGCTCTTTTGGGCCTCTTCCTCCTCATTGGCTGAGAGAGCAGTGTTAGCAGCCACTGGCTCCTGCTACTGTCAAGCACAGCCAGTAAGCCAATGAGGAGAGAGTGGAGGCAGGGCAGAGCCATGCTTCATGTATGAATGGACACACTGAGCAGAGGCTCGGTAGCATGCCTGTTTGGGTATCCCATAGCAAGCTGCTTTCTATGAGGCATTCGGCAGAAGGGAGGTACCAGGAGCACTGGCAGGGGACCTGAGAAGAGGAGGATGGGGACTGCTCTGTGCAAAAACCACTGCACAGGGCTGGTAAATATGACATATGTTATATTTTAAAAAACAAATCTGTCTTTAATATCACTTTAAAGGTTTAAATTCTAGGCTTCCTGCATTGTATGTTATTAAGCACAGTCTTGGGACTGACTCAGTCTGACATTGTTCAAAAAACCTTGCAGTCAGCCATGCTACTTTATCCTGAGAAATATCTAAAAGGCAAGAAATAATAAAAAAATAAAAATAAACATGCTGTGTCAATCGGAATACAAACATAGGGCCAGATTCACGAACACTTGCGCTGGAGTATTTGGATATGCGCCGTTCCCAATTCACGAACGGATTAGCACCATACGCTGGCTACATGCGCCGCGCGTATCTGATCCGTCCAGCGCAAAGTTATTTCTACAAAAGGCTGCTTTATCTTTACTCCAGACGGTCACAGGTCAGCAGGAGAGCAGCTACAGCAGCGTTACCGACGATAGGAGCTTGCTGAGCACCCCCACTTGCAAGGACAACACCTCTGTGTGCCAACATGCCAGGGGCACTCGTGGTCCTAGAACTACTGATGGGTCCCCTGGAACCAAGAAGGCGGGCACGTGAGAGGATATACCGCACTCGTATGAACCTCTTTGGCATGGGGGATGAGGAGGTGTATCGCCTCTTCAGATTCAGCCCTGATGCA
The DNA here is from genome assembly GCA_029574335.1 of Rana kukunoris. Classification (NCBI taxonomy): domain Eukaryota; kingdom Metazoa; phylum Chordata; class Amphibia; order Anura; family Ranidae; genus Rana; species Rana kukunoris. Next base: position 390,719,445 of record CM056049.1, read on the forward strand.
ATACTTGAACTAACCACAACCCTGCAGGATGACATCACCAGCAAGACACACCGATCACAAGCAGTGCAGCCACTGGTGAAGGTCCTGGCAACACTCCATTTCCTTGCCAGTGGATCATTCCAGCGTACAAGTGGAGTGGTGGCTGGGATGTCACAATCCTCCATAAGCAGATGTGTGCACCAGGTTGTCCCTGCAATCCTCAGACGCATGTCCAACCAGTTCATCAGACCAACCACTGAGGAGCTACGGCAGAAGGCAATGACAGATTTCTACAACATTGCCAGATTCCCACGCACTGTGGGGGCCATTGATTGCACACATGTGGCCCTACAGCCCCCCAGTGCCACAGAGCACATATACCGCAATCGGAAGCATTGGCATTCCATCAACGTACAGGTGATAGCCGATGCCCAACGCCTCATATGGCACGTCCGTGCCAAACACCCCGGGTCCAGCCATGACAGTTTCATATACCGTCAGAGCCCCATCCCAGCAGAATTTAACCAGAACATGTATGGGGACAGCTGGCTGGTTGGTGAGTGACATGGGTGGCAGGCATGACTATCCCCTCCCGTGATGCACAACAGAAGTCGCACATGCATGACTAACATTCTCCTGTCTTTTACCTTACAGGTGACTCTGCATATGCATTGGGACCCCATCTAATGACTCCTTTCCGGAACCCCCAAACCAGAGGAGAGAGAAAATACAATGAAGCACACATCAAAACCCGTGCAGTGGTGGAGCAAACATTTGGGCTCCTGAAGTCCCGTTTCCGCTGCCTGGATAAGTCTGGGGGGGCCCTATTGTATTCCCCTACCTTTGTGTGTCAGATCATCGGTGCATGTTGCATACTACATAACTTTGCTATGAAAAAAGGCCTGCATATTGACATACGTGATGACCTGACCCCCGACCCACACAGTCCCCCCCTGCCAGAGGACACCCAGTCTGCTGATGGAAGAGCAGTCAGGAGGGTCCTCGCCGTAGGCATCTTTGGACACTAAACCAAAACATTAATTACACAGACAGTGCACGCGTGTACACCACTGATGTCCCTAGATCACACACACCACATGCACATCGCATTGGATTAGCCCAAGTCCAGCATGTAGGAGTTGGGAGCAGTAACGCCAGCGTCAAGGCCCCAATGATGTCACTGTCCATTCACACACCTTTCACACGTCATTCATACAGCCGTGGGGTTCACTTCACCACCACGGCCGAGGGTGACACCCCTTACTTTCAGGAGTGCCACCCTCTCACATTCACACACCATTCACACTGTCCCCTGCACTCCTGACCGTGTGCAGTACAAAAATAAATTAGAAATATCATATCCTGATCAATACAAGAAAAATAATCTCATAACCTGAGAAAAAAAAAAAATAAACTCATGACCTGAGTATGTCAAAAATAATAATATAAAACCAGCAACAAAAAAAAGGCCTCATCGGGGATGCCGGGGGCTTCTTCTGGGGGCCCCTCTCTGGCTCCGCAGCTGCCTGGATGGAGTGGGTGGGGGTGGGGGGGCATCTGGAGGTGGCTGATCCCCAGGTGGGCCACTCCTGGCAGGTGTGGCCTGCGTGCCCTCCAAGGCCCTGGCTATCCGTCCAAGGTATGTGTTCGTCTGGGCCTGCATCCGGAGCTGACGGGTCATCTGGTAATGCTGGGCCCGCCGACTCAGCCTCCCCTGCTCACGGATGGCAGCACTGTTCCCATGGATGGCAGCAGTGTTGGCCTGGACGGCTGCAGTAAGGTGCTGGATATCCCCCTGCACCTCCCCCAAAGTGGTGACCACTGCAGCGCAGTTAGAGCTGACATCCTGCACTGCGTTGCTGAGGTTGGCAACGGAGCCCAGGCTGTCAGACACTTTCTGCAAGTGGTCCGCTATGGCCCCCATTTGTTCTGTCTGTCTGGCGTGATCCCTCGCCAACTGGTCCTGGACACCATCAGACACCCCCCTGGTCTTCTGGGTCGCCTTCCTGGGGCCCGAAGATGGATGTCCTCGGGTGGAAGGTGTCGCCCTTGAGGGGCTTCCAAGGATGGGGGAGGGGACGACAGACGGGCCAGGAGAAGGGGAGGAGACTGACAACACTAATGAAAAGTCCTGCTCTGCCACAGCAGGATCTTCCACAACCACCTCGGCAGGTGTGGTGTGGCCACTCTCCTCCTCCACAACCTCTTCACCACCCAGTGGCTCGGGCACATGATGGCGTGGGGGGGATGGGGTGGAATGCAGGCTGACAGATGATGGCCCAGCTCCGTCATCTGTGGATGACACAAAGCAGACACATGTTGGTGGTCCCACACACTTGGCACATGTCCCCCCCCCACCCCCCCAAATGCAAAACATCAAATAGGGGATTATAAAACACTTACCTGTCCTTGTGCCTTCCTCCACGGAGTCATAGCCTGCGACCCCCTCCACCTGCTCCCTCTCCAGGCAGCGAGCAACCACCTCCTCCTCTGCGGTCAGGGTGACAGGACATGGGGGACCACCACCTGTGCCCCTCTCATACCTCCTGATGGAGGCCACCTTGTCCCTCACCTTGCGCCGCAGGTCATTTATTTTCTTTTGTATGTCCCCAGCAGTCCGGGTGGAGTAGCCCAGGACATTGACCCTGGCAGCAATCGACTCCAGGATGCCCTGCTTCCTCTCCCGGCTGGTCTTGCGGCTTTTTTTGCCATGGAGAAATTCATTCTCCGTCTCCATAGCCGAGATAATGACTGAGACCTCCTGGGTATTAAAATTGAGGTTCCTCCTCTCTCTGGGGGTAGCGGGAGCAGCCATTACAGAGCAAAAGTATCTTCCCTGGGGTGGGGGGAAACGGAACTACTTTTGCGCCGGAATGGCGTTTCCGCCAGCGCTTTTAAGCGCCCAGCGGAACGCATTGCGCTGACGTTTCCCAGGAAGTGGTGCCGACGGAAGTTGTGAGCATGCGCACAAGGGGGCGAGGGGAGCCGCACTCACTGCGCATGCTCCGTGGATGATGCGCTGAACGTAAGCCTCTGCGCTGGGCTCCGCCCATCATTTACATATGATCACACCCACTTCCACTTGCGTCGGGTTACGCCAGCGCATTATCGTTACTCTGGCGCAAGTTTACGCGCAACTGCTATGTGAATTACAGGACTTGCGCTGAAAGGGTCTTCAGAGTAACGTAAATGAGAAGCGTTACTCCAGAGGAAAGATACTCTCATCTACCTGAATCTGGCCCATAGTAGGGTTTTCTCAATCTGACTGCAAAGTGGAAATTAACTTTAAACATTAGGTTCATAGCTGCAAAATCTGTGGTCACATGGGAGAAAGATTTTGATCAAAGCAGTGTAGGTATACCAGCTGTAGGCCAAGATCCGTCTATATCAGGGATCCTCAAACTACGGCCCTCCAGCTGTTCTAGAACTACACATCCCATGCGGCATTGTAACACACTGACATTTACAGACATGGCCAGGCATGATAGGAATTGTAGTTCCTGAACAACTAGAGGGCTGTAGTTTGAAGACCCATGGCCTATATCATCACCATTCCCCTACCATGAAGCAGGTGCCTGGAATGAGAATCGGGAGGTTTGGGTATGCCACTGTTAAGAGCATTACTGAAGATACCTGCTCCTTGAAAGAGCAAGTCAATAAGATGAGGTTTAAACAGGGTCGATCCGCCCTATAGGCTCACTATGCAAGCCGCTTAGGGCCCCGCAAAGCTGCGGAGGGCCCCCCACTTCTCACTTAAATGTAAGATATCATTTCCGACAGCAGAACACCCCCTTTAATGTGACATGACACTGTCGGCAGCGCCACCATATCCACCCCTCCCCCTCGCTTCTCAACTTTAATGTGACATGTCATTTTGCTTAGGGCCCCAGGGAGGTCAGGATTGGCACTGACTACAGCTACTTAACTGAAGTTTAGGGGCAGTTTGGTGTTTCTTTCAGCAGCCCCAGAATTGTCCTCTGTTATGTTACGTGTACATGTACATTCAGTCGTTTTTAGTAGTTTAGAGGCAGTTGAGGTTACAGGCATTTTTTTTTTAATTCAGAAACAGAACTGTTTACCGGCATTTCAAACGCCAAATGCTTTTAACCGCGGTAAGCAACATTTACGTTTATAAGAATTTTTAAAAGGGGTAAAAATTTCTGATAATTTTTGAACATATAAAAAAATTGAAAAAAACTAAATTTTACCACATGCTGTTGCCTGCATCAATGGATGAGTCCAGGAGCAATGAACTCTGGTCCTCTCATGCAATTTTCTATGTCTTCGGAGCCTCAGCAACAGCAACATCAGGAGAATTTTCTTACACATGCTCATGATGGAATCCATAGTGAAATAAGCTACCATATTTATCGGCGCATAACACACACATTTTCCCCCTTAAAATCAGGGGGAAATCGTGGGTGCATGTTATACGCCGATCCCCGCTGTCTCTAAAGGGGAAGAGGAGCGATTGCCGCCGAAATAGACTGAGCCGAGTGTACTGTGTACTCGGCTAAGCTCGGCTCTGCTTACAGTCACGCCCAGTCCCACCTCCTAGCCTTTATGTCCTGCCATTGGACCGGTGTTGTGTCCATCATAGGAGCTGGGGCGGGACTGTGAGACAAGCCGAGAGGAGCCGAATACACAGGACATCCGACTCTGTGTATCTCGGCAGCACTAAAATTTAAAAACCCGTCATGCTGCAATTTTGGGTAAGGCTGCAGATGGTCACTGGGCAAGGCTGCAGATGGAGACACTGATAAGGCTGCATTGATGGGCATTTAAAATTTACGTTTTTTTCCTTAAACTTCCCTCCTAAACTTGGGGTGCGTGTTATACGCTGATAAATGCGGTATCTACAAGCACATTGCTCTGTCTTCTCTCACAGTATGACTGAAATAGTTAATGAGTTACTTGTTTTTCATGCATTGTGGGTATTTAGGAGGGTCTCCTGAGGTTATCCTTAAAAAAACGCTTCTAGCCGCTGCTAAACTCATATAATTGTGGTATGTAAAAGCTGTAAAACCGTTGGTTTTATTCAGAAAAAGTCTTCATCATTCAAATGAGCCCTTAAACTGTTTGTGATCTGAAGTTTATGTAGTCTGGTTAAAGTGTATCCAACTTAACTCAAATTAAAAATGTTTATATATTGCAGTTTATCAGTGCTTAGATGAGGTGGCTGCATTTTTTTCAGTCTTTTTACGCAGACTGGACTCTGGACTTCAAACATATCTGTCCTTGTTCATCACCTTTGCATGGAAGATGGGCAGATTAGTAGTTTACAGGTAGAAGATATAATTGTTCCAAGTTATTTGACAGAAGGTGACAAGGACACTGCATTTCTGGCAGGAACACCAGGTTTTTCTGTACTTGCTGAAAGCGTTCTAAGCCTTAAAGGGAAAACAAATGAAGCCACCACATCCATATAAAACCTCTAAGGCAAGGGCATACATTAGAACTGTTGGGCTGCATGTTTAATTATTTTACTGAGGGCATTAAAGGATCAGATATTAAAAGCATACTGTATGTAAAAACTCCAGTTCATGACAGCGTTGTAGTTGCAGACTACAGTTTCAGTCTGAAATGTAAACTACTATAGAAACACAGAATAGTACAACTCTTTAAATTTTTCCATTGGTTTCCAAAAGACAACTTTTTTCTATAATACAAGTAAATGGAAATATGTTTGAGCCACTTGAATTTGAACTGCCAGACTCGTTTATAATAGTGTGACCATTATCATTTATTTTTTCTTCCCACAGTAAACAAACCATGGAAGAAGACCCCTATTTAGAGAGTGATGTCTGTGAGGGCAATCAACCAATTTACAGCAACACGCAAGGAGTATATTACAACTATGGTAATCACGGTGACATCGGTATAAACAAAGAAGATGATGATGTGTATATTTTACCTGATCACTGAAAAGTAATCTATCCATCAAATTTTCCTGGCTTTCGGAGGAATCTTGTCAGCATGTCGTTCCTGCATTATTTTTGATCCGAGAAGTTACAAGACTAAACAAGTTTATTGTCTTTACTTATGTGGTCAATGGTCATCCGTGGTTTTATATTTGTTCCTACTTCATATTTGTGAGAGGGTATTTTAAAGAGTGAATATTAGACATGAAGATAAGTTAAAGGATCACTAAAGGAAAACATTTTTTTTGCTGAAATGACTGTTTACAGGGTATAGAGACATAAAAGTTAACTGATTCCTTTTAAAAATGATAAAAATAGATAAAATCAATCATATAATATGCCTCTAGTTTCACTTTTGTTTTTAAACTGGTTTTGTGTTTATGTGAAGTAGAGAGAGAGACAGAACAAAAACAAACAAATCCAGGGCAGTGTTTTGTTTTTAAATTGAATCCCAGGGCAGTGTTTTGTTTTTAAAATGAATCTGATTGGTTCTGAGGCGTTTTAGACACACAGCTTGGACCACAGTGAAAAGCCGCCATGAGATTTTTCATAAGGAGCCAGACAAGCAGGAAGTGTGGAGATCAGAGCAGAATTACAGTAACTTCAAAGCAAAAACAAACAATGAGAACATGAAAACAGCACTGCATTAAGGTAAAGGAAGCTATTTAGCTAAAAAAAAAAATCCTTTAGTGATCCTTTAAGTTATCAGGTGAGCTGACAATTAGCTTCTGTACTTCCACTGATGTGCAGAGGAGTAAAATTAAGTTCCATAGTTTTATTGGACAAATGGGGCAGGGTTCTCTGCCTCTTCTAACAGATACGTAAACCTTCCCAGTCTTTTATCTACTCTTCCCCTACACATACCTACAGTTAAATGCACTTACATTTCTCCAACCTGACATTCAATAGTTCTAAGACAGGGATCTTCAAACTACGGCCCTCCAGTTGTTCAGGAACTACAATTCCCATCATGCCTAGTCATGTCTGCGAATGTCAGATTTTTACAATGCCTCATGGGAAATGTAGTTCCACCACAGCTGGAGGGCCGTAGTTTGAGGATCCCTGTTCTAAGATGATGTCTACAAAGACTTTATTACACTGTCAGTTGGATTCAATACATTTATACAAAGCAGGTCCTGAGTGAGTTAAAATAGTTATAAACATATGTTAAGTTAGTACATACATCCTTCCCTGTAAAAAGCGATTACATTTTTTTTTCTTTGTTTTTCTTTTAAAACAGATACGTTGAAAATGAATTTGCACATTAAAAGATAAAATAACAAAACCAGCCTTTGCTGCAGTATTCAGCTTTAATCCAGATGTGCTTTCTTAGGGTTCGGCCTTAAACAGACAGCAAATGTTTAACAAGTTTAAGATCTTTAAAGTAAAAAAAAAGCCAAAACTTTTTCACATTTTCTAATAGCGCAGGGAAGTATTGAAACATCTTTTAGATTTTTATCGCTGAGCAGCTTTACCCTCCCTTCTACAGAAAGCCATGATTAATTTAAAAGTTTAATTTGTTGCAGGAACAGGAATAGAAGGGACATCTGTTCTGGTGTCAACAGTCCAAGAGATTTTCCCTTTCTCTTGAGCTACTGTATGTCCCCTAAATTATTGTTGTATACTTGGGACAACAAAATGAAGGGACATCTTGTCACAATGGAACAGTAAAAACAGATGGGTTTAAACTATTTTCTACTTAATAAAAAAATGTATGTGAAACGTAACAATGGAAATATTTCAAGTTTGTGGTTTTCCAAACTGGGTTGCCCATGGCTGGATTGGATCATGCTCAGATAAGAAAAAGGGAGTGGGGTCTGGGTGCAGCTGCAGCAAAAAAGGTGTTTTCACCTTAATGCAGCGAATGCATTAAGGTGAAAAACCTTGAGACTTTACAATCACTTTAAGCCGGTTGCTGGGAGCCGATGGTGTAACCAGCCCAGAGCACCCTCAGAAGAGGTAATTATATACATCTTTCCTCTACAGCAGTGGTCATCAACCCTGTCCTGCTGGGCCCACTAACAGGCTAGGTTTTATGTATTACCTTGGGGAGATGCAGACTGGAATACTGCAATCACTGAGCAGCAAATTACATCACCTGTGATGCATTTCAGTTATCTTGCAAACCTGGCCTGTTAGTGGGCCCTGCAGGACAAGGTTGATGACCACTGCTCTACGGGGTAGTTAGACTGGGGATGGGAGCAGGTTTAAGATTGGTTAGATCGATCCTAGACTTACTTTAAGTGTTGGTTCGGCAACTCCAAAAGATGACGGATAGCTGCAAGCGCTTCAAGACTATATCACATCTTAGAAGCCACCCCTCATTCCTCATAAGATCCTAGGCCTGATAAATGCCCTGATGGTAATGTAAGACCTAGATTACATTTTTTAGATATTGCTTCTGGAAACATACCCACTGGAAGACTTTGAAGTGTCTCCTAGAAAATGTCAGAGTAGGTGTAGGGAAGGATAAAGGGTACCACGGGTGACAAGAATGTCCCAAGAATAGTTCTAAGAGTCATGGCCCTAATGAGAATATGACTAGATTAAAGGGGGTTGAATAACAGGTGGGCAACTCTTTAGCCAGGAGACTAAAAACCTTGTGTTATGCTCTATGTCAGGGATCTCCAAACTTTCTAAAGAAATGGACAGTTTGCTGTCTTTCAGACTTTAATGGGGCCGAACTGTGGTCAGTGGGAGTAAACAATGCCTGATCTTTGGTATTAGGGGGAGAAAGAGTGGGTGCCAGTGGAAGGAATCATGCCCCATTTTTGTTGTCAATGGAAGGTATAGTGCCCATTGTTGGTGTGAGTAACAATGCCTCAAGGGCCAGATAAAGGCAAGCAAAGGGCCTCAGTTTGCAAACCATTGCTCTACGGGATGATGCGAACCCCTGCAGGGAAAACCTGCTCTGTAAGAACTTTTAATTTAATAAAAATTTGGGCAAAAAGAGACCCTAAAAAGAAGTTGGTGAAATTGACTGTCCTTGACAGACAGGTTAAAAGCACTTCACCCCAGCCTTTAACTAGCCTTTGCAGTAAGGTGCACATGGAGGGGCAACACACATCACAAACACAAAATTCCCAGCACATTTACCAGCTACCCTGCAAAATAACCACATTGATCCTGTCTAACAATTCATGTAAAAAACTAAGGGTTTTGCTTTCACACCTTTGCAAATATATGCGTAAGCAGCAGTGCCCGCGTCAAGGCTCCTCTGTGTGCTGCGGTCAGTAACTCTATAATTTTCAGTTTTTTGAGTCTCCCCAGTTGGAGCACAAATAGCAGTGAATAGATTGGGGGGCAGATGTGCCTGGAGGGAGCCCACCCATAATCAGCATGAGTGACTGCACCCTTTCAAGTTAGGGTTGCTTTTTTCGTTAGCCTTGTTTTTCACTTACTAGCGAGGGATTGAGCTACGTCAAGGAATATAGCGACCCTAACTTGACTTCTTAAAGGGGTACAGTCATGCATGCTCATTATGTTGCATATAAGCAAAGGACTATTAATGGCCAATTAAAGCAGTAGTAAACTCAGACAATGTAACTGCAACTCGCAAAATATAACTTAATTTAGGTGTTTTCAATCAAAGTGCTGGATAGAGTACGCCAAAAAAAAAAAAACTTCTTACTTGTTATACATTTTTGTGAATGTTCCTGCTTGTATCTTGCCACCACCATTACCACTGCTGTCTTCCGGGCCTATACAGTGATATATTTCTGCCCTCAGTATGTAGCTGTGACTATAATCCTGCGCTTGTGTATCATTCAATGAAACCAAGCCCGGTCTCCTCTCCACAACCCCTGTGACGTAGCGACTCGAGTCACATGGGGTCCAGGCTCAGCTTCTTAATGGGAGTATCGCGGGATCTCGGGGCTAATGCCGTCACTTGGAAATGATGCAGACCTGACATAGACACAGCGGGCGAGATCCACAAACATGTCCCGCTGGCGTAGCTTAACAGAGTTACACTACGCCGCTGTAAGTTACAGCGGCGTATCCATATCCTCAAAGAATTTCTGCTGTAACTTACGGCGGCATAGTGTAATTGTTGCGGCGTAAGGCCGCGCAATTCAAATTAGTTAGATGTGGGCGTGATTTCATGTAAATCAACATGACCCCACGTAAATTACGCTTTTTTTGAACGGCGTATGCGCCGTCCGTGGAGATATCCCAGTGAGCATGCGTGAAATCACGTCGCAAAACATCAATGAAAACGACGTGAATGTAACTTACGCAAATCCCTATTTGCGAACGGTTTACGCAAACGACGTGAACGACGGAAAATTGGACGCTGGCCCAACGTCCATACTTAACATTACGTACGCCTCTATACAGGAGGGGTAACTTTTCGCCGGACCTACGCTTACGCAAACGTCATAACACTGCCCTGGCCGTACGTACGTTCGTGGATCAGCGTATCTACCTAATTTGCATATTCGACATGGAAAATATACGGAAGCGCCCCTAGCATCCAGCGTAAATATTAAACTTAAATAGGACGGCGTAAGACGGCGTATCTACGCAAAAAAACGGCGTATCTTGTTTTGTGGATACAAAACAAAGATACGCCGGCCAGATTTGAAATTACGGCGGCGTATCTGGATATACGCCAACGTAATTGTTTGTGGATCTGGCCCAGCATTTTTACATCAGCATAAACTTACCAGAAAATAATGGCTAACAGCGCATGCGTCGTGATATCATTTACGAGAAACATAAGAAATTCAACAGAAAGCAAGTAGGTAAGAAGCAATAGAAACATAGCAAACAATACTATAAGCTGCACTTTTTAAAGAAACTGGTTGGAATGGGTTTACAACTGCTTTAAGTAATGATGGTCATTAAAGTTATGCAATTCTATATTGTTCGCAATGCTCAAGCATAGGGGACCTATACACATTGGGGCACCTGATTTTGGCAGCATTTATGGTTAGGGCCTTTGACCCTTAAATAGTAAGGTGCCAAAGCTGGTAAAAGAAAAGACGTCCGGACGCTGTTCTTTGTAATTGTTTGTGGGCGGTGCTTTAAACGCTTGTTCGGCACTGTATCATTAATTTCATTTTTATGTAATTTATGCTTTATTGTGTACTGATAAACTTTATATTTGATTACTATGTCCTAGTGAAGCCTCTTTTGTCACCTAACCACTTTTGGTTTAGGACAGGACTTTCTATACCCTGATCCTTGAACATATTTTATTTGGTTTATAAAATTTTCCTTGAGACTGAAAAAAAGGACAGACATTCAAGAGGTGCAGGATCGCCTTTTGAACACCTGCCAATAACTTTTACAATGTCCTCTGAAAAGTAATCCAGTGTAGATCACTTTTCAGAGGGTAGTAAGCCCTCCCATGTGTCTCAAAGAGAACTTTGAGACTATGCTATGCAGCCATGTTACCATGTTACATGCTACTGTACGTCTCTGTGCAGCTTATAACAATCTGTAGTGCATGCATGTTTTGTGCCATCTTGAACCTGTTTTGTAATAATGCTGTTTAGTATACTTCAAATCACAGTTACTCCCTTTCTGATCATTCATGTAATTACCTATTCTGTTGAATACACACACACACACACACTTTAATAACAAATGTTCTATTGCAGTTAAATACATTTTCTTATCCGCTCAGGGGCGGACTGACCATAGGGCAGTTCGGGCACGGACCGAGGGCCCGTGACCAGTAGGGGGCCCCATGACAGCTGAGCTTCCCCTTCGATCTACCCGTCAATCACAACTAGCTGACGGGTAGATCGGGTCCTGAATCACTGCGTCCTGCTAAGACTACAGTGTAAACAGACCTCTTGTGATTCGCTCCTCCGGCCGGCCCCTCCTCCCCTTCCGTCCACCCCAGGTGCTTCTATTTGTCATCACCTCGGACGGACGAGAAGAGAGGAGGGGCCGGCGGAGAGGAGCGCATCACGAGAGGTATGTTTACAGCCGCTTCCCGCGCTACTCTGCTTCATCTGAAGGAAGCTTGTCCTGACCTGCTGTGTCCCTGTACATGTGCCCAGCATCCTGAACACTGCCCCATACCCTGCGCTCACACTGCCCCATACCCTCCTCTCACACTGCCCTATACCCTGCTCTCACACTGCCCCATACCCTCCACTCACACTGCCCCATACTCTCCTCTCACACTGCCCCATACCCTGCTCTCACACTGCCCCATACCCTGCTCTCACACTGCCCCATACCCTGCTCTCACACTGCCCCATACCCTGCTCTCACACTGCCCCATACCCTGCTCTCACACTGCCCCATACCCTCCTCTCACACTGCCCCATACCCTGCTCTCACACTGCCCCATACCCTGCTCTCACACTGCCCCATATTCTGCTCTCACACTGCCCCATATTCTGCTCTCACACTGCCCCATACCCTGCTCTCACACTGCCCCATACCCTGCTCTCCCTCTCTGCCCCATACCCTGCTCCCTCTCTGCCCCATACCCTGCTCCCTCTCTGCCCCATACCCTGCGCTCTCTCTCTCTTTCTGCCCCATACCCTGCACTCTCTCTCTCTCTCTCTTTCTGCCCCATACCCTGCGCTCTCTCTCTCTCTCTTTCTGCCCCATACCCTGCGCTCTCTCTGTCTCTTTCTGCCCCATACCCTGCGCTCTCTCTCTTTCTGCCCCATACCCTGCTCTCTCTCTCTCTTTCTGCCCCATACCCTGCTCTCTCTCTCTCTTTCTGCCCCATACCCCGCTCTCTCTCTCTGCCCCATACCCTGCTCTCTCTCTCTGCCCCATACCCTGCTCTCTCTCTCTGCCCCATACCCTGCTCTCTCTCTCTCTGCCCCATACCCTGCTCTCTCTCTCTGCCCCATACCCTGCTCTTTCTCTCTCTCTGCCCCATACCCTGCTCTTTCTCTCTCTCTCTGCCCCATACCCTGCTCTTTCTCTCTCTCTCTGCCCCATACCCTGCTCTTTCTCTCTCTCTCTGCCCCATACCCTGCACTCTCTCTCTCTCTGCCCCATACCCTGCTCTCTCTCTCTGCCCCATACCCTGCGCTCCCTCTCTCTCTGCCCCATACCCTGTGCTCTCTCTCTCTCTCTCTGCCCCATACCCTGCTCTCTCTCTCCCATACCCTGCTATCTGCCCATACCCTGTTCTCTGCCCCATGCCCTGATATCTGCCAATACTTTGCTCTTTGCCACATGCCCTGATATATGCCCCATGCCCTGATGTCTGCCCATGTCCTGCTCTGTGCCCACATGCCCTGCTCTTTGCCTCAAATTCTGTGTGCCCCCTTGCCCTACTCTGTGCCCCCTGCTCTGATGTGTGCCCCCATGCGTGCCCCATGCCCCGATGTGTGCCCCCCATGCCCTTTTATGTGCCCCGTGATATGCCCTACTGTGTGCACCATGATGTGCTCTACAGTGTGCACCATGATGTGTCCTACTGTGTGCCCAATGCCCTACTATATGTCCCACTGTGTGCCCAATTCCCTCCTTTTGGCCCTGTGATGTGTCCTGAGCCCCCATGCCCTGCTGTCTGCTCTGTGCCCCCATGCCCTGCTGTCTACCCCATGCCCCGCTCTGTGACCCCATGCCCTGATGTCTATCCCATGCCCTTCTCTGTGCCCCCATGCCTTGATGTCTGCCCCATGCCCTTCTCTGTGCCCCCCATGTCCTGATGTCTGCCCCACACCCTGCTCTGTGCCCAATGCCCAGCTATATGCTCCCATGCCCCTAGGCCCTGCTGTGTGCCCCCATGATTTGTGTGGATGTAGCTTGAGTGTGGGCAGGGATACAGGGGGCCCCATGATCTCCTGTTGCCCGGGGGCCCCATGAGTTGTCAGTCCGCCCCTGTATCCGCTTGATATATTTTAACATGTTTGCCTTTAAGATATACAGTGCCTTGAAAAAGTATTCACACCCCTTGAAATTTTCCACATTTTGTCATGTTGCAACCAAAATAATAAATGTATTTTATTGGGATTTTATGTGATAGACACACACAAGGTGGCACATCATTGTGAAGTGGAAGGAAAATGATGATTGGTTTTAATTTTTTTTTTTTACAAATAAATATCTGAAAAGTGTGGCGTGCATTTGTATTTAGCCCCCTTTACTCTGATACATCTAACTAAGGCTGGCCATAAACTATACAATTTTCTTGTTCAACTTTCCTTTAGATTTACCAAAACCATTTAATATGAGGTCAAACCTAAACCCTTTCAATTTGTATGCAACCAGGTAGGCCCTTGAACTACATAGTTGAAGGCAGGGCCATCTTAATAGCATCATGGGCCCCTGGGCAAAGTGATGCTATGGGGCCTATACAAGGTTGCCATAATTTACGCACCTACTCTCAAGAATGAAATTAAAATATTTCTACTTTACAGCGTGTCACTTGCCATGTGTCAGGCTGGTAGTTGTAGTCCCCCTGTCATGCTGGTAGATGTAGTCCCCCTGTCATAGTTGTAGTCCCCCTGTCATGCTGGTAGTGCCCCCTGTCAGGCTGGTAGTTGTAGTCCCCCCTGTCATATTGGTAGTCCCCCTGTCATAGTTATAGTCCCCCTGACATGCTGGTAGTTCCCCTGTCATGCTGGTAGTTGTAGTCCCCCTGTCATATTTGTAGTTGTAGTCCCCTGTCATGCTGGTAGTTGTAGTCCCCCTAGTCCTAGTTGTAGTCCCCCTGTTATGCTGGTAGTTGTAGTCCCCCGTCATGTTTGTAGTCCCTTGTCATTTTGGTAGTTGTAGTCCCCTGTCAGGTTGGTAGTTGTAGTCCCCCTGTCATGTTGGTAGTTGTAGTCCCCCTGTCATGTTGTAGTTCCCCTGTTATGCTGGTAGTTGTAGTCCCCCTGTCATGTTGTATTCCCCCTGTTATAATGGTAGTTGTAGTCCCCCTGTCATGCTGCTAGTTGTAGTCCCCCTCTGTCATGCTGGTAGTTGTAGTCCCCCTGCCATGTTGTTAGTCCCCCCTGTCAGGCTGGTAGTTGTAGTCCCCCCGTCAGGCTGGTAGTTGTAGTCCCCCCTGTCAGGCTCATAGTTGTAGTCCCCCCTGTCATGCTGGTAGTTGTAGTACCCCTGTCATAGTTGTAGTCAGGGCTTTTTTTCTGGGGGAACTTGGGGGAACTCAGTTCCACCACCTTTGGCTCAGACCCTTTGGTGCCCGCTCACCACAATCACTTGTGAACACAGAAGTCTGGTTTCTGTGTTTACAAGTGACTGCTTTGTAACCCCCTGAACTCTGCACACTGTATGTAATGCAATTCTGGTATTTAATGCCCCTTTAAGACCCTTCTACTGTTTGTGAAATCTGAACGGATCGTGGTTGAGTTCCTGCACCTATTTTCTGAGAAAAAAAGCTCTGGTTGTAGTCATAGTTGTAGTCCCCCTGTTATGCTGGTAGTTGTAGTCCCCCGTCATGTTTGTAGTCCCATGTCAGGTTGGTAGTTGTAGTCCCCCTGTCATGTTGTAGTTCCCCTGTTATGCTGATAGTTGTAGTCCCGCTGTCATGTTGTAACCCCCCTGTCATGATGGTAGTTGTAGTCCCCCTGTCATGCTGGTAGTTGTAGTCCCCCTCTGTCATGCTGGTAGTCGTTGTCCCCCTGTCATGTTGTTAGTCCCCCCTGTCAGGCTGGTAGTTGTAGTCCCCCAATGTCAGGCTGGTAGTTGTAGTCCCCCCTGTCAGGCTGGTAGTTGTAGTCCCCCCTGTCAGGCTGGTAGCTGTAGTCCACCCCTGTCAGGCTGGTAGCTGTAGTCCACCCCCTGTCAGGTTGGTAGCTGTAGTCCACCCCCTGTCAGGCTGGTAGCTGTAGCCCCCCCCTGTCAGGCTGGTAGCTGTAGCCCCACTGTCAGGCTGGTAGCTGTAGTCCCCCCTGTCAGGCTGGTAGCTGTAACCCCCCCGTCAGGCTGGTAGCTGTAGTCCCCCCTGTCAGGCTGGTAGCTGTAGTCCCCCCTGTCAGGCTGGTAGCTGTAGTCCCCCCCTGTCAGGCTGGTAGCTGTAGTCCCCCCTGTCAGGCTGGTAGCTGTAGTCCCCCCTGTCAGGCTGGTAGCTGTAGTCCCCCCCCCTGTTAGGCTGGTAGCTGTAGTCCCCCCTGTCAGGCTGGTAGCTGTAGTTCCCCCTGTCAGGCTGGTAGTTGTAGCCCCCCCTGTCAGGCTGGTAGCTGTAGCCCCCCTGTCAGGCTGATAGTTGTATTCCCCCCTGTCAGGCTGGTAGCTGTAGTCCCCCCTGTCAGGCTGGTAGCTGTAGCCCCCCCTGTCAGGCTGGTAGTTGTAGTCCCCCCTGTCAGGCTGGTAGCTGTAGTCCCCCCTGTCAGGCTGGTAGTTGTAGCCCCCCCCCCTGTCAGGCTGGTAGTTGTAGTCCCCCCCCCTATCAGACTGTTAGTTGTGTTGTAGCCACTCACCCTCTGCAGCTCTCTCTCGATCTCCCGACTTTGGTGATGATATTCTCCCTCACAGCATACTCCATCACTGCCAGCACCTGGGGTTCAGATAGAAAAGGTTGGGGTTGTGGCGCTATAGAACAGTGGCATGTAGGTAAAAAAAAAAAAGTCTGCTGTACAAACTCCAAGTCCTTTGTTAAATGAAATAAAAAATAGATGGAAAATAAAAAGATAAAACCTGGAATGATGAACGATGATGTGGAAAACGACAGGGGGACACTGTTCTGTAAAGAGCTGATCTTCCCAAATACGCTGTTCAAGGGGCAAGCCTTCCAAGTGGGGGAGACCAGAGCAATGACTCCAACATGTACAGGAAAAAGAAAAAAGAAAAAACACAGAGGGCGCCTCCAGGTTGAGCATTATAAAGCTTTAATAGATTACAGGAAACAGTATGAACTTACATATAAAAATGATAAAATCCAGTATGCAGATTCAATCGGGATGATCCTGGATTAGGGGGAGATGTGGCGTCTTGCCGGGCTAGAAGTGTAGCTGATAGTGCTCCCAGGTAAACCTCCTAAGTCCGACCGTCCTTGGTGCAGGTGAAAGCCAGCTGGTACGGAGGACTAGATGGAAACGAGGCCCGGAGCGCAGCGTGAGCCTCGGTGACGTCACTATAATGCGAGGTTGCATTATAGTGACGTCACCGAGGCTCACGCTGCGCTCCTAAACTGGGCTCTGAAACCTAAACTGAGCAGTGAATCCCATTGGAAGTCTATAATGAGAAAATCTTGAAACTAAAATTTGGCCATTATCAAAGTTACTAGGCAAACTATTGTTTAAAATACATGCGTAGCAGGGCACTGCCATGGGGATTTTTAACAAAACCTTAACATAAAATATTTTTAACCACATCCCACCCAGCCTATAGTCAATTGACGTCTGAGCAGGACATTCGTCGATCCGGGGGAATGTCACATGATGTCCTCCTGGATGGGGCTGCGCTGTGGCGCAATCTATCACCAGCTGCGTCCATCAGACACAGCTGATGACTGATCAGTGTACCGGCTCACTGCCGGTACCATATGATCACTGTGACCACAGTAGATCACATAACAATTGCCATCCATTGTGTACAATTGAGCTGCTAGCTGTGATTGGTCACACTGATCACATGGCACAGACAGGGAAAATCACAACCTATCTTTACCATGCGATTAAATGTTACCAGATCAGCACTAATCATAACAAAACACACTGAATGAATCTGTTTCATTCAGTAAAAATGGTTGCTTATACCAGTGAAGTTCATCAACAATCATAATCTGAAAAAACAAAATCACGATCACTTCCCCAGAGTAGTACAGTGTGACTATTGTAACCCTGTATTTCTCTGGTTACAATATGTAAGAATTTTTATTTTATAATTTTTTTTTTATATTGTCACCAGTCAGTATCACTGATTATCTCCACACTATGTTTTAATTTCTTTATTTTCTAAAAAAAATTGTGACCAAAAAAATAAACAATTTACAACTTTAAAAAACTTGCTACGCCTCTTAATAAATACCTTGGACTTTCTGCTTTCCAAAAAGAAGGGGTCATTTGGGGAATATTTGTACTGTGCTGGTGTTTTAAGGCCTCAAGAAATGATCCAATTTCAGGTATATATATAATATTTTGTGGACTCTATAATTCACCTAGGACTAAATTATATACATGGCTTTGGGTTATTTTCACCAAAAAATTTAGTAAAACACATGTTGGCCTAAATTTATGAAAAAAATATATTTATTTGCAAAATGTTATAACAGACACCAAAAAATTTATTTTGGTCTTTTTTAATTTAGCAAAAAAAAAAAAAAAAACCACAGATGATTAACACAGATGATTAATAAAGTGAAATGATGAGCGCAACTTAACTAAACTAAATAAAACAATCAATCCTAAAATAAACAAGTGAGCACCACTAAATGCAAAATGGTGGTAGTTCAAATGAATTCCAAAAATCAGACAAGTGTAATGTTCCAAATAAGTGCGATCCAGTGAAACAAATAGTGTGGATCAACCAATGACAAGGCTTCTGTCCATGTGAACAATGAGACCATCCAGATGAGACTTCAAAGATGAACGTGCTCACAGAGCGCTTACCTTCCAGAAGGAAGAAAGGGGCATCAACACAATCACCGATGGTCCTGTAGATAACCGTCTCTGGTGTAAGCCTTTAGCCAAAACTTGCCACAATCAGGGTCCGTTCACCGTGGGATTGGAGCATGGAGGGATGTTTTGAAGAAAAATTAAGCTCACATAGTGAAGTATGTAAAACTTAAATAAAATAAAACACACTTACAAAAGAAAAACGAATAAAACGCCAAACAACGGCACCTCCGGTCGGACGGTCAGGGTGTCACGTCACTTCCGGTCAACCTTACG
The DNA here is from genome assembly GCA_029574335.1 of Rana kukunoris. Lineage (NCBI taxonomy): Eukaryota > Metazoa > Chordata > Amphibia > Anura > Ranidae > Rana > Rana kukunoris. The sequence goes on from CM056049.1 coordinate 390,738,112, forward strand.
TGTTGCGTCACGTCACGTGACTTCATCAGAGGTTACCAAGGGCCTATCGGATACAATCTTTTATAGGTAAAAAGCGGAAATAAACTCGTGGCCATTTTCGATCCCGCATCAAAACGGAAGTATCTCTGCGGCCATTTTCGATAAGGGAAAAAGCCTGTTGTCTGAATAAATCTCCAAAGCAAATGCCAACAAACTACAAATTATAGATGTGCCATGGAGTTCATTTGTGTTAACCACTGTGCTTCTATGTATCCCGAACTCCCAATCATATTCAACCTGTCGTCGAAACGGGAATACCGTAACGGCCATTTCCGGAAAGGGAGACGTATAGCGTGACATAAGCGAATTCGGGCAAACATTGCACAAGGGAAGATGTTAGGTATAAAGCTCCTGTGCTTCTATAGGGGCCAGTAATTGACTTATATAAATGCAAATTATACTGAAACTTAATAATTAATCACCCAAATCAGTATGGAGGCTAAAATAGAATTGGACTGGTATTAAAATGGGGAGAGGGGGTTGTCAACTAGGACTGAGTTACACCCCTTCCGCTTACATGAAATACATAACCAATCTAACTAAAATAAGGTCAAGTTAATAACTTAATACCATTAAAATAAAATAGATATTAAAATAAGTAATAATAGAGTTTAAAAATTACTCAGAAAACAATTTAAATCGAACTCTACGTTCAATCCATTAGGGACCATGGTATTCAGAGAGTGAATCCACTGGGATTCCATCTGGCTGATGGACCTAACCAGATGGGCTCCTCTCCAGGGCTTATTAAATTTGTCTATGCCCCAAAAAGAAAGATGTTTGGGGTCTTTGTTATGTTTGTCCGCAAAATGTCGACTGACACTGTGCTTGGAAAAACCATTCTCAAAATTCACAACGTGTTCTTTTATGCGAACCATCAATGCTCTTTTCGTCCTTCCTACATACTGTAGGTTACAGCTACATTGTAGCACATACACCACGCCTTCTGTATGGCAACTAATGAAATTCTTGATTTGATGGCACTCATTAGTATGAGTGCCTATAAATTGTGTCCTCTTCTGTTGAGGACACTTAGATCGTTTACAGGCATAGCAATATTTACAAGGAACAAATCCTTTAGTGTTAAAAAACGTATAACCACTTTTGGGTGAAGGATCCACTACATTTTTCACAAGTATGTCCCTAATGGTGGGGGCTCTTTTATACACAATGTTGGGCATTTCCGGTAAGATGGATTTCAAATGCCTATCCCCCTTCAACACATGCCAATGTCTTTTTAGCAATTTTGCCACATCCTTGTGTTGAATGTTATAGTCCAGGATGATGGCCGGGGCTGTCATATCACGCTGTTTTTTCACATTTCCCTGTAACATCGTATTTCTATCAAGACCAGCGACTTCTTGAATCTGTCTTTGAACGAACTCGTGGGAATAGCCTTTCGCTTTAAATCTCTCTCCTATAAATGTTGCTTGAGCTAAGAAATCAGTATCTTTAGTGCAGTTTTGTTTAATCTGAACCAGTTGTCCTTTCGGTATATTCAGCAACCAAGATGATTACCCGCCTTAATACCGGGCCTATTCTGGCACGTCTCTCCTTAATGTTAAAATCATAATTTTTTTGCTAGGAAATTACTCAGAACCCCCATACATTATATATATATATATATATATATATATATATATATATATATATATATATATATATATATTTATGGTCGTGGCCCTCTGACTGAGAGTGATGTGGATCACATAAACACGCGACAAGACTTACAACATAAATAGACCTGAAGTGTGCCTTGGTGGTCTGGTCAGTATGCCAAGAAAAGGGGGCATACCCAAAGTAAGTAATGGGTAGTTAATTGAAGAAGGATATGCTGAGAAGTGCCCTGAAAAAGGGAAGGGCGGGAGGGTGTCGAATGCGATTGAATGCGCAGACTCACGGACATGAGGTGAGCTGGGAAGAGTCGGCCCAGTGACGTGTAGTACTGCACACTGAACCGACAAAGAGCATGTGTGAGTGGGCTGCTTAAATACCCTCCGGGCTCCTCCCATAAACTCAGGCCACCATACTGGCCTTCTTATATACAGTATATTATATAAAAGAAAATTATATATATATATATATATATATACACATATATTTAGCAGACACCCTAGGGCATAAAGTGTCTGTCATTGCAACTTTTTATCTTGCACGGTATTTGCGTAATAATTTTTTTAATTCATTAAAAAATAACAAAACAGTAAAGTTAGCCCAATTTTTTTGTATAATATGAAAGATGATGTTATGCTGAGTAAATAGATACCTACAGTTACTTGTCACTCGTTAAAATTGCGCACACTCATGGAATGAGTGTATAAACTTTGGTACTTAAAAATCTCCATAGGCGACTCTTGAATTTTTATTTTTTTTACAGGTTACCAGTTTAGAGTTACAGGTCTAGTGTTAGAATTGGTTCTAGTTTCTTCCTTTGAACGCAAGCACAGCCGATCTGCGTTACAAATGACATAATTTCCTGGTATGGACGGCCTGTTACCGCCCACCAGATGTTGTCATGCAGATCGGATTGGTGTATCCATTTCCTGCCAGTTACTTGCATCACTTCCTGCCATTTCCTGCCAGTTACTTGCATCACTTCCTACTTCCTCCTGTGATTGTGCTTTAATATGCACAGCTGATGGCCATTCTAATCTGACCTATCAAGCACTTGGTTACTTGGTTTGCCAGGATTTTACATATACATATGGGCGTGCTTGTGTCATTGGCCACGCCTCTGATGATATCCAACTTTGGATGAAACATGTCAGGCTGGCTGATACAAGCACTTTGAGAGCAGTGGATTTTTTATGTCATGATGATCTTTTTTCACCTGTAAGTAGACTACAATAAATTTTAGTATGTTTTACCCTACGGGCTTCACTATTGTTGCTTTTGCTTCTCTTCATTGGTTAATTCCATGTGATGATTGCACAATATATCCATCCATTGTTCGAGTCTTGGAATTTCTTGATATTATGCTGATCGATCCATCTGGTTTGGAATATCGTTTTCTTATTAACCCTCTGCATTTTATGATTACAACGCCTGTTGCTCATACCAGAGGCGGCTCTAGGCTTGGTGAGACTTGGAGAGTCATGAGGGCAAGCAGCCTCTGCATCTACAGGCAACAGTGCTGGTCGTGGACACTGTGCATCCTCATCAGCAAGTGGCCGTGTGACACGCTCGTCCTTGTTTTCGGTAGCTGAGCCGCAACATGCCAAAGACTTGGTAGAGTGGATGACCAAGCCATCCTCATCCTCCTCATCCTCTCTCACCCATTCTCAGGGTACTTTGTCTGGCAAAGTAGCTGCCAAGGTGTCCTCTTCCCTCTGCTCAATGGCATCACTTACTCCTTTCCTAGTCCCACTATGTCCTCCTGAGGAGTCCCACGAACTGTTTGAACACAGTGTTGGGTACATGCTGCATTAAGATGCGCAGCGTTTTGAAGGCTCCGATGATGGAACACAGATAAAGGAAGGCAGTAATGTGAGCCCAGAGAGAGGGGGTGCCCAAGAAGGACAGCAATCTGGCAGTCATCTTCCCTCAGTTGCAGCATACTGCCAGGTTTCCGACAGTGATGAGGAGGGAGGGGATGATGAGGTCACTGACTCTACATGGGTGCCTGATAGGAGAGAGGAGGAGGAGGCACAGGCACATCTCCAAAGAGGCAGTATGCCCTCCAGGGGACAGCTTAAGGGCAGCACACCAACTGCATTACATCGCAGGGCTACGCCTGTGCAGGGCGCTGTTGTGTCTCAGAATTACTACAAAAAGTTCTTTGGTGTGGGCCTTTTTTGAGACATGTGCATCCGATCGCACCGTTGCTATTTGCTATTGCTATTTGCAACATATGTCTCAAGCGTATCTCGCATGGCCAAAACATCAACCCTGACCAAACATGTCGACCTGCCATGCAGTTCGTTGGCAAGCATACCTGAAAGACCCACACCAGTTGGTAGATTCTGCCCCCTTCCGAGAGTTTGTGGAATGTGCGGTACCTCAGTGGCAAGTTCCCAAACGCCACTTTTTCTCACAGAAGGCGATTTCGGCTCTCTACCGGCATGTGGAAGGCAATGTCCATGCCTCGCTGGACAGAGTGGTCAGTGGTAAGGTGAATATTAGATATGTGCATTCCCATTCGTACGAATGTTATTTTCGTACGAAAATGTTCATTTTCGTACCCGCAGGATAATGTGTACATACGAAAAAATTAAAGCACCAAAATACGAAAACTACGAGATTACGAATGAGCCGCATAACGAACAACCGCAAATACGAACGGATGATCCGACGAAAAAAAAACGACAAAACGAAAACGGCAAAAGAACAAAAATTACATCTATAACAAAAGATTTGCATTCTGTATTTTGTTTGAATCCTTTTTCTGTTTGTTTTCAGTCCTATGTTCATTGTTCATATGACATCTATAACAAAAGATTTGCATTTTGTATTTTGTTTCAATCCTTTTTCTGTTTGTTTTCAGTCCTATGTTCATTGTTCATATGACATCTATAACAAAAGATTTGCATGCTGTATTTTGAATTCAAAATACGAACAGAAAAAAGGAATTTAAAATACAGAATGCAAATCTTTTGTTATAGATGTCATATGAACAATGAACATAGGACTGAAAACAAACAGAAAAAGGATTCAAACAAAATACAGAATGCAAATCTTTTGTTATAGATGTCATATGAACATACGACTGAAAATAGCAAAAGAAAAGGGTTTCAAGATACTGCAAATCATTGACGAAAATTCACGAAAATGATTGTCTAACAAGTAACGAACATGAATTAAACAGAATAACGAACCATCCCGCATGTACGAAAATAAAACAGTGACGAAAATACGAAACGATCGGAATACGAAAAAATCGCGTCATACGAAAAACGAATGGGAACAAACAGGAAAACGAGTGTCTTACGAAAAACGAACGAAAACGAAAAAACGGAACGATAGGAAACAGAACAAAAAAAAACGATTTTTTTTTCTGTGCACATGTCCAATGCATATTACCGCTGACTCATGGTCCAGCAGGCATGGACAGGGACGTTACCTCTCTTTCACGGCGCATTGGGTGACTCTGCTGGCAGCTGGGAAGAATGCAGGGCAAGGTACAATAGTGTTGGAGGTTGTTCCGCCACCACGCCTCCAAAACACTACTACTGGTTGTGACACACCTCTCTCCTCCACCCCTTCCTCTTCTTCTTCCTCTGTGGCCTCTTCCTGTGCTGATGTGTCCTCGGAACCAGCCGTGCTCCGTAAGCGTACGAGGGGCTACGCAGGAATACAGGCAAAGAGATCCTATGCGTTGCTAGAGCTGGTGTGCTTGGGAGACAGAAGCCTGGGGCAGAGGTTTTGTCAGCTCTTCAGGGGCAGGCTCAGAGGTGGTTGACGCCATGCCAGCTTAAGCCAGGAATGGTGGTTAGCGACAATGGCACCAACCTCCTCTCTGCCCTGCGACAGGGACAACTGACCCATGTGCCCTGTTTTGCTCATGTTCTGAATTTGGTGGTGCAGCATGCCAGGAAATCTGTGTGCATTTCAGAAAGTCATATAATGCCACTGCTCGGCAGACCTCCAAAGGGAATACAACCTGCCCAAGAACCGCCTAATCTGTGACATGCCCACCAGATGGAACACTACATTGGCCATGCTGCAGCGGCTGCACACGCAGCAGAGGGACATCAATGAGTACCTGTGCCAATATGGCAGCAGAACTGGGTCAGGGGAGCTTGGTTTTCTTTCCCCACGCCAGTGGGCCTTGATCAGGGATGCATGCACTGTCCTGTCACCATTTGAGGAGGCCACGAGGATGGTGAGCAGTGACAGTGCATGCATCAGTGAGACTGTTCCTCTTATTCACATGTTGGAGCACATGCTACGTGGAATAATAGACAGGGCCCTTGAGGCAGAACAGAGGGAGGAAGAGGAGGACTTCCTTACCTCTCAAGGCCCCCTTTATCCAGACAGTGGTCCTGCTTGCCCGCCTAGCACACAGGAAGAGGACGAGGAGGAGGAGGATTTTGGCTTACTGGGTCTTAAGGATGGATCACTGGCCAGAGCTTGCACAGTACGCAATTGAGCTACTGGCTTGTCCTGCATCCAGCGTTCTTTCAGAACGCACATTCAGTGCTGCTGGAGGCTTTGTGCGCCTCTCCACAGGGTGCGCCTCTCCAAATGAATCAGGCTTGGATCACCACCAGCTACCAAGCACCTGATGCTGATGTAACTGAATAATTTTTTTGAAATGTCAGATCCCTTTAAGACTGCCTATGCTGATGCTGAGTGACTATCCTGTTATGCTGATTGAATATCCTTCTCCTTCTCAATGATCTTGCTGATAGCTTGTAAGAACATTGTTGGTTCTGGGCACCGCCACCAGTGGCTAAGGCTCAATTTTTCTTCCCCTGATACAATACTTTGCATGTGGCTCTTTGCTGCGCTCCAACTAGAGTATCTGTGAGGGGTTGCAGTGTTGTGGCACCAGCACCAGTGCCTAAGGCCCAATTTTTCTGTCCCTGTTTAACAGGGGCATATAATTAAAATTTTTGATGCAATGCTTTGCAGCGGGCTCATTGCTGTGCTCCAACTAGAGTATCTGTGAGGGGTTGCAGTGTTGTGGCACCAGTGCCTAAGGCTCAATTTTTCTGCCCCTGTTCAACAGGGGTGTGTAATTACAATTCATGATCTAATATTTCACAGCAGGGCGTTCCAGCGCCCACCAAGACTAACTGTGAGGGGTTGCAGTGGTGCTGTGGCAACACCAACACTTAGGGCCCAAATTTCTGCAGCGTACGGCAGGCCCCTACTTTCAAACATCCAACTTACAAACGACTCCTACTTGCAAACGGAAGGAGACAACAGGAAGTGAGAGGAAATCTACCCCTAGGAAGGGAAATTCTCTTTTGTAAAAGGTGTCTCCTGTCCTGATGCTTCATCAAAATCCTTGTTTCACAAAAAAAAAATTTTTTTTTCAAAAAATCATTTGTCTTTGGGACAGAAAGTGAGGTGCATTCTTCTGAACAGATGCACACAGACAGCAAAACAAATGTTGCAGGGGTGATAACCCTTCTCTATGTTTTCAGAAAAGCTTAACAAAAGATTCTATGGCTGAAGCTACACTTTAAATAAGTAACAGTTCAAAATTACAAACAGATTCTACTTAACAACAAACCTACAGTCTCTGTCTTGTTTGCACCACCTGTATACTGCTGTTCAAATTATATAGGGCCAAAGGGGCTTGTAATGACCTGGGGGAGGAGGGTGGGGATTATAGTAATTTCATTTTGTGCAAGGACAGTTCTAAACATGTGCCACTACTATAGACATCCAGCACATACGATATTTAAAGGAATTTTTCATTTTTTTTTCACTTTTCGCATCATTAAAATCGCTGCTCCAGAAAAAAACGACCGTATTAAAACTTTTTTTTCCATTGATACATGTTCCCTGGGGCAAGACCTGGGTTCTCAAAGACGTTTTCCAACAATAACTTGCATATGGGGCATTCAAATGAGCAATTTTGAATTTGAACGTTCGAGTCCCATTGACGTCAATGGGGTTCTAAATGTTTGCACGAACGGTCGGTCCGCTCGAAGGTTCTGGTGCGAACCAAACGCGGGGATGTTCGGCTGATCCCTAGTCGCTAACTTCAGGTGACTGGACACTGGCGAAAGGTTTGCTGGGAACATCCTCAGTGCATGCTCATATAACCCCACCTACTCTATGGGACTCCAGTTTTGTGGTAAGCAATAAAGAGTAACAGAGAACAGAAGGGAGGGACCTGTGTCCTCTATTATACAATAGCATTTACAGCTAAATCAAATATCCCTTTATCTTAATTTTACAGTATAAGACTTGTAGTCATGGACTATGGGACATTCCCAAGTAATAAACTGAGGAGTGGGTTACAACATGGTAAACAGCAGCACATAGGCTCACAGAAAACAAGGGACAACAGACCCAAAACATTCTGATTGCAGCTTAAATAGATTGTAAAGTCTTGTTTTTTCCCCCTATAAAAATAGAAAATACGTTATACTTACCTGCTCTGTTGCAGTGGATTTGCATAGAGCAGCTCGGATCCTCTTCTCAAATCCTTTTTTGTGATCCTGGTCCCTCCCTTCTGTTCAGTCCCCCCACAGCAAGCGGCTTGCTATGGGGGCACCCGAGCTGAGTCACAGCTACCTGTGTCCATTAGGACACAGAGCCCCAACCTGGCCCTGGCCCTGCCCCCTCTCTTCCCTGATTGGTTAGCTGTGTCTCAGCAAATCAGGAGAGAGAATCTCAGATGGCTGAGACTGTCATGGACATCGTTGGATAGAGATGGGGCTCAGGCAAGTGTTTGGGTGGCTGATGCACACAGAAGGCTTTTTATCTTACTTTCAATAGTTTTTATTACATTTTTCATGAATAAAAACAACTGGAAAATAAAACATTGATACCTTCTGATAAATGTTGTATTTATGACAAAGAGTTGCTTATTAGAATACATTGACCCATAAGTGAATCCTATTTTGCGGGAGTAGAATTGGCAACCCTGCTTAGACACCCCTACTGTGTCATGGATTAAGGGGTATGAGGCCAGTCCATATTTTAACCTTCAACGTTTTTGCTAAGTTTAAAGAAGGATACAATCTTACAAAAGGTAAATGGAGTGGAGTAGTTGTCGCCCCTTGGAGCCCCCGCCCAAATGGGGTAGGCATACCGCCCCCTGGGAGGGGGACTGAGAAGACCACACGAATCCCACAGCCCCAACTAGGTGACCACCAGCAACTCATCAAGATGAACCAGAAACAGCTCAAGTAAATCTAGTATAACTGGAGAGAGTACGGGGTATAGAGGAAAATAGAGTAATGCCGCATACACACGATCGGGAATTACGACAAGAAAACTTTGGCTCAAACTTGTGTTGCATACACACGGTCACACAAATGTTGTCTGAAATTCTGACCGTCAAGAATGCGGTGACGAACAACACTACAACGAGCCGAGAAAAATTAAGTTCAATGATTCCGAGCATGCGTCAAATTGATTCAGAGCATGCGTGTTTTTTTGTGCGTCAGAATTGCATACAGACAATCGGAATTTCCCTTTTCCCGTCGGAAGATTTGAGAACCAGCTTTCACATTTTTGCTGTCAGAAATGCTGGACAGAAAAAGTCAGATGGGGCGTTACGCTAAAGTTAGTGGGGAATGGGAGAGTTACGTGGCTCCCATTCACAATTTGTCAAATTTAGGCTGCTGTCATTCCCAGAACTGTCCTGTGGGTTGGTCTGCGTTCCAGGGGTGTGTTTCCACCCCTGGGCGGCGCATGGCACTAGATGGATTCTGGCAGACTCGTTTTCCTCAGCAGCCAATCAGAAGGGTTGGTTCCCTCGCTAAGGAATGCTGAGGGAGGCTATATATGGGGCAGCCGCCTTGGCCTGAAGCCCGTTTTTGCTTTCTGCGGGGTCCGAGTTCCAGGTGCGGCACCCACCTTCGGGGTGCATGCATCCATGGACCCCGCAGCCGTGGCCTATCTGGCCGAGGTTGCGCACCATGCAGAGCTCTACTCTGACATAGAGAGGGATCCCAGTAGCTGCTGGGTCCCAAACCTTTTCTGAAAGGATCCCTAACTAAATCTATTGGGAGGACTTGCTCATTTCAATTTCACGCTCACTCAAGTACTAGGCCTGTAGCAGAGGCCCGAGCCAGGCCTGTGGCAGAGGCCGGGTCCTCTGAACATGTGCAAGTGACGTTCCGGCTGCCAGGCCTGTGGCAGGGGTCTGTAAAGCGCGAATAGTCTCTCACCAAACTTTTACTAACACAAAATCAAAAAAAGCAGCCCCAAGGGTGGTGCCATCCGAACGGAACTTCCCCTATATAGCCCTGTCCTACATGTTGTACATCACCGCGCTTTGCTAGAGCATTTTTTTCCCACGATTGTGTGTAGGCAAGGCCGGCTTTACAATAATTGGGTTGAAAAAAAACGTATTTTTTTCTATACCATTAAAAATGGTCGTGTGTACGCGGCATTAGAGTCTTTCTTCCACAAAACAAGGCTGTGGAAAAAAGGAAGGCAGGAGCACGTCTTCGTTCAGATGAAAACCAGACACTACCTTAGACAAAAAAGGTTGGGTGGGGATGCATCACCACCTTGTCCTTATGGACAACTAGGTATGGCTTTTTACAAGAAAAAGCTACCAACTCTGATGCCCTTCTTGCAGAAGTTACAGCAACTAAGAAAACAAATTTCTTTGTCAAGAGGACCAAAGAAATATCTTGCACTGGTTCAAAAGGCTGTTTTTGTAAAACTGACAGAACCAGATTCAAATTCCATGGGCACAAGGGAACCATATGCATTACCCCTAGTATAAAAGCCCGGACCAAGGAATGTGAGGCAGGCGGCCTTTGAAAAACACTGACAAGGCCGAAATCTGACGCTTGATTGTACTCAAGGCCAATTTAATTTCTACCCCTAACTGGAGGAAGGCAAGAAGTCCATCTATGACATACTTCTGAGGATGCCATTTCCTAGCCTGACACCAAGTATGTTAAAAAATATATATTTTAATACAAAACTAAAAAATACAATTTTACAATATAGAAAAATATTATTAACGTAGATAGAATATAACCATATGGATTATAGATTCATAGATAGTGGAACAAATCCTTTGAAGTCGCCTACGCGTTTCACCGTTGGGCTTCCTCAGGACGAGACAAACAGGATTTTGGAGAAGAATATAGACAGTTGTATAATCTGGAACAATATATGTAACATTAGTACAGTATTGAAACTGTATTTCTGGTTGCTATAAAACATAAGGAAAAAACATAAATGCAAAATTGAAATTAAAAAATCGTAAAAGAAGAAAATTACATGTATGCATATATATGTACAGCGTGGCTACGTCACCTAGTGCATCACGATATGTATATTCATCCACAGGGTTCCGGAAACATCAACAGAATGCCAGAGTTATTCAATTATAGACAGAGTCACTTATTATGACGTAGTGGAAGAGTCTAAACAAAAATATATATAATTTTCAGTATATACTGTTGCCGGCAAAGTTGTAAAGGGTTCAAGAAATGAGACAAAGCAAGGAAAGAAAAATCTATATAGTATACGATTACACACAGAAGGGATAAGTAAAGAGGCCTGTATAGTATAAAGTTAATGGATATTCTCAAGCAAACATACCAATAATCCATATAGTAACATCAATGGTAATAATCCCCGGGTGCCAGGGACTGTGTGATACAGCAAGCCACCAAAGTGGATTCCAGGAGCTCTGCCACTATGACAAAAATTAGACAGCAGCCCCTTTTCTGTAAGGGGATATAAGTAGACGTAAGGTGGGTAAATAAATCTATCCATTCATGTAAATCCCCCTATATTGATGTATCTACATCCACAAGGAGGGACAAAGGCTTGCTATAACAACAAAGCGGTGTATATAGAAAAGTACCTGGACAGTCCTCTGGTGGCGTTACAACTGGGCCAGTTCCTATACAGAGTCAAACAGCCATGCAGGGAAAGGATCCAAAATATAATTTGAAAGATCACTTTGTGTCATCAGTGTGACCTGCGTCAGCAAAAACAATGCTGGGGGAGCAAAAGCAAACATATACCATCACCAAGCTATCCAATATATCCCTTAACCAAGTGCAAAGGGAATACTTACTATCAAGAAAACTCGTCTGTGTGTGCCCCAGGGTCACAACCTGTGTACGCTGTGGGTTGTGTCAGCTGGGTTTAAATAGGCCGCAAACTAGACGTAATGATGTCATCTCCGTGTGTCACGTCGGCGGCAGCGCATAAACAGAAGAGCAAACTTGAAAAGAGGAGAGCGGGCATGGCAGATAGCCTGACGCAGCCGCCTCGAACGTCTCTGATTGGTTAGGGGGTGTGTCGCCAAACATCCAGGTAAACACTGGGCCGTAAGATGAATGGAGTGACGCCGCACACATGCGTCACACCCACATGAACACACAAGCCAATCAGATCACTCTCCACAGAGAAGAAGCAAAGAAAGAGGACAGAGACGGGACACCGGCACAGCAGGCAGCACAGCACAATGGCCCCAAAAGTCTCTAAGTGGCCCACAGGACATATCCAGGGCACGCGACCACATAACATGCTGGCTGCACGCACCAGTGTCATATCCAGCAGCGAAAACTCGGCCGTCAGCACGGCACATACAAAGCACACATCAGAGGCCAGAGTGGCCGCAGGGTATCACACACGTCACACATATGTACCACAATTTACAGCCTCGGATGGAACGGCAACCACGACATCGCAGGAACCATTAGCAGTAGATAGAAGAAAAAAGCACTTTCCAAAAGGAATATACACTTGTGGCCAGACCAGTATGAAAAAAATATTTAAAATTAGATAGGTGAAATATCTATGAGTGATGCACTAAACGCTTCGCCACATTTATACAATACAGAACATATAACTTCCCAAACGATGTACAGACAGAATATTTAAATGCAAATAAATTAAAATACTTCCTAATTAGTGTTACACAAATATGGGGATAGTATAGTATTCATAAAGGATGATCTAGGGGGACGTGGCTACCGTGCGGCTGTATGGACGCCTGAGGCAGGAGCTCGGCTTCAGCGTTGGGGATATCGGCTCCCGGAGGCACCGAGGGCTACTATAACCCACCCGTGAGGCAAGCTACTAACCTGCACGTCTACCGGGGATGACGAAAAAACGGAAGAACGCCGTTCATCCGGCGAAACTGGAGGATTTTTTCTCCCCCAAGCCTAGCAGCGCGCTCCAAGATGACGCCGACGGCGGTTCTCCGGCCTCAGGAGGAGGCTCCTCCATCTCAACACTGAGCACGGGATCGAGGGCTGGGACGCAGCGCCGCTCCCCAGAGGCATCCACTCCGCTCTCCTGCAGCCCGGTCAAATCGAAACCCCGTCTTTCAGCTGAGCCGAACGGTTCTCAGGTCAGTGCATTGCAGGGGTCCATGGAAGACACACGTGAGCTCTCAGCTCCCATAAAAACCTTCCCTACCTCCAATCTCCCGGTCTCTGACACTACCTTAAAGGACATGCTGGTCTCCCTGTGGAGCTCCCTACACTCAGAAATGATGGAGTGCATGAGAAGCTTCAGGACGGAGATGGGGGAACTAGGGGGCAGAGTAGATCATGTTGAAAGGAAAATGGGAGAATATGCTTCCTCCTACAACTCCCTGGTGGACTCTCACAATGACCAGACAGATGAAGTCGCATGGCTCAGGGCTAAAGTCGCAGATCTCGAAGATAGATCTCGACGGAACAACGTCAAATTACGGGGTGTCTCTGAGACTGTCCTACCTGCCCAGCTCCAGCAATACGCCTGTGAGCTTCTGGGGTCACTTCTGCCTTCCATACCTGAATCTGAGCTGGTAGTCGATCGGATACACCGTCTGCCCAAACCTGCCCACCTCCCGGAGAATATTCCTAGAGACGTCCTGATGCGGGTACATTTCTACTATGTTAAGGACCAATTTATGCTGGCTTTCCGCAAAAATCCCCACTCATCAGATCGATTCGCCAATCTACAAGTATATGTAGATCTCTCGCAGCACACAATGCAGGGACGCGGGTCCCTTGTCCCAGTGGCGAAGGCTCTCCGCAACCACAACATCACCTGCAGGTGGGGCCGGCCAGCCAAGTTTGTTATAGCCAAGGAGGGTGTCACGTACCTGGGTGAAGTCTGAAATGACGAAGTTAGCCTCTCTTGAATCTCCGGCCCTGGTCCCGCTGAGGGTGGAGACAGGGGAAACCAAGGGCCAGGGGAGACACGAGTGCCTGTAGATGTGACTTGGGAAGCCCGCAACCGGTGATGCAAGTCCAGCAAGGTGGGAAGTCACAGCAGTTCGCAGGGACGAAGTCGCAGCAGGTTGCAGGGACGAAGTCGCAGCAGGTTGCAGCAGCGAAGTCGCAGCAGGTTGCAGGGACGAAGTCGCAGCAGGTTGCAGCAGCGAAGTCGCAGCAGGTTGCAGGGACGAAGTCACAGCAGGTTGCAGCAGCAAAGTCGCAGCAGGTTGCAGTAGCGAAGTCGCAGGTACCCGGGAGGTAGAGCGGAGCCAAACAGGGAGCAGGATCGTGGTCACATGGGAAGCCGGGTTCAGCAACGAGCGGGCAGCGAAGTACCAAGTCATCAGGCAGGAAACAGGGTCACGTGGAAAGCCGAGATCAGAAACCAAGAGTCAGGGGTGAAGCGAGTCCAAGACAAGGTCAAGGAAGCCAAGGATCAGTAACCGGGATCAAGAGCACGGGACAGGCACAGGACACAGGAACCGGAACCGCTGAGATCCGTCAGCACTCGGCTAGGGTCAGAGCATCCTTTAAATAGACTGTTTGGCGCCAACAGACGCGGGCGCGCGCTCCCGTGCACGTGCGCGTGCACGCGCGCACCCGCGAATTCACGCGCGCGCGCGCTCCCGCTCGCTCCCGCGAATTCGCGGGGACAGTTCTAGCAGCTCTCTTACAGACGGTGCTTCAAATGTAGTCGGGACCCTAGAAGAGGGTCTTGCACTCCTGCGCAAATGGGACATTCTCCCTGGGCATCCCCCACTTGAAGCGGGCCCTGCCTCCTCCTCTCCTGGAGCTCAGTCCCGTGACGGCTGGACACTGGTGTCGCATAGGCGCAACAACAAGAAGAAATCTTAAAGCCCTTGTGCCCCAGGAATCTTGTTACTCTGTGCACTACTTGATCCCCTGACCCCACTGGAGCTCCTTCCCACAAACTTCCCCTCCTTGAAATATGTGCAGCTACCCTGCATCCGGATCCCGGCTGGGATCTCCCTTTTTACGCTCATCGTTTTTTGTTTATGTTATAACCTTTCTATTTTCAGTTCTCATGACTTTTCCCCATTTCCTTGTTTCCCTTGAGATGGATCCTGCTCTGTTTTCAATGAAGACGCTCCACTCATCGCCTACACCTGCCTCCTGGACCTGGCTGGATATGGAGGACCCACCGTGGTGTCACAAGGTACTGTTTTCACTCTCCTGCTTGATCAATTATGGCGCTGACAGTTACCTCCTTTAATGTCCGAGGCCTGAACCACCCGGTCAAACGGGCTTCTGTGTAGAGAGAGGCACTGAAGCTGCATTCGGACGTCCTTTGCCTTCAGGAGACACACCTGATGGCATCAGGTGCACCTCCCTTCTCTCACATTAGATTCCCCCACATCTTCCAGGCTCCCGCTCCCAAAAAGCAAAAAGGGGTCCTCATCGCTATCAAGGATACTGTTAATTTTTCCCTCCAAGACTCACTGGCCGATCCTGACGGCAGGTTCTTGGTTTTAATTGGTTCCTTCAACAACAAATTGTACACACTGGTCAACCTCTATGCGCCCAACACTCACCAGCTCCGTTTCCTGAGGAAACTTTTCTGCAAAATCAACAAGATACGGAAAGGTGCTTTGGTTATATGTGGGGACTTCAACCTGACGGTTGACTTTGAGATGGACACCACCTCTAGAGCCAAACGCTCCATGCCTACCTTACACTCCCTGTAACATGCTGAAAGTGTGTTTGATGTCTGGAGATGTCAACATTCATCCGAAAGGGACTACTCTTTCCATTCCTCCAGACATAACTCCTACTCACGTATTGACTTAATATGGGTTGACAAAGGGTTATTGCAGAGAGTGCCCTCGTCCGCCATCCACGACATCACGTGGTCTGATCACGCCTCGGTGTCGGTGGTGGTGGACGGGGGGGCCCCGGTCTCCTCGCCCTTTGTATGGAGGGCAGACTCCTATGTACTTCAGCAACCCTCCCATGTGGCCTACCTCTCCACTCAGCTAAAGGAATTTTTCACTGTGAATTCTGGTTCTGTCTCCAGTCCGTTCTCTGTCTGGTGTGCTCATAAGGCATATGTTAGAGGCCTTCTAATTCAACTTAGTGCACGGGTAAAGAGGCAGAGGGCACAGAAACTAGATTCCATACATGCTGAAATTCGCTCTCTTAAGTCACAGAACAGGCAGGCTCCCGACGCCCCAACCTTAGGCCAAACTATTTGGGCTGCGTTCAGACCTTAGGAGACTGATTCTTGAACGCTATGACAAACATGTCCAATCCCTTAAATTGTCCCACTATGCTTCCGGTAACAGGGCGGGCAAGCTTCTAGCTCAGCGACTGAAAAGTCCCAGGACGAAAACTACTATCCCCTTTCTTGTTAAACGTTCGGACAAAAGTAAAATGTATAACCCTCAGGATATAGCAAACTCTTTTGCGGAGTTTTACTCCTCTCTTTATAATCTCCGAGAGGACCCCTCCACCCCTCAACCTGCAGAGGAGGCCATCCGATCCTTCCTGGCTGAGCTAGCGCTGCCTGCCTTGTCCAAATCCCAATTGGACTCTCTAAATAGACCGATTGCGGAGCCTGAGATTTTACGGGCAATTAAGACTCTCCCTACTGGGAAGTCCCCGGGCCCGGACGGGCTCCCTAATGGTTATTACAGGGCCTTCGGCCCCCTCCTGGCCCCGGCGCTGGGCAAAGTGTTCTCTGAAGCAATGCTCTCTGCCTCTTTCCCGAGTGAAATGCTTAATGCTTTTATTGTAACCATTCCAAAACCAGGGAAGGTACCTACCACACCTGCTAACTTCCGACCCATATCTCTGTTGAATACAAATGTGAAACTCTATGCCAAGATTTTGGCATATAGACTGCTCCCTATCCTACCTTCCTTAATCAACCCAGACCAGACGGGGTTCACCTCGGGTAGACAGTCATCGGACGCAGCCAGAAGAGTGCTTGGATTGGTGCACCATGCCAGGGCCTCTCGGACACCTTCTCTGCTCCTCTCTTTGGACGCAGAGAAGGCGTTCGACAGGGTTCATTGGGGTTACATGACCAGGGTCCTGGAGAAATTTGGCTTCACTGGCCCCATCCTATCGGCAATTCTAGCACTTTATTCTTCGCCTTGTGCACAGGTCTACACCTCGGACATGCTCTCCTCCACCTTCCACATTACCAATGGCACCAGACAGGGGTGCCCCCTGTCTCCCTCCATATTCAACCTCCTCATAGAGCCCCTTGCGGAAATAATTAGATCCCATTCGGGTGTCCCAGGCTTCGTGCTGTCGGGTCGTTCCCACAATATAAGTCTGTTTGCGGACGACATTATCCTCTTTTTGACTTCACCCCATTCCTCCTTGTCCCAAGCTCACGGGGACCTTGCAGAGTTTAGCCGCGTATCCTACTATAAAATTAACTACACTAAATCTTTCATATTGGGTCTTAATCTCCCCCTCGCCTTCAGTCTCATCTGCAAACTTCTTTCCCGTATTCCTGGGCAACATCTAGTATACAATATTTGGGGACCCAAATTACGACAGACTTAACCAAACTGGCCGATGTTAATTATGCCCCACTAATTGACAAACTTTCTAGGGAGGCTGCTCGCCTGGCCAGGGTCGACTTGTTGTGGTCGGGGCGCTTAGCCTCCTTCAAAATGTTGCTCCTACCTCAAATCCTGTACGCGATGCGCAAGATCCCTTTTGATTAAACATAGATCTTCAGGGGGCATGGGCCTGATTGATATCAGGGACTATCATAGAGCAGCCATACTTACCCAACTTAGACGTTGGATATCTCCTACCCCTGACACCCTATGGTGTGGCATAGAACAGGCTCTTTGTCCGACCAAGGATCTCTATAGTGTCCTGATCCTTGACACTTGGCAGCCCCTCGCCCTGCGCCACCTACTGCTAACGTTCCAGGCCTCGCTGTTGGCTTGGAGGGAATTGCGCCACTTGGCTCATACGTCCTCCAACGCTACTCTTATCCCGATTCCCATTGAAGCTCTCTCGTGCGTTATACCATATACCTCCTTCTCCAATTTGGCAGCTAAAGGCATCACTTGGATTGAAGATTTATTCTGCTACAATGTGCTCAAGCCCTTTGACACGCTTGCTGCGGAGTATGGTTTGACACATGCAGATTGTTTTAAACATGCACAGGCCTCCCACTTCCTCAAAACTTTACAATCCCGCCATTTATTGCTTCAAGATGTCATCTGGCAATTCTACACTAAAACGACCCCCTCCCCTAAGGGTATCTCCCTCTTCTACAACCTTTTTCAGGAAAAATTACTCTTCAAGATGTCCTCCCCCCCCTTTCGTAAGTCGGAAACGGATTTGGGCAAAACATTTTCTGCTGACCAATGGCAATACTCGTTTAAACTGATATACAAAGCGTCCAGGTGCGTTAACCATTGGGAGCTCTCTCAAAAGATAGCCCTGAGGTGGTACCTCACCCCGTTCAATTTTACCCCTCGGCATCCTCGCTTTGCTGGAGAGACTGTGGAGAGGTGGGTAACATTTTTCACATTTTCTGGCTCTGTAAGGGCCTCACTAGCTATTGGAGGGGTATATTTAGATGTATCTCCTGTATAACAGGCATACTGACTCCCCCTACCCCCGAGCTGGCACTTTTGAACTTAGGAATAGAGGGATTCCCCCAGGATTTCCGAATTGTAGTCACTCACATTTTGCTAGCTGCTAGGCTGCTGGTGACTAGAGGCTGGAAATCTAATAAGGTGCCAAACGTAACGGAGGTCCTCATAGTTACGCAGACAAACTTCACTTTTGAGTCCTTGTTGGCAAGCAGGGAGGGCAGGAGAGCGAAGTTTGATATTCAATGGAGGCCCTGGACAGAGTGGTTCCGATTACAGCAGAATTGAAGTGTCTTCTTACATCTTGTTTCTTTGATGTGTCTAAAGCAAATGTCTATGTAGATTTGTATTTATGTTGGTCTCACAGGTATCCATCCTTTTCCTATCCCCTTGCTCCCACTTCCCCCCTCCTTTATCTTCATCCTTTCCTTTTGCACTTGACTTTCCCACTGTACTCCCGTATTATCCAGTCTGGAATTGGCAGGAGGGAGAGACGGCTTGTCGCCCTCCAGCTCTTATGTGTTGACATGTTGTTTTTGACCTTGTCCATGACTTATGAATCCCATTATGCATATGAAACTGTTACCATTATACGATTTTTCCTGCTGTTCTTTGGAAATGCGGGTGTGTACTTACTTCCTTTTGTTTGTATTTTGAAAATTCTCAATAAAAATTATTGTAAAAAAAATAAAAATAAAGGATGATCTATCAAAGAGTAAGAATAAAAATAAAAAATGTCTCTATATTTACCAGCCAATATTCGTAAATCTCTATTATTAATAGTCATAAGAGGTGTATCTCAATAATTGGCCTGGTCTCTAATCTTATTAAAATCTGACTTGGACGGCAATGAGCTGTCACAGTTTTAACAGACTCTTGAGCGGACAGTATGCAGGAATACTGAGTGAAGAAGGACTACAGTTTAGACATGACTTAAATGGGTCAGGTGTTCAGAAAAGATTTGAAGCTGATGGCTTCATTCAGGCCCGGAAAATAATTAGCCCGAAGGCGATAAATCCATTTCGTTTCGCATTGTAATACCTTTTGGTCAAAATTACCTCCTCTTAAGTCCTCTGGAACAGATTCCAGTGCAGAAAATTTGAAGAGGGAGGGTTCATATTTGTGTTTAAATGCAACGTGGTGACCCATTGTGGTGTTGAGGAGACCATTGGTGGCATAATATACTTGGTCTTTGATTCTTTTCCAGAAGGGACGTATGGTCTTTCCTACATAGAAGCTGCCGCATTGGCACAGAATGATGTAAATGACCCCTTTAGTTTGACATGTGATATGTTGCCGTATTTTATGGGTTTGACCATTCGGTAATTGAATGGTGGTTCCTTCTAGCACCATGTCGCAGAAATTACACTGTCCACATTTGGATAGGCCTGGATCATCTGGGGGTTCAGTATTGGCTCTACAATATTTACTTCTGACCAGCCGATCGCGAATGGAGGTTGCACGTCTATAAGTGATTTCTGGTTTCTGGCCTACATACTTTGACAAGGTCTGATCAACCGTCAAAAGGTGCCAGTGTTTATCCATGATTGCCCGTACCTGTTTATACTGATCGGAGTAGGTCGTGATAAATCTAGTAGTGTCATATATAGATTTTTTTGTGGTTTTAGAGAGAATCTCTTCTCCCCGTTTGCCAATTGCTCTATTGAAAGCCTTTTTAAGGCATGTCCTACTGTAACCCCTATTAAAGAGTCTAATGTAAAGCTGATCTGCCTCTGCTTTAAATTTTGTATAGTCTGAGCAATTACGCCGTAGTCGCAGATATTGCCCATACAGTATACTCCAGATTAGGGGTAGTGGATGGGCACTATCGGCGTGTAGGATCGTGTTCCCAGCCATGGGTTTGCGGTAAAGGGAAGTGTTGATCATTCCCATCTCATTCACATAATTCAGGATGTCAAGAAAGGCAATTTCCGATTTGCTTGAACACATCGTGAACTTTAGATTGTAGTCATTATGACTCAATAACTGCATAAAAGATTGTAAGTCTTCAAAGCTACCTGTCCACAATAGAAGTATGTTGTCTATATATCTGAACCAACCCAACACAAATGAAAGTAGGTCATTGGGTTTCTCAACCGAAAATAAATCTCGCTCCCACCCCCCCAGGTACAGGTTTGCGTACGAAGGCACACAAGAAGTGCCCATAGCGACGCCCTGTACCTGGAGGAAGTGGGACCCATCAAAAGAAAAAACATTCTTGCTCAAAATATGAGCAAGTATACCAAGCACAAAAGTGTTGAGTTGGTCCAGTTTCGGCCTCTCTCAGCCAGAAAGCCGGCTATCACATCCAAGCCTTTGGAGTGAGGGATAGATGAGTATAGTGCCTCAACATCAATCGACACCAAGATGCACTCGGGAGGCACGTTTAAGCCATCTAGAGCCCTTAAAAGATCCGGGGTATCCTGAATGTATGATGGTAGGGCTGTGACATGGGGTCTCAGGTACTCGTCAACAAATGTGCTGGCCCTTTCTGTTTTGGAGCCCATCCCTGAAATTATTGGGCGTCCCCGGTGGATGTATCATACTCTTGTGCATTTTAGGAAGCGCATAAAAAGTAGGTATTTTAGGACATGAGACTTGAATCCCTTCAAATATTGGTTTGGTGATCAAGCCCTCGGAGAGGGCGCGTTGTATAATGTCATTGAATTGTTGGTTGTATCTGGCAACAACTTAAATGGAAACTGGTTTGTACCAATTGCGATTTTTGAGAATGTCCCAACACATATTTCTATAGTCTAGGTCATTCATAACAACTACATTTCCGCCCTTGTCCGAGGGCTTGATCACCAAATGCGAATTGCGACTTAGTTCAATAAGGGCTGACCTGTGTGTAATACTGAGATTTTGGTTGGTAGATCTCAGCAAAGAAAGCGACTCAATGTCCTTCACAGTTTGCATCAAGAAAGCCCAAATGTTTTTTTCCAAGCTTTCAATGTCCTGTTGGTACTGGGACAGTTGTATTCTCTCACCTCTGACTTCATAGCTTTCAGGAGTGTTATCCTGGCTACTTGTGCCCTCACTCTCGTCTAACAATAGGACGAGGGTTTTTAGGGCACGAAAGTCTGCCACTGAAAAGTTTTTCCATATTTCTTGGTCGAGGATTTCGGTTTGTTTAGCCTTTCTCTCTTTGTCATACATGTATCTAAGGGTTAGTTTTCTGGCAAAGAGGTAAAGGTCCTTGATGACATCAAATTTGTTGGACATATTGTTGGGACAGAAATTTAGGCCAAGACCTAGGAGTTCGGTCTCACTTTGGCTCAGGATATGGGAGGATAGATTGATCACTTCCAGTTTTGGAATCCTTGCTTCATGAGGATTTAATATGGGGTCGCCAGAGAGTATGGTATTTGGGGGAAGGGATGGATTACAGGAGGGGATGTCATCACCCTGCATTACTTCTAGTGTAGCCGACCGATTTCTCACAATAGGTGTGAAAAATTGGTCAATATGTCACTTTTTGTTCGAAGTTTCAGTACTGCCCTGAGATCTAATCATGGCTTGTGCCGAGTCTAAGGCCGCGTACACACCAGCAAATATATCTGTTCTAATCGGTCGGACAGACCAATTTGAACAGATCTGTCTGCTGGCCGTTTTGGTTTGATCGCTGTACACACGATCAAACCAAAATCCCCGCCAGCAGACAGCGCGGTGGGGTGGCAGTGACGTTGATGCCGCCATGTCACCGCACCAGGAAGTAAATTACTTCCGTGCATGCGTCGAATCCATTCGACGCATGTGCGAGAAGATATGTCTGCTGGTTAGCGTACTAACCAGCAGACATGTCGGGCAGACGGATTCCCAGCCTACAGATTTTAAAGCATGCTTTAAAATCTGTCCGCTGGCCAAATCTGTCTGCTCGCCCGTACACACGATCAAATCTGTCTGCTGGGACGGTCTGGCAGACCGTTTCCAGCAGATAGATTTGATCGTGTGTACGCGGCCTAAGATGTTTTGTCGTAGGGTGAGGTCAGTCCGAGGGGTGATAGAGGAGAAGAGAGAGGAAGAGATCTCAGTGGAGACACCCGGTGTTTGATTTGGAAACATAGAGGTTTGTCAGGGAACAAAGGGGACACCATCATTGATGGTCCCATCCTTATAGTTGTTAACTATTGGTCGTTCGTTGTCGTCTGTTACCCGTTTCTTGTTTTGTGCGCCCGTCTGGTACCCACCACCTTGCTAGGGTCGTTTCCTGGGGTTGCGTCCTCTTTGTTGTCCTTTACTGCCTGTTCTGGAGCCCTGTGAATTATAAGAATTAGCAGAGGAATCCGAGTCAATATTATTTTCTCGATTAGTAACATTTTTTCTATTGATGGGTGGGCGTCGGTTCTTTCGTCCTCCCCGTTGACCATTCCCAGCCGCCCAGTTAAAGGCATATTTGCCTGCAAATGCTAATTTGTCCCGTGACATTTTTTCATCTTTCTTAACAAGTAGCTCACATGTGAATTTTTCAATGTGTTCCTTTAACCGTACATCAAATGCTCTAAATTCTGGCTTATTTAGCAAATCGGTATTTTCATTGTATATTCTTTTAATTTCGCAGTCTACTAATTTTAGTTCCTGCTTAAAGTACTCTTTTATCAATTCCATCATTTTTTGGGAGCAACCAAGAAGGTTTCTTTCCCATCGAGCCTTGAAGTCCTGGTCGATGGCCCATATATTAGGGAACACTTGGACCCGCAAACCTTTTCGGGTTAATGTCCTCAACCATATATTGCTCAAAATATTTTATATGCCAGAAAAGACTAGATTTTATTTCAAAGGTCTGAATGAGCTTTTGATATACGATCTCAAAATCCACTTCATGTGTGTTAGAGGATGAACAGGTTTTTGGATACCCAGCATAAATCCCTCCCAGTCATTGCCTGCAAAGTCCGCCATTGAGAGTCCTTGTTAGTTTAAAATCTAGAAGGGTAAATCAATTTATATATAGATCATATTACAAAAAGAAAAAAGAAAAAAACCTTTATAGTACTATACCATAGGTGCAAGCCTTTTTGAAAAAAGGAAAGCTTATAGCACCCAAGAGTGCGACATGACGAGAGGTGTCTGCCACCTAAATACTTGAATCAAAAAAAGGGAGGGAGAGGGGGGAGGGAAAAGGAGAGAAAAGGAAAAGTGAGGGGGGGAAGGGGGGGGCAAATGGGACAGAATACACAAGGAAAACACTCACATTTGCCACATCCGTATATAATAAATATGGGAAAAAACTCCTAATCACAAAAGTAAAAGAATGGCGGACTTTAAGGCAGTGCGGAAGTATGTTAAAAAATATATATTTTAATACAAAACTGAAAAATACAATTTTACAATACAGAAAAATATTATTAACGTAGATAGAATATAACCATATGGATTATAGATTCATAGATAGTGGAACAAATCCTTTGAAGTCGCCTACGCGTTTCGCCGTTGGGCTTCCTCAGGATGAGACAAACAGGATTTTGGAGGAGAATATAGACATTTGTATAATCTGGAACAATATATGTGACATTAGTACAGTATTGAAACTGTATTTCTGGTTGATATAAAACATAAATGCAAAATTGAAATTAAAAAATCGTAAAAGAAGAAAATTACATGTATGCATATATATGTACAGCGTGGCTACGTCACCTAGTGCATCACGATAGGTATATTCATCCACAGGGCTCCGGACATCAACAGAATGCCAGAGTTATTCAAGTATAGACAGAGTCACTTATTATGACGTAGTGGAAGAATCTAAACAAAAATATATATAATTTTCAGTATATACTGTTGCCGGCAAAGTTATAAAGGGTTCCTCAAGAAATGAGACAAAGCAAGGAAAGAAAAATCTATATAGTATAAGATTAGACAGCAGCCCCTTTTCTGTAAGGGGATATAAGTAGACGTAAGGTGGGTAAATAAATCTATCCATTCATGTAAATCCCCCTATATTGATGTTTCTACATCCACAAGGAGGGACAAAGGCTTGCTATAACAACAAAGTTGTATATATAGAAAAGTACCTGGACAGTCCTCTGGTGGCGTTACAACTGTCAAAAGGTGCCAGTAGAGCAATAGAGCAATTGGCAAACAGAGAGAAGAGATTCTCTCTAAAACCACAAAAAAATCTATATCTGAAACTACTAGATTTATCACCACCTACTCCGATCAGTATAAACAGGTACGGGCAATCATGGATAAACACTGGCACCTTTTGACGGTTGATCAGACCTTGTCAAAGTATGTAGGCCAGAAACCAGAAATCATTTATAGATGTGCAACCTCCATTCACGATCGGCTGTGTCAGGGAATTGACCGTTGAAGAACTGGCAGACCTCTCCTGCACGGACCTACGAGCACAGTGCGCATGCGTGCACATACGGGCAACAACACAACAAATACATTGTTCTTTACTGCGCACGCGCGCGCACCATTACGCACACAATGCGGGCGGGACTCCTATTTAAACCTTGTTGCAGCAGTCACCAAACTGCTGCATGATCGTCAGTCTTTGACCTTATCCTGAATCCTTGTTCCTGTATTCCTGTTGACTACCCGGCTTACCTGACCAGATTTCCCTGTGCATGACCCCTGTGTCTCTCGGATTATCCTTGTCCTGTTCCTGTCTGCTGGATCCTGTGTATGACCTCAGCTTGCGTTCTGACCTGTTCCAGTCACTCCCTGCTTTCTGTGCATGACTACCGGCTCGGCTCCTGACTCCGCCCCTGGGTTTCCTGCCTCTTCTGGTACTTCAGTGGTACTCCTGCCAGACTACGTATCCTGGTGCACATCTGATCCCCAACATCGCTCCAGCAAGTCGCAGCCGGCAACTCCTGCACCCCTGGGCAAAGCGTCCCCTGTCTCACCTCCAGGGGGCGTTCTGCACTCGAGTCGCAAGGGAAGCCCTCTCGGCACTTCGGCCTCTGGTAAGGTACGTGACAGGCTGGTCAGAAGTAAATATTGTAGAGCCAATACTGAACCCCCAGATGAACCAGGCCTATCCAAATGTGGACAGTGTAATTTCTGCGACATGGTGCTAGAAGGAACCACCATTCAATTACTAAATGGTCAAACCCATAAAATACGGCAACATATCACATGTCAAACTAAAGGGGTCATTTACATCATTCTGTGCCAATGCGGCAGCTTCTATGTAGGAAAGACCATACGTCCCTTCTGGAAAAGAATCAAAGACCACGTATATTATGCCACCAATGGTCTCCTCAACACCACAATGGGTCACCACGTTGCATTTAAACACAAATATGAACCCTCCCTCTTCAAATTTTCTGCACTGGAATCTGTTCCAGAGGACTTAAGAGGAGGTAATATTGACCAAAAGGTATTACAATGCGAAACAAAATGGATGTATCACCTTCGGGCTAATTATTTTCCGGGCCTGAACGAAGCCATCAGCTTCAAATCTTTTCTGAACACCTGACCCATTTAAGTCATGTCTAAACTGTAGTCCTTCTTCACTCAGTATTCCTGCATACTGTCCCCTCAAGAGTCTGTTAAAACCGTGACAGCTCATTGCCGTCCAAGTCAGATTTTAATAAGATTAGAGACCAGGCCAATTATTGAGATACACCTCTTATGACTATTAATAATAGAGATTTACGAGACATTTTTTATTTTTATTCTTACTCTTTGATAGATCATCCGTTATGAATACTATACCATCCCCATATTGGTGTAACACTAATTAGGAAGTATTTTAATTTATTTGCATTTAAATATTCTGTCTGTACATCGTTTGGGAAGTTATATGTTCTGTATTGTATAAATGTGGCGAAGCGTTTAGTGCATCACTCATAGATATTTCACCTATCTAATTTTAAATATTTTTTTCATACTGGTCTGGCCACAAGTGTATATTCCTTTTGGAAAGTGCTTTTTTCTTCTTCTATCTACTGCTAATGGTTCCTGCGATGTCGTGGTCGCCGTTCCGTCCGAGGCTGTAAATTGTGGTACATATGTGTGACGTGTGTGATACCCTGCGGCCACGCTGGCCTCTGATGTGTGCTTTGTATGTGCCGTGCTGACGGCCGAGTTTTCGCTGCTGGATATGACACTGGTGCGTGCAGCCAGCATGTTATGTGGTCGCGTGCCCTGTATATGTCCTGTGGGCCACTTAGAGACTTTTGGGGCCATTGTGCTGTGCTGCCTCCGGTGTCCCGTCTCTGTCCTCTTTCTTTGCTTCTTCTCTGTGGAGAGTGATCTGATTGGCTTGTGTGTTCATGTGGGCATGTGTGTGGCGTCACTCCATTCATCTTATGGCCCAGTGTTTACCTGGATGTTTGGCGACACACCACCTAACCAATCAGAGACGTTCGAGGTGGCTGCGTCAGGCTATCTGCCACGCCCGCTCTCCTCTTTTCAAGATTGCTCTTCTGTTTATGCGCCGCCGCCGACGTGACGCACGGAGATGACGTCATTATGTCTAGTTTGCGGCCTATTTAAACCCAGCTGACACAACCCACAGCGTACACAACACAGGTTGTGACCCTGGGGCACACACAGACGAGTTTTCTTGATAGTAAGTATTCCCTTTGCACTTGGTTAAGGGATATATTGGATAGCTTGGTGATGGTATATGTTTGCTTTTGCTCCCCCAGCATTGTTTTTGCTGACGCAGGTCACACTAATGACACAAAGTGATCTTTCAAATTATATTTTGGATCCTTTCCCTGCATGGCTGTTTGACTCTGTATAGGAACTGGCCCCAGTTGTAACGCCACCAGAGGACTGTCCAGGTACTTTTTTATATATACCGCTTTGTTGTTATAGCAAGCCTTTGTCCCTCCTTGTGGATGTAGATACATCAATATAGGGGGATTTACATGAATGGATAGATTTATTTACCCACCTTACGTCTACTTATATCCCCTTACAGAAAAGGGGCTGCTGTCTAATTTTTTTCATCGTGGCAGAGCTCCTGGAATCCACTTTGGTGGCTTGCTGTATCACACAGTCCCTGGCACCCGGGGATTATTACCATTGATGTTACTATATGGATTATTGGTATGTTTGCTTGAGAATATCCGTTAACTTTATACTATACAGGCCATTTTACTTATCCCTTCTGTGTTTAATCTTATACTATATAGATTTTTCTTTCCTTGCTTTGTCTCATTTCTTGAGGAACCCTTTACAACTTTGCCGGCAACAGTATATACTGAAAATTATATATATTTTTGTTTAGATTCTTCCACTACGTCATAATAAGTGACTCTGTCTATACTTGAATAACTCTGGCATTCTGTTGATGTCCGGAGGCCTGTGGATGAATATACCTATCGTGATGCACTAGGTGACGTAGCCACGCTGTACATATAATATATGCATACATGTAATTTTCTTCTTTTACGATTTTTTAATTTCAATTTTGCATTTATGTTTTTTCCTTATGTTTTATATCAACCAGAAATACAGTTTCAATACTGTACTAATGTTACATATATTGTTCCAGATTATACAAGTGTCTATATTCTCCTTCAAAATCCTGTTTGTCTCGTCCTGAGGAAGCCCAACGGCGAAACGCGTAGGCGACTTCAAAGGATTTGTTCCACTATCTATGAATCTATAATCCATATGGTTATATTCTATCTACGTTAATAATATTTTTCTATATCGTAAAAAAAATTTTTTAGTTTTGTATTAAAATATATTTTTTTTTAACATACTTCCACACTGCCTCAAAGTCCGCCATTCTTTCACTTTTGTGATTAGGAGTTTTTTCCCATATGTATTATATACGGATGTGGCAAATGTGAGTGCTTTCCTTGTGTATTCTGTCCCCTCCCCCCCTCAGTTTTCCTTTTCTCTCCTTTTCCCTTTCCTTCCCCCCCCCCTTTTTTTGATTAATTAATCAGGGTAGTTACTACAGAACCTGCAAGCCCTCGACTCTTTAGAAGGCTTTAACAGCCAGGCCATCAAACTTAGCAACTGTAAGGCAGGATAGAATACTGGCCCCTGCGACAGCAGATCTGGACGATCTGGAAGAGTCCAGGTCATCCTGATGATCTCAGCATACCAAGATCTTCTGGGCCACGCTGGGGCTACTAGAACCATTGGCTTTCGTTCCTGCTTGATTCTGCAAAGAAGCCGTGGTAGCAGCTGAATTGGGGGGAACACATAAATCTATGAATACTGATCCCATGGACCCAAAAGCATGAGGATCCTGTGGAGCTTTCAGGGAGCCCAGGGAGGAAAATGAAGCATTAGCTGCATCTGCCTGGGGGCATTTTGTACCCAGACCTGACCAACTCCATCAGGGACTGAACCTTTGAGATTGTGAGGCTGAAACAAGCTCTTCCGAGGAGCAGACCTCTGCCTGCCTCTTTTCCTGATCCCCCAAAGACAAAACAACATCTCTTGCCCATTCCTGTTCCAATACAGGAAGGCAAGGGGCAGGGGAGGGGGACCTATCGCGTTTTTCTCCCAAACTGGGAAGAAGATGCGATAATTTCAGCTATTTTCCCTTCCAATCCAGCTAACGCTGAAGCCAAATCATCCTTAGTGACGTACGCAGAGGCTGAAAGGCTGGAAGCAGCTGCAACACATGAAGACCTAAATGGCTCAACCTGGCCTGTTGCCTCAGGTCTCTCAGGGGAAGATGGCATTGTGGAAGCATGACCAGGATCCTCAAAGCCTGACCGCAGCACCCTTGCACTTCTCCCTGTTGAATTCCCCCCTTGTATTTCGGGAAGACATAGTCCTAAGCACAAAGCAGAGGTACTAACATCATGCATCCACTCCTGACCACTAATAATTGCCCAGCCTGATGCTGAGTAGATATGACTTTAAGAATGCCTGTGTCCACTGCTCATACAGCTTGCGTGCCCCACATGTGCTCTGTGTCCTCTCTTTCCACCAGCCACCAGTTTGTTTGCAAAGTAAACAACTTTATAGGGGAGTGAGCCCTGCACTGTCAGGGCACCAATTCTGCGGACTATGGTTTCGCGTACATGCGCAGAAGAGCGGCGCTGCCGCGCGTCCCTATTCAGCGCATGCACGCGCACGTGCGCGGGCACAGTCCGGCGGCGCGTGCGGGAGCACGCGCACGGCGCGAACACACGTGGTCCCGTCGGAACCAATCACAGTGCTCACCGCCCTATTTAAACCTGCCTCTGACACATGACAGGTTGCTGGTTTGTCATCAGCTCCTGTATGTGTCTCACTGCCCTGAACCTGTTTGACCTGAAACTTCCTGGCTTACCTGTTTGAATACCTGATCTCGGCCTGCCTTGGACTTTGCTGATCTCTCCAATCCTTTGACCCCTGGACTCCGCTGACCTCTCCGATCCTTGACCTTGGCTTGTATTACTGGACTTCCGCTGATCTCTCCGATCCTTGGCCCTCAGCCAGCACCTTGAACTTGTCTGTCTCTTCGGTCCCCTGATCCTGGCTTGTCTTACGGACTGTCTCCTCAGCCTGCCTGCGGATCCAGTGTCCCGGATATCGCACTCATCCACCAGGTTCTCCAGTGCCTTCCTGTGCCTTCCTCGATCTGCATCTTGACTCAGCTATCTGTTTCCGGTACCGGTGCCTCCTGGTGCTGTCACCCCTCTGTTTCCACCACCAGAGGGTGGTCAGCGCTGGTTCGCAAGGGTGAGCCGTCCGCAGCATCTCGGCCTCGGTAAGTTCTATAGACTCTGACAGTACAAACCAGCCAGATGTCTGAGGCCGACCGGGCACGCTCACCATTTGAAACCCTCTGCCAACAAGTCTCCGCCCTGACCGAAGCGGTGCAAAAACTACAAGAGGGATATCTTCAGATGGACGGCCGTCTACAGCAATTAGCCACTCCACCCGGACCTTCTGCGGCACCTGCCGTCCAAACTACAGGGCACACAGCTCCGTCATCTTCCCCCGGGTCCAGCAGTAATGGTCTCTAACCCCGAACCCCGAGTACCTACACCGGAACGGTTTGTAGGTGACCGAAGGAAGTATCGGGCCTTTAAGAATGCCTGCACCTTGTATTTTGCCCTACAACCAAGGACCTTTTGCTCGGAAGCTGTAAAAGTAGTGTTTGTCATCTCCCTTCTCTTAGATGAGCCCCAGGCCTGGGCCCATAGCTTAATGGAACAAAGAAGCCCTGTTCTGGACACCATTGATGCCTTCTTCACTCACATGGCCAAACTCTATGACGATCCGCTGCGCTCTGCCACCGCAGAAGCCACCCTCCACAATCTGAATCAGGGTCGGCGACCCATAAAGGACTATACCGCTGAGTTCAGGAAGTGGTCGGCCGAAACAGGTTGGAACGAGGTGGCTTTAAAGTACCAGTACCGCCAGGGTCTCTCCGAGGCCCTAAAAGATGAGCTTGCACGTTCTGAGAGCCCCGCTTCACTGGAAGGCCTGATCCAGTCTGCCACCAAACTGGACCGACGCCTGCGGGAGCGGCGTTCTGAGCGGTTTCAGACCACCCGTCTCAGCTGGGCTCCGCCAAGACAGCCTTCAGTACCCATTCCTCCACCTGCTCCATCCAATTCCTCATTGCCGGATCCAGAGCCCATGCAGCTCGGCGTAGTTCGAGCACCACTCACCCCCGAGGAACGACTGCGCAGGCGACGGGAGAATCTTTGCCTCTACTGTGGCGCGGATAGCCACTTTCTCCTCAACTGCCCCGTCAGGCCTAGTAAGTTGAAACCTTCACCAGTGTTTAATTACCATGCCTCCCAGTTACCACAGACTTAAATCGTGCTTTTTCTTTCTCTTCAGCTTTCGGACGGGGAAACCCGCCTGCCGGCAATCATTGATTCTGGAGCATGTAGCAGCTTTTTGGACTCTACTATGGCCCGGAAGCTGCACGTCCCCTGCCGCACTAAAGACATTCATCTTCAAGTCCTCCTGGCTAACGGTTCCCATCCTCTTTCCGGTCTGGTCACCCAGGAAACTCTCCCTCTGCTTGCTACCACCGATTCGGGACACCAAGAGCACCTTCGTCTGGACCTCATCCCATCTCCTATGTATCCCATCATCCTGGGTCTTCCGTGGTTGCAGCGTCACCAACCTTGTATCAATTGGCTCACGAAAGAAATAAACCTTACCTCCTCATACTGCTCTCGGCACTGCCTTCCACCTCCTCCTGTCTCCTGCTCTACCATTCTAAACCCACCGGAAAGTCTCCTGCACGTTCCTCCGGTCTACCTGGAATTTAAAGACGTTTTCGATAAACAACAGGCTCATTGCCTGCCCCCACATCGACTTTACGACTGCCCCATCGACCTCCTGCCTGGCGCCGAGATCCCTTTTGGCCGCGTCTTTCACCTCTCCGAGACCGAGTTAATGGCTCTCAAAGCCTATATCGACGAGAATTTAGAGAAAAAATTCATTCGACCTTCTTCCTCTCCCGCGGGGGCCGGGATCTTTTTTGTCGAAAAGAAAGATGGCTCCCTTAGACCTTGCGTCGACTACAGAGAGCTAAACAAGATCACCATTAAAAATAGGTATCCATTACCACTCATCCCGGAGTTGTTTCAACGTTTTCGCACGGCACAGGTCTTTTCCAAGCTCGACCTCTGGGGTGCCTACAACCTAGTCAGGATCCGGGAAGGGGACGAGTGGAAGACGGCGTTTAGGTCTAGATTCGGACATTTTGAATACTTAGTCATGCCCTTCGGGCTCTGCAATGCCCCGGCCACTTTTCAACATCTGGTCAATGATATCTTCCGCCAACATCTGGACGACTTTCTCGTCGTATACCTAGACGACATCCTCATTTTCTCGGCCACGTTGGAACTTCACCAGGGCCACGTCAAACAAGTCCTCACGATTCTCAGAAAGCACCGGTTATATCTCAAAGCAGAGAAGTGTGAGTTTGAGAGATCCTCAGTACAATTCCTGGGCTTCATAATATCCACAAATGGGGTTGCCATGGACCCCCAAAAGGTTAAGGCCATTCAGGACTGGCCGGCCCCGACAGACAAAAAAGGTGTCCAACGCTTCATTGGCTTCGCCAACTTTTATAGGAGATTCATTGTCGGGTTCTCCGCAATCGTCTCTCCCATCACCAAGCTCACAAGGCAGGGAAGCCGTTTCCAGTGGTCCCAGGAAGCCCAGGAGGCCTTTTCCAAATTAAAGACAGTATTCTCCTCTGCTCCTGTCCTACACCACCCTGATCCTGCACTACCATTCATCTTAGAAGTTGATGCCTCTGAGTCCGCTACTGGCGCCGTCCTGTCCCAGAGACAGGGGCCCAAATCTCTTCTGCACCCAGTAGCCTATGCCTCCCGGAAATTCACTCCGTCTGAAAAGAACTATGACGTTGGCGATAGGGAGTTGCTTGCCATCAAATTTGCGCTAGAAGTGTGGAGGTGCCTGCTGGAGGGGGCAAGCCATCCCATCTTGATTTTTACAGACCACAGGAATTTGGAGTATTTACGTTCCGCTACGCGTCTTCGACCCAGGCAGGCCCGCTGGGCACTCTTCTTCACACGCTTCAACTTCCACATTACGTATAGACCCGGATCAAAGAACGGTAAAGCAGATGCCCTTTCAAGGATGTTTCCCTAAACTCCCAGCTCATCAGAACCCAGCACTATTCTGAAACCTCAAAATTTTTTCTTGATTTCCCAGTCAGACCTCCTCAGTTCTCTTAAGAGGGCATCACACCAATGCTCTGACCCAGAAGTCTCGTCCCTGGTAAAACGAGAAGATTTATGGTGGTCCCGAGACAAGATCTTCGTGCCAAGGGAGGTAAGGCAGTTACTTCTAAGCACCTTCCACGACCTCAAAATTGCAGGACATTTTGGGACGCGCAAGACCTCTGAATTGATCTCTCGGTCCTTTTGGTGGCCTGACTGGAAATGTGACTGTAAGACCTATGTGGCCTCCTGCACTTGTTGCCAACGCAACAAGGGATCTAATACTAAGACCTGGGGCCTACTCAAGCCACTACCCATCCCGGAGCGTCCTTGGGCCGACATCTCAATGGACTTCATCGTGGACCTGCCGCCTTCTGAGGGGTTCACCACGATCCTAGTCGTGGTCGACCTCTTGTCTAAGATGGCGCATTTCCTGCCCATGGTCGGCACACCCTCAGCCTCTGACACAGCTAGAATGTTCTTTAACGAAGTCATCAGACTTCACGGAGTCCCTAAGAGTGTCGTATCCGATAGGGGTACACAATTTACGTCCAGGTTCTGGAAGGAGCTCTGTAAGTCCCTGGAAGTGAAAGTCTGTCTGTCCTCGGCCTACCATCCTCGAAGCAATGGCCAAACCTAGAGAACCAATCAGACTTTGGAGCAGTACCTCCGCTGTTTTTGTTCAGCCTCCCAGGATGATTGGCGATCTCTACTAGCTTCTGCTGAGTTCGAATACAATAACTCGGTCCACGCGACCACCAACCAAACCCCATTCTGGGCCAATTGTGGCTTCCATCCCTCCTTCCTGCCAGACCTAATTCCTGAAACACCCGTTCCGGCCGTCCAGGAACGTGTAACTTCCATTAAACAGAACTTCCAGCTATTACAAAAAGTAATGCGGCAAGCTCAG
Source organism: Rana kukunoris (assembly GCA_029574335.1). Taxonomy (NCBI): domain Eukaryota; kingdom Metazoa; phylum Chordata; class Amphibia; order Anura; family Ranidae; genus Rana; species Rana kukunoris. The sequence continues at coordinate 390,772,046 of CM056049.1, forward strand.
GAGGACTATAAAAAATTCTTTGACAGGGGAAGGAAGGACTGCCCTACCTTTCAGGTCGGTGAGGAAGTTTGGCTATCCGCTTCAAACCTTAAATTGCCTATTCCTTCACAAAAATTGGGCCCAAGATTTATTGGCCCATTCAAAATTAAGCGCAGGATCAACTCTGTGGCCTTTGAACTGGTGCTACCCGATTCTTACAGGATCCATCCGGTATTCCATGCTTCCCTGCTTAAACCTTTGGTTCCGGACCCTTTCCTGGGCAGAGGAGAACCTCCGCCCCCGCCAGTAGAGGTTAAAGGTGAAAGAGAATTTGAAGTGGAGACTATCTTGAACTGCAGGAAGAGAGGTAGACAACTCCAATATCTAATTAAATGGAAGGGCTATCCTCCGGAGGACAATTCATGGGAGCCTTCCAGGAACATTCACACCCCTCGATTGATCCGGACTTTTCACAGAGAACATCCAGAACTAATGGCCAGTTTGGGCGTCCGGAGTCCGCCCCTTGGGGGGGGCACTGTCAGGGCACCAATTCTGCGGACTATGGTTTCACGCACATGCGCAGAAGAGCGGCGCTGCCGCGCGTCCCTATTCAGCGCATGCGCGCGCACGTGCGCGGGCACGGCGAGAACGCACACGGTCCCGTCGGAACCAATCACAGTGCTCACCGCCCTATTTAAACCTGCCTCTGACACATGACAGGTTGCTGGTTTGTCATCAGCTCCTGTATGTGTCTCACTGCCCTGAACCTGTTTGACCTGAAACTTCCTGGCTTACCTGTTTGAATACCTGATCTCGGCCTGCCTTGGACTTTGCTGATCTCTCCAATCCTTTGACCCCGGCTTGCACCCCTGGACTCCGCTGACCTCTCCGATCCGTGCACGCCGGCCGCTTAAGCCACGCCCCCCGGCATCCTGGGATTGTCTCCCCCCTCCTGCCCTTACAAAAGGAGCCAAATTCCCACACACAGTCCATGGGGGGGAAGGTGCTCTTCCAGGGGGACTCAACACCTGCAGGCAGGAGCCCCTCCAACCCTTTATGGTGGTTGCAGAGCAAGCTTACACGGTGGTAGTGACACTGACACTGAGAAGGAGCTGGGAAGAATGGTAATGTAAAGTTAACATGTTCTTTCACACCCTCTAGTGCAGACAACAGGCCAGAATAATCTACTCAATAGAGAAGTCCACAAGTGTATTTAGGCTCTTTAGGATCTTCTCACTTACCATTCCGCGCTGCAGGATACTGCTGGAAATAGACAGACCCAATCTTTACCCATCACGGCGAGCATGTCATGGCAGACCTTCAAGGACTGTATCCCTTGTATATGGGGTGCCTCTACCTTGGACCTGTATAGCACCCTGCTAGAACAACCTTTTGGTATGATAAATTTAACCAAGGTATTAGATCCCAGGGTCCAGCAAGTCTGGCAAGTGGTATGTTAATTGACAGTTGTGACAAGACCCTTTCTCGCCCAGGTCCTGCTCTCCCGACACTCCTCTGCTTCTATTCGATCAGATTGCAGCTTGCAACATCTGATGGTCCAGTCATCCAAGATTCCGGGATCCAACCTACAGCTATGTGCCGATTGGATCCATGAAGAACACACACCAAGCGAGTTGTATGTATGTTCAATCAGAACTCTTTTATTGAAAGTACACAGCACACTTTTATACAGAATTTGGAACATCCCGCCCCCAACAACCGCTTTTCTATTGGTCAATTGTAAAGTACATTTGTGTTTAAGCACTCAGGTCCTCTTCCATGCAAATGAGGACTTCAAAATGTCTCAGCAGAGATTGGTCCCAAAGCTTGAATAGCGTGACTATGTGTGTTGAGACAGAAGCCCCCAACAATTAACATGAGTCAATTATCGTTTCAGGTAGCCGGACGAGGTGGCTAGGCGTCTCGTCTCTGACAACGGCTATTCATCTGCAGAACACAATGGAAAGGTACAAGCCACTTAGCATTCCAATAGTCCTCAATAGGCTGATTCCGTTCCAATCCACATCTAGACAGACAGAGGCATCCTGCAATATGTCCTATCCACAATGTCTCATCTTCTGCAATACATGAATATGGATTTCACGTAGAAACACTTTAATATCTCACGATCCATGACAACAGTTCTTAGTCATGTTTCCAACCTGGCCACCAAAAAGAGTGTTGTATAAGTTCAGAGGTCTTTTGCACTGTCCAGCAAGCTTATGATCATGAAAGGTCCTTAGGACTTGAAGACTTTCTTGCTGAGGAAAGTACACAGGCTGGACGCTTGTCTAATAGAGGTCTTTAGGTCAGGTTGAATAAGTAAAACATTTTGTGCAGACAGGATTGTACCAGGTTCAGTTGTCTCGGGGGAGAAATTCTAAATTTGAAAATCGAGATTTCCGAAATTTGGAAATTCAGAAATCCGTAAATGAAAATGAAAATTCTAGAGAATAAAAATCTGAAAATTTAAAATCATAACTAATAACTTAACTATTACCAACTATTAAATTATAGGTATTGGAATTTCCTTTCAAATTTGTCTGTTAGAATGTAACAAATACAAATACATTTATCCGTAGCTAAGAATTTTCCGAAATAACGAATGCTGCATCTGCAATGAATGGAGTGTAACGATCTAATAATAATAAAAATGTTTTACTAATATTAATTTGTTCCATTTCATTTGTTTAGATGCGAAAATTCCAAAATCCGAAAATTCCAAAATTCCAAAATCCGAATTCGAAAATTGGAAAAAAAAGTTCAAATTTTTTTAATTAAAAATTTCGAAAAGCGGAAATTCAGAAATTTGAAAATTCAGAAATCCGTAAGTAAAAATGAAAATCTGAAATAATATCTAACTAATAATAAGTTAACTAATACTATTAAATTATAGGTATTGGAATTTGAATGTAACGAAAATTAATTTATATGAAGTTACAAATTATCCAAAATAACAAATGTGCATCTAAACAAATGGAACACAACAATCTAATAATAATAAAAACGTTTTATTATTATTTATTATTTTGTTCCATTTCATTTGTTTAGATGCGGCATTCATTATTTTGGATACTTCGTAACTTCAGATAAATTTGTATTTGTTAATTTCACTAACAGCCAAATTGGAAAGGAAATTCCAATACCTATAATGTCATAGTTATTATTTGTTAGTTATTTCGAATTTTCCAAAATTCGAAAAATTCTAAATTCCAAAATTCCAAAATCCTAAAACTGGAAATTTGAAAATTCCAAAATCTGAATGTTTTCAAATTCCGAATTTACAGAATTTTAGAATTTCAGAAAAAAAGCAAAGAAACGAATAAAAAGAAAATGAATGATATTTTCAGCAGTGCACATGTCTAATGTATAGTCGACTGTAGGGCTTCCAGCTCAGTTTCAGATAGAGGAAATATACGGCCAAAAGGAATTTCAGAACTAAGTAACAATTCAATGGGACAGTAATAAGGCAGATGAGGTGGAAGTGTATCGGCTTTCTTTTTATCAAAAATGTCCATGAATTCGTGTTAAGCTGGGGGGACATTCTGGTGGGTATCAGTTATAGGTTGAACAGTCAGGCAGATGGCCTAGTTACTGGAGACAGGAGGGAAGCAATGCTGTAAGAAGCAGGCAGAGGAGAAGGACATTTATTTCTTGATCCAGTTTATGGGCCTGTAACCACGGAGGTCAAAACAAATAAACTCATGGTGGTCGGAATCTAATGGTGAGGATGGGTCTGGTTTCTTGGGTAAAACAAGGTAGGGAACCATCAGCCACATGTATCTGAAGACTTTGCTTTTTGTCCTGAAGAGGGCCAGGGACAAGTCCAAGAAGCAACTGCATGCCCCTGATTCAATGATGGCCAGGAGCGGGACTTTCTCTTCCGCCAACTGTAGGGAGACAGGGAGGACAATGTAAGACAGAGAAGGACCAGCAACTTGAAAGACTTACTGGGTCTCACAGGGCAATTGCACAAGAAGTGGCCAGCTCCAACTTGGACCAGTCCAAGTTGCATAGGTTCACCCTCAGTGGCAGCAGTAAAGGAGGTGGCAACAGGTAAGGAAGAATGAACTGGTGAAATCTTGGGTAATGTCCAGGTAGGCCGGGAGGTTTGAACATGTTCAGACCGCTGTTCCGCAAGGAGTCGGTCTAGTTTTACGGCCAGCTGGATTAGGCCTTTTAAAGTAGCAGGAGTCTCGTGCCTGCTCATCTTTAGAAGTCTCATTAGGACCCTGACGGTATTGGTATTTAAGGGCAATATCGTTCCACACGGTATCCGCAGACCATTTTCAAAACTCGATAGTATAATCTTCTACCGGGCGTTTTCCTTTAAACAGGGTGTGCAGAATAGTTTCAGCAGTTGCTGTGCATTGTGGATCATCATAAAGTTGTGCCATTGCTTCAAAAAAGGTATCCACAGAGTTTAGTATAAAACTCTTGTTCCAGAAGGTTATGGGCACATGCTTGGGGTTCCTCAGATTGCAAGGAAATAATGAACTCCACCTTTACAGTCTCTGCAGAGAAGGTCTTGGGCTGGAGGGCTAAATATATTAGGCTAGAATTCTTGAATGCCCTAAATTCTTTTCGATCACCCAAAAATTGTTCAAGTGTATGAACTCTCGGTTCAGGGGGTGCCAATATTACTGAAGGGGTTGAACTGGCCCCTTCCTGTAAAGAGGAGGCTGATGCACCACTGGTAGATGATGGACCCAGGTCTGCAGGAACAGGAGACACTGTCAGGTGTTGCAGATGACCTTTTAATTGAAAGTAACACTCTTGTAGTCTCTGTACTGGCTGTGTGAGAGCAGTGATCTGTTGGCACAAGGCTTTGAGTAGGGAACCCGCTCTGTCGACCTATGACATGGCTGGATTGTACCATTGCGTACCTTTCAGAGGGTAAAGGGCACAAAGAAGTATGAGTTACCAGCAGGGTATGCAGGTCTTGAATGATGATCGCTTGGAGACCACTTGAGGAGTAGCAGGAAGAAGGAGGTAAGTTCTGAGTGAGTTGTAGGTCTGAGAGAGTTTAGTAATTTTGAAATGCTCAGCAAGAAGAAAGAAGCTAAATGGAAAAAAAATGAATACTGGGGTTTTGGCATCTAGCTGCAGGCATAACTCCAGAATTAAACTTCAAAGTAATTTTCCCCAGGTAGGCAGTCGGCAAGTGGTTATACTTTCATGGCTAGATTCCTTATTGTCCTGTGTGTGGCACTATAATCCTTCACAATAAAAAAAAAAACATCATTCTTTTTTTTTTTTGTCCAGGAAAAGTGTCCTGTCTCATTCTGCATTATAATTTTAGCTCTTGTAGCTAACTGACAAATATAAAATATTACCTATTTTTTCTAGCACAAACATTAAAGCATTTATGTTTAAATAAACACAATTATAAACATGCTTTGGAATGAAAGAAAGTTTCAAACACACTAGTAACGGTTTTTAACCAAACATTCTATTTCTAAATGACTTTACATAGATTTGTACAGAGTTAGGCAAAGATAAAAAGTGCTATCTGTACTTGGATCAAGAGAGACAATAAATCTATAAACCAATTATAATAAACACACCATTATAAAACCCCAGTAAATATATGTTAAAAAGTAACAGGATTTTTTTTTCTCTGCCATTGGTTCTTTAGACTGAGAAAACTTGTTTATAAGAAGACTATAAAATAAATGTAGCTTTTGGACTATTATATTAAGCTTGGAAATTATGTTATGCTGATAGAAAAGTTGCAATCCTATAAACACACCCACAGTGATAAAATGGTTTATATGGTAAAACAGTAAGATTTTCCACTTGGTTCAGCTTTCTGTAAGGTGATCAAACCATGAAAGTCATTATGTATTCTAACCATTAATAATAAATGGGTAGAATACGTTATGACTTTCATGGTTTGTATACATTTTCTGTATGTATGTATTTATTTATGCATGTAAAGTATATGTATGATGGTCAGGACTAAAATATTTGATTAAAAATAGTATTTGTCATGTAAACATGAAATATTGCAACTTAATATACATTCTCAATTGTAACCAGCAGATGGAGCTTTAGAATAATTTTACAGTTTCCAGGATCACCTTACCACCTGTTTAAAGAAAAAAAAAACAGAAAAAAAAAAAAAAACAGGCTATTGGTTATGGAGGTCTAGAAACGTTGTCATACACGCCAAAACTATATATACCACCAGTTAATGCACTTGAGACTGGTTACCAGTGTTGCCAACCTACCTAAGTGAAATTTACTGACAGGACACCAAAAATTAAATTACAGCACCAATTTTTACTAACATAAATCATTACATTTACTGACACATCATAAAAGTACATAAAATTACTGTTTTTACTGCAAAACAATGCAAATATCAATAATTAGGCTACAAACATGTAGCAATGTGTTTAAAGTATAACAAAAAGGCAAAAAACATTTCTACTTTTACATAAGGGTCAGGTTAATATAACCCAACACAGCATTCCTCCCTTACATCAGAGTCTGTAGGTTTCACTTTTATAGGGCAAGGGGGAACTCTGTGGACCCTGATGGTGGGAAATCTGTGGCATCTGATGTAAAAGGGAATGCTGGTGTAAAGGCAAAATCTAATGTAAGGGGGGTCTCAGGTCACAAAATTCTACAGAGTTCCACCTTACACCAGAGTCCGCATGATTCCCCCTTACAGTGCAAGGGGCAACTGTGCAGACCATGACGTAAAGGAGAATGTTGCAGACCATGATGCAGTGGGAACTTCTGATTTGGGGGACAGGGGACCAAAGCCCACCTTCTACAGAGCGAATACAATAATGTAAGGGTGGATAGTCATATACAGTATCTCACAAAAGTGAGTATACCCCTCACATTTTTGCAAATATTTTATTATATCTTTTCATGTGACAACACTGAACAAATGACACTTTGCTACGATGTAAAGTAGTGAGTGTACAGCTTGAATAACAGTGTACATTTGCTGTCCCCTCAAAATAACTCAACACACTGTCATTAATGTCTAAACAGCTGGCAACAAAAATGAGTACACCCCCAGGTTAAAATGTCCAAATTGGGCCCAATTAGCCTCCCAAGGTGTTAATTGCTCTCACTCTTTCATATCGGTCACTGGAAGTTCAATGTGGCACCTCATGGCAAAGAACTCTGAGGATCTGAAAATAATTGTTGGTCTACATAAAGATGGCCTAATCTATAAGAAGATTGCCAAGACCCTGAAACTAAGCTGCACCACAGTGGCCAAGAACATACAGCGGTTTAACAGGACAAGTTCCACTAAGAACAGGCCTCGCCATGGTCGACAAAACCACGTGCTTAGCATCATATGAAGCAGTTGTCTTTGGGAAATAAACATATGAGTTTTGCCATCGTTGCTGCAGAGGTTGAAGGGGGGGGGACAGCCTGTCAGTACTCAGACCATACGCCACACACTGCATCAAATTGGTCTGCATTGCTGTCGCCCCAGAGGAAAATCTCTTCTAAAGATGATGCACAAGAAAGCCCGCAGTTTGCTAAAGACAAGCAGACTAAGGACATGGATTACTGGAACCTGGAAATGTCCTGTGTTCTAATGAAACCAAGATAAACTTATTTGGCTCAGATGGTGTCAAGCATGTGTGGGAGCAACCAGGTGAGGAGTACAAAGACAAGTGTGTCTTGCCTACTGTAACGGGATTACCCGTGACGCCCAGAGACTTTTGAGGGATGGGGGATACTCCTGTGCCAGCGGCCTTACAGACTCTTGTGTCTATGTTCACCCTGTGCCCCTTTTGGGCATAGGGTGGCTAATAAATCATAATTCATGTATTACATGAGATGGGACATTAATAATAGTTCATATTTCAGGATGTCTTGAGATATTAGAGGTATGGCGTGTCTTTTGAAAATCAAATTGTTTGCAACATATTGTTGGAATTTTTGCATTGACATACTTCGAATTTCACCCTAAAACACATTCTGGTACTCCTCCCGAGTATGTGGATAGTGATGAGCGGAATACGCCATATTCGATTTCGCGATATTGTTAATATCGAATATTCGTGATATTTTATAAAAAAAAAAAAAAATTGTGAAATTTCGCCAATGCGAAATTCCGCTATTTTTTTTTATATATATATTTTTTTTATATATATATATTTTTTATATATATAAAAAAAAAAAATTTGCAAAATTTCGCTATTCTTATTTTTATATATATATTTTTTATATATATAAAAAAAAAAAAATTGCGAAATTTCGCTAATGCGAAATTTCGCTAGTGCGAATGCAAAATTGATTGCGAAATTTGAAAAAATACGAATATTCGAAATAGCGAATATTCGCCGCGATATTCGAGTTATTCCCGAATACTCGAATATGCAATATTCGTAGCGAATATTCGCAATGCGAATATTCGTGAGCAACACTATATGTGGATACCACATGTGTGTCTTTTTTAATGTTTAACTACCTGAGACCCGGGCTATAGTAAAAATACGGCCTCCAGGTGGCTCTATAAATCCAGGAGGCCATCTTTTTACGGCCTCGGTTCCTCCGGACACTGAGGGGCGCGCGCACGCCTCGCTCGTCACCGAGATGCCAATGTGTGTGCCTGGTGGCCGCGATGTCTGCCAGTTACCCGCGATCGTCAGTGACAGAGCAGGGACGTGGAGCTCTGTGTGTAAACACAGAGCTCCACGTCCTGTCAGGGAGAGGAGACTGATGCTCTGTCCCTTGTACATAGGACACAGCATCGGTCACCTCCCCCAGTCAGTCCCCTCCCCCCACAGTAAGAATCACTCCCAGGATACACATTTAACCCCATCATCGCCCCCTAGTATTAACCCTGCCAGTCACATTTATACAGTAATCAATGCATTTTTATAGCACTGTTTGCTGTATTAATGTGAATGGTCCCAAAAATGTGTCAAAAGTGTCAGATGTGTCCGCCGAAATGTCGCAGTCCTGACAAAATTCGCAGATTGCCGTATTACTAGTAAAAAAAAAAAATAATAAAAAAAATGTCAGAATTCTATCCCCTATTTTGTAGCCACTATAACTTTTGCGCGAACCAATCACTATACGCTTATTGCGATTTTTTTTTTTTTACCAAAAATATGTAGAATACATATCGGCCTAAACTGAGATAAAAAAAAGTTTTTTTTTTTTTTAAAAAAATTGATATTTATTATAGCAAAAGGTAAAAAATATCATCATTTATTTGCTAGAAAATTACATAGAACCCCAAAACATTATATATGCTTTTTTAGCAAAGACCCTAGAGAATACAATGGCGGCCGTTACAACTTTTTATCTCGCACGGTATTTTCGCAGAAATTTATTGAACGCGTGTTTTTTAAAAAAAACTGTTTTGTGCTTAAAACAAAACAAAACAGTAAAGTTAGCCCAATTTTTTTTCAAAATGTGAAAGATGAAGTTACGCCGAGTAAATAGATACCCAACATGTCACACTTCAAAATTGCGCACACTCGTGGAATGGCGCCAAACTTCGCTACTTAAAAATCCCCATAGGCGGTATTGCAGAGTATTGGGGTATTGCAAAGTATCATGCAGGGTATTGGGGTATTGCCGAGTATTGGGGTATTGCCGAGTATTGGGGTATTGCCGAGTATTGGGGTATTGTTGAGTACTGGGGCATTGCTGAGTATTGGGGTATTGTTGGGTACTGGGGTATTGTTGGGTACTGGGGTATTGTGGGGTACTGTTGGGTACTGGGGTATTGTTGGGTACTGGGGTATTGTTGGGTACTGGGGCATTGCCGAGTACTGGGGTATTGCCGAGTACTGGGGTACTGGGCCTAAACTGAGATAAAAAAAAGTTTTTTTTTTTTTAAAAAAAATTGATATTTATTATAGCACTGGGGTAATTGATATTTATTATAGTACTGGGGTATTGCCAAGTATTGGGGTATTGTTGGGTACTGGGGTATTGTTGGGTACTGGGGTATTGTGGGGTATTGTTGGGTACTGGGGTATTGTTGGGTACTGGGGTATTGTGGGGTATTGTTGGGTACTGGGGTATTGTTGGGTACTGGGGTATTGTTGGGTACTGGGGTATTGTTGGGTATTGTTGGGTACTGGGGTATTGTGGGGTATTGTTGGGTACTGGGGTATTGTTGGGTACTGGGGTATTGTTGGGTACTGGGGTATTGTGGGGTATTGTTGGGTACTGGGGTATTGTGGAGTACTGGGGTATTGTTGGGTACTGGGGTATTGTTGGGTATTGTTGGGTACTGGGGTATTGTGGGGTATTGTTGGGTACTGGGGTATTGTTGGGTACTGGGGCATTGTTGGGTACTGGGGTATTGTTGGGTACTGGGGTATTGTGGGGTATTGTTGGGTACTGGGGTATTGTTGGGTACTGGGGTATTGTGGGGTACTGGGGGATTGCTGGGTACTGGGGGATTGCTGGGTACTGGGGATTGCAGGGTACTAGGGGATTGCAGAGCTGGGATGGATTGAGGGATGGCTGGATCTGTGACTGCATTTGTCACAGATCCAGCCACAGCTCAGCTGCTGACACCCCGCTCCCCCCCCTCTCCTCGCACACTGTACAGAGAGGAGAGGGAGGAGAGGGAGGAACCGGCGTCATCAAATGACGCCGGTTTGTTTACAAGTGATCGCGCCGTCATTCGACGGCGCGATCACGTGGTAAACGGCCGCTATCAGCGGCAATTTACCGTGATCCGTGATGCGCCGGGTCTTCTAGACCCGGCGAGCATGGACACTTTCGCGAGCTCGTCCCAGGGGACGCGCAATCGCGGAAGTGCACGACGACGTCCCAGGGACGTCGTGTCAAAGTAACTCCACCGCGCCGTAGCAGTAAAATGCTTATGGCGCGGTGGGGAAGTGGTTAAAAAAGAGTACAAAAAAGTTAAATAGCAGCGTTCCCTTAATGTTTTCTCCTTCATATAAAAACAAAGCCGCTTACCAGAGCAGTTGGATCTTAAATTACAGAGATCAGATGCAATCATGTAAGTAACAAGGCCAGTATGCTGGCCTGAATTTATGGGAGGAGCCCGGGGGTATTTAACCAGCCCACTCACCTGTGGTCATTGTTGGTTTCCTGTGAGCGATACCACACATCACTGGGCTGACTCTTCCCAGCTCACCTCACATTTGTGAGTCCTGGCATTTTGATCGCAGGTGCATTTTGGTTTCTTTGTTCGTGCTCTTCGTTGGCGGTTCCCGCTCACTGTCGCAGGTACTTTCCGAATCTTTCGCATCATGTGCGATCTTTCAGTTTGTTATGCTACCTGTCCTGCATCCTTTCTTAAAAAAGAAAAAAAGAAAAGAAAAGCCTGCTTTTGAGTTGTGGTCTGCCAAACATACGTTTAATTTATAATTCCAAACCTCTGAGTCGCGGGCAGTGTTATCTGATACCACTTGCTGTAGATTTCACTGTCGATGGGTTTGCCGTCTCTTCCATTTAGAAGCATGTATTGTTTGTACAGGTTTCTGTGGCTGATTGAGGTGATAATTAGGCCCACCTGATGCCTTCTCTGCACTGGGTTAGCCTGGGGGGAGGGGTGGTTGGTGTTCAGTTTCAGAGTAAGGGGTGACATACTCTCTACAACCAATTCATATCCGATTAATTTATTCCTTCTGATTTGTATTGGATTTATTTCATATATTTATAAACTGATTCGGGTCACACACATTGCATACTTTCTACCGTTGCCATTTGTTGTTTTCCCCCATGCTGTGTGTTTTAGTTCCTGCCCTGGAACTTGCAAATCGTTTGCACATGTTTCTCTTTTTGTTTACCAAACCAAAGTAATTTTTTGTGCGTCATCCACGGTGCAAAACGATGCACTTCAGATGTCTTGCACACCCACCGTGCTTTTTGTAGATCAAGTCTTTTTTTTCAAACTGTCGCAGGTAGGATTTGTACAAATTCTTCGTTTCACGCACCGTTTTTCCAGGTAACCCATGCCATCAAAACCCCACTGTGGAACTTGCGAGTCATTCATCAAGTCTCCATAGGCAGCCTTATTTGAGCCTCGTGTAAGACCACTGTCTTATTGTGCAATTCATGAGCACATGCCACGTAGCAGGCCCATGTCATTTAGAAATGCACTTTCCATCTCATTTACTGAAGAGTGGATACCCTGCGCTGCCAGATAAGTATGAATGATAGCAGCTAACACAACTTTTTCAAAAAAGCAAAAAACAAAGGAATACAAAAGTGTAGCGCTGAAATGACTAGGTGAAAATCAATACCATACAATATATGTTACAACATGTAAACAGTGAAAAATAAATGTGCATATAAGTCCTTCTAATGAAAGAAACAGCTATTGTGCCTGTCTGGCACGTAGTGCAAGTGGACAATTGCACCAGAAAATCCTGGTAGTCCTAAAAAAGTTTGTCTGATGATTGAATCAAGTGAGTGAGTGACTGAACATGAAAATTTGTGACTTCTTCAACGTGACGATCCCACCACCTAAAGAATTGCAGGCTTACCAGAACGTGTTGACCAATGGTGACATATGCCACAAGAGGTCAAACAAGGCTTTGAATGACGGATGTCATGAACAGTCCTCAGCAGGAAACATGCGCCCGATCAGTCAGGAAGTCTTGCAATGGAATAGGATAGGCTGGAAACTGTACTTATTTTGAAATCACCATTGGTAGGCTCGATATGTTAAAATTGCATGTAGAAAAGAAAAGAGGGTGGCCACATAGCGTAATTCCGTTTAACTAAAATTAGGTATTTATTCACAGCTAACAAACTCACATTTGGCTGGATTGAAAAGGTCCTTGCAAGTAAAATTAGGCGACAGTGGAGTCCGCCCGACGCGTTTCGTGGTCAAAGCACATCGTCTGGGGTGTCACTCCACTGTAGCCCACTCCAATTTATATACAGTCCATACAAACATATCCAATCAGTGAAGATCTGACTCACCTCAGACTGTCAGCAATCAAGCAACACTTCCCCCTGTCCAAGATGGCGCCTCGGCTTGCACTCCAAGCCTCAATATGGAAAAAACCAATCATGCACATGTAGGCAGGAAGTGAAAGAAGCACTTCCTGGTATTGGCTGGTATAGTCTGAAGGCTGAGTGTTGTAAATACTACATGAATATGGGGACTGACACATTATTTCTATCTGAAGTTGCCATATATATTATAATAGGTCTGGCAATATAATTAGCGCGGCACGAGAACATATTTTTTCACATATTCTGGCCGTGTCCATACAATTTTATTTATTTTTTTCCACGAAGTTTTATTGAAGTTTGCACAGGTTACAATATCTTATTACATTACATTAAGGTAACGTTTACAACATGGGCACATTACTATGCAAAATTTTTTGAAAACAACATCAGTAACTTCAATGTTCCAATCGTATCGCAATATGTCATCAGTAGAACTGCAAATAGGGGGGAATACTGTATAATTAAAGATAGTACAATATTGTTGGGGCCCCGCCCAGGGGAGAGACCCTTTGGACATCAACTCTCTGCGGTTGGGATCGAAGAGATCTACAAGAGGTTTCGTGGACCGGGCCAGGCGTACAAGACAAAAGAAAGAACTGAAAGCATAGGACCCTTGTAGACAGTCCCATTCACCACCCACCCCTGACGGGAACTAATCTGTGGGTGGGAGGGCACCAGCTGCACTTGCCGAGTGAGGGCAGGTCGGCATGGTCCTAGTGTGTAATGTGTAATATGTCATGTCTATCGGTCCTCGGTCCTGCGTTACACTTCCACTACTCCGGTATAACGAGAGCTAACCCCAACATTTAGGAGGAGGAAACGCCCTCCCATACATATGATTCCGGAGTGGCTTCTTCAGGCTGTGAAGCTTGGGCAGATGCCCGTAGTATTAGGGTAGGAGGGAAAAAGAAAAGAAAGGGGAAGGGGGGGGCACTGTAGGGGTGTAGTGACCTTTTGACCGTCCACACGGTTGAAAATCTGCGCTATCCGTTGCGTGCCAGTGTAGGGGCTAATCAGTAGTTGTCTGCATGCCTGGTAAAAGCGAGGTTCTGTAGTGTGTCCAGCACCCCCAGGTGTATCTAAACTTCTCAGATGTATCCTTAGTTTGGTGGATAATACTTTCCATCTCTTCAATTATGTTGACCCTATTCTGCCAGTCAGTAATGGTAGGTGGTAGGGGGCTTTTCCAGCGTAGGGGAATACACTGGGTCACAGCGTTGATTAGCTGGAGGACTAGAGATTTGTGGTACATTGATTTAGGCAGGGAGGTGTGGTGTAGCAAGTATTGCGCCGGGGTGAAATCAGGAGTGAACGTAGTGATTTGTGTGATGAGGTCATGTACGGCTATCCAGAAGGGTCGAATTTTCGGACAATCCCACCAGATATGTAGTAGAGTGCCTTCGGCCTCTTCGCATCTCCAGCAGGTGGGAGGAACCTCAGGGAACAATTTGTGTAATTTGCTGGGAGTTCTGTACCATCTGGAGTACAGCTTATACCTGTTCTCCTGGGCCGACACGTTTATGGAGCCTTTGTGGGTGTGAGAACAGATCGAGTGCCAGTCTTCATCAGAGATGGGGGTTTCGAGGTCAGTCACCCACCTCTCATGAATGTCGGTGTTAGCAGACGTGTGTGGCGTGAGCGCGGAGTATAGGGTGGCGACAAGATGTCGTTGCGGCTCAGTGGAGGTACATAGCTTCTCGAAAGGTGTGAAGCTTTTGTGCCATAGGGTAGGTGTCGACGTGTCCTGGAGAAAGTGTCGCAGCTGAAAGTATTTAAATCAAGGTAAAACCAATTCTGGAAATTTAGCAGTAATTTCTGAGTGGGTGAGGAGCGTATTGGAGTCAAAGAACTGGTAGGCCCTGAAGGAAGGGGTGGGCTGGTGTTCCTGGTGCACATTGGAGCTGAGACCAGCTGTGAAACCTGGGTTATGATTTAGCGTTGTCATGGGTCCCGGGAAAGGGGGTGTGTCATTGCTATTAGTCAAGCATTTCAGTGCTGAAATGGTGGGACCGATCAGGGGGTGGGAAGAGCAGGACTTGGGGGTTAGCTTCGGGTCTATCCAGGGGAGGTGGGAGATCCGAAACCCTACAAATGCCTCCTCCAATTCCACCCAGGCCTTACTTTCCCTGTGGACGTGCCAGTCTACTACTCTCGTTAGTAAGCAAGCTTTATGGTATCGGGAGAGGTCAGGCAGGCCTATACCACCCAGGAGCTTGGGGAGAGCGAGTCTATCCCATTTCAGCCTAGACGGGCGACCAGACCATAGGAAGGTCCTGCAAACTGATTTAAATGAGGTTAAGAAGGCTGCGGGGAGTTTTAGTGGAATGGCTTGCAGCAGATATAAGAGCCTCGGAAGGACGTTCATTTTCAGAATCGCTGCTCTGCCAAACCACGAAAACGTGCCCTTATTCCATTTCAACAGATCGTCCTTAATTGTTTGAAGGGTGGGTAAGAAGTTTTTGGCATATAAATCTGGGAGTCTTGTGGGTAATTTGATACCTAGATATGTAATTGCATTGGGTTCCCATTTAAAGGGGAAATTCTTCTTGCATAGGGCCACGGTATTCTGCGGGAGGGACACATTCAGTGCCGTGGATTTACCGAAATTTATTTTGAGGTTAGACAGCGTACCGAATAAGCGAAAATCTGTAAGCAGGTTGGGCAGAGTGATCAGTGGGTTTGTCAAGAATAACAGGACGTCATCGGCGTATGCAGCTATCTTGTATTGCCTACGCTTGAACGTCACACCCTGTACATTCTGGTTGTCTCGTAGGGGCCTAAGGAAGGGTTCCAATGTCAAGATGAAGATCAAGGGTGAGAGGGGGCATCCTTGTCTGGTGCCGTTGCGTACCGAGAAGGCGTCCGACAGGTGGCTGTTGACCCTGACCCTGGCAGAAGGGACTGAGTAAAGTGCCATGATCCTTTGCAGAAAGCGCGTGGGTAAACCCACTTTGAGGAGGGCCGCCTCCATATAGTCCCAGGCCACCCTGTCAAACGCCTTCTCGGCATCAAGGGACAGCAGGAATCCTTGGGTGTTGGATGTGGACAGCCAATGGTGAACATTTATCGCCTTTGTGGTGTTATCCCTGGCTTCCCTACCAGGGACAAAACCCACCTGGTCTGTCGAGATTAAATTCGGTATGTGGGGGAGTAGTCTGTTGGCTAGTATTTTTGCGTATAGTTTTAAGTCCACATTAAGCAAAGAAATGGGGCGATAGTTAGGGACTAGCGTGGGGTCCTTGCCAGGCTTGGGAATCAGCGCGATGTGAGCTTCCAGCAGGTCAGCTCCCGTGGAGGGGGAAAAGGGGATGTCGTTGAAAGCTTGGACAAAATGGGGGAGCAGCAGGGAGGAGAAAGTCCTGTAATAGCCCGAGGACAGACCATCTGGGCCCGGGCATTTACCCGGTTTTATTTGTTTCAGGGCTCTAAGTGTTTCATCGACGGACACCGGCGTATCCAAATGCGTTAAGTCTGGCGGTAGGGTGGAGGGGGACCCATATCTCGAGAGGAACCCCGCAATGAGCTCCTCCCGGGACGTGGGGGACCCCGATTCCTGCGGGACAGGCAGATCGTACAGAGAGGAGAGGTAGGCAGTGAACTGCCCAGCTATCCGGTCTGATCTATGCAGGATCTCGCCATTAGGGGTGGTAATAGAGTGGATTGTGTTAGCTTCCTTTTTCCTCTGCAGGGCATTGGCCAATAATTTACCCGACTTGTTCCCGAATTCATAGTATAGTTTGTGTGACAGGGAGAATTTGCGTTTTAGCCTCACGTGAAGTTCCTCGAGCAGGGCCTTCCTAGCTACCATTAAGGCCTCCAGTGTGTCTTCCGCCTGGGAGCGTTTGTGGGCATGTTCCAGGATTTTTATCCTGTCTGTAAGCTCAGTGATTCGGGCTGCACGTAGCTTACGCCTTTTCGACATGAGAGATATCAATTCCCCTCTGAGGACACATTTGTGTGCTGACCAGATTGTAGCTGGTGCCACCTCAGGGGAGGAGTTATTCGTAAAGTAATGTGCTATCTTTTCCGCTAGGATGGCAACGTAGCCTGAATCAAGGAGGATAGAATCATCCATCCTCCAAGCAGGTCGCCCAAGGACCTGCCCGTGCCATGAGAGCGTCATGGTGATGGGGTGGTGGTCTGACCACACCCTGGGTTCGATAGTAGCGTCTACAAGGCGAAACAGGTCCGCTTGAGTGAGGAAGAAAAAGTCAATTCGGGAGTATTTAGCATGTAGAGGCGAGTAGAACGTGTAGTCCTTAACTGTCGGATATAACGTGCGCCAAGAGTCGTGGAGGGTAAGGAGATTCAGCTGGGTTTTGATAGCGCGGAGAGCCCGATAGGTCAGACATGAGGTCCCGTTAGAGGTGTCAAGGAGTGGGGTCAGGGGGACATTAAAGTCTCCACCCAGGATCAGCATTCCAGACTGGAAGGCTGTCAGGTGTAGGATAATGTCTCGAAAGAACTGGACGTGGTGCGAATTCGGGGCGTATATATTAGCAATGGTTACGGGTGTGTTGTTGAGCCTACCCTTAAGGAAGAGGAACCTCCCCAGCGGGTCCCTTTGGACGCCATCTACCTGTAGGGGACAATGTCGGGAGACCAGTATGGATACTCCTTTAGATTTAAAGGCATCATTGGTCGCATGGAACACAGTAGGATAGTGACAGCTTCGCAGTGTAGGGATACTGTCTGACCTGAAGTGGGTTTCTTGCAATAATACCACTTGAGGTTTTTCCCTGTGTATAGAGATGAGCAGTAAGGATCGTCGTTCAGGCGTGTTAAGGCCCCGAACATTCAGGGAGTACAGTTTGATAGTCATAGAGGACGAATCCCTGTGTGGGGCAGTTTGAGAGGGGTTCAGAGCGTCAGTCATTGTCACTAGTGAGGAGTGGGGGAGGCCTAGTCGGGATAGGAGTTGGGGGGATGCCGGGAGAAGGGGGGACGGGGGGGAAAAAAAAGGGGGGGGGAACAGGAGATAATTAATCTGGGCGTCAGTCCCAGTACGGGGGCGGGGTCCGCGCACGTGAGAGGGGGCGGGAGGCCCCCTCCAAGTACGGGCCCACCACCAATGGGTACGGTGCACCCCAGACAGGTGCCCCTCGCCGTGTCCATACAATAACCAAGCCTCTCTTTGGTTACAATGGGAGGCAAGGCGCATGTGTGTTAACCAAGCCTCATGGTGGGGTAGTTGAGGCTTAGACGATCAAATCAATACCAGGATCTCTGAGTGACTATGGCGCCTCGTTCTCAGAGAAACCATTCGCGATAGGTCAAATCCTCCTTTGGGGAAAAGGGTGTGTTTATCGCTATGCTAGGTCTGATTAACCCCATATGGATGCAACCACCGTCCATCAGACGGCAAATGCATTGAAATCGTCTTTCCTCTTCATATACAGTACCGAGGTAAATGGACTGACTACGCCTATCAGGCAGCTAAATGAAATATGTTAAAAGAAGGATATTATGTAATAAAAGGTGGATTGTCACCATGATCAAAAAAGGAAAATTTAAGCTTTCCTTCAATATCAAAAGGGGACTGGCCAAAAATGTATAAAATGATTAAAATTAGTTAAAAATGATATGTAGTACGTGCCACGTGCTTCTCTATATAAATGGAATAAGCAAGAGGTTGAAATGGCACAAAACTAGAAATGTGTATAGAATAATATACAATATATTGCAAATAAAATATATATGAACATTTAACTAAAAAAAACACTGCCTCACGTCTATTGTGAGTCAGATCTCCACATACAATAGCATAAGGTGACATATATAACCGTTAATCGACATACAGTTAGCATTGCAAAATAAAATCACCATTGAAATTATGATCAGAGTACAATGCCAATTGTTGCAAAATTCCCTACGGACCCAGAATGGTCATGACCGACAATATATATTTTAGGACATGTTGATGAATGAGTTTATGTCCCATTCGACGTTGAGTCCTAATGGGGTATGAGTCTGGAGTTCATATATCCAAAAAGTCTCTAAACGAGAGACCCCCCGAGTCATGGCTCCACCTCTCCATGGGGGAGTGTATTTGTCAATAACAACAAACTGAGTCCCCTTTGGATTTTTATGGTGGTGTTGTTTATAATGTCGAGGGACAGGGTGTTTGGTGTCACCACCTACTATGAGTGCAATATGTTCACTCACTCTGATAGAAAAATTGCGGATGGTGCGACCGACATACTGCATGCCGCAGGGACACGTTAATAAGTACACAATGTACTTAGTCGCACAAGTGCAGAATGTTTTTATAGTGTACTGCTTACTAGTGACCGTGGATGAAAATCCCAAAATTTTTTGTGTGGTCAAGGCATTAAATTGGCACACTTTGCATTTCCTGCAGGGGTAAAAGCCGACTAAATTATGAAAAAAAGAGGGTTTGACAGGAGGGTTGATGATGTTTGGGGCGATTTTGTTCTGTAAAGAAGGTACTCCTTTAAAAACTACTCTGGCCTGTTCGGGCAGTAGGGAACCCAAAACGTTGTCACCTTTGAGGATGTTCCAATGTTTGTTAAAGATGTTCCTAATTTGCTTATATTGACTAGAATAAGAGGTCAGCATAGCAAATTTAAAACTGTCGTCAGCGTGACGTTTAGGTTTAACAGATATAAGTGACTTCCTGTCCAATGAAAGAACTCGCTGTAATTCCAAGTCAACATTATTGATGGAATATCCCTTTTCTACGAACCTTGATTTTAAAATCTCAGCTTGTGCAAGATAGGTGTTGTTATCCGTGCAGTTCCGGCGGAGCCTCAGAAATTGGCTGCACGGAACTGAACGGAGCCAGGATGGATGATGGCAGCTCCCCATAGGTATATAACCATTACGATCAGTCGGTTTGAAATAAGTTTGGAAATGGAACTTCCCATCAACTATACTTATCTCAAGATCCAAAAAATGGATTTTGGTGGGACTGGACTATTATGTTAGGGAAATGCCTCTATCATTGGTATTCAGAGAATCAAAAAAGTTTTTTAGTGATTCAGTGCTGCCATTCCACAGGAGGAGGATGTCGTCTATGTACCTGGCCCATAGACCCAGAGACGGGACTGACTGGGCATAGACGACATCCTCCTCCCACTTGGCCATAAAAAGATTGGCTAGACTGGGTGCGAATTTCGCACCCATCGCTACTCCTCTTAATTGCAAAAAATAGCGTTGGTCGAACCAGAAATAGCTATGTTTAGTAGCGAAATCTAGAAGTTCAATTATGTAGTCGCTTTGAAACGAAGCGAGAGAATGTTCGTTCTTTAAAAAATACTGAACAGCTTCTATACCTAGATGTTGAGGAATACAAGTGTATAAAGAAGCCACATCTGCCGTGACCATAATACAACCCTCTCGCACCTCTAAACCTTCTGAGAGGCGGATAGTATCCCCTGTATCCTTGATGTATGAAGGAGTCCGTCTAACCAGGGGCTGTAGATAGAAATCTATATAGCGGCCTATGAGTGAAGTGACCGAATCTATGCCACTCACGATAGGTCTGCCTGGTGGTTGAGTGGGATGTTTATGAATTTTGGGCAGGTAATATATTGTCGGAATTCTGGGTACTTTGGGAACTAAATACATTTTCTCCTTTTTGTTAAGGATTTTGAGGTCAAAACCCTTGTTGACGAGGGTTTGTAACTCTCTCTTGTATGTGGCAGTCGGATTATTAGGGATTTCTTGGTAAGTACCGGGTTCCCCTAGAATACGATGCATCTCTTGTTCGTATTGTGACTTATCTAAAATTACAATCCCCCCGCCCTTGTCAGCCGGGCGGATGATCAAATCCTTGTTATCACACAAGGAGCGAACACCCTGACTAGACAAGGGTTGTGAGGAATGACGCATTTCTTTTAATAGAGACAGGTCTTTAAGAACCAACTCTTTAAAGATTTTCACAGCAGGAGCCACCACAACGGAAGGATTAAAGAGTGATGGATTCGACAATCCGGAATGCACCGTCCCCGAAGTAGCTGCCCTGGTCTCTGTGGAATATGTGTTAGAAACCATATATCTCTGAATATTTATTTTGCGTATAAATTTCTGCACATCAATGAATGTGCCAAATTTATTTAATGGTTTGGAGGGAGAAAACTTGAGGCCTTTATCCAGAACAGACTGTTCAACCGCAGTCAATGTTTTGGAACTCAAGTTAAACACTCCTTGGCTACTTATGTTCTCCTTCTCTTTTCTTTTCTGTATGCGCCTTCCTGCTCTGCATCCTCTCTTTGGTTTGGACCTTTGGAGTGCCATGGTCGGTCTCCACGAAAACCCTGACCACCATGAACATTGGAATCATGGTGGCCATGACCATGGGGTGATGGTTCGTAACCACCACGTGACTGTTGTTGCCCATAGTCTCTATGGTCTCTGAGAGGAGAAAATATGTTTTGAACAGGTACTGCAGGTGAGTTGTAATATGATTGGTGAGTGTAGCGATCGTCATACTGTTCTCTGTATGGAGCTGGGGATGCCCATCTAGGGTAGCCCCCTTGATCCCGGAATGGTCATTGTCCGGAATGGTGGGAGTCACCCCTGTGTTGTCCTCTACCTCCACGTTTTCCTCTATTGTTCGCTCTTCCCCTGACAGGGTGATTAGGCGTACGAGGACTTTGGTATTGTGATCTTTGTGGCATTGGAGGTGTTACTTGGGTGGAGGAAACACTCAAAGGGGGTAAGGATTTGACTCCAAATTGGGATGCCAAACTCGTGGGACCATCTGTGGACGTAGCTGGTGCTGCTGTACCAGCATTGGCAGCAGGAGCAGTGTCCGTTGGGTTGGTAGGCGTAATTGCCACCCAAATACAGCGTTAAGTTTATAATCGCTAACATCTCTAGCATATTTTTTGTGTTTTTTTATTCTCTGATCCCTGTCTTCCTTCTCCAAATGACTCTGGAGATTAGAGCACAAGGAATTGTATTCTAGAGAATTTTTATGCGACACAAGTTTTTCTTTAAGTACCTTGATTTCTTTGTCCAGCACAAGTAATCTGTTCCTCTTTCTAGAAACAAGAAAACCTAAAAAATTGGTCCCGGCCTCGTTAAAATATTTGTACCATGATTCTAAGTCAGGGTCTTCTTGTTGGGGATGTATTTCCCACCGGAGGCTGCGTGGAACCATTTCTTCTGAGATATACTGCTCCAAAAAGATAATATCCCATTGGAGATGTATCTCCGAAGTCATGACATTTTTTAGACGCATGAAAAACCCTCCAAGTTCAGTGTCATTGCCTGTGACAGTAAAAACACTGTCAACATTCATGGTACGAGATGTTCTATAGTCAAATATATCCATATTGCTGTGAATATATTAATAGACTAGTGAAAAGGCTGCTGCAGTGTAGATCTTGAAAAGAAACAAAATGGAAGAAGAGTGGATACCCTGCGCTGCCAGATAAGTATGAATGATAGCAGCAAGTGGACAATTGCACCAGAAAATCCTGGTAGTCCTAAACAAGTTTGTCTGATGATTGAATCAAGTGAGTGAGTGACTGAACGTGAAAATTTGTGACTTCTTCAACGTGACGATCCCACCACCCACAGAATTGCAGGCTTACCAGAACGTGTTGACCAATGGTGACATATGCCACAAGAGGTCAAACAAGGTCAAACAAGTTATTAACCTATCTTCATTTATTATTGAAAAAAGACACATTGAACTACTACAGCGAGGGATGTCCTTTTCCCCAACCAACGATATGGAGGAGTTCACTGTTTATAAGGACATTGTATTATTTCTGCGGAAGGTTTTCTTCAAATCACTATATCAATGTGATACAACTGAAACACTGCAAGAACCCCAACTAGACCATGACGACCAACAAGCTATCAATATTGGAAGCCCTATTGGAAGAAAATGAACCCCATGGAATGGAAATTTCCATGATGGATAGACAAGTTAAACTTAATATAAAATCCTCCAATATGCCCTCTTTGAATAAAAATAAATGGCTGAATATCTTTCTGGAACTGGTACAAAAAGATCTTGAAGAGATCACCTGGAAAACCAAGAACTATGACAATCTCACTCAACAAGAACGACAGGCAATGAAAGAATTAAAGGAAGCAAATAATCTAATTATTAAAAGAAGTGACAAAGGAGGTAATGTCGTACTCATGGATGAAACCGACTACGAAGAGGAAGTGAAACGACTCCTTGGGGACATAAATACATATCGAAGACTAGAAGGGGATCCTTTCCCCGGTGTGGTGAGGCAACTCAACAGTAAACTTGATGACGCTGCGGAGGCGGGGCTTTTAAAGAAACGGGATTTTGATCACCTAAAAGTGAAAGATTACAACATCCCAATCTTTTACTGTATCCCCAAAATTCATAAACGCCTGACTAAGCCACCGGGGAGACCGATCGTGTCCGCAATTCATGGTCCATTGGACAGAGTGGGGACCTATCTGGACCTCCTCATGAAAGATATGGTTCAAAAACTAAAATCATACGTGCAAGATACACGCGATGTCCTTTCAAAAATAGCAACCATTATGATTGAGGATGAGGCATGGCTTGTTGGTATTGATGTTTATATACATCTATCCCACATGAATGGGGAATTAGAGCGACCAAGACTTTTCTAGACAAACATTACCCCTTGTTGGGTCATCAAAATGAATTTTTATGTGATCTTCTTGAATTTGCTCTGGTTAATAATTTTTTTCAGTTTGCATCTTACTATTACCAACAAATCACCGGTACATCGATGGGTGCAGCTTGGGCCCCGGCCTATGCCTGCTTACATCTTGGCCTATGGGAGGAAGAGGTTATTTACATCTCCCCCATGTACCTCAGCCATGTCCATACATGGCTGAGGTACATCGATGACGTGTTCATGGTCTGGACGGGGAGCCTTGAGGCCCTCCATGATTTCATCACTGAAATCAACATCAACGATCGCAACATACGACTAACATATGTCTGTGATAAAACACAAATCTCTTTCCTTGATCTGAAAATTGGTAAGAAGAATGGGAAAATAACTACCTGTACCTTTCGCAAGGAAACGGCCGCCAACACCCTATTAAGGGCAGACAGTCATCATCCACTTTGGCAAAAGAACGGGATCCCTACCGGCCAATTTATGAGGATCAAACGTAACTGCTCTGAACCCTCAACCTATTATGCGGAAAGCAAAGATCTATATCAAAGGTTCCGGGAAAGGGGATATTCCCACAGACAGATTAAACTGGCTAAGCTGAAAGCAGCACAGAGAAGTAGAGTTAGCCTACTCTCAACTGATAAAAAAGAACAAACAAAAAATGAACCATCAGGACCAGTGAGGATGATTACTACATATGGCCCCCAATGGGGCAATGCAAGGAAGATACTAATGAAGCATTGGAATGTTCTGACCAGCAATAGATCTTTGGCCAAAATCGTTGGTGAAGCCCCCATGATGGTGGCACGAAGAACAAACAACCTAGGTGACATCTTAACTCGATCTGAATTTATTAAACAACCAAACACTTCATGGCTATCAGACTACCCACGCAGCACGGGAATGTTTGCATGCTCTAAGTGCCAAATATGCCCATTTGTGGATCGAACAGACACATTTAAAGATGCCCTAGGACAGAAGGTATATGTAATCAAAGATCTAATTAATTGCTCCACGGAGAGGGTAATTTACATGTTAACCTGTCCCTGTCACAAAATCTACATCGGGAAGACAAAGAGACAATTACGAATAAGAATCGGAGAACATCTACGTGACATCAAAAAAGAAAAAATGAGGAGTCAAGCAAACCCCGAAAAAATGCATGAAAGTCCGGTAGCAAAACATTTTGCTGAATACCATGAAGGGAAACCTGATGGTTTGAAGGTTAAGGGGATTTATGCACTAAAACTGTCAGCCAGAAGAGGCGACTTTGACAAAATTTTATTACAGAAAGAAAAATGGTGGATCTTTTCTCTCAAATCTTTGGCCCCCATAGGAATGAATATTGAAATGAACCTACAATCTTTCCTATAAAAGCTAGTCACCCTCACCATCTTTAATTCTTTATGACATAGGCTATATGATACATTACACTGAGAAACCTACTAGTCTAGTCTCATTCTTTCTTGACCTATAAAAACGTTGGGCTCATTATCTTCCAACCATATTAGACTTCTGATTATCTCTTACCCCACACCAATCTATTCTATTTTATAGAATATATTTTTTGTTTTCCTGCTATTATCTTACTGAGCATGGCGTAGCTCGAACAACACTGGCCGTCATAAGCTATATTATTTTATTAATTAAGCATACATATACCTACATAGGGGGGTAAATAACCTCTCTTATACTTTGCATAGAATTTGCCGGCATAATTCTGCTATACCTATATATATCATCTCTGTTTGATAAATCCTTCACCCTATCCTTCCTTTGTTTCTCTCCCCTCCTTCTTCATTTGCATAAACCTCCAAAAATTAAGTAATTGTTTGCTTCGTTTATGCTTTTGTTATACCTTATTATTTTTCTTTTTTATTGTTTTAATGTATATTATTTACTTATTCACTGGAAATAGTGGAGGGGCCTTACTCTTTTTGAATATATTAGTCCCTGTTTCCGGATATATGTTGTCGTTTTCCGTGAAGAATAACTAACCTACGACTGCCATTAACCCAAGACATCATCTCCAACACACGGGGTGGAACCCGTCTATCTAACTCTGTAATTTGATAACATAAAAACATCTATCCAGGAGGGGGCGTGCGTTGACGGCACATATAGGAGCAGCGCACGCCAACCCCCCTATCATCCAGAAGAAGCTACGCGATTACGTCCAGCGAAACGCGTTGACGTCAGAGGTCCAGGACGTTTGTGTGTCTGACCCCCCGGAGCAGGTTGAAGCGGTAGACGGGACATGGAGACACTCTAAACATATAGTTGCCTACACACCAATTATTTCCATCAGGATGACATATGGCACTACAGTGATCTCCTTAAACCCTTTTTTGCAACCACGAACCTGGAGCTTCTCTCCTCCCCAGCGGGTCCCTTTGGACGCCATCTACCTGTAGGGGACAATGTCGGGAGACCAGTATGGATACTCCTTTAGATTTAAAGGCATCATTGGTCGCATGGAACACAGTAGGATAGTGACAGCTTCGCAGTGTAGGGATACTGTCTGACCTGAAGTGGGTTTCTTGCAATAATACCACTTGAGGTTTTTCCCTGTGTATAGAGATGAGCAGTAAGGATCGTCGTTCAGGCGTGTTAAGGCCCCGAACATTCAGGGAGTACAGTTTGATAGTCATAGAGGACGAATCCCTGTGTGGGGCAGTTTGAGAGGGGTTCAGAGCGTCAGTCATTGTCACTAGTGAGGAGTGGGGGAGGCCTAGTCGGGATAGGAGTTGGGGGGATGCCGGGAGAAGGGGGGACGGGGGGGAAAAAAAGGGGGGGGGGAACAGGAGATAATTAATCTGGGCGTCAGTCCCAGTACGGGGGCGGGGTCCGCGCACGTGAGAGGGGGCGGGAGGCCCCCTCCAAGTACGGGCCCACCACCAATGGGTACGGTGCACCCCAGACAGGTGCCCCTCGCCGTGTCCATACAATAACCAAGCCTCTCTTTGGTTACAATGGGAGGCAAGGCGCATGTGTGTTAACCAAGCCTCATGGTGGGGTAGTTGAGGCTTAGACGATCAAATCAATACCAGGATCTCTGAGTGACTATGGCGCCTCGTTCTCAGAGAAACCATTCGCGATAGGTCAAATCCTCCTTTGGGGAAAAGGGTGTGTTTATCGCTATGCTAGGTCTGATTAACCCCATATGGATGCAACCACCGTCCATCAGACGGCAAATGCATTGAAATCGTCTTTCCTCTTCATATACAGTACCGAGGTAAATGGACTGACTACGCCTATCAGGCAGCTAAATGAAATATGTTAAAAGAAGGATATTATGTAATAAAAGGTGGATTGTCACCATGATCAAAAAAGGAAAATTTAAGCTTTCCTTCAATATCAAAAGGGGACTGGCCAAAAATGTATAAAATGATTAAAATTAGTTAAAAATGATATGTAGTACGTGCCACGTGCTTCTCTATATAAATGGAATAAGCAAGAGGTTGAAATGGCACAAAACTAGAAATGTGTATAGAATAATATACAATATATTGCAAATAAAATATATATGAACATTTAACTAAAAAAACACTGCCTCACGTCTATTGTGAGTCAGATCTCCACATACAATAGCATAAGGTGACATATATAACCGTTAATCGACATACAGTTAGCATTGCAAAATAAAATCACCATTGAAATTATGATCAGAGTACAATGCCAATTGTTGCAAAATTCCCTACGGACCCAGAATGGTCATGACCGACAATATATATTTTAGGACATGTTGATGAATGAGTTTATGTCCCATTCGACGTTGAGTCCTAATGGGGTATGAGTCTGGAGTTCATATATCCAAAAAGTCTCTAAACGAGAGACCCCCCGAGTCATGGCTCCACCTCTCCATGGGGGAGTGTATTTGTCAATAACAACAAACTGAGTCCCCTTTGGATTTTTATGGTGGTGTTGTTTATAATGTCGAGGGACAGGGTGTTTGGTGTCACCACCTATTATGAGTGCAATATGTTCACTCACTCTGATAGAAAAATTGCGGATGGTGCGACCGACATACTGCATGCCGCAGGGACACGTTAATAAGTACACAATGTACTTAGTCGCACAAGTGCAGAATGTTTTTATAGTGTACTGCTTACTAGTGACCGTGGATGAAAATCCCAAAATTTTTTGTGTGGTCAAGGCATTAAATTGGCACACTTTGCATTTCCTGCAGGGGTAAAAGCCGACTAAATTATGAAAAAAAGAGGGTTTGACAGGAGGGTTGATGATGTTTGGGGCGATTTTGTTCTGTAAAGAAGGTACTCCTTTAAAAACTACTCTGGCCTGTTCGGGCAGTAGGGAACCCAAAACGTTGTCACCTTTGAGGATGTTCCAATGTTTGTTAAAGATGTTCCTAATTTGCTTATATTGACTAGAATAAGAGGTCAGCATAGCAAATTTAAAACTGTCGTCAGCGTGACGTTTAGGTTTAACAGATATAAGTGACTTCCTGTCCAATGAAAGAACTCGCTGTAATTCCAAGTCAACATTATTGATGGAATATCCCTTTTCTACGAACCTTGATTTTAAAATCTCAGCTTGTGCAAGATAGGTGTTGTTATCCGTGCAGTTCCGGCGGAGCCTCAGAAATTGGCTGCACGGAACTGAACGGAGCCAGGATGGATGATGGCAGCTCCCCATAGGTATATAACCATTACGATCAGTCGGTTTGAAATAAGTTTGGAAATGGAACTTCCCATCAACTATACTTATCTCAAGATCCAAAAAATGGATTTTGGTGGGACTGGACTATTATGTTAGGGAAATGCCTCTATCATTGGTATTCAGAGAATCAAAAAAGTTTTTTAGTGATTCAGTGCTGCCATTCCACAGGAGGAGGATGTCGTCTATGTACCTGGCCCATAGACCCAGAGACGGGACTGACTGGGCATAGACGACATCCTCCTCCCACTTGGCCATAAAAAGATTGGCTAGACTGGGTGCGAATTTCGCACCCATCGCTACTCCTCTTAATTGCAAAAAATAGCGTTGGTCGAACCAGAAATAGCTATGTTTAGTAGCGAAATCTAGAAGTTCAATTATGTAGTCGCTTTGAAACGAAGCGAGAGAATGTTCGTTCTTTAAAAAATACTGAACAGCTTCTATACCTAGATGTTGAGGAATACAAGTGTATAAAGAAGCCACATCTGCCGTGACCATAATACAACCCTCTCGCACCTCTAAACCTTCTGAGAGGCGGATAGTATCCCCTGTATCCTTGATGTATGAAGGAGTCCGTCTAACCAGGGGCTGTAGATAGAAATCTATATAGCGGCCTATGAGTGAAGTGACCGAATCTATGCCACTCACGATAGGTCTGCCTGGTGGTTGAGTGGGATGTTTATGAATTTTGGGCAGGTAATATATTGTCGGAATTCTGGGTACTTTGGGAACTAAATACATTTTCTCCTTTTTGTTAAGGATTTTGAGGTCAAAACCCTTGTTGACGAGGGTTTGTAACTCTCTCTTGTATGTGGCAGTCGGATTATTAGGGATTTCTTGGTAAGTACCGGGTTCCCCTAGAATACGATGCATCTCTTGTTCGTATTGTGACTTATCTAAAATTACAATCCCCCCGCCCTTGTCAGCCGGGCGGATGATCAAATCCTTGTTATCACACAAGGAGCGAACACCCTGACTAGACAAGGGTTGTGAGGAATGACGCATTTCTTTTAATAGAGACAGGTCTTTAAGAACCAACTCTTTAAAGATTTTCACAGCAGGAGCCACCACAACGGAAGGATTAAAGAGTGATGGATTCGACAATCCGGAATGCACCGTCCCCGAAGTAGCTGCCCTGGTCTCTGTGGAATATGTGTTAGAAACCATATATCTCTGAATATTTATTTTGCGTATAAATTTCTGCACATCAATGAATGTGCCAAATTTATTTAATGGTTTGGAGGGAGAAAACTTGAGGCCTTTATCCAGAACAGACTGTTCAACCGCAGTCAATGTTTTGGAACTCAAGTTAAACACTCCTTGGCTACTTATGTTCTCCTTCTCTTTTCTTTTCTGTATGCGCCTTCCTGCTCTGCATCCTCTCTTTGGTTTGGACCTTTGGAGTGCCATGGTCGGTCTCCACGAAAACCCTGACCACCATGAACATTGGAATCATGGTGGCCATGACCATGGGGTGATGGTTCGTAACCACCACGTGACTGTTGTTGCCCATAGTCTCTATGGTCTCTGAGAGGAGAAAATATGTTTTGAACAGGTACTGCAGGTGAGTTGTAATATGATTGGTGAGTGTAGCGATCGTCATACTGTTCTCTGTATGGAGCTGGGGATGCCCATCTAGGGTAGCCCCCTTGATCCCGGAATGGTCATTGTCCGGAATGGTGGGAGTCACCCCTGTGTTGTCCTCTACCTCCACGTTTTCCTCTATTGTTCGCTCTTCCCCTGACAGGGTGATTAGGCGTACGAGGACTTTGGTATTGTGATCTTTGTGGCATTGGAGGTGTTACTTGGGTGGAGGAAACACTCAAAGGGGGTAAGGATTTGACTCCAAATTGGGATGCCAAACTCGTGGGACCATCTGTGGACGTAGCTGGTGCTGCTGTACCAGCATTGGCAGCAGGAGCAGTGTCCGTTGGGTTGGTAGGCGTAATTGCCACCCAAATACAGCGTTAAGTTTATAATCGCTAACATCTCTAGCATATTTTTTGTGTTTTTTTATTCTCTGATCCCTGTCTTCCTTCTCCAAATGACTCTGGAGATTAGAGCACAAGGAATTGTATTCTAGAGAATTTTTATGCGACACAAGTTTTTCTTTAAGTACCTTGATTTCTTTGTCCAGCACAAGTAATCTGTTCCTCTTTCTAGAAACAAGAAAACCTAAAAAATTGGTCCCGGCCTCGTTAAAATATTTGTACCATGATTCTAAGTCAGGGTCTTCTTGGTGGGGATGTATTTCCCACCGGAGGCTGCGTGGAACCATTTCTTCTGAGATATACTGCTCCAAAAAGATAATATCCCATTGGAGATGTATCTCCGAAGTCATGACATTTTTTAGACGCATGAAAAACCCTCCAAGTTCAGTGTCATTGCCTGTGACAGTAAAAACACTGTCAACATTCATGGTACGAGATGTTCTATAGTCAAATATATCCATATTGCTGTGAATATATTAATAGACTAGTGAAAAGGCTGCTGCAGTGTAGATCTTGAAAAGAAACAAAATGGAAGAAGAGTGGATACCCTGCGCTGCCAGATAAGTATGAATGATAGCAGCAAGTGGACAATTGCACCAGAAAATCCTGGTAGTCCTAAAAAAGTTTGTCTGATGATTGAATCAAGTGAGTGAGTGACTGAACGTGAAAATTTGTGACTTCTTCAACGTGACGATCCCACCACCCACAGAATTGCAGGCTTACCAGAACGTGTTGACCAATGGTGACATATGCCACAAGAGGTCAAACAAGGTCAAACAAGTTATTAACCTATCTTCATTTATTATTGAAAAAAGACACATTGAACTACTACAGCGAGGGATGTCCTTTTCCCCAACCAACGATATGGAGGAGTTCACTGTTTATAAGGACATTGTATTATTTCTGCGGAAGGTTTTCTTCAAATCACTATATCAATGTGATACAACTGAAACACTGCAAGAACCCCAACTAGACCATGACGACCAACAAGCTATCAATATTGGAAGCCCTATTGGAAGAAAATGAACCCCATGGAATGGAAATTTCCATGATGGATAGACAAGTTAAACTTAATATAAAATCCTCCAATATGCCCTCTTTGAATAAAAATAAATGGCTGAATATCTTTCTGGAACTGGTACAAAAAGATCTTGAAGAGATCACCTGGAAAACCAAGAACTATGACAATCTCACTCAACAAGAACGACAGGCAATGAAAGAATTAAAGGAAGCAAATAATCTAATTATTAAAAGAAGTGACAAAGGAGGTAATGTCGTACTCATGGATGAAACCGACTACGAAGAGGAAGTGAAACGACTCCTTGGGGACATAAATACATATCGAAGACTAGAAGGGGATCCTTTCCCCGGTGTGGTGAGGCAACTCAACAGTAAACTTGATGACGCTGCGGAGGCGGGGCTTTTAAAGAAACGGGATTTTGATCACCTAAAAGTGAAAGATTACAACATCCCAATCTTTTACTGTATCCCCAAAATTCATAAACGCCTGACTAAGCCACCGGGGAGACCGATCGTGTCCGCAATTCATGGTCCATTGGACAGAGTGGGGACCTATCTGGACCTCCTCATGAAAGATATGGTTCAAAAACTAAAATCATACGTGCAAGATACACGCGATGTCCTTTCAAAAATAGCAACCATTATGATTGAGGATGAGGCATGGCTTGTTGGTATTGATGTTTATATACATCTATCCCACATGAATGGGGAATTAGAGCGACCAAGACTTTTCTAGACAAACATTACCCCTTGTTGGGTCATCAAAATGAATTTTTATGTGATCTTCTTGAATTTGCTCTGGTTAATAATTTTTTTCAGTTTGCATCTTACTATTACCAACAAATCACCGGTACATCGATGGGTGCAGCTTGGGCCCCGGCCTATGCCTGCTTACATCTTGGCCTATGGGAGGAAGAGGTTATTTACATCTCCCCCATGTACCTCAGCCATGTCCATACATGGCTGAGGTACATCGATGACGTGTTCATGGTCTGGACGGGGAGCCTTGAGGCCCTCCATGATTTCATCACTGAAATCAACATCAACGATCGCAACATACGACTAACATATGTCTGTGATAAAACACAAATCTCTTTCCTTGATCTGAAAATTGGTAAGAAGAATGGGAAAATAACTACCTGTACCTTTCGCAAGGAAACGGCCGCCAACACCCTATTAAGGGCAGACAGTCATCATCCACTTTGGCAAAAGAACGGGATCCCTACCGGCCAATTTATGAGGATCAAACGTAACTGCTCTGAACCCTCAACCTATTATGCGGAAAGCAAAGATCTATATCAAAGGTTCCGGGAAAGGGGATATTCCCACAGACAGATTAAACTGGCTAAGCTGAAAGCAGCACAGAGAAGTAGAGTTAGCCTACTCTCAACTGATAAAAAAGAACAAACAAAAAATGAACCATCAGGACCAGTGAGGATGATTACTACATATGGCCCCCAATGGGGCAATGCAAGGAAGATACTAATGAAGCATTGGAATGTTCTGACCAGCAATAGATCTTTGGCCAAAATCGTTGGTGAAGCCCCCATGATGGTGGCACGAAGAACAAACAACCTAGGTGACATCTTAACTCGATCTGAATTTATTAAACAACCAAACACTTCATGGCTATCAGACTACCCACGCAGCACGGGAATGTTTGCATGCTCTAAGTGCCAAATATGCCCATTTGTGGATCGAACAGACACATTTAAAGATGCCCTAGGACAGAAGGTATATGTAATCAAAGATCTAATTAATTGCTCCACGGAGAGGGTAATTTACATGTTAACCTGTCCCTGTCACAAAATCTACATCGGGAAGACAAAGAGACAATTACGAATAAGAATCGGAGAACATCTACGTGACATCAAAAAAGAAAAAATGAGGAGTCAAGCAAACCCCGAAAAAATGCATGAAAGTCCGGTAGCAAAACATTTTGCTGAATACCATGAAGGGAAACCTGACGGTTTGAAGGTTAAGGGGATTTATGCACTAAAACTGTCAGCCAGAAGAGGCGACTTTGACAAAATTTTATTACAGAAAGAAAAATGGTGGATCTTTTCTCTCAAATCTTTGGCCCCCATAGGAATGAATATTGAAATGAACCTACAATCTTTCCTATAAAAGCTAGTCACCCTCACCATCTTTAATTCTTTATGACATAGGCTATATGATACATTACACTGAGAAACCTACTAGTCTAGTCTCATTCTTTCTTGACCTATAAAAACGTTGGGCTCATTATCTTCCAACCATATTAGACTTCTGATTATCTCTTACCCCACACCAATCTATTCTATTTTATAGAATATATTTTTTGTTTTCCTGCTATTATCTTACTGAGCATGGCGTAGCTCGAACAACACTGGCCGTCATAAGCTATATTATTTTATTAATTAAGCATACATATACCTACATAGGGGGGTAAAATAACCTCTCTTATACTTTGCATAGAATTTGCCGGCATAATTCTGCTATACCTATATATATCATCTCTGTTTGATAAATCCTTCACCCTATCCTTCCTTTGTTTCTCTCCCCTCCTTCTTCATTTGCATAAACCTCCAAAAATTAAGTAATTGTTTGCTTCGTTTATGCTTTTGTTATACCTTATTATTTTTCTTTTTTATTGTTTTAATGTATATTATTTACTTATTCACTGGAAATAGTGGAGGGGCCTTACTCTTTTTGAATATATTAGTCCCTGTTTCCGGATATATGTTGTCGTTTTCCGTGAAGAATAACTAACCTACGACTGCCATTAACCCAAGACATCATCTCCAACACACGGGGTGGAACCCGTCTATCTAACTCTGTAATTTGATAACATAAAAACATCTATCCAGGAGGGGGCGTGCGTTGACGGCACATATAGGAGCAGCGCACGCCAACCCCCCTATCATCCAGAAGAAGCTACGCGATTACGTCCAGCGAAACGCGTTGACGTCAGAGGTCCAGGACGTTTGTGTGTCTGACCCCCCGGAGCAGGTTGAAGCGGTAGACGGGACATGGAGACACTCTAAACATATAGTTGCCTACACACCAATTATTTCCATCAGGATGACATATGGCACTACAGTGATCTCCTTAAACCCTTTTTTGCAACCACGAACCTGGAGCTTCTCTCCCGCTACAATTCACAGCTGATCCAACCATTACCGCACATGAAGTAAAGTTAAAACGCCATCTTATCACGGACACGGCGGATACGGTAATGTGAAATACACTTGATATATTTGGAGACTACTTTCAGATCTGTATGATAGTATCCCGTGGAGAGACATGCTCTAACATCTCATCAAGCAATAGACTGAAAATATATTTATTGGTGCCCGGTCTAGAAATTCATGCATGAAGATATTCCAGTGATTTATGCTATTTCAAGCTCTGAACCATCTTTGACCCTTGTGGCATCAACCATAGGACTATAACTATTTTTGATATATCAGCAACCCACCTTTTTGTGTTATTTTTTTGAGATACTATAGATGTTCCATACACAATTTCTTTTTATTCAGTTTATGGCTACATAGCCATTTGGTTGCTGTTTAAGTCTCCCTTTTGGTGATCCCCATCTCCACTATTTCCATACCCTGCGGGGACGCACTCATTGGAATTATTCCCATATACATACATACTTGATTTATCATTACATTGCGGTGATATTACCGCTGGGAATTCCAATCAGTGCGTACACACACGTCTGGACATTTGTTTTTATTTATTTTTGTCGTATGTCTGTATTTGTCCTTGTGTGTTGGTTACCAACACGTACACAGTGAGCTGGTTGCTCACTAATGTACTATTGCTTGTCACTCTGGAGACCTATATGTTATTGGCCTATTCAGCCACCTTATTAGGCATCGGAGGTTCTAATTAATTTTGTAATAAATTTATATTATTTTATATATTAGCGTGTATGACCCATTATTGCCAATAGTAGCTCCTTTCATCAACTGTGATCTCCTCCTCCTTTGGAGATTAACTGTTTGGTAGCCTTTTCTTTTGATCCACTTATGCTAGCTACGGTAATTCACCCACACTTGGGCTGCGGTCTCTCTGCTATACATGAACCTCTTTGGTTGCTCTAAAATAATAGCAACCCAACGCCCCGTGCCATATTCCTTGTTTGTTTATATGCTCAGCAGGAAACATGCGCCCGATCAGTCAGGATGTCTTGCAATGGGATAGGATAGGCTGGAAACTGTACTTATTTTGAAATCACCATTGGTAGGCTCGATATGTTAAAAGTGCATGTAGAAAAGAAAAGAGGGTGGCCACATAGCGTAATTCCGTTTAACTAAAATTAGGTATTTATTCACAGCTAACAAACTCACATTTGGCTGGATTGAAAAGGTCCTTGCAAGTAAAATTAGGCGACAGTGAAGTCCTCCCGACGCGTTTCGTGGTCAAAGCACATCGTCTGGGGTGTCACTCCACTGTAGCCCACTCCAATTTATATACAGTCCATACAAACATATCCAATCAGTGAAGATCTGACTCACCTCAGACTGTCAGCAATCAAGCAACACTTCCCCCTGTCCAAGATGGCACCTCGGCTTGCACTCCAAGCCTCAATATGGAAAAAACCAATCATGCACATGTAGGCAGGAAGTGAAAGAAGCACTTCCTGGTATTGGCTGGTATAGTCTGAAGGCTGAGTGTTGTAAATACTACATGAATATGGGGACTGACACATTATTTCTATCTGAAGTTGCCATAAATATTATAATAGGTCTGGCAATATAATTAGCGCGGCACGAGAACATATTTTTTCACATATTCTGGCCGTGTGCATACAATAACCAAGCCTCTCTTTGGTTACAATGGGAGGCAAGGCGCATATGTGTTAACCAAGCCTCATGGTGGGGTAGTTGAGGCTTAGACGATCAAATCAATACCAGGATCTCTGAGTGACTATGGCGCCTCGTTCTCAGAGAAACTATTCGCGATAGGTCAAATCCTCCTTTGGGGAAAAGGGTGTGTTTATCGCTATGCTAGGTCTGATTAACCCCATATGGATGCAACTACCGTCCATCAGACGGCAAATGCATTGAAATCGTCTTTCCTCTTCATATACAGTTCCGAGGTAAATGGACTGACTACGCCTATCAGGCAGCTAAATGAAATATGTTAAAAGAAGGATATTATGTAAAAAAAGGTGGATTGTCACCATGATCAAAAAAGGAAAATTGAAGCTTTCCTTCAATAGCAAATGGGGACTGGCCAAAAATGTATAAAATGATTAAAATGAGTTAAAAATTATATGTAGTACGTGCCACGTGCTTCTCTATATAAATGGAATAAGCAAGAGGTTGAAATGGCACGAAACTAAGAATGTGTATAGAATAATATACAATATATTGCAAATAAAATATATATGAACATTTAACTAAAAAACCACTGCCTCACGTCTATTGTGAGTCAGATCTCCACATACAATAGCATAAGGTGACATATATAACCGTTAATCGACATACAGTTAGCATTGCAAAATAAAATCACCATTGAAATTATGATCAGAGTACAATGCCAATTGTTGCAAAATTCCCTACGGACCCAGAATGGTCATGACCGACAATATATATTTTAGGACATGTTGATGAATGAGTTTATGTCCCATTCGACGTTGAGTCCTAATAGGGTATGAGTCTGGAGTTCATATATCCAGAAAGTCTCTAAACGAGAGACCCCCCGAGTCATGGCTCCACCTCTCCATGGGGGAGTGTATTTGTCAATAACAACAAACTGAGTCCCCTTTGGATTTTTATGGTGGTGTTGTTTATAATGTCGAGGGACAGGGTGTTTGGTGTCACCACCTATTATGAGTGCAATATGTTCACTCACTCTGATAGAAAAATTGCGGATGGTGCGACCGACATACTGCATGCCGCAGGGACACGTTAATACAATGTACTTAGTCGCACATGTGCAGAATGTTTTTATAGTGTACTGCTTACTAGTGACCGTGGATGTAAATCCCAAAATTTTTCGTGTGGTCAAGGCATTAAATTGGCACACTTTGCATTTCCTGCAGGGGTAAAAGCTGACTAAATTCTGAAAAAAAGAGGGTTTGACAGGAGGGTTGATGATGTTTGGGGCAATTTTGTTCTGAAAAGAAGGTACTTAAAAACTACTCTGGCCTGTTCGGGCAGTAGGGAACCCAAAACTTTGTCACCTTTGAGGATGTTCCAATGTTTGTTAAAGATGTTCCTAATTTGCTTATATTGACTAGAATAAGAGGTCAGCATAGCAAATTTAAAACTGTCGTCAGCGGGACATTTAGGTTTAACAGATATAAGTGACTTCCTGTCCAATGAAAGAACTCGCTGTAATTCCAAGTCAACGTCATTGATGGAATATCCCTTTTCTACAAACCTTGATTTTAAAATCTCAGCTTGTGCAAGATAGGTGTTATCCGTGCAGTTCCGGCGGAGCCTCAGAAATTGGCTGCGTGGAACTGAACGGAGCCAGGATGGATGATGGCAGCTCCCCATAGGTATATAACCATTACGATCAGTCGGTTTGAACTAAGTTTGGAAATGGAACCTCCCATCAACTATACTTATCTCAAGATCCAAAAAATGGATTTTGGTGGGACTGGACTCGTATGTTAGGGAAATGCCCCTATCATTGGTATTCAGAGAATCAAAAAAGTTTTTTAGTGATTCAGAGCTGCCATTCCACAGGAGGAGGATGTCGTCTATGTACCTGGCCCATAGACCCAGAGACGGGTGTGTGCAACGGGTAAAAACAGGAGAAGGGCCACCGTGTGGGGGTTGACTAGTCTCGGGAGAAGAGGAAACGGAGTCAGAGTGACCGACCAACAGCCATAATAAGAGAGGTAAGACAGGTGTATTGCACGGGGACCGAGAGATCTCTGATGATGGGTGACTATGTGTCAGGAGGTGGAGTGAGAGCGTGCAAACCCCGTCTGGTGGGTACAGGTTTACAGGTAAGACAGAGTGTGCTATAGGGTCGTACATGTAGGAGGGTAGTGAGTGACGTGTGTCTGTCCACAACAAGTGACAACTGTCATGAGTGAGAAAAATGCGACAAAACTTTCATGACTTCGAGAATAAACAAGTAAAAACATTTTCAGAAACATTTTAATGTCAATCTGGCAGTAACATTACCAACACACCTAAGGATGTGTAAGCCTCGTAGAACGTACAATATGTAACCCGGAACCTGGCTCCCAGGCAGTTTATGCGGAGATGTGGAGACTAAGGAGGGAGGGGGATGGGGAGGGAGGGGAGGGTGGATAGGGGGAGAAAAAAGGGGGTCAGGGGGGTGGGAGGGATAGAATTGCGTTGGGAGGAGAAGAGATTAAGGGGGAGGGTGAGGGTGGTACAGAGTCAGTAGGCTGCCGTTGCCAATGTAAGAAAATGTGGTTAAAATGGCCATCCGGCATGTGCTCCGTAGCCTATAGCGTTAAAGGAGACAAGGCCATCCCTCAACAATTCAATCCATTACACGTGCTTTGACAGGACGGGATACACCCCTATGCTGGATAGCTCTGGCCCAGGAACTAGAGTCAGGGAGCAGTGAAGAAACAAGGGTAGGGAAGGATGGGTAGGGAAGGATGGGTAGGGAGGGGGGGACGGGAGTGGGGAGAGACATGAGGATAGTGGGAGCAGGCACAATTTAGAAGAGCATACAACCTAGCCAGGCAAAAAAGAAAACATTGTATGAAAGCATTGGTGAACTCTACCCTGTCCTGAGCGATCAGTAGAAGCCTGTCGTAGGAACGATCCTTGGTCGCCTGGTGTCGATGAGTGTTGTCGTTGCGGTGGGGAGCATCTCGGATATCAAGACTTTCAGCAGGGATCGGTTAAGCAGAGTCATTTCGACTGAAGTCCGTGGCGATCGTTGGCTCAGGCACAGGGTGTCTTCTGCAGGCGTATTACAAGGTAGATGGGGAAAAAAAAAAGGGGGGGGGACAGAAACCGGGAAAAGGGAAAAAGGAAAGAAAAAATAAACAAGGGGAAACACAGACCATTAGGGCGTACAGTGCATGCAGTGTCTCCGTTGGGCACAGAAAATAGCGGTCTGGGGGTAGCAGTTGCAGAGTAAGGGGGCAAGCATAGTCCTGTAGGTATTGCAGATCGGGCAAAAACGGACGTTTTGATCCCGGGAGGGGGTGAGGGGGGGGGAAGAAGCAGGGTCTCAGCAGCGGCAACCGGCGGTGGGGACTCTTGCCTTAGAATCTAGTGCACTCCGCCATTGTCATGAAGCATCAGAACTGGCGTACATGAGAAGAGGGTGGGTGGGGGGAACATTGCGGATAGTCACCATAGAAGCAGGGGGGGACAATCCATAGTGGAAGTCATACGCAGTAGCATGGTCAGCAGCTATGTGGATCCGAAGGATCGGTTGAGCAAAGGGTGATAAGCGGCAAGGAGTTTAGACTAAGAAAGGATGGGAGGTAGGTGGCCAGACAGGGGGGTAAAGATTAGGAGAGGTAATTGAAGGGAAACTTAGCTGAACTGTAGCTGGAAGTCCCGGGAGCCGGATAGCGGTACCGTCTCAGTAGTCGCGGCAAGCTCTTCTGGGTTGTGGAGCCGCCTGCGGGCTGGAGGGATGGTGACCAGGCGGTAAGGCTTGAGCAGGCCTGTTGATGGACGGCGATCTGCGTCTGCGATACCGGGTAGCTTGGGCATCCATCGGTACCTCTTCGGTCCAGTTAGGAATCAAATGCGGGCCGGTAAAGTCGGCGTACCATTGTGGGAGTTCAACATAGGGGATGTCAAGTATTCTACAGAAATCCTCCAGATCTTCAGGGACTCTGAGAAGGGCCTGGTGGCCAAGGCGAGAGGCAGACAGAGCGAAAGGAAATTTCCAGCGGTACTGGATTCCCCTGGTACGCAGCACTTCTAACAGCGGACGGAGGTCTCTACGATGTTTAAGCGTGATCGCCGAGAGATCTTGATAGATGTGGATCGTGTGCCCCTCATGTTCCAGCCGGGTCTTCCCACGGGCCTTCCGCAGGATGTCTTCCTTCGTCTTGAAGCTGTCCAGGCAGCAGACTACATCTCTGGGGGGGTCCGCATCCTTGCCTCTGGGCCTCAGGGCCCTGTGGATCCTTTCCATCGGAATGGGCATCTGCAGGGGCCTCTCCAGGATATGGTTGAAGAGTTCCGTGACCGAGGGCAGTATTCTGTCAGGTTCCACAGATTCTGGGAGTCCTCGTATGCGAAGGTTCCGCCTGCGGCCTCGGTTGTCCAAATCCTCCACGTGTCTCTGGAGGTCCCGGAGCTGTAGGGTGTGGGTATCCAGTTTACAGGTAGCCTTTTTCAGGACTGTGTGATGACGCTCCGTGGGAGTTCCACTTCTTGCACCCTGTTAGTGATGCCGCGGATCTCGTGGCGGAGATCAGTGATGGCCGCGAACAGGGTGTTCTTGATATCTGCCGCCACCGCGTGAAGATCTGTCAGGCTGGGTTGTTGGGAGGCCATCGGAGCCGCGATGGTCTGCGGTGGCGGAGCTGGGCTTGTAGGTGTGAGGAGAATCCCTTCTGAGGCGCGTGAGGGGTCTGAGGTAGAGACTCGCGCCGCCATGTTGGGTCTCTGTGACCGGAATATGTCCAGGATTTGTGGGTTTTGCCTGCCTCCGATATCCCTCGGTGAGCGCGATCTGGATGCCGAGGAGTGTCGGGAAGAGGTCCCCATAACTTTGAGATCAGAAATCGGCGTTGGTCTCCAGTATAAGCTAAGTTATGGCTGTGGTCAGTCGGAGCTCTAGAGCTATGCGGCCATCTCTCTCCAAGGCAAACCACGCCCCCTCTTGTTTACATTATTATCACTTATTGCACTCCCCTCACTCATGAATACCACCACCTCATGTACATTTGTGACCATTAGGTTGAGCCAACCAACCATTTATTTTTTTAAAGGGGATTAAGGGTGTAGAAAGCAAGACACCTCCTACCATGGTAACTAGGGATGAGCTTTATGTTCAACTCGAACATTGGCTGTTCGCCGAACGGCGAACAATTTGGAGTTTTTGCGACAGCCGCGGAACATCCTTTAACCACTTTCTAACCGCGCTATAGCAGAAATACTGCTACAGCGCAATCCTGTTATTTTGGGACGACGTCCCTGGGACGTCGTCCCGATTTGCGGTGATTGCGCGCCCCCTTCGACGTGCACGCAAAAGTTTTTGTGTTCGCCGGGTCGGCGGGACCCGACGCAACACGGATCACGGTGAAGAGCCAATGACAGCGGCTCTTCACCACCTGATCGCTCCCTCCAATGAGGGAGCAGACAAGTGTAAACAAAAAAAAGGGTCAATCTGAGGTTATCTCTTCTCTCCTCACACCGATACAGCGTGTGAGGAGAGAAGTGCTTTTACCAGTGAGTGAATCTATATATTTTGCCCAGCAGTGCCTAGCAGTGCCACACATTGCCACACAGTGCCACTACACTAGCCATCAGTGCCCCTACAGTCCCCATCAGTGCCACTACAGTCCCCACCAGTGCCACTAAAGTCCCTACCAGTGCCACTAAAGTCCCTACCAGTGCCACTAAAGTCCCCATCAGTGCCACTACAGTCCCCACCAGTGCCACCTCTGCCACTTCAGTGCCCATTGGTGCTGCTAGTGTCTGTCAGTGCTGCATCAGTGCCACTATAGTGCTCATCAGTGCCGCCAGTGCTCCATCAGTGCCACTACTCTGCCCAGTGCCACTACAGTGCTCATCGGTTCTGCCAGTGTCCATCAGTGCTTATCAGTGCCACTACAGTGCCCATCAGTGCCCATCGGTGCCACCAGTGCCACTACAGTGCTCATCAGTGCCGCCAGTGTCCGTCAGTGCCACTACCGTGCCCAGTGACAATACAGTGCTCATCGGTGCTGCCAGTGTCCATCAGTGCTCATTAGTGCCACTACAGTGCTCATCAGTGCCCATCGGTGCCCATCAGTGCACCACCAGTGCCAATACAGTGCTCATCAGTGCCGCCAGTGTCCGTCAGTGCTCCATCAGTGCTACACCAGTGCCTATCGGTGTCCATCAGTGCCACACCAGTGCCCATTTGTGCCGCCAGTGTCCATCAGTGCTCCATTGGTGCCACCAGTGCTCCATCAGTGCCACTACAGTGCTCATCGGTGCCACCAGTGCCCATCGGTGCCGTCAGTGCCCAGTACCCATCAGTGCACCCTCATTAGACCAGCCTCATCAGCACCCATCAGTGCAGCCATATCTGTTCCAGTTTCCCTACCATAGTTTGTCACCACAGCCCACAGTCACCAGTATGGCAAAAAGGTTTTTTACCACTGAGGAGGCATACCAGCATATGTGCTTGACCGACAAGAGCAGCGGGGAGCTCTCTAAATCTGATTCAGAATATGAACCAGCTGAAAGCAGTGGGTCTTCTACAGATTCAGAGGAAGAGCAAAGTGTGCCCATGAAACAAAGACGTATTGACATGGAGCAGCAGGCTACCACAAGTAGTGCTGT
The DNA here is from genome assembly GCA_029574335.1 of Rana kukunoris. Lineage (NCBI taxonomy): Eukaryota > Metazoa > Chordata > Amphibia > Anura > Ranidae > Rana > Rana kukunoris. The sequence goes on from CM056049.1 coordinate 390,814,727, forward strand.
GGCGTCAACCAGCAGCTTAGTGCGATCCACCAGAGATGCAGTGGCATCAACCAGCAGCTCAGTACGATCCACCAGAAATGCAGTGGCATCAACCAGCAGCTCGGTGCGATCCAGAAGAGATGAAGTACCACTGCAGCAAAGGCCAAGAACCAGCAGTGTGTCAGAATCTCAGCCCCAAAGGGTTAGGACCCATGCCAGCCTTCCCTATGCCCTTGAAAACCCTATGTGGCTTCCCTCCAATTCAGGAGCAGCAAACGTCCCACCTTTCACCGCCCAGCCAGGTGTTCAGGTGAACACAGAGAACTTTGCCCCTATTGATTTTTTTCATTTAGTTTTTACCCAAGACCTATTATCCTCCATCGTGGCCCAGTGCAACCTCTATGCACAACAATTTATAACAGACCACCCTGATTCAAGTTACGCCCGTCCCTATGAATGGAGAGCATTGACAGTGGACGAATTTAAAATATTTTTAGGCCTAACATTTAACATGGGGATCACAAAAAAAAATGAATCATACTCATATTGGTCCAAAAGACCAATCCATCACATGCCAATCTTTTCATCCACTATGTCAAGAACCAGATACCACATGATAATGCGTTTCCTCCATTACAACGACAACACCCAGTGCCCTCCCCGAAATGACCCATCACATGACAAATTATTTAGAATTCGGCCACTTCTAAATTTTTTCTCTGAGAAATTTCCCCAGTTATTTGTCCCCGACCAAAATATTTCCGTGGATGAGTCATTGGTCCACTTCACAGGCAGGCTTGGCATCAAGCAGTATATACCAAACAAAAGGGCCCGATATGGAGTTAAGCTCTACAAGCTATGTGACCAGGTCACTCGGTACGTCTACGCCTTCCGGGTGTACGAAGGGAAGGACACCCAACTGAATCCCCCTGAATGTCCAGAATATATTGGAGCCAGCGGAAAGATTGTTTGGGATCTTGTATATCCACTCCTTGGAAAGGGTTACCACCTTTATGTGGATAATTTCTATACAAGCTTGCCCCTCTTCCGCAGCCTTCACCGGATGGGCACTCCAGCATTTGGTACAGTGCGACCCAATAGAAAGGGTTTCCCGCAAAGGCTCGTTATGGAAAGACTGCAAAAAGGGGAGACGGCGTCTTTGTGGAATGAGGAAGTATTGGCTATCCGGTGGAGGGACAAACGAAATGTCCACATGCTCTCAACCATACATGATGACACCCACGTGGAAATCCTCAGAAGAAACGGCCCTATCCAAAAACCACAATGTGTTCAAGACTATAATTTGTTCATGGGGGGAGTCGATTTCAATGATCAAATGCTCCAACCCTACCTTCCCACAAGAAAAAGCCGCTTTTGGTATAAAAAGGTCTCCATATATCTTTTCAGTTTGGCCATTTACAACACGTATGTCATTTACCGTAAATCCACAAAGACCCCCTTATCTTACCTTCAGTACCAAGAAGAAATTATCTCCTGCCTTGTAGACTCACCAGATGACATTCGCTCTGATTGCGTGAACAGACTGCATGAACGCCACTTTATTGAAAAAATCCCCCCCCAATGAATCAGGCCGAAAACGTCAAAAGAGATGCCGGGTGTGCACCAAAGAAGGAACTAGAAGAGACACTACATATCATTGCCCTGATTGTCCTTCCCAACCAGGCCTTTGTGTGAGTCAATGTTTCCGCCGTTACCATACTTTTCTAGATTATTAGGAAAGTATGGTAAACGTCATTTACGGCCACACCTCTTATGCCACTGTACATACCGCTGCCTGCTCCTGAACTGACCCTGGCCTGTTATTTGACTACGCTTCTGCCCAACGCTAAACTATATCTACTCTGCCTGCTCTGGAACTGACCCTGGCCTGTTATACGACTATGCTTCTGCCTAATGCTAAACTGTACCTACCTCTGCCTGCTCTGGAACTGACCCTGGCCTGTTATATGACTACGCTTCTGCCCAACGCTAAACTGTACCTACTTCTGCCTGCTCTGGAATTGACCCTGGACTGTTTGACCATGTTTTTTGCCTGCCCCTTGGATTGATCTTTTACCCTGCTATGCTAGTGGGAACACAGGGGTCTCACATATGTGAGGGGCTCCAGAATTGTTTTTCTGGATGAAAAAACTAAATTTTTAGTTTTCTCATTCCCAGATTAGGGTCTGGTTGCCCAGAGGCTTCAAAGAGATTTGGGTGGGAGAAGCCTCTACCCCTGTCCCCATTCTTTCCTGGCCTGCTACTTGGACCATGTTCCTGCTTACTACCAGGACCAATATTTTGGCACTGCTGGCAATATTTCTACTTGCACTGGCCCTGGAGTATATATGGACAGTATCCCTGCCTGCACTGACTATGGACAATATTCCTGCCTGCTGCCTGGACAATTCCATTCACTGTTGCTGACCACGTCGATGCCTGCTGCCTGGATCAGGGCTCTCCTCCTGTGGATAATTGTACTACTAAAACCACAGGTAATCTTTTTTTTTTACCCATTACTCAGCAGAATGTATTTTAGGGTGTAATTCTTGGTATGTGCATGCTGTGTTAGAAATATGAAGGGCCTTCAAAAATGTGATAGATTGTAAGGAAATTGGATGTGTAATTTGTGTACCTACAACACCTGATGGTGCTTCTTGGATGTTGGGTCTCTATGTGGCCACGCTATGTAAAAGTCTCACACATGTGGTATCGCCATACTCAGGAGGAGCAGCAGAATATATTTTGGGGTGTAATGTTTGCTATGTACATGCTATGTGTTGGAAATATCCTATAAATGGACAACTTTGTGTAAAAAAAAATGCATTTTCATTTTTTTTCCACATTTTCCAAAAACATCGGCAAAAAAATGAACTGTTCAAAAGACTCATTATGCCTCATAGATTATACGTTGGGGTGTTAGCTTTCCAAAATGGGGTCACTTTGTGGGTGTTTCCATTGTCCTGGTGCTCCAGGGCCTTCAAAACTGTAATAGGTGGTTGAGAGATTAGATGTGTGATTTATGCTCCTAGAATGCTTGAAGTTGCTACTTCGGTGTTGGGCCTCTGTAGGAGCAGCAGAATATATTTTGTGGGGTCATTGGTGGAATATATATGCCATGTGAGAGAAATAACCTGTTATAATGACAATATGGTATGAAAAAAAATAAAAAATAAAAAATATCCCAATTTTGCAAAGAATTGTGGGAACAAATGACAACTTCAAAAAACTTATTATGCCTCTTACTAACTACATTGGAATGTCTACTTTCCAAAAAGGGGTCATTTGGGGGGTATTTGTACTTTACTGGCTTGTTAGGGTCTCAAGAAATGAGAGAAGCTGTCAGTACTTCAGGTGTGATCAAATTGTTCAATTTTCAGAAATTGGTACCATAGCTTGTAGACCCTATAACTTTCACCCAGACTAAATAATCTCCCAATTTTTTTTTTTTTTTTTACCAAAAATATGTAGCAGTATACATTTTAGGCCAAATTTATGAGAAAATTTTTTTTTTTTGCAAAATGTTATGATAGAAATGAAGAAAAATTCATTTTTTTTACAAAATTTTCGTTCTTTTTTCATTAATAGCGAAAAAACTAAAAACCGCAGAGGTGATCAAATACCACCAAAAGAAAGCTCTATTTGTGGGAAAAAAAGGACAAAAATTTCATTTGGTTATAGTGTTGTATGACTGAGTTATTGTCATTCAAAATGTGAGAGCACCGAAAGCTGAAAAATGGTCTGGTTAGGAAGGGTGTTTAAGTGCCCAGTGGTCAAGTGATTAAAAGTCTATGGGAGAAATCAAAAGTGCCAATTTTAAAGGTTAAATTTCAGGGGACATGTATCAATGCAATTTATTTATTTTTTTAAAACAGACGTTTTTTCGGGAGCAGTGATTTTAATAATGCTTAAAGTGAAACAATAACATGAAATATTCCTTTAAATTTTATACCTGGAGGGTGTTTATAGTATGCCTGTAAAGTAGCGCATGTTTCCGTTTTTAAAACTGTCCCTGCACAAAGTGTAATTTTTAAAGGAAAAAAAGTAATTTAAAACTACTCGTGGCTATTAATGAATTGTCGGTCCCGGCAATACAGATCACAGTCATTGAATAAAACAGAAGGGGTCCCCAACCACAGTCCATTACCAGGTCTGTTGGGTATGGTATGAATATTAAGGGAAACCCCGAACCAGTGAGCTGCTGGGTCTTCATCAAAAGGAAACCTTCTCTTGTGTGTCTTAGCAAAAAAAGATTTCCTTTCTGGATCAGTCCATTCTTTTTTGATTGCCTCAGAAATTACTGGATGGACATGAAAGGTGCGTATCTTGGGCTCAACCAAGGCCTGCATACATCCTGTCATGTAAAGACAATTCTTTACGCTCTTCCTCTAAGCCTAAAGTTGGATAAATGGCTTCCTAAAAGCTATTTATCCATCAGCTTGTTCCAAAGACAATTTATATTTTGAAGACATATTTTCCAGCTCGTCTTCCTCATCATCCGATTCTTGAGAATGTGAGGGGGAAGGACCTTCCTGGTTCAGAGGACTCTCTTCTGCCTCCACTACTGGGACTAACAGTGAGTCTTGTGAGGTAGAGGTCTGTCTCATGGATGGTTTCGTGAGTGAGGACTTAAAAGATTGAATAGTAGCATCCAATTATTTTTTAACAGATGCGATTATGTCGCTGCAAGCGGCAGACGCTTCCTCCTTCACTAATGCATCAATACATGTTTGACATAATGGGCCAGATTCAGGAACAGTTAGGCTGGCGGATCCAGTGATCCGCCAGCCTAACTGTGACTTTAAGCCGGCGTTTCTGTTTTCTGTAACCAGAAAACAAGAAACGCCGGGTTGAAGCTCCGATGCGAGCAGCGTAACTGAGTTTCGCCATCGCATCGTTACTTCAACTTAAAAATGGCGCCGGGGGCGTTCCCGCCGATTTCCGCTCAAAAAATATGTTAATGAGCGGAAATCGGCAATTCACGATCGCATTCCGGCGCGATGCAGTGACGTTACGACGTTTCCGGACGGGATACGCGGCGCATAGTTATACCTACATGGGGTTGGAATATCCTATGTTAGGTATAGGCGTCGTCATCGCGTCGAAAAAAAAAAAAAAAAAACGTTGCTTGCGTAAAACGTTCATGAATGGGAATGTGACGTCATTGACGTTCATTCACAGAATTTGGAGCATGCGCACGGGGATGTTTTGACACTCGACGCATGCGCAGTACGTTCGCGGCGGGAACGCGCTTCGTTTTAATACTACACGCCCCGTACCCGCCCAATTTGAATTCCGCCGGCTCATTTGCGATGCGCTGCCGCAACTTTAGGAGCAAGTGCTTCGTGAATGACAGCACTTGCTCCTAAAATTTCTGCAGCGTAACGCAAATGAGAAGCGTTACTCTGGAGAAAAGATGCTCCCATCTACCTGAATCTGGCCCAATGTCTTTTTCCAGCCTTCAGGTAGCTTAGACTTGCATGAAGGACATTTCTTTTTATTCCCTGGGTCAGAACTCTTGGCCTGCCATAAGGGAAAAGAAAAAAGTAAAAATAGACGCACCATCCACCTGAAAACCAATCAAGAGATCCACTACACTTATGTGCCCAACAGGCCCCCGCCACCAGGGGGGAAAAACACTCCAACCCACTAAGGGAGAAGAGAGCTAGAGAGAGACCCCATAGTAAATGAAAGTAGAACCTCTTTACCTGGGACTTGCTGGTGCCAGTGCCTGTTCCACTCGCTGCGGATCCTGCATCCATGTTTGAGGCAGCAGCGCGATGCACCAGACCTGTTTCTCCCTCAGCGCTTTCTGGTGGAAATTACGTCATCTCCATGCCTTGCGCACCCTCGTGGGATGCCGCCCCCTTCCGGTTACCTCACTTTCGGGGGAAGCAGCCTGACTGACCTTTCCAAGATGGCGGCGGCATTTGGCTGCCCGGGCCAGAGAAAAAATGTCTGTGCTGTCTACCTTGCTGAAGGGCAGCATCCCAGGGTGGTCCCGGCTCCTCTGAGAACCGATGAGGGAGAAGGAGCCCATTCACCAGGCACTCTCTAGCCCATGGATGGGAGGAATCAGACTCTCTGAGGTAAGGAAAAAACAGGTGGATAAAGGAGATTTGGTCTCTTAAGGACAGCACCTAGAGAGCTCCTAACCCCCACATGTGTTCCTGCCGGAGAAAACACAAAAACTGATAAGTGGAAGGAGCGTCCCTTTTAAGAAGTTTGGTGGAGGTGTGTTTCCTGTCAAGTGGGTGGAGTCACACTCTCAAGGTGCTGTCCTGAAAGACGATAAGGGAAAAAAATTATGTGGGGTCCCCCCAAAAATCCATACCAGACCCTTTAGGTCTGATATGGATTTTAAGGGGAACCCCATCACAAAAAAATTGCATGGGATCCCCCCAAAAATCCATACCAGACCCTTATCTGATCACACAACCCCGCAGGCCTGTCAGGAAGGGCATGCCAACATCAAAGATGGCAGCCATAGAAGTTCATGTTAGAGCACCGTTGGCACGCATGACAGTTTTGGCGCCAGACAGGCCATTTAAACTGGGTCAGTACCCAGACTCAGGTGCTGTCCGTTCTACAGCGTTTGTGTGTCCTGATTACAGTATCTGATTCCTGTTCCTGTTATCTGACCCGGATTTTCCCTGACGCTCCTGCTTTCTACCTGCACCTGATCCGGCTTGTTAAACCTTGCATCTGCCTGCCTCTCCTGCTACCTCGCTGCCAGCCCAGTACCGGCCTGTACCTTGACTCCGCTCCAGCTTATGCTTCTGTTCCTGCCGTGTCCGCTAGTGTATGACCCCGGCCTGCCTGCACCTGCTATCTCTCCAGTCCTTCTGAGTCCTGTTGAGCACCCATCCATCCGCAGCTTCATCTGCTCTCCTGTCTGTGGTGTTCTTGCATTGGTGTTCATTCCAGCCCAGCCACATTATCAACGATCTTGCCAGGCACTCATGCGACTCTTCACTCTTGCGCTTCCTATCTGCTCTACCAGGCGCTCGGAGTCAGAGCTATAAGAGAGGCCGTCCTCTGCATATCAGGCTCTACCGCCAGGTATGTGACAGTAACGGACAGCCATGTCTGAGCCTGTGCGAGGACCCTCTCCCATGGAGGAACTGTGCCAGCATCTGGCTGACCTTGCATGGACCGTGAAGGATTTACAAGCAGGCTATACCCAGCTGGAAGGACGTATACAGACCCTGTCTTCTGCTGCCCAGGGACCTGCACCAGTCTCCTCCGCCCCACAGGGGGCCACCTCCACTCCGGCAGTTGTCATGCTTCCGCCTGAACCCAGGGTCCTGACCACAGAAAAATTCTTTGGAGATCGCAGCAAGTTTAGAGCCTTTAAAAACGCATGTGATTGGTATTTTGCACGTCAGCCTTGCACCTTCTCCCTGGAGGCCACAAAGGTCGGCTTTGTAATTTCCCTATTGCAAGGGGAACCACAATCCTGGGCCCATCGTCTCCTTGAGCAGAAGTCCGGGTGTTTATCAGACCTAGCCTCCTTCCTTGCTGCCAGGGCCCAGTTGTATGAGGATCCCCAGCAAGCTGCTTCATTCACTTTAACAAGGTCGCAGAGCAGTTGAAGATTATGCCTCTGAATTCAGACGATGGGGCTTTGATACCAATTGGAACAATGCCGCATTGCGCTACCACTTCTGCATGGGCCTCTCTGAGCCCCTCAGTGATAAACTTGCCCTCTACTTTGGAGGCTCTGATTGATTTATCCATCCAAATTGATCGTCGGTTGAGAGAACAGAGGTCAGAGAGGGCTGCAGGCCAGTCAGGCCCCTCCAACCCTGCTCTGCCGGCCCCTGTCACGGCCGCTCCTGATGCACCAGAAACGATGCAGATCGGACTACGCCGCCCTTCTCTCACCGCCGAAGAACGCCAATGTCCTCACCAGCAGAATCTTTGCCTGTACTGCGGAGGGTCAGACCATTATATGAGGTCTTGCCCAGTTAAACCCCGTAAGTGCCTCTGAAGAATGTGGAAGAAGGGACATTTTTGACACGTGTCATGTGTTATGTCAATAGTCTCTTCTTCCAGGCGTTTCGTTCCCAATATACAATACTTAGGCTTCCTTCAAAAGTACAACGTTTATTCTTCAAGATAGACAAGCAAAAGACGGTGCTTAAATAATTACAGCCGGTAACACATGGCAAGATGATTTCAGAAGGAGGAATGATATGATGGTACATCATCTTTCTGTTGGGTGGGGTGTCATCCAGCAGGGTCGGGTGACCCCCAATTCCCGCAGGGTCGGGAGACCCTTAAGTTCCTAACTAGCTAATCAAACCACATGGATTCTTATACTGTTCTTCAAGTCGAGCTAAGCATAATTTACATTTAGAATAGCTCCAAAAAAGTGATGAGGCTACTGACACAAACGTAACACCCACTTGTGCATATCAAGTAACTTGACTCCACCCATTGTCTTGACGTAGAACTTCAAGAATAGATATTACATACACAGCAAATTACCTTTTCTCTTCTCCTCAGCAACCTTCAAAATGAACTTGTTTAACTAGTGATTCCAGAAACTTTTATCACATAAAATAGTAATAAATTCAAAATCTAACAATTCCCCCTTAATGCACTATAATTAACAAACAAAACAAGTTCATTCATCTTGAATAATAAATGCATTTGATCCTTTTTTTTCCAATACAATTTAGCATTTCAGATATTGTACATAAACTTTTTCCAAAACTCTGAGATATTCCTGTGAAATATTTAACCATTTCATTCCATCAAGAAACTATAAATTATTCTATTATTAATTAATTATAATATATTCTCCATCTAAATTATGTAATATAAAAAATAAATCTTATTTTTATCATATAACTATTTTAACAAAGAAGAAATAAATATATTTGATGTATCAAATTATATTACTCTATAATATAAATTATTAATGTAATAAATATAGTTTCTTGCATTCTTTTTTAATTTAAATAACCAAATAATTTCTACAGTATAAGTTTTTTATACATTATCCTTGACACTAAACAATTATAAACATAATATGTAATCTACTAGTCTGTGGATACATAAAAACATAACTTTCCCATTATTTAATTGTCATATTTTTATATATTCTCTCTATCTTTCTATTTATTTTCCTAATCTATTTATCTATTTAGCCATATATTTAATGTATTTATCTATCCATTTAATTTGTTTATCTATCCATGACCAGCAAGCAACTCTTTCTTTATTTTTTTTTCAATGTTCCATATTATTTAATTTAACAATAACTCTGTTTAGACACATTAAAATACTTTTCTTCCACACATGCCTGTATGTACTCTAACTATATTAATACTTCAAATGTACACTTTATTACATTCTTGTAATAACAAACTATCCATCCAACTTTCCCAAGTTATGTGTTCTATAAAAATTCATAAAAAATAATTATTCTATATGAAATAATAATTCTATGTGTATCAATATGTATTCTTATAAAAGATTTAGAAACCAAAATATAACAACTATTATGTAAACTAAGCTAGTATCATTACTATTAGTTATTATTGTGATATCAATATTTCCTTGTCAAAAATATTTTATTGAGTACAAAGGTGTAATACACATTACAGGGAATACATTAAATACATTGAAAATATAGAAGCTCAAATATTCATATTCCAATATGTAAATATACAAAGTAAATATTTGTGGACAAAGTATGGTATACTATTTAGTCACTAATGACATTAAGATTATTAAGTTTAGAGGTTTTATGTAATTATTAGTAACTAGGGTTGAGCGAACCCGAACTGTAAAGTTCGGGTTCGGTACGGACTTTGGTTTTTTTGGTACCCAAACCCGAATAATTGTAAAAAGTTTGGGTTCGGCTATGTAACGGCGCGCTGCATGGCAGCCAATCGCCATTTGTTTTACTACTGTGACTAGGAAGCCATCACAGCCATGCCTACTAATGGCATGGCTGTGATTGGCCAGTGCAGCATGTGACACAGTATGTGACCAGCCTCTATATCAGAGGCACACAGCACAGCTCGTCAGTCTGCTTTAGCTAGGGTAGGGACAGGCTGCTGCTGATTGAGGGAGAGTGTTACATAGGATTATCCTGCTTGAGAAATCTACACCAGCACTGTATTTCTGTGAGATCTGCATCTTATAGTTTAGGGCTAGGTTCCTGCATGTTGCTATAGGGATATAATTATATAGGTGAATCTCTGCATATTTCACCAGCACTCCACCTGTCCCCTGTGATATACTGTCTGTGCAGTACATTGTTTAGGGCTAGGTTCCTGCTTCTTGCTATAGGGAAATAATTATATAGGTGAATCTCTGCATATTTCACCAGCACTCCACCTGTCCCCTGTGATATACTGTCTGTGCAGTACATTGTTTAGGGCTAGGTTCCTGCTCCTTGCTATAGGGAAAGAATTATATAGGCGAATCTCTGCATATTTCACCAGCACTCCACCTGTCCCCTGTGATATACTGTCTGTGCAGTACATTGTTTAGGGCTAGGTTCCTGCTTCTTGCTATAGGGAAAGAATTTTATAGGTGAATCTCTGCATATTTCACCAGCACTCCACCTGTCCGCTGTGATATACTGTCTGTGCCGTACATTGTTTAAAGCTAGGTTCCTGCTTCTTGCTATAGGGAAAAATTATATAGGTGAATCTCTGCATATTTCACCAGCACTGTGCATATTACACCAGGACTGCATATATTACTGTGAGATACACCCTTTATATACATTTCTTCTATTGTGCTATTCAAAAACAAACATTTAGAGAAAAAATAAAAATTGTGCAGTGTTTCCTCCAGTGTTTGCATTGTTTCCTCCATATCTGTAGGTGTGAGATAAACACTTTAGCTGTTGTTCTATTGTTGTATTTAAAAAACACCCATTTAAGGCAAGACCCAACATTTGAGAAATATGAGGAAAACGTCAAATAAGGGACGTGACCACGGTCGTGGTGCTGCTGGTGGAGCTCCTGTTACAGGGAGAGGACGTGGTAGAGCTGTGCCAGCTACACACACAAGTGAAACACCTTTCTCGGGTGTGAGTAGGCGACAGAGGGCCTAATCCAGCTCTACGAATGTTGAGGCCAGGAGCAGAACAGGCAGTAGAAGATTGGGTTGCTGACCGTGCCTCCAGTTCCTTCACATTGTCTCCCAACCAGTCTTGTGCTGAAAGTTCAGAGTTGGCGCCTGCAGCCGATGTCCACCATCAGTCTTTCACCTCACCCCCTTGCCTATGCCAAGCAGTCTGAGCCCCAAATCATGCAGCAGTCTCTTCTGCTTTTTGATGAGTCTGTTAGCATGTGTTCCCAGGGCCATCCACCTAGCCCAGCCCCAGAAGTGGAAGAGATTGAGTGCACCGATGCCCAACCACTTATATTTCAAGATGAGTACATGGGGGGACCATCACAGCACGTCTTGGATGATGATGAAACACAGTTGCCAACTGCTGGTGCTTTTGCAATTGTGCAGACCGACAAGGAGGGCAGTGGTGAAGACTGGGTGGAAGAGGATGTGGATGAGGTCCTCGACCCGACATGGAATCAACCTCATGCAGGTGACCTATGTAGTTCGGAGGAAGAGGCGGTGGTCACACAGAGCCACCAGCACAGAAGAAGAGAGGGCAGGGTGCCAAAGCAGAGCGTCTGTCCCCTAGACAGTGCGCCTGCTACTGCCCAATGCAGCAAGGGACCAAGCACACCAAAGCCAGGTCCAAGGAGTTCCCTAGCGTGGGAGTTCTTCACACAATGTGCTGATGACAAGACACGAGTGGTTTGCACGTTGTGCAATGAGAGCCTGAAGCGAGGCATAAACGTTCTCAACCTGAACACAACCTGCATGACCAGGCATCTAAGTGAAAAGCACAAGCTGCAGTGGAGTAGACACCTCAAAAACCAAGAAAGGTCTCTGGCTCCTCCTGCTTCCTCTTCTGCATCAGTCTCGGGCCTCTCGGCCTCTTCATCCACCTCTGTAGTGACAGTGCCACCTGCCACCCCTCAATTAGCCGCCACTACTTTTCCAGGCGAGTCATCCCTTCCCTGCACAACCAAGTGGGGGACAAAATCAGGTGTGCACTGCGCAACGCCATCTGTGCCAAGGTCCACCTAACTACGGATACGTGGACCAGTAAGGACGGTCAGGGACGTTATATCTCCCTAACAGCGCACTGGGTAAATGCAGTGGCGGCTGGGCCTGAGGCGGATAGCAGTTTGGCGCATGTCCTTCCACCACCGAGGATTGCAGGGCGCTTCAGTTTGCCTCCTGTTGCTAACTCCTCCTACTCCGCTTCCTCATCCTCTACCGCCAGCTCATCCGGTCAGCGTAACAAATTCACCACCAACTTCAGCACAGCCATGGGTAAACGCCAGCAGGCAGTTTTAAAACGTTCCTGTTTGGGGGGAAAACCCCACATCGCGCAGGAGTTGTTGAGATACAAAAGACCGATGAGTGGTTGGCGTCAGTGAGCCTCAAGCCGGGCCTGGTGGTGTGCGATAACAGGTGAAATCTCGCAGCAGCTCTGGGCCTAGCCGGTTTGACGCACATCCCTTGCCTGGCGCATGTGCTGAATCTGGTGGTGCAGAGGTTCCTGAAAACTTACCCGGATATGCCACAGCTGCTGCAGAAAGTGCGGGCCGTATGTGCGCACTTTTGGCGTTCTCACCCTGCTGCTGCTCGTCTGGCAGCGCTGCAGCGTAACTTCGGCCTTCCCGCTCACCGCCTCGTATGTGATGTGCCCACAAGGTGGAACTCCACCTTGCACATGCTGGCCAGACTGTGTGAGCAGCAGCAGGCGATAGTGGAGTTTCAGCTGCAGCATGCACGCATGAGTCGCTCTGCAGAACAGAACCACTTCACCACCAATAACTGGGCCTCCATGCGAGACCTGTGTGCCTTGTTGCGCTGTTTCGAGTACTCCACCAACATGGCCAGTGCCGATGACGCCGCTCTCAGCGTGACTATCCCAGTTTTATGCCTCCTTGAAAAAATGCTACGAGCGATGATGGAAGAGGATGTGGCACAGGAGGAGGAGGTGGAGGAGGAGGAGGAATCGGGATCATTTCCAAGGCTTTCAGGGCAGTCATTCACAAGTGGCTCCGAGGGTGGGTTCCTGCACCAACAAAGGCCAGGTACACAATTGTCCAGCAAGGGCACGGTTCTGGAGGATGACACGGTGGAGGATGAGGAGGAGGAGGACATGGAGGAGGAAGAACCATGTTCACAGCATGGTGGCACCCAGACCAGCTCATGGCCATCACTGGTGCGTGGCTGGGGGGATACAGAAGACACAGATGATACACCTCCCACAGAGGACAGCTTTTCGTTGCCTCTGGGCAGCCTGGCACACATGAGCGATTATATGCTGCAGTGTCTCCGCAACGACTGCCGTGTTTCGCACATTTTAACAGGTGCTGATTACTGGGTGGCCACGCTGCTGGATCCCCATTACAAGGACAATGTACCATCTTTAATTCCCTCACCGGAGCGTGATCGCAAGATGCGCGAGTACAAGCGCACACTGCTAGGTGCAATTCCCACCTGGCAGCAGGGGCACAGTGGAAGCACAAGGCGAAGGTAGAGGAGGAGGAAGAGGTTGCCAATGCAGCAGGGGCACCGCCAGCACCTCAGAAGGCAGGGTTAGCATGGCCGAAATGTGGAAAAGCTTTGTCAGCACGCCACAACAAACAACACCACCAGCTCATATGGAACGTTTTAGCATGAGGCAGCATTTCAGCAACATGGTGGAGCAGTATGTGTGCACACGCCTACACGTACTGAATGACGGCTATGCCCCCTTAAACTTCTGGGTCTCCAAATTGGGCACATGGCCTGAACTTGCCCTTTTACGCCTTGGAGGTGCTGTCCTGCCCTGCAGCCAGTGTATTATCTGAACGTGTATTTAGCATGGCAGGGGGCGTTATCACAGACAAGCGCAGCCGCCTGTCCAGAGCCAATGTGGACAAGCTCACGTTCATCAAAATGAACCAGGCATGGATCCCAGAGGACTTGTCCATACCTTGTGCAGAATAGACACCGGACCGGCCTTACCCAGCCATTGTTTTTTTTCTGATCTTATTCGGGTTGCCACCTCATCCCTTTAAAAGCAAAAACATGTTAATTACACAGGTTCTCTGGCTGATTAAGGTGCTGCTAATTAAACTCACTTGGTGCCTTATCGACATTAAATTAGCCCCAGAACCTGTGTAATTACTCTGTGTTCAGGTTTAAAGGGATGAGGTAGCAACCCTAGATCTTTTTCACTCTTTTGGGGTGTACCCTAATTTTAAAAATAAATCAATTAAAAACCAAAACCTGCTGTGTTGGCTACCTTATCCTCCTCCACCGCCGCTTCCACCTACACCGCCACATCCACCGCCACCTCAACCTTCTACTCCATATGGACCTCATCCTACTAGGTTAAAATGATTTTATTTTTATTTTTTTTATGTTATTTTAAGTTATTTTCCTATCCACATTTATTTTCAGAGTACTTGCCATGCTCTTCCCGACATTTTGCTGCCATTTGCAGCCCTCTAGCCCTTTTCCTTAGTTTTATAGAGACATTTTAGTAGTCAAAAGTCCGAGTCCCCATTGACTTCAATGGGGTTCGGGTTCGGGTCAAAGTTCAGGTCCCGAACCCAAACTTTTTTTTCAAAGTTCGGGTTCAGGTCCAAACCCGAACATCCAGGTGTTCGCTCAACTCTATTTGTAACTACTGACATATATATTGAACAGAATTCGCCTGAATCCGAATATACAGGGTATTAGGGTTGGGGAAGGAATCCACAAGGTTTGTGCTTATGCGGATGATATGCTTTTTTCAGTAACTGAGCCTCATATTTCTCTCCCTACTTTGCTGGGTGAGATTGAGAAATATGGCACTCTCTCTAATTTAAAAATTAATCAGACTAAATCTGAGGCCATGAGCATGTCACTATCACCTCTCTCGGGACTCCATTCGGGCAAATTTTTGTTTTAAATGGAGTCCAATGCTTAGATACTTGGGCACAAATATCCCATCAAAAGAAAAGGAAATTTTTAAAATGAATTTTTTACCAATGTATAATCTATTACGAGCCCTACTTGACAAATGGCGACTTGGTTCCCATTCTTGGTTTGGTCGCATTAGTATAATTAACCACTTAAAGACCCCCGCACGCACATATACGGCCACAACATGGCTCGTACAGGCACAAGGGCGTAAATTTACGTCCCCGCCTGAGTGCGGTTCGGGGGTCCCATCGGGACCCCCTCCGCGGCGTGCGGGGGTCTCCCTACCTCTGGGAGCGATCCGGGATCTGCGGGCGGATGTCCGTGTTTTCCGCCCCCCCCGCGATCGCTCCCAGCCAATGGGAGCGCGCTCCCAGCCTGTCACTTCCTCCTCCTGTGTTTACACAGGAAGGAGGAAATGATGTATTCTCTCATCGCAGCGCTGTTTCCCAGCGCTGCTGATGAGAGAAGACATGCCAAGTAAGTGTGCACCAACACAACACTGACACACACTCACATAGGCATATTAACCCCTTGTGATCGCCCCCCCCCACCCCCCTGTCACAGTGTTACTGAATGCAGTGATTTAATCACTGCATTTAGTGTCAGTGTGACAGGCACTGTAAAAAACAGTTAGTGTTAGGTTCAGGATAGCCCCCCCACCCCCCCTAATAAAGTTTTAACCCCCTGATCACCGCCCTAGTTAACCCTTTCACTCCCTATTGCCAGCGTCACTAAGCGATCATTTTTCTGATCGCTGTATTAGTGTCGCTGTTCCCGCTAGGTAGCTATTTTTTTTTATTGCGATTTTTTTTTTTTTACTAAAGACATGTGGCTAAATACATTTTGGCCTAAATGTTTGACTAAAATTTAGTTTATTTGATTTTTTTTTAACAAAAAGTAAAAAATAGTGTTTTTTTTTCAAAAATTTCGCTCTATTTTTGTATATAGCGCAAAAAATAAAAATCGCAGAGGTGATCAAATACCACCAAAAGAAAGCTCTATTTGTGGGAAGAAAAGGACGCACATTTTGTTTGGGAGCCACGTCGCACGACCGCGCAATTGTCTGTTAAAGCGACGCAGTGCCGAATCGCAAAAACACCTTGGGTCATTTACCAGCGTATTGGTCCGGGTCTTAAGTGGTTAAAATGTCCGTTCTTCCGAAAAAAAATTATTTACTTCAGGCGCTACATATTAGGATTCCAGTGACTTTTTTGCGTCAGATACGTAGTTTATTTATGAATTTTATCTGGGCCGGGAAACGTCCTAGGATTAAAAGAGATCTGTTGACTATGCCTAAGAATCTTGGTGGAATGGGGGTCCCAGATATATTTAAGTATTATTATGCAGTACATCTATCTAGATTAGTGGAATGGTGTAGACTTACTAGATCTAAGAGGTGGTTTAATATAGAACAGCAGTTAAGTACAGTTCCTTTAGGTAGAGCACCTTGGTGCTATACAGTATTACCGGCTCCTCTTAAAAATCACCCTATAATTGGCACAACACTGAAAATTACTGCACGTATATGTCAAAACGGGAACTTTTCTATAGCGCGATCACCTTTTGTTTCCCATATTGGGGAACCCAGGTTTTAGCCCGGGTAATGAAAGAGGATCTTTCCGGTTATTAATAGAGAAAGGAGTATATCAGGCCTCACATTTTATTATATCAGAAAACTGGCCATCGATTAAAACATTGATACAAATAGGAGGTCCTTTTGAAGTCAATATCTGGCAGGCGTTGCAATTAAGTCACTTTTTTAGATCATTAGGCCCCTACTTCACCTATCCGAGATCCCAGTTCAGACTTATCGGAACTCAGTACTGTGCAATTTGGTGAATGCAGCTAAAGCAGGTATACCCCTACGGTGGAGGGATACTATGTCACCAACAGTTTTAGAGTGGATAAATAGAGTTAGAGATATAGAAGCTATGGAAGACCTAGTTCTCTCAGCTAAGGGTAAAAATAAACAATACAAAGAAACGTGGAAGAGCTGGAATTTATTTAAAAATTCAGACAAGGGGAAAAGATTAATGACTGAACCTGATTAACAAAAAATCGGATATGCGCAGGGAATTATAATGTAAAATATAATATGAAGGATAAACTGACTTTCCTGTTATGATTTGTGGTTTAAGGGAGGGAGAGGATGGGGTCTCCCTTCTCTCTCCCCCTTTTTTTTTAAATCTTTTTTTTGCATTTGTTTTTTGTTTTGTTTTTCTCCTTTTTTTTTTTTTTTCTTCTCCCAGGTTACTCTTTCCCTTTTGAATTGCTCTATAAACAAATAAGACAATATTCAGAAGTTTGATGACAAAGTTCTCTAATAATGAGTAGTTCAGAATTTCTTTCATTAGCTTAAACAAAAAATCAATTAATCAGTCTGTCAGGCAGTCAGGTTCCTGGATATACAGAAATAAATATTTTCACTTAAAAATAACTCTATCCATTATTTTTGGAATAAATTATTTCTACAATTAATTTTATCTCCATTATCAGTCTGTAGTGATTCTAACTAAGACAACATTTTCATCGTTCCCCTCTTATCCTGTGACTAAATAACATTTTGTAAAAGTAATAATCTTACCAGATTATTGTATTTTTCTTTTATCACACTTTCACTTATAACTGCTTTAATTTTGCAAAAGAACATTAATTTAGGTTAGGCTTTCCTAAATATTTTATTTCTGAAAGACACTTGATCAAGTTGAAGTACACTATTTTTCTAAACCAATCATACAGTATGATTGACTGAACCACATATGCTCTCTCACTCTGACTGCTAAAGGTCATCATTTAGTGTAGACAAATATACAGAAAGTTCCATTGTGCCAATATATGGATCCATTTATAAAAGCACAAAAAAACTCCTTCTCAATAAATGTGCACTAAAAGTTGATAAAGTAACTTTTGCATGATTAACTTGCACAACTGTGGCTTTATCACACTGCATCATTTTAGTCTCATCATTTTATATCCCACTTCAACTACCTTTCGTTTTAATATCCAGTTGTCACTAGACAAAGCTTAGTCAAAGCTGTGTATGATGACACCTCATGTATTCCTTAAAATAACACCTTTAGTGTAACATAAGATATTTTTAAAACAAACGGTGCAAAACCCACATGTTTTTTCAAAACAATTACTTTAGTTAGTAATACCTTTTTAAATATATTTTTCTCATCCATGAACCTTTATTTCAGATTTCTGAAAGATTTAAATACGAACGTGTTCTGATCCATAGAAGTGAAAAACTGTCATGGCATATTCTGACCAGGCTGTGTAACTTGGCCACCTGCTTTTCTTTGTTAACCACTTAAGACCCGGACCAAAATGCAGGTAAATGACCTTGCCCCTTTTTGCGATTCGGCACTGCATTGCTTTAACTGACAATTGCGCGGTCGTGCGACGTGTTTACCAAACAAAATTTGCGTCCTTTTTTTCCCACAAATAGAGCTTTCTTTTGGAGGTATTTGATCGCCTCTGCGATTTTTTTTTTAATTTTTTGCGCTATATACAAAAATAGAGCAACATTTTTGAAAAAAAATCAATATTTTAGGCCAAAATTTATTTAGCCATATGTCTTTAGTAAAAAAAAATCGCAAAAAAAACAAAAATTAGCTACCTAGCGGGAACAGCGACACTAATACAAGGATCAGAAAAATGATCGCTTAGTGACGCTGGCAATAGGGAGTGAAAGGGTTTACTAGGGTGGTGATCAAGGGGTTAAAACTTTATTAGGGGGGGTACGGGGGCTACCCTGAACCTAACACTAACTGACTGTCACACTGCCTGTCACACTGACACTAAATACAGTAATCATACATGTATGATTACTGCATTCAGTGACACTGTGACAGGGGGGAGGGGGGGGGGCGATCGCAAGGGGTTAATGTGACTATGTGTAGTGTGTCAGTGTAGTGTTAGTGCAGACTTACTGTGCGATGTGATCTCTCCTCAGCGGTGGTTGAAAAAAACACTGAAGGAGAGATCACATTGCTTCCTCCTTCCTGTGTTTACACAGGAGGAGGAAGTGACAGGGCGGGGGGCGCGCGAATTGGCTAAGAGCGATCCGGAGGAGGCGGACAAAAACGAATAGCCGCCCCCTCATCCCGGATCGCTCAGCCAGCTACAGGGACCGCCGTATGTACGGGGGGGGGGTCCAATTGGACCCCCAAACCCCCTCAAGGCACCCACGTATATATACGTTGATGTGCCTGTCGGTGCCATTCTGCCGACGTAAATGTACATGCGACGGTCCTTAACCAGTTAATAGTACATTCTTTACATGTCACACTTACAGAGAATGATCTTGTTACTGTCAGTCTTAGTTACCCAGCTTTGTATCCCCATTCATTATAGAATTTGGTAACAGACTAATTTATCGTTTTTATAATTTGTAACCTTTTTAACCATTTTTTAAACATATTTGGTTTGCACATCAGCTAAAAATCATGTATATTACGTTATAATATGACATTTCTTGATTATAGTAATGACAAAAAATTGTTTAGAGGACAATCTCACGCAACTCACAGATTGGTTCCTGCCCACTGCGATTGGCCTTTTCCCTGAGAAAATTCCTTCGACCTTACTTTTATCAGAAATACTCAATTACAAAAACTTTTAACAATAGTTTTTTTTTCCTACAATTTTTGATCATTTTTAGATTGAACTAAACTTTCATATTTTAATATTTTTCCTGGGTAAACTTAATATAGATTGATGGTACACCCCCTATTCGATTGTATTTCCTCAATTATAAAAGGTTAAATCATATTCTGGGTAAACTTAAGTAAATTAGAACAATCTACTACTTTTATTTAATAACCAAATCCAAGTTTGGAATCTTTTGTAAAAATTGCTCAATCCTTAACTTATTATTTCCTGCAACCAAATCTGTAGGGTTTTTGTTAAATACCTTGTTTTCCATTTTACAAATTTTATACATTTCTTTACATAATCTTAATCAATAGTTTTTCCTTAAAACTCTGTTTTTCCCCATTTTTGTGCTTTGAATGACCACATGTAATAACACATCTTCCTGTTTAGGGCTAAAATATTCCTAAACATTTAGATGGAGCATTAAACGTAGTTTCCTTATTAACCACTTAAGACCCGGACCTTTAGGCAGCTAAAGGACCCGGCCAGGTTTTGCAATTCGGCACTGCGTCGCTTTAACAGACAATTGTGCGATGTGGTTACCAAACAAAACTGGCGTCCTTTTTTTTCCCACAAGTAGAGCTTTCTTTTGGTGGTATTTGATCACCTCTGCGGTTTTTATTTTATGCGCTATAAACAAAAATAAAGCGACAATTTTGAAAAAATTGCAATATATTTTACTTTTTGCTATAATAAATATCCCCCAAAAATATATAAAAAAAAAATGTTTTTCCTCAGTTTAGGCCGATACGTATTCTTTACCTGTTTTTGGTAAAAAAAATGCAATAAGCGTTTATCGGTTGGTTTGCGCAAAATTTATAGCGTTTACGAAATAGGGGATAGTTTTATTGCATTTTTAATAATATATTTGTTTTTTTATTCCTAATGGCGGCGATCAGTGATTTTTTTTTTCATGACTGCGACATTATGGCGGACACTTCGGACAATTTTGACACATTTTTGGGACCATTGTCATTTTCACAGCAAAAATGCATTGTTTATTGTGAAAATGACAATTGCAGTTTGGGAGTTAACCACAAGGGGGCGCTGAAGGACTTATATGTGACCTAATGTGTGTTTACAACTGTAGGGGGGTGTGGCTGTAGGTGTGACGTCATCGATTGTGTATCCCTATAAAAGGGATCACACGATTGATGGCGCCGCCACAGTGAAGAACGGGAAAGCCGTGTTTACACACGGCTCTCCCCGTTCTTCAGCTCTGGGGACCGATCGCGGGACTCCAGCGACGATCGGGTCCGCGGGTCCCGCGGTCCCGGAGCTTCGGACTGGGTCGCAGGAATGCGCCGCGGGCGCGCGCCCGTGATCCATGGCTGGGCACTAGCACAGGACGTACCTGTACGTGCATGTGCCCAGCCATGCCATTCTGCCGACGTATATGTGCAGAAGGCGGTCCTTAAGTGGTTAAAAAAAACGTCTTTACTCTGATAATAATCAATTACCCTACTACTGCTATATGCCTGTATTCCATATATATGGAATATATAAATTCCCGATAGTACAGGGATATACTTCTAAACTTTGAGATTTTAACCATCCCATGTTATCTACTTATATAAACAAACATATTTACCCCTTGTTTAGAATGATTTTCCTGTGTACACTTAACAAAAACAAGAGATGAACAATGTCCTTTAACTTTGTTGTTAGTTTCTTTAGTTCGTTAGCTTTGTCTTCGTTCGTTGCTTTGTCTTGGAAGAATTATGTCCTTATATTTTCCTTTGAAGAATAGTTTTCTTGTAGCTCTTGCCTTGTTCCTTGGCTCGTGTTAATGTAATGTTTAGGTAGGATGTAAATGAGCCGAACACCCCCCATTCAGTTCGCACCAGAACCTTCGAATGGACCGTCCGTTCGCACGAACATTTAGAACCCCATTGGCGTCAATGGGACTTGAGCGTTCAAATTCAAAAGTGCTAATTTTAATGCTCCATATGCAAGTTATTGTCGGAAAACATCTTTGAGAACCCGGGTCTTAACCCAGGGAACATGTATCAATGTAAAAAAAGTTTTAAAAACTGTTGTTTTTTCTGGAGCAGCGATTTTAATGATGATTTTTAAATGAAGTGAAAAAAAAAATGAAAAATTCCTTTAAATATCTAACCTGCATCCGGGTGAATCGTTGGAAGCAGCATTGGATATTATAAACACATTTACCACCTATTCCGGGTTGAAGGTTAACTGGAATAAGTCGTCCATATTACCTTTGGATGAGGGGGCCAGGGCAAAGGCGAATCCGAACTTGCCACTGAAATGGGTGTCTCAGATAACCTATTTGGGGGTTAAACTTACGGCAAACGTGTCCCTTAATTTGTTGCCCCTTTTGACATTTTTTAACCACTTTAGCCCCGGACCATATTGCTGTCCAAAGACCAGAGCACTTTTTGTGATTCGGCACTGCGTCGCTTTAACTGACAATTGTGCGATCGTGCGACGTGGCTCCCAAACAAAATTGGCGTCCTTTTTTTCCCACAAATAGAGCTTTCTTTTGGTGGTATTTGATCATCTCTGCGGTATTTATTTTTTGCGCTATAAACAAAAATAGAGCGATAAAAAATTCAATATTTTTTACATTTTGCTATAATAAATATCCCCAAAAAAGAAATAAAAAAACATTTTTTTTCCTCAGTTTAGGCCGATACGTATTCTTCTACATATTTTTCGTAAAAAAAATCGCAATTAGCGTTTATTGATTGGTTAGCGCAAAATGTATAGCGTTTACAAAAAAGGGGGTAGTTTAATGGCATTTTTATTAATATTTTTTTTTTACTAGTAATGGAGGCGATCAGCGTTTTTTTTCGGTACTGCGATATTATGGCGGACACATCGGACACTTTTGACAAATTTTTGGGACCATTGTCATTTTTTTAGCGATCAATGCTATAAAAATGCATTGGATTACTATAAAAATGCCATTGGCAGTGAAGGGGTTAACACTAGGGGGCGGGGAAGGGGTTAAGTATGTTCCTGGTGTGTTCTAACTGTATGGGGGGGGGGTTGACTCACTAGGGGGAATCACTGATCTTCCGTTCATACATTGTATGAATGGGAGATCAGCGTTTCCCCCGCTGACAGGAACGAGAGGAATGTGTTTACACACATACCTCCCTTTCCCCGCTCTGTAACGAACGCGCGTGCCCGGCGGCGATCGCGCCCGCCGGGCACGCGCGCGGGACTCGGGGGCTTGCGGGGGGCGTGCGCCCCCTAGTGGCCGAAAAAGATAGGACGTAGAGCTACATGCTCTCGCCCAGCAGTGCCACCGTCCCGCAGTAATATGACGGCGGGCGGTCGGCAATCAGTTAAACAGAAAGCGCAGGGTTGGCAAAGGCTCCCTTTATCTCTGATTGGTAGAGTCAACCTTCTGAAGATGGACATTCTTCCAATGATTTTGTATTTTTTGAGGAACGCTCCAGTTTGGATACCGAAGTCCTTCTTTAAGAAGTTGGACAGTATCACCAGCTCGTTCCTTTGGGTCCCTAAAATGCCTAGAGTGGGGTTGAGGGTCCTGCAGGAGCCATGGGGGCAGGGGGGTTGCACTGCCTGACTGGCGTAAGTATTACTTGGCCGGTCAGTTGATTTTTGTGCATAGATGGCTGGTCTCGGATGCGGGGCACTCGGCTACTGTCCTGGAAGCGGCACATTTGGGTTCTTATGAGTCCCTTCGTCTGGTTATTCATAGGGGCACTGGACGAGATCTTCCTCTTACGGATTCTATGAAGGCTAATATTACGGCATGGGAGAGGCAGTGAGGTTGGCCTGCCCAAGCTATAAGGGGTTTTCCCCTTCAACCCCCCTGTGGATGAACCCGAAGTTACGGCAGTTCTATGACTTTGAAGATCCTATGGGGTGGGCATCTAAGGGGGTTAAATTGCTTAAAGATATTACTCGAGATGGTGTTCTCTTATCATTCGACCAACTCAAGGCCAAACATGACCTTCCGAATTCACAATTTTTTCGATACCTCCAGTTGAGACACGCATTCCAGACCCAGTTTAGAATGAGTATTGAATCTTTCCCTTCTAGATTGGAGGATCTACTTTTGACGGAGGACCTAAACTGCTCTACACACTGTAAATTTAACTGACTAGTGTGCCTGCTCTATCTAGCTAGAAAAAAAGCCCTGAGCCATAATTGGCCAAAGCCGTTTTTGCATGCTGTGATTGTCCAAGCATGCGGCTCATAGTGCATGCTTGGCCAATCATCAGCGCGCAATGCCGCAGGGAATTATGGGCTGTGGCGTGTCACTCGAATTTGGTGCAAACGACCCCTTTTGTTCTTATTTCGACAAACTGTCGAACAAACGATGTTCGAGTTGAACATGGGCTCGACTCGAACACGAAGCTCATCCCTAGTTGTGACAAGGATTGTTCTTTGACCTGCTCTGATCTTCTCCTGGCTCTGACTCTGGCTTACCTCAAGGACTTTGCTTCTGCCTGATCCTGTCAGTTTCTCTGAAGGACTCCAACTTGCCTCACTAATCCTCCTGGCAGCAGTTATCAACTTGATCATTAGTGTTGGATCCTCTGCCAGGAATTGACTGAGCTTCCTGGATGCCCTAAGCCGCTGTGCTCAGTCTCAGCTTACTAAGGACTTCCTCCAGCACACCTGCTACAACCTCAAGTAGCTGTCTAGTGATCATCTGCTCAAGTCTTCCATACCCTGCTGGCAACCCGTGCTTCTGTGAGCATTATACACTCAGTGCCACCTTCAGGGGTATACTGCGCTTAGTCACAAGGGGAGACTCTCTCAGCATCTTGGCCTCGGATAAGGTACGTGATACTATTCAATTGAATCAAATGCCTTATGTGTGTCCAACGATACCACAATTTTCATATCCGGGGGGTCTGAGGGGATCTGTAAATTTATAAACAGGCAATGTAAATTTAAAAAAACGTCTGATCCAGATTGATAAACTTGGCAATTACCACCTTCAGTCTACAAGCCAACTGTCAGAAATGATGAATCAGACTGAGACAGAAGTACAGTTAAATCACACTAGTTTAATAATAAAAAGGTAAACAGAGTAAGCGTAGTCAAAACATAGCGTAGCCAGAGTTCAGTAACGGGATCGGGTAGTTGGCCAAGCCAATGTCCAAGAGCCAGCGATGAAGGTAGTAGTACAGCAAGCAGGATCTGTAGCCAGAGGGAACGTCAGTCAATCAGGTCTTCAACAGGAACGCAGGAGAAAGTCTCTTGTGATGATAACACAGGCGAAGGCAAAGAGCAAATGAACTGGAAGGCTTTAAGAAGGCAGAGCTGACGAGCAGGATCATCAACAGGTGGATCACTGTGGAGAGATGAAAGCTGGCAATTAGCTGACAGCTGAGCTGCCAGCACAGAGAAGGAATGGCTGAGCCCAGCCCTGACACCAACACTTTGGCAAAAAAAACGATATTGACATTAATCAAGGATATTCGATGATACGATTCACAATATGTAGGGTCCTTGTTCGGCTTTGGAGTTAAGACTATCAATGCCTCACATAAGGAAGCAGGTAATACATTTTGTTCAAAGGCTTCCGAACTAGGAGGATAGGGACTGGGAAAAGCTTTGGAATGCCCAGAACTAAACAATTTGAATAAGGACACAATCTTGAAGCATTTAGGAAAAATAAAGCAGTTATCCTCCACAAAAAGGTAGCACACAGTTTATAGTACAGGGGCATTCTCTTCTCTAAGGCACAACCCCGGCAGCAAGTCTGAAACAATCCATCTATTAAGAAGGAGTTATCCAGGCAACAGTCTCTCTCCTGAAAATTATTTAGGGCCTACCCACTGTGATCCTGGTAATCAGTAGTGTTGAGCAGAATATGCCATATTCGATTTCGCGATATATCTCGAATATATAGTCGAATATTCGAGATATATTCGCTAAATGCGAATATTCGCGATATTTTTTGGAAATGAAATGATTGCGAAATTTCGCTATTGTGAATGCGAATGCGAAATTTCGAGAAATGCGGAAGGAGCACTCTGATTGGCTCAGAATATTCGTGATATTTTATAATACAAAATAATTGCGAAATTTCGAGAAATGCGGAATGGAGCACTCTGATTGGCTCAGAATATTCGTGATATTTCACAATACAAAATAATTGCGAAATTTGAGAAATGCGGAATGGAGCACTCTGATTGGCTCAGAATATTCGTGATATATTACAATACAAAATAATTGCGAATATTCGGCAAATGCGGAAGGAGCACTCTGATTGGCTCAGAATATTCGTGATATTTTATAATACAAAATAATTGCGAAATTTCGAGAAATGCGGAATGGAGCACTCTGATTGGCTCAGAATATTCGTGATATTTCACAATACAAAATAATTGTGAAATTTCGAGAAATGCGGAATGGAGCACTCTGATTGGCTCAGAATATTCGTGATATATTACAATACAAAATAATTGCGAATATTCGGCAAATGCGGAAGGAGCACTCTGATTGGCTCAGAATATTCGTGATATTTTATAATACAAAATAATTGCGAAATTTCGAGAAATGCGGAATGGAGCACTCTGATTGGCTCAGAATATTCGTGATATTTCACAATACAAAATAATTGCGAAATTTCGAGAAATGCGGAATGGAGCACTCTGATTGGCTCAGAATATTCGTGATATATAATAATACAAAATAATTGCGAATATTCGGCAATATAAAACGATCGCTTCAGCTACTTGGACCAAGGTCTCTAATCATAACAGCAATGCTTTTAGACGTCGAAGGAGATCACTAGGATGTGATCTGTTTTAAAAATGAAACTGAAATAATCGCTCTGAGGCGGAAGATAGGGCGGAGAAAATAATCGCGCGATATCGCTATTGCCGAATAATCGCATTGCGATTTTTCGGCAATATAAAATGATCGCTGCAGCTACTCTGCCCAAGGTCTCTAATCATACCAGCAATGCTTTTAGACGTCGATGGGGATCTCTAGGATGTGATCTGTTCTAAAAAAAAAATTGAAAAAATACGAATATTCGAAATAGCGAATATTCACCGCGAAATTCGGAATATATCGCGAATACTCGAATATGCCATATTCGAGCCGAATATTCGCAATACGAATATTCGTGAGCAACACTAGTAATCAGGACAAGGGGGCAAGTCTGGTGGAAAAGAGATTTAATCTCTAAATACAGAGGGCCAGAGTCACAGAGCCATTACGCCGGCGTTACAGGAGATGTGCGGCGTAAGTCTAAATCTGCGCATGCGTATCGATGCGCCGCATCCCCAAAACGATATACGCATGAAATCTAATTTTTTTCGACCGGCGTAATTTCGATAGACCGGCGCATCCGTGCGCGCAAAACTGCGCTAGACACACCATTGATTTGCTATTCAAATATGCAAATGAGGGAGTTACTGGGATCCACAAAAGTAAGTTGGTGCAGCGCAGGTGTCAGGAATGATTCCCCCTGCTGGTAATTCTGCCAGCTATTTGGGCTGCAGTACTGACCTCCACCAGCGGAAAATGGTTCCTCCTGCTGGTAATTCTGCTTGTTATTTGGGCTGCAGTACTGGCCTCCACCAGCGGGGAATAGTCCCCCCTGCTGGTAATTCTGCCTGTTATTTGGGCTGCAATACTGGCCTCCACCAGCGGGGGGTTCTTGGTAGTTTGGAGCACACAGCCTTTTCTGCGCTCAGCTGTAACCTGAGCTCAATCAGCAGCACTATTTATACCCGGCGAGCTCAAGCAGAGCTCGCCCTAGTATCGTCATACCTTCCGGACCTGAGCCTGTACCCTGAACCCGTCTTCTGATCCTGATTCTGTGCCTTGATCCTGATTCTGTGCCTCGATCCTGTTCTGTGATCCTGATCCCTGATCCTGATCCCGCCTGGACTTGTCTGCCCTGTTTCCTGGTTCCTGTCTCCCCTGAGTCCTTACACCGCAGCTAGTCCATCCATCCGTTCCCTGCTCTGTTCTGTCCCATCTGCTGATATCCCATGTGTATGACCTCGGCCTGGCTTGACTTATGTATACGGTATTCCCTTTTGATTGTATATATTGTTTGCTGTTTGCACTGGTTGTCCTCACTTATTTGTAAATAAACACCTTTTACTTCACTAATTATATTGTTTGGTCTCCTCTGTGCAGTCACACGGTTCTGATCTATCACCCCTCCTGACAGTATACCAGGGCCCTCTTGATCAGACGTGACTGCATTAAGGAACCATCCTGGTGTAGTGCATTGCTCTAAACATGGATTGCGATGACATCCTTTATTATTCTCTGCTGGCTGAAGAGGATGAGGGGTATTGTCGCCAGGTTTTGGAGGGTTGGACTGGTGACCAGCTAATGGAAACTATCCGATTAGCTCATTTCTGTGTGGATCAGGGTTACATGACTTTTAATGATGTTCAGCCATTAATTTGGTTGTGTGTAAAACCAGCCCTGTCATCTATTCCTGTCGGTAGGGACGATTTCTCTCCCCCCTTCAGTCATGACCAAGTTGAATCCCTGGTGTGGTTATTAGAGGATGATCCGGCGTCTTTTGATGAGTATTATTTTTCTTGTCCCCAGCAAAAGTTATCTGAGTGTATTAGTTCTGTGCAGTCTCTGATTAGACAAGGTGTGTGTGAACCTGCTTTTGTTCGACCTGTGCTGCAGGCATGGTCAGATCTCCTGATTCCAGCCAAGCCAGTCTGTTCCAGCCCTGCTAATAACCACCTACCTTCCCAAGGATCTATCCGCCCATCACCAATGACAACCTCAGCTTTCGCCCAGTTAATCCCGCACCCTACCAAATATTACTACCCAATTTCTACTAATTGTACCTACCCTGCCTATAATCCACCTGTAACAACTCCACAAAAACCTCCTCCAGTCACCATCCCTGTGTCTCTGCCATATTCCAACCCCTCCTCCTACTTAATTCCATCTTCTTCAAACATCGCCTCTGTTAACAAACCCGCAGTGTCTAAGTCTAAAAAGAAACGGAAGTACTTCCCAACTCACACCATCGTGCCAGGTACTCAGCCTGTTCCAGTGCTAGCTGCCCAGCTTGTGCCATCCGACCAGCCTGTTCCAGTGCCAGCCGACCAGCTTGTGCCATCCAACCAGCCTGTTCATGTGCCAGCTGCCCAGCCTGTGCCATCTGCTCTGCCTGTGCCAGCTTCTCTGCCCGTTCCAGTGCCAGCTGCTCTGGCTGTTCCGGTGTCGGCTATCCTGCCTGTTCCAGTGCCAGTTGCTCAGCCTTTCAACCCTGTGCCAACTGATCTACCTGTTCCAGTGCCAGCCGACCAGCTTGTTTCAGTGCCAGCCGACCAGCTTGTTCCAGTGCCAGCCTCCCAGCCTGATGTTCCAGTGCCAGCCTCCCAGCCTGATGTTCCAGTGCCAGCCTCCCAGCCTGATGTTCCTGTGCCAGCCTCCCAGCCTGATGTTCCTGTGCCAACCTCCCAGCCTGATGTTCATGTGCCAGCCTCCCAGCCTAATGTTCCTGTGCCAGCCTCCCAGCCTGATGTTTCTGTGCCAGCCTCCCAGCCTGATGTTCCTGTGCCAGCTTGCCGGCCTGATGTTCCTGTGCCAGCTTGCCAGTCTGATGTTCTTGTGCCAGCTTTCCAGTCTGATGTTCCTGTGCCAGTTTGCCAGCTCGATGTTCCTGTGCCAGTTTGCCAGCTCGATGTTCCTGTGCCAGTTTGCCAGCCTGACGACCCACCTTATCCTGCCAACCCTCTGCCTGCTGTCCAGTCTGAAATCCCGGTACCTGTGGCCCAGTTTGAAGTTCCAGTAGCTGCTATCCAGTCCGATGTACCTGATGTTCTTCCTGGTGTGCCAGCATCTGCTGTTCTGTCTGCTGTGCCTGTGTCCGTTGCCCAGTCTGCAGTTCCAGTACCTGCTATCCAGACCAATGCACCTGCTGTTCTTCCTGTCGTGCCAGCACCTGCTCTTCTGTCTGATGTGCCAGTGCCTGTGCCCGTTGCCCAGTCTACAGTTCCAGTACCTGCTGCCCAGTTTAAAGTTCCAGCACCTGCTAACCAGTCCGATGCACCTGCTGTTCTTCCTGTTGTGCCAGCACCTGCTTCCCAGTCTGAAGTCCCATCAGTGCCTGCCTTCCAGCCTGTTCCTGTGCCTGCCTTCCAGCCTGTTCCTGTGCCAGCCGCCCAGCTCGACGACCCGAAGGAGTTCCCGTTTGCTGCCCAGCCGGAGGAGTTCCCGTTTGCTGCCCAGCCGGAGGAGTTCCCGTTTGCTGCCCAGCCAGAGGAGTTCCCGTTTGCTGCCCAGCCGGAGGAGTTCCCGTTTGCTGACCAGCCGGAGGAGTTCCCGTTTGCTGCCCAGCCGGAGGATTTCCCGTTTGCTGCCCAGCCGGAGGATTTCCGTTTGCTGCCCAGCCGGAGGATTTCCCGTTTGCTGCCCAGCCGGAGGATTTCCCGTTTGCTGCCCAGCCAGAGGAGTTCCCATTTGCTGCCCAGCTCGATGACCTGGAGCCTCTGTCTGCCGCCCAGCTCGATGACCCGGAGCCTCTGTCTGCTGCCCAGCTCGATGACCCGGAGCCTCTGTCTGCTGCCCAGCTCGATGACTCGGAGCCTCTGTCCGCTGCCCTGCTCGATGACCCGACACCTCTGTCCGCTGCCCTGCTCGATGACCCGGAGCCTCTGTCCGCTGCCCAGCTCGATGACCCGGAGCCTCTGTCCGCTGCCCAGCTTGATGACCCAGAGCCTCTGTCCGCTGCCCAGCTCGATGACCCGGAGCCTCTGTCCGCTGCCCAGCTCGATGACCCGGAGCCTCTGTCCGCTGCCCAGCTCGATGACCCGGAGCCTCTGTCCGCTGCCCAGCTCGATGACCCGGAGACTTTACCCACTGCCCGGATTGACACCATGAGCCTTCCCCAGCAACACCTGGTTGGGTGTCCGGAGGCTGCTCCTTTGAGGGGGGTACTGTCAGGAATGGTCCCCCCTGCTGGTAATTCTGCCTGCTATTTGGGCTGCAGTACTGGCCTCCACCAGCGGGGAATGGTTCCTCCTGCTGGTAATTCTGCCTGTTATTTGGGCTGCAGTACTGGCCTCCACCAGCGGGAAATGGTCCCCCCTGCTGGTAATTCTGCCTGTTATTTGGGCTGCAGTACTGGCCTCCACCAGCGGGGGGGTTCTTGGTAGTTTGGAGCACACAGCCTTTTCTGCACTCAGCTGTAACCTGAGCTCAATCAGCAGCACTATTTATACCCGGCGAGCTCAAGCAGAGCTCGCCCTGGTATCGTCATACCTTCCGGACCTGAGCCTGTACCCTGAACCCGTCTTCTGATCCTGATTCTGTGCCTTGATCCTGATTCTGTGCCTCGATCCTGTTCTGTGATCCTGATCCCGCCTGGACTTGTCTGCCCTGTTTCCTGGTTCCTGTCTCCCCTGAGTCCTTACCCCGCAGCTAGTCCATCCATCCGTTCCCTGCTCTGTCCTGTCCCATCTGCTGATATCCCATGTGTATGACCTCGGCCTGGCTTGACTTATGTATACGGTATTCCCTTTTGATTGTATATATTGTTTGCTGTTTGCACTGGTTGTCCTCACTTATTTGTAAATAAACACCTTTTACTTCACTAATTATATTGTTTGGTGTCCTCTGTGCAGTCACATGGTTCTGATCTATCACCCCTTCTGACAGCAGGCTACGTGCTGTGCGCAACAGCTGCACGTCCTGTCTAAAATTAGTCCATATAAAAGGTGGAATAAAATGAGACAATCCGTCTACATGTCAGCTAAAGCAACACTGTTAGTGAGGAGCTGAGCAGTCACACTTGCTGGACAACAAACTGTATGCCAACATGCCAGGGGCATCCTTGCTCATAGCTATACTACTGACTTTAGAGGAGCAAAGAAGGAGGAGGGCACGGGAGAGGATATACCGCACACGCATAGACATCTTTGGCATGAGTGATTCTGAGGTGTATTGCATCTTCAGATTCACCCCTGCTGCCATCATGGAATTAACCACAACCCTGCAGGAGGACATCACCAGCCCAACACACCACTCACATGCAGTGCAGCCACTGGTCAAGGTCCTGGCTAGAGATGAGCCGAACACCCCCGCGTTCGGTTCGCACCAGAACCGTCGAACGGTCCGATCGTTCGAACGAACATTTAGAAACCCATTGAAGTCTATGGGACTCGAACGTTCGAATTCAAAAACGGTCGTTTTAAAGACCAATTTTCAAGTTATTGTTGGAAAACGTCTTTCAGAACCCGGGTCTTGCCCCAGGGAACATGTATCAATGGATTATTTTTTTTTTAAACGGTCGTTTCGTTTCACTCGAATTTGCCGTGAACGATCATTTTTGTTCGAAATTCGACGAACGATCGAACGGATGATGTTCGAGTCGAACATACATTCGTTTCGAACGCAAAGCTCATCCCTAGTCCTGGCAACACTCCATTTCCTTGCCAGTGGCTCTTTTCAATAAACAAGTGGAGTGGTGGATGGGATGTCACAATCCTCCATGAGCAGATGTGTGCACCAGGTAATCCCTGCAATCCTCAGACGCATGTCCCACCACATCATCAGACCCACCACTGAGGACCTGCGGCTGAAGGCAATGACAGATTTCTACAGAATTGCCAGATTCCCACGCACCGTGGGGGCCATTGATTGCACACATGTGGCACTCCAGCCCCCCCATGAGACAGAGCACATATACTGCAATCGGAAGCATTGGCATTCCATCAACCTACAGGTGATAGTCGATGCCCAAGGCCTCATATGGCACGTCCGTGCCAAACCCCCTGGATCCAGCCATGACATCTACATATACAATCATAGCCCCATCCCAATGGAATTCAAACAGAACGTGTATGGGGACAGCTGGCTGGTTGGTGAGTGACATGGGTGGCAGGCATGACTGCCCCCCCCCCCATGATCACAAGGGGCACATGCATGACTAACATCCTCCTGTCTTTTCCCTTACAGGTGACTCTGCATATGCACTGGGACCCCATCTCATGACTCCTATCCGGAACCCCCAAACCCCAGGAGAGTAAAGATACAATGAAGCCCAAACCCGTGCAGTGGTGGAGCGCACCTTTGGCCTCCTGAAGTCACGTTTCCGATGCCTGGATAAGTCTGGGGGTACCCTGTTGTATTCCCCAAACTTTGTGTGCCAGATCATCGGTGCATGTTGCATGCTGCACAACTTCGCAGTTAAAAAAGGGCCTGCAGATTGACATATGTGATGACCTGAACCCTGAACCAGACAATGCAGCCCCTAACCGAGGCTACCCCGTCTTCTGAGGGAAGAGCAGCCAGGAGACAGCTCACATTAGGCATCTTTGCACGTTAAACACACACATTAATCATGGCACAATGAGAATGCATGCATGCACACCACTGTGGTCCCTAGCACACACACCCCACATCCTCATCAAATTGGATTAGCACAAGCCCACCATGCAGGACTTGTGAGCAGCAACACCACGCCATGGCTCCAATTATTTCACTGTACATTCATACACCATTCACACGGACCTGGGGATCACTTCTCCCTGGTCCTGGGGAACCCTTCTCCACCACAAATGAGGGCTGTGAAGAAAATAGACTTTATTCTGGATTTTCTCATAGACTCTGTTTGTCTTTTAAGAACCCCTGGACCGATCTGGGAGAAATTTGGATATGTTGGTCCCCCAGATCGGGGCTATCAGGGGCTATGTAGTGGCAGGTATACCTTGTGTGGAAGAGGAGATAATTGGTTTATTCCTTAAACTGATCTTAATATCTCAAGGCGTCATGTAAATGATCTTTAGTCTGTCTCTCAAGAAGTGTTCATTGTGTGAAGTTCTATTGTTTAGCAGGTGAGAAGACAGGCGTCTGTCTCCTAAAATAGGTCTATTGAAGGGGGGCTCGTTAGTACACCATTGTATGATGTTGGGGGAGGAGGAGGTGATTGTATATCTGATTACATCAAGTATCCCTTTTGCTGTATAAATATAGGCAACCTGCACTCAATAAAGCATTCTTGACCTGGACACCCCTTCATGAAGTCTTGGCTCATGCTTGGGGAAGGGGGGGGGGATACTCTATCCTTTTCAGAAGAATCATCTTGGAAACTGCATACATCTCCACTATCCCATCTACCTTCTATGGTAGCGATAATCCTTTATGCTCGGCGATTGGGAGGTGGAAAGAAGGCCGCAGTACCATACCCACTGCAGGTCTTAACAACTGGTGGCAAGCAGCGGGGTTGAATGGGACGCATAAAGACAGCAGGTGAATGGCCCAACATTATGTGAGACTAAAGAGGACTACGCTAAAGGATCTGCTGAAAGCCAGAGGTCAGGTGGCAAGCAACAAAAAGAAAGCTACCCTCATAGCAGAACTAATGGAGGGCGACCAAACCAGCAGCATGGTGAATGTCAGCCAGGAGGAAGCCGAGTTCCAACAGAAGGTGATGTGGAGGCTAAACCTATATGGGCCAAATCCCACACCAGAGATGGTGACGCAAGTCCTGGAGCAGGTGAGCGCAGAACGCAGAGCACAACAGGCAAGCGTAATCCAAGGAGACACCGCTTCCTCAGCCGGATCTATAAATGGAGGGCATCGAAGAAAGATTAACTATGCTGCGTTTAAAAGTTTTTCGGATGGAGAAATGGAAATTGACTCATACCTACAAGACTTTTAGCGTCAATGTGCTTTGGAGGGTCTGGAATCAGAGCAATGGGCCGCGATTCTAAGCAGCAAACTCACAGGCCGAGCAGCAGAGGCATACCGAGCAGTTCCTGACACAGCCATACACGACTACGTCAGGGTAAAGGACATTCTGCTAGCCAGGTATGCCGTGACCCCAGAGACTTACAGGAAAAAGTTTCGGGCATTACATAAAGGGGGCCGAGACTCCTACACCGAATGGGCTTTTAGGATGTATCGGGCGGCCCAAAACTGGATACAAGGCTGCCAAGCCGCGACGCTAGAGGAGGTGCTACAACTCTTCTTGCTAGAACAATTTTTTGACCACACACCTGCAGACACTAAGGACTGGGTCAGAGACAGAAAGCCGGCCACAATCGAGGAAGCGGCCAAGCTGGCAGACGAGCATCACGAGGGAAGAAAAGGAGAGGCTAGTGGAAACCGCCCCCTGGTAAGGTCCAGCACCCCAACGCCGGGTCCTGTGACCCACCACCGACCGATCGCGGTACCACCCACTACACCACCTAATTTTAACCGGAAACCGCCATTGGTATGTCACCAATGCAATCGGCCAGGGCACTACAAGATACATTGCCCTCAGCAGAGCAGAGGCAATTGGGAGCGGCCACCACCACCGAGGGCAGCCGCCCATCACTATCAGCATGAGCCGCTGGAAGACCACAGCCCTGAAGCTGAGAAATGGACCGTACTACATGAGGTGAACCTAGCACAAATCGAGGGGGACAACCGGGTGCACCACAGACAATGGGTCACAGTGGATGGAAAGGAGGCTGAGGCACTACGAGACTCTGGGGCCACCCTCACTCTGGTGCAACCTCACACCGTATCTGCGAAGGCGCGCACCAACAGGACTGTTGCAGTAAGAGTGGCAGGAGGCGCCATCCACAAACTACCCACAGCCCAAGTGCAGCTAAATTGGGGCACCGGAACCAAGCAGATGGAAGTAAGCATTAAGTCGGGCCTACCTGTGGAAGTATTGTTGGGGAACGATTTGGGGTGCCTAATAGGGATGAGCTTCGCGTTCGATGCGAACATATGTTCGCATCGAACATTGGCCGTTCGATCGTTCGTCGAAAACGAACAAATCGGGTCGTTCGCGCCAAATTCGAATGACCCATAATTTACTGCGGCGTTGCACGCTGATGATTGGCCAAGCATGCACCATGACCCCGCATGCTTGGCCAATCACAGCTCCCAAAAAACAAAGAGACCTAATTGGCCAAAGCCTGGGTGCTTTGGCCAATTAGGGCTCAGGGCTTTAGCACACGCCCCACACTATAAAAGGCCGCCTCCCGGTGAGGGAAGTGGGCACATGTCTACGGAGGAGGTGGTTGAGGAGGAGCTCGTCGACCAGGAGGTCTACCTGGTTTTGGAGGAGGACCATGGGTTGCCCGGACCAGCCCAGGCTATCCCCCCATCTTTGTCAAGCCCCTCAGGATCCACCCCCAACCTCTCCAGTCCCTCTGTTCCCCCCCCTCATCTCCGGCCCCTCAACATCCTCCCCTTATGGCAGGTGTCCTGCCACTCCCCGGAAGGCGACAAGCAAGACCAGGGGTGTACCCAAGGTCCTGCCGGAGCAGCTGGCCAGGCAGCAGGACCAGCAGAATCTCCACCTTTCTGAGGTTGTGGTGGAGATGAGGCGCCTGGCCGACAGCCTGGCCTCCTCGGGACACGTTACGGACGCCATCCTGGATGTCGCTGGGAACAGCGCAGTGACAGTGACCAGCCTGGCGGAGCTGCAGGCGACCACCTCCAACCTTGTGGGGGAGGTCAAAGCCCTGCGGCTTGCAGTCGTGGAGCAGACAGCTGTCCAGACCCGCATTGCGGTTGCCCTGGAGGGCATGCAGGCAGCCAGGGAGGGACATGGGGATGCTTCTCCTCCACCTGCTACCCCACCCCCCCACCTGTGGCTGCCCCCAGGCAAGTGAGGGGCAGGAGCCGTGGCACCAGGCGGAGCCCCCGCCAGGCCCATTAATTTTTTTATTGGATTATTTTGCTCTGGTTAAGAGCTTTTTATTTTATAATGCTCTGGTTAAGAGCTTTTTTTTTTTTTTTTATAATGCTCTGGTTAAGAGCTTTTTTTTATTTTTTATAATACTCTGGTTAAGAGCTTTTTATTTATTTTTCTTGATACTGCACATGGTGCAGTATGAATGGTGTGTGAATGTGGGGGTGGCACTCCTGCCAGTAAGGGGTGTCACCCTCGGCCGTTGGGGAGAAGTTATCCCCACGGCTGTGTGAATGGTGTATGAATGGACAGCAACATCATTGGGGCCTTGACGTGGCGTTGCTGCTCCCAAGTCCGACATGCTGGACTTGGGCTAATCCAATGTGATGTGGATGTGGGGTGTGTGATCTAGGGACCACAGTGGTGTACACGCGTGCATTATCTGTGTGACATGATGAATGTGTGTGTTTAACGGTCAAAGATTCGTAACACGAGGACCCGCCTGACTGCTCTTCCATCAGCAGACGGGGTCTCCTCTGGCAGGGGGGGGCTGTGTGGTTGGGGGGTCAGGTCATCACGCAGGGCAATCTGCAGGCCCTTTCTCATGGCAAAGTTATGCAGAATGCAACATGCACCGATGATCTGACCCACAAAGTTGGGGGAATACAATAGGGCCCCCCCCGGACTTATCCAGGCATCGGAAACGGGACTTCAGGAGGCCAAATGTGCGCTCCACCACTGCACGGGTTTTGATGTGTGCTTCATTGTATCTTCTCTCTCCTCTGGTTTGGGGATTCCGGAAAGGAGTCATGAGATGGGGTCCAAGTACATATGCAGAGTCACCTGTAAGGGAAAAGACAGGAGGATGTTAGTAGTGCATGTGCCCCTTGTGATGTGTGCATCATGGGGGGGACAGTCATGCCTGCCACCCATGTCACTCACCAACCAGCCAGCTGTCCCCATACATGTCCTGCTCAAAATCTTCTGGGATGATGCTTTGACGGTATGTGTAGCTGTCATGGCTGGACACGGACGTGCCATATGAGGTATTTGGCATCGGCTATCACCTGTACGTTGATGGAGTGCCAATGCTTCCGATTGCGGTATATGTGCTCTGTGGCACTGGGGGGCTGTAGGGCCACGTGTGCAATCAATGGCCCCGATGGTGCGTGGGAAACCGTCAATTCTGTAGAAATCTGTCATTGCCTTCAGCCGCAGGTCCTCAGTGGTTGGTCTGATGATTTGGTTGGCCATGCGTCTGAGGATTGCGGGGACAACCTGGTGCAGACATCTGCTTATGCTGGTTTGTGACATCCCAGCCACAACTCCACTTGTACGCTGAAATGATCCACTGGCCAGGAAATGGAGTGTTGCCAGTACCTTCACCAGTGGCTGCAGTGCATGTGAGCGGTATGTCTGGCTGGTGATGTCCTCCTGCAGGGCTGTGGTTATTTCCAGGATGGCAGCAGGGCTGAATCTGAAGATGCGATACACCTCTTCATCACCCATGCCAAAGAGGCTCATGCTCGCTCGGTAGATCCTCTCACGTGCCCCCCTCCTCCTCCTCCTCCTTCTAAGCTCCTCTTCATCTGCATACATTAGTAGTGATAAGACCATGGCTGCCCCTGGCATGTTGGCATACGAATGTGTTGTCCAGTAAGTGTGATTGCTCATTTTGTCCGTTATGGTGCTGCTGTAGTTGCTCTCCAGCTGACTTGCACATGGTCTTGAGCAAAGTTACCCGTGCCTTTATGAGGGGTATGTTTACTCAAGGCTTTCGTGTTACGCGCACCACGAGTAGCCAACGCCAAACGCGCGTAGTTTCGGGAATCCGCGCATCTCCCTCATTTGCATATTTGCATGCTAATTCAATGGGAGCTGAATATTTGCGATGCGTAACCATGCGCCTACGCCGCACTAGCTTAAAGCATTTTCGCCGCTCAGACGAAAAAGATTTTCTCGCGTATGTGGTTCTGTGTTTACCGCGTATCGATACGCAGGCGCACATTTACAATTACGCCGCGCATATCCATTTAAGCAGGCGTAGCGCCGCTGAGAATCTGGCCCACAGTGTCTTTTCACATAGATAGATAGATTGATAGATAGATAGATAGATAGATAGATAGATAGATCGATCAAGGAGGCTACTAGTTAGTATAGTTAAATTTACAGTTTGTAGAGAATATATTGACATCCCTAGGAGTTGTCAATATATTTATAAACTGTATAGCTTAGCTAGTTCTGCTTTTAGTATCTGTCAGGCAGGAGATTGTGCTTGATGCTCTAACGTGTTAGTCAACGTGTGCTAGTTAATTGCACATAGACGCATTACCTGTTACTGCAAGTGTGCTATTTATTTGCACAGAAAGGCTGTTGCTGTTAATGCAAGTGGGCTATTGAATTGCACAGAAACGCGTGTGCTGTTTAATACCACCTTAGAGCATTTGGTGTCACCGCACGTCTGCTGTTACATACCACCTGAGCGCATTTGGTGTCACCGCACCTGTGCTGTTATATACCACCTGAGCGCATTTGGTGTCACCGCACGTGTGCTGTTATATACCACCTGAGCGCATTTGGTGTCACCGCACCTGTGCTGTTATATACCACCTGAGCGCAGTTAGTGTCACTGTACGTGTGCTGTTACATACCACCTGAGCGCAGTTAGTGTCACCGCACCTGTGCTGTTATATACCACCTGAGCGCAGTTAGTGTCACTGCACCTGTGCTGTTATATACCACCTGAGCGCAGTTAGTGTCACTGTACGTGTGCTGTTACATACCACCTGAGCGCATTTGGTGTCACCGCACCTGTGCTGTTATATACCACCTGAGCGCAGTTAGTGTCACTGCACCTGTGCTGTTATATACCACCTGAGCGCAGTTAGTGTCACTGTACGTGTGCTGTTACATACCACCTGAGCGCATTTGGTGTCACCGCACCTGTGCTGTTATATACAACCTGAGCGCAGTTAGTGTCACTGTACGTGTGCTGTTACATACCACCTGAGCGCAGTTAGTGTCACCGCACCTGTGCTGTTATATACCACCTGAGCGCAGTTTGTGTCACTGTACGTGTGCTGTTACATACCACCTGAGCGCAGTTAGTGTCACCGCACCTGTGCTGTTATATACCACCTGAGCGCAGTTAGTGTCACCGTACGTGTGCTGTTACATACCACCTGAACGCAGTTAGTGTCAATGTACGTGTGCTGTTACATACCACCTGTGCGCATTTGGTGTCACCGCACCTGTGCTGTTATATACCACCTGAGCGCAGTTAGTGTCACTGTACGTGTGCTGTTACATACCACCTGAGCGCAGTTAGTGTCACCGCACCTGTGCTGTTATATACCACCTAAGCGCAGTTAGTGTCACTGTACGTGTGCTGTTACATACCACCTGAGCGCATTTGGTGTCACCGCACCTGTGCTGTTATATACCACCTGAACGCAGTTGGTGTCACTGCGCTTGTGCTGTTACATACCACCTGAACGCATAAATATGTCTGGAAGGACAACAAAGAGAGGCAGAGAGTCACGAGGGCAAGCAGGCTCTGCATGTAGAGGTAACGCTGGTGGTGGATGTGGTGCATCCTCTTCAGCACGTCGTCCTTCTTTTTGGGAGCTGGCCGAGTAGAGCCTCAACATGCAGAGGAATTAGTAGAGTGGATGACCAAGCCGTCCTCATCCTCCTCATCCTCTCTCACACAGACTGATCAAAGTTTATCTGGCAAAGCAGCTGCCAAGGCGTCCTCTTCCCTCTGCACAATGGCTTCACACAATACTTCCCTAGTACCACCATGTCCTCCTGAGGAGTCCCCCGTTTCAACACAGTGTTGGGTACATGCTGCAGGAAGATGCGCAGCGTTTTGAAGACTCCGATGACGGAACACTGATAGAGGAAGGCATTGATGTGAGCCCAGGGAGAGGGGGTGGCCGAGAGGGACAGCAATTTGTCAGTGATGATGTTCCCCCAGCTAGAGCATACTGCCAGGTTGTTGACAGTGATGAGGAGGGAGGGGATGATGAGGTCACTGACTCTACCTGGGTGCCTGATAGGAGAGAGGAGGCACAGGCACATCTCCAAAGAGGCAGGATGCCCTCCAGGGGTCAGCTTAAGGTCACACCCACTGCATTACAGCGCACATCTATGGCGCTTGTGCATGGCGCTGCTGTGTCTGACCGGTACAGCAAAAGTTCTTTGGTGTGGGCCTTTTTTGAAACATGTCCACAAGATCGTACCTTTGCTATTTGCAACTTATGTCGCAAGCGTATCTCGCGTGGCCAAAACATCAACCGCCTGGGTACCACATGCAAGGCAAGCACACCAGAAAGACCTACACCAAAGACAAAAGCGTACCCCCCCTTGCCCTTCTGGGACCTCCAACCCCAGTAGACCCCCAGTCCTCTCTGAAGCCTGCAGTGAAGGTGTAGAAATAGGTGTGTCACAAGCTAGTAGTAGCGGTCAATCTACTGATAGTACCAGGCAAATTTCCCTGCCCCAGCTGCTGCAGTGCCAAAAGAAGTACAATCCCAGCCATCCACATGCCCAGCAGTTGAATGCTAGCTTAGCGAAATTGCTAGCACTTCAACTGCTACCTTTTCAGTTGGTAGATTCTGCCCCCTTCCGTGAGTTTGTGCAATGTGCAGTACCTCAGTGGCAAGTACCAAAACGCCACTTTTTCTCACGGAAGGCTATTCCGGCTCTCTACCGGCATGTGGAAGGCAATGTCCATGCCTCGCTGGACAGGGCGGTCAGTGGTAAGGTGCATATTACCGCTGACTCATGGTCCAGAAGGCATGGACAGGGACGTTACCTGTCTTTTACGGTGCATTGGGTGACTCTGCTGACATATGGGAAGGACGCAGGTCAAGGTCCAGTAGTTTTGGAGGTTGTTCCGCCACCACGCCTCCAAAACACTACTACTGCTTGTGACACACCTCTCTCCTCCACCCCCTCCTCTTCTTCTTCCTCTGTGGCCTCTTCCTGTGGGGATGTTTTCTCCGAACCAGCCGTGCTCCGTAGGCGTACGAGGGGATACACAGGAATGCAGGCCAAGAGATGCCATGCGGTGCTAGAGCTGGTGTGCTTGGGAGACAGGAGCCACACTGGGGAAGAGGTTTTGTCAGCTCTGCAGGGTCAGGCTGAGAGGTGGTTGATGCCACGCCAGCTGAAGCCTGGAATGGTGGTCAGCGATAATGGCACCAACCTCCTCTCTGCCCTGCAACAAGGAAAACTCACCCACGTGCCCTGTTTTGCGCATGTCCTCAATTTGGTGGTGCAGCGGTTCTTGGGCAGGTACCCGGGCTTGCAGTATGTCCTGAAGCAGGCCAGGAAAGTCTGTGTGCATTTTCGAAGGTCATATAATGCCACTGCTCGGCTGACTGACCTCCAAAGGGAATACAACCTGCACAAGAACCGCCTAATTTGTGACATTCCCACCAGATGGAACTCAACGTTGGCCATGCTGCAGCGGCTGCACACGCAGCAACGGGCCATCAATGAGTACCTGTGCCAATATGGCAGCAGAACTTGGTCAGGGGAGCTAGTTTTTTTTTCCCCACACCAGTGGGCCTTGATCAGGGATGCATGCACTGTCCTGTCACCATTTAAGGAGGCCACAAGGATGGTGAGCAGTGACAGTGCATGCACCAGTGAGACTGTCCCTCTTATTCACATGTTGGACCATACGCTACGTGGAATAATGGACAGGGCCCTTGAGGCAGAACAGAGGGAGGAAGAGGAGGACTTTCTTACCTCTCAGGGCCCCCTTTACCCAGACAGTGGTCCTGCTTGCCCACCTAGCACACAGGAAGAGGAGGAGGAGGAGGAGGATTGTATCAGCAGCATGGAGGTGGAGCCTAGCACTCAGCAGCAGCAGTCTTCAAGGGATCATTTACAGTCCCAAGGAGCATGTGGACTTTTACGTGGCTGGGATGAGGTGCCTGTGGATCCTGTCGTCCTCAGTGACCCAGAGGACTGTGCCCCGAATGCCTCTGCAAACTTACGCTGCATGGCCTCCCTGATCCTGCAAAGCCTGCATAAGGATCCTTGTGTACATGCTATTAAGGAGAGGGATCATTACTAGCTGGCGACTCTCCTTGATCTACGTTACAAGAGTAAGGTTGAGGACCTTATGTTGCCATCGCAGAGGGAGCAGAAGATGAAACTTCTGTGGGAGGCCTTGCAGAAGGGTCTGTGCAATGCGTTCCCAGAACCGGGGGGATTACCAAAACCTGGCTCCTGACAACGTCTTGCTGAGGCTTCCATGAGTCACAGAAGGGGCGGTGGAAAAGGTGGTCGTCTGACTGATGCGTTCAGGCAGTTTTTTAGTCCGCAGCCCCAAGGTCTGACCGGTTCCAGCAACCATCGCCAGCGTCTGGTTTACATGGTCCGGGAATACCTAGGGGCAAGATCCGACTTGGACACCTTCCCCACCGAAAATCCTCTGGCTTACTGGGTCTTGAGGATGGATCACTGGCCAGAGCTTGCCCAGTACGCAATTGAGCTACTGGCTTGCCCTGCATCCAGTGTTCTTTCAGAACGGACATTCAGTGCTGCTGGAGGCTTTGTGACTGATCACAGGGTGCGCCTCTCCACCGGCTCTGTTGATCGACTAACCTTCATCAAAATGAATCAGGCTTGGATCAACACCAGCTACCAAGCACCTGATGCTGATATTAATGAATAATATCTTTTTGTTGAAATTTCGGATCCCTTTTAGACTGCATATGCTGATGCTGAGTGACTATCCTCTTATGCTGCTGATGGAATATCCTTCTCCTCCTCACAGTATGTTTAAGGGGTGCCCGTTTTTCTAAAAAATGTCTTTCACAAAACAATAATGGCCCCCCACCACCGCTAAAATATTCGACATAATGTTGCCACACAGAACTTGCGCAAGTACAGTAGTATTAATTACTTTTTTTTTATAGTCCTCTCATGTTGTGCAGGGACATTTCTAAACACGTGCCACTACTATAGACACCCAGCAGGTGTGATATTTAAAGGAATTTATTTATTTTTTCACTTTAAGCATCATTAAAATGGCTGCTCCGGAAAAAACGGCCGTTTTTAAACAATTTTTTTTCATTGATACATGTTCCCTGGGGCAAGACCCGGGTTCTGAAGGACGTTTTCAAACATTAAATTGAATTTTGGTCTTTAAAATGTTCATTTTTGAATTCGAACGTTCGGGTCCCATAGTCTTCAATGGGGTTCGAAATATTTGTGCGAACCCGCGGTCTGTTCGAACGTTCTGGTGCGAACCGAACCCGGGGGTGTTCGGCTCATCCCTAGTGCCTAAATTCACAGCTGCTTACCCCAGATCCCGCTGGAACCTGCCCTGTGACTACCAGGGCGCAAGCACAGCAAGCTGGACAGACGCACTCTGAGGAACCACAGGTAGGAACCGAAAATCCTGTAGTATGCCCTGACCCTATCCCCTTCTGGGGCACTCCACAAGACTTTGGCCAAGCCCAGCAGTCAGATCCCACCTTAGCAGGTTACAGGAAGGCTGTAGGTACCCCTAAGGAAGGTAATGCTCAAGAGGCCTTCCACTGGGACAAGGGACTGCTATATAGAGTCACAGGGGGAGTGG
The DNA here is from genome assembly GCA_029574335.1 of Rana kukunoris. NCBI lineage: Eukaryota > Metazoa > Chordata > Amphibia > Anura > Ranidae > Rana > Rana kukunoris. The sequence goes on from CM056049.1 coordinate 390,858,568, forward strand.
GAAGTGGGGCAGCCCAAGTTATAAAAAGACAGCTAGTTGTACCCTGCAAATACAGGGCAGAGCTTCTAAAGCTCAGCCATGATATCCCGCTAGCCGGACATCTGGGTATTAAGAAAACTAAGGATCGCCTTACCCAGACGTTCTTCTGGCCAGGGATATCAAAAGACTTGCAGACATACTGCAGGACATGCGACACGTGTCAAAGGATAGGGAAACGGGGGGACCACCCCAAGGCCAAGTTACGGTCCCTACCTATAATAGAGGAACCATTCTACAGAGTGGCAGTAGACCTGATAGTGCCCCTAAACAAACCCAGCGTCTCTGGAAGGCGCTACATCCTCACGCTGGTGGACTATGCCACCAGGTACCCTGAGGCTGTGGCGCTCTCCAACATTGAGGTGGAGACGGTAGCAGAGGCTCTAATCAGGATCTTTTCTCGAGTAGGATTCCCCCAGGACATACTCTCAGATCAGGGAACCCAGTTCACGGCAACTGTCACTCAACAGTTATGGCAGAGCTGCGGGGTGAAACCGTTATTTAGCTCCCCCTACCACCCCCAGACCAACGGCCTCTGTGAACGATTCAACAGCACGCTTAAGCAGATGCTCACAGCGTCCTGTGGTCAGTGGGAGAAATTTCTACCCCATCTCCTGTTTGCCTACCGGGAAGTGCCCCAGGCGTCGACCGGGTTCTCCCCCTTCGAACTCCTATATGGGAGAAAAGTCCGGGGACCCCTGGACCTCATACGGGAGCACTGGGAGGGCAACACAGGAGAGGGAGGGATCCCAGTTTTGCCGTACGTGCTGGAATTGCGGGACCGCCTGCGTGCACTGACCGAATCAGTTCGGGAGAGCCTACAGGCAGCCCAGAAACGACAGAAACAATGGTATGACCGGGGAGCACGCGATAGGAACCTGAAAGTAGGGCAAAAAGTATTAGCCCTCCGACCATCCAAAAAGGACAAGCTACAGGCAGCGTGGCAGGGACTATTTAAAGTGGTGGAACGGATTAGCGATACCACCTATATTGTGGCCTAATGTTCAGATGAAAGGATCAGACGAGTCTTTCATGTGAACATGTTGAAACTGTACTACGAGCACTCCTAGGACGTGGCTGCTATCTGTGCCCAATCCACTGACGATACTGAAGGACTCCCCTTACCCGACCTGCTGGCAGCTAACCAAGGTATCTGTGGAAAAAATTACTGCGCAGGTCTTTAACAAAATATACAAAACAATAAAGTGATTGGTTGCTGCTGCTGCATAAACAATGTGCGATACACATAAATTACCTATAAAATCAAAAAATATGCTGCGCTGCACTAACACATGTATCATAAATCAAATATCAAATGTGACCATTCCTCTTAATGTGAACATAAGTGAAACGTAGATGGCGTGATAAATCAAAAAATATCACATTCAAATACAAATAATAAAGTCCATGTGTGTCAAACTTGCACCCGAAGTGTGTTTGAAAAAAGTTCGTAAGAGTAAGATCAGACAAAGGGCACCTCCACCTCTAGTAAAATTGCCTGCTTACCAACTCCCAATGATCTTATTGCTAAGATCACGATCGCATGTAGCTCTATGTTTCTATGGTAGGCTTGCTTCTACTGTTCATCTATTGTTCAACTCCATATGTAGGTAAACCATACATCGGTGCATGCCAGATCCCGGAGTGTAGAAAAAAATAAAGAGAAGGCCAAAATAGAGTAGTACCGTAGATAAATTCTATGTTTAATAATAAAAATACACTCACATGGTAGAGAGATTTGTGGTTTAGGAAAGAAAATGGACTTTATAGGCACTAATCATAAACGTAATATAAATGTTTTATTGATACAATACCAAAGGGATTCTGGTATTGCACTCAAAATTACAATATAAGATTATAAAAATACATTTAAAAAGACATATATGATTGATCACACAATAAAAATAGTGAACAAAAAATAAAATAAATAGTCGTTGTAGTCAAAAAATGGTCCAGTGTAGAAATCAATGCAGATTGATAACTACTGTAGATATAGATATACATAAACATAAACTCTACATGTTTCGCATTTGTTGCTTCCTCAGGAGTTATGATTTTTCTAGAGAAAAAGGAAGGGACCGTTATTAATATACAGACATACATTTATATAAAATATAAAATACACAAGCATTCGTACTTAACATTAAATTATATCCTTTGTGCGTCAAAGCGCTATAAACAGGATGCATAAAAGACCGAAATTGCCATGGTGTCATAGAGGGGAGGGCGTACCCGTAGGGGTCCATAAGGGGGGGCATGTAGGGATACACCAGGAAAAGAGTTGTTAGAAAAGGATACCCTTATGTATATTAGTTTTTGTGAGAACATTTAGAATAGTATGTTCGCACATTGTGACCAGTGTGGAATGGTAATATTTAAGTGAGCTATATTAGGGGTGGAAGTAGATATAGTGAATGCTCAGCAGAGATATAGAGGTAGGATAATCTATGTGTAATGAACACTGAGTGTGGTAGTAGAGTAATTATATAGAATGGCTGCCTACCGTTCCCGCTGTTGGGTATCATAGAAAAGATTTTTGACAATATAGATGAATATTGTCTGGAACTTGAGAGATTCCAGATGATTGAAAAACGATCCGAATAAAACTAAAGCGGCGTGGCTTATTCTGGTAAGAAAAAAATAATATATATACAATATGACAAAAATAAAGAAATATATAGTGATATTGAACAACAAGTTTTCTGTTATTCAGGTATGGGTATGAAAGAAAGAAAAAAGAAAAACAAAAACAAATGTTTTTGTTCAGAATACATACCCAAATGTGTGCACCGCAGAATGTTGGTGGAAAGGGCTGAACAACTACTTTAGTTATTATGCTTGAGCAGCTAGATCAATAATAAAGAGGGGATGATCCCCTAGCGTTGAAGCCTGAATTCCAATTAGTAGGTAGACCAACAATAGTAGAAGGCTGCGGTGTGTTCAGGAGTGTGTCTAAACAAAGAGATATAGTATGGTAAATGATGCTTTAAATAAGCCACCTACTTAAAGAGATGCTATAAAAGCCTGGAGGTAGGCAGAGTGTAACATTCAGTTTATAAAGAGTCATTTTTACTCACCACTCAGGCCGTTTGGTTAAATTCCCTGCTTAAGAATGGCAGACTCTATAGCTGGTTTTATCCACCCCTTATAAATGTGTATCCCGGTCACATGTGCGGTTGAGACTTCCGCGTCATGTGACCCGGCCAAGTCCTGACTATCCAATCCCTAAGCAGCAGGCTTGGCAGCGTCAATCGACGCTGCACCAATGGGGTGGGTGTAAAGTTGAACATCAAGGGGAGGAGGCATGGAGGCGCTCCACCAATAGAATGGAGCGAGGCGTGTCTCTCAAATGTGTCCCGTTGCGATAGTAACACCAGCGCGCATAGGGAAGTGATCCAGCATTGGCGTGAGCATAGGGGAGGAACGTCATAGGAAGGAGGGATGGAGGCACACGCTCCACCAATGGGGGTCGGCGGGGCGTGTCAAGGTCCGTGGCAAGAAGCTAAGGCATAAGCCAACGCCGCAAAAACACACAGGCAAAGCCACCATCACATCCTAGGTTTCCACAGCACAAACAAGTTGTGCTGTGGTTACCAGGCCGTGCATGTCCTAACAAAGGATTCCCACAGGATACCGCAACAATCCCCAAAGGGCACCAAGGCAAAAGGTCCTAAACATCAATTAATATAGTAAGACAGTTGATAGTGCAACATTAGTAGTACAAATAAACAAAGTGCACTAATGTATAGTTGGTTAAATATGAACAAAGTAATTCTGTATTGTGACTGGATATCCCGGTTCACAATAGTCGTTTCATGATTAGAAATACAGACGTTAATGCATTACTAGATATTTATTAGCAGGGACACAGCGGAGAGGGGGAGCAGAGCTATAGAAGAATTTGAATTACTTAACTGAAGTAGTTGATTAGCACATTAGTGTATACTAATAGTACCACTAAGGCATAACCAACATGACAATGTATTATAAAAAGGATTTATATGTCTGAAGCTCATTGATTCCTGGAGGTTGGGTAGCGTTTAATCTTTCAATCCATTTGGTCTCATTTTGCAGGATTTTTTTATCCCAGTCGCCTCCTCTCGGGTCCCGCTGAATAACAGCGAGAGCAAAGAAGGAGGCAGATGATGTATTGAAACGGTGGTAGAGGTCCAAGTGTCGACTGACAGGTGTCAGAATTTTTCCATTGGACGAATAGTAGATGTGATCTCTGATGCGTTGTCGAAATGGGCGAATTGTTTTCCCAACGTAGTAGATCCCACATGAACAAGTCATGAGGTAAACAACACCCATGGTGCCACAGTCGGCTTTAAATTTGGGTTGTAATAGTTCGCCATTGGGTAGAATGAATTTACTACCTGTGGTGATATAACGGCAGAATTCGCAATGCCCACATTTAAACATACCCTTCCCAGATGGAGGGTCTTGTCTGGCCGGGACATAATGACTGCAGGTAAGTTGGTCCCTCAAGGATGTTGAACGTTTGAAAACTATTGTTGGGCGTTCGCCAACATATTTGCTTAGGATAGAATCCTCCCGTAGGATATGCCAATGCTTGGTGAGTACCTGTCTGAGCTGGTCTTGTTGGTCAGAGTGTTTTGTTATAATTTTAACTGAACCATAGGGGTCCTGCTGTATTTTAATTTTATGCAAGAGTGAGCTCCTAGATTGTTGAATGGTTTTATTATAAGCCTTTCATAGGAAGGATTTGGAATACCCTCTTGCCAGCAGGCGATCCCTTAATGAGTTAGCATGGTGTTTAAAGTCCATGTCATGTGTACAGTTCCATCTCAGTCTGAGGTATTGTGCATAAGGTATGCTACGTTTTAGTGGGATGGCATGTGCACTGGCTGAGTGTAGAATAGTATTTCCTGCCGTTTCTTTACGGTATAGAGTAGTTTCCAAGCAATTGTCACCATCTATAAAGATTTCAACATCGAGGAAGGAGATCTTACGGGGATTGCTGTTTACCATAAATTTCAAATTGTAATTGTTAATATTAAGTTTATTAACAAACGAGGTCAGAGCAAGCTGAGTCCCGGTCCAAACTATGAATATATCATCGATATAGCGTAACCACACCAACGCCTGGTTGGCGAGGTCAGCCAATCGTTCATCTGAAAAGATGTCGCGCTCCCACCCCCCCAGGTACAGGTTTGCGTAGGCCGGGGCACAACAAGTGCCCATGGCCACGCCCTGTACCTGGAGGTAGTGGGAGCCGTTAAAAGTAAACCAATTCCGAGTCAGAATATACTGCAACAATTTCAAAATAAATTCATTGAAGGGCCAAGAGTGGTGGTCTTGTTCCATTAGGAAGGTGCGCGCCATTCCGACGCCCTGCTCGTGAGGGATGCTGGAGTAAAGGGCCTCCACATCCAGTGTCACGAGCAGGGCGTCGGGAGGGACGGGCCTCCCCTCGATTTGTTGAAGAAGGTCCAATGTGTCCTTGACAAAAGATGGTAATCGTATAACATGGGGTGTCAAAAAGAAATCGATCAATCTACTTGCGTTTTCCGTGAGAGACCCAATGCCGGAGACAATAGGTCTGCCAGGGGGTATTTTACTATTTTTGTGTACTTTGGGTAGGGCATAAAATGTGGGGGCCCGTGGGAATTTTACATTGAGATAGTCATAGGTTTCTTGATCTATTATGCCTTTAGTGTAGGCCTCGCTTATCAGGCCTTTATAGTCATTTGTATATTGTAAAACTGAAATGGCAGCAATTCAGCGATACCATGATATATTTGATAGGATATCCATACACATTTTAACATATTGTATGTTGGTTAATAACACAATATTTCCCCCTTTATCAGAGGGTTTGATTATCAGATCCAAGTGCTTTTTAAGTTTAGTAATGGATTTGATTTGTTGTTTAGTGAGATTAGATTGTGTAGGATTTATATCCAATAGTTTGATATCACTGATAGTAGCCAATAGGAATGCCCAAATGTAGGAGTTGGTGGTCAAATCCGGAAATTTAGTCGATTTAGGTTTAAATTTCCGGTGGGGTATTACCAAAGTTGGAATTGTGGGTGCATTAGAGTCAGGTGTAACAGGTGGAGGCCCACCTGACTCATTTTCCTCCAACAGTAAGACTAAGGGCCAGATTCAGGAACACTTGCGCTGGAGTATTTCGATATGCGCCGCGTAACTGTGATGATGCGCCGTCGTTTCTATGTGCCCGTACCCACCAAACTAGATGCGCCCAATAACGGGTCATTTGCGACCGGCGGAACGTTCCGACGCCAGAGTATCGTCAGCGGTTAATTTCGCTGGGCGCATCAGTCGCGCCTATTGATTTCCCCTGCAAATATGCAAATGAGGGATTTTTCCCAATTCACGAACGGATTAGCACCATACGCTGGCTACATGCGCCGCGCGTATCTCGTCCGTCCGGCGCAAAGTTATTTCTACAAAAGGCTGCTTTATCTTTACTCCAGACGGTCACAGGTCAGCAGGAGAGCAGCTACAGCAGCGTTACCGACGATAAGAGCTAGCTGAGCACCCCCACTTGCAGGACAACACCTCTGTCCATGCTTGTCTGTCAAATTTTACAGCCATGGAGGAAGACATCATAGGTCTCCATAGCCGAGATGACGGCTGTCAGCTCCTGGCCATTAAAGTTCAGCCTTCTCCTCACTGCGGGGAGGGGGAGCAGGATATACTTTAGTGCCGGAATGGCGCTTCTACGGGCGCATTTAAACGCCCAACGGAAGGCATTGCGCTGACGTTTCCCGGGAAGTGGTGCCGACGGAAGTTGTGAGCATGCGCACAAGAGGGGCGAGTGGAGCCGCACTCACTGCGCATGCTCCCTGGATGATGCGCTGAACGTAAGCCTCTGCGCTGGGCTCCGCCCATCATTTACATATGAGCACACCCACTTCCACTTGCGTCGGGTTACGCCAGCGCATTATCGTTACTCTGGCGCAAGTTTACGCGCAACTGCTATGTGAATTACAGGACTTGCGCTGAAAGGGTCTTCAGAGTAACGTAAATGAGAATCGTTACTCCAGAGGAAAGATACTCTCATCTACCTGAATCTGGCCCTAAATCTCTAAAGGCACGAAATTCGGCCATCGTAAAGTTTTTCATGCTTTCTGCTAACTCTTTGTCTCTTTTGGATCGCAAACGATCCTGATCGAATAGATATTTGTATGTTAATTTCCTAGCAAAGAGGTAGAGGTCCTTAATAGTATTGTATTTGTCAATTTGCGATGTTGGGCAAAAACTAAGTCCAAATTGTAGTACCTCCATCTCTTCGCTGGAAAATACATAAGGAGTCAGGTTAATAATGCTATTATTGTTTACGTTTGAGGGGCATGAGTCAGGGCCAATGGAAAATTGGACTGAGAAAGTCCTGTAAGTGTTAGATGAGGGTCAAGGGTGCTTTGTCTGGTAGTGGTGTTGCCTGCATTAAGGAGACTAGGTGATGAGAGTGACACATCTGGTATTCCACGCCCTGATGGTTGTCCCATGTTAGTTAGGTTGCCTTTGGTGGCCTGTAATGTAATATCTCTGCGTTCGGTAGGAAGCAGTATTTGTAATGCTTGGGATGCAGTTGGTCCCAAGTAGTTGGGCTGTTCTCCCAAACCCACATTGGTTCCTTGTGTAGTATTGTATAGGTTAGCTTGTTGTACTTGATCTAGACGTGTGGCATGGGTCGTGTTCATATCAGGGCGTTTTTTGGGGTGTGGTGTAGCCATATGGTTGCCATTGTGTCCTCTTTTCCTAGTTCCTGCATTCATCACGGGGCGTGCTCCCAGGGGTGCAAAGGGGGTTGGGGGATGATGGAAGGTGGTGGGGGGTAGCGAGGAGTCAGATTCCGAATCCTCCTCTCTAGAGCTATAAGCTGCATTTCCAATTGGTTTGCGGCCTGGTCTACCTCTCCTGGCGTTTGGTGCCAGTGAATTCCAGTGGTATGCAAAGCCCTCTGTGAAGGCAAGTTTATCCTTATAGATTTTTGTTTGTTTTTTAGATATAATATCCTTGTTGAGTTTATTAAGATATTCTTTCAATTCCTGCCATTTCTTGTCAAAGAGTTTGTGGCTCTTAATGTGGTCATATTGTGTTTGTAGGCTAACTAGTTCTTGATCAAGGGAGTGAAGGTCCAATTTGTATTGGGTCACTAGTATTTTGATTAATTCTATACTGCACCTTGTAAGCTCAGATTCCCAGTTTCGTTTGAACTCTGGTGTAGAGTTTCCAAATGATGGGAATAACTGTACTCTGAGACCTACCGGGCATATTCTTTCTTGTATATATTGTTGGAAAAATTCAATGTGCCAGTATAGGTTAGACTTCTTTTTAAGGAGTCTTCTAGCCTTGGACATATATTGATTTAGACCTAGGTCATCCCTTGTGTCAGTGGTGCAGTTGGTCTGGATCTCCCTCATGTATCCAGACCAAGCATCCCCTACAAAGTCCATTATAACTTACACAATAACCGCAAATCTCAGTACGAAAAACGGCACGAAAGCGAGAAATGGAAACAGTTATATGTATATAATATTCAGGAACAACTTTGTTATCATACCAAACGCTGGTGAGGGGAGGGACTCAAATATAGTAGACCACCAGGTTAGAAGGAAACCACATGGTAGGTGTACAAGATTAGCGTCTTAAAAAATGTAGCCGGCCGGCTCAAACACTCGCTCGTCCTTCCGGATAGTCGATAGCGGTGACGTCATCTAACAGGCTTGCAAGCTGTCTCGCATATAACTGGACACACGTAGCAAAACTTGCAGTTCTTGAATTAGTGAGTAACCTGATCGCACACACGCTGTGGAGATACATTTTTTGATTTAGCACGCCATCTACGTTTCACTTATGTTCACATTAAGAGGAATGGTCACATTTGATATTTGATTTATGATACATGTGTTAGTGCAGCGCAGCATATTTTTTGAGCTAACCAAGGTACCCTAGAGTAGGGATGATCCGAACACCCCCGGGTTCGGTTCGCACCAGAACGTTTGAACAGACCGCGGGTTCGCACGAATATTTCGAACCCCATTGAAGACTATGGGACCCGAACGTTCGAATTCAAAAAACGGTCGTTTTAAAGACCAAAATTCAATTAAATGTTGGAAAACGTCATTCAGAACCCGAGTCTTGCCCCAGGGAACATGTATCAATGGAATTTTTTTTTTTTTAAGCGGCCGTTTTTTCAGGAGCAGCCATTTTAATGATGCTTAAAGTGAAAAAAAATTCCTATAAATATCACACCTGCTGGGTGTCTATAGTAGTGGCACGTGTTTAGAAATGTCCCTGCACAACATGAGAGAACTATAAAAAAAAGTAATTAATGCTACTTGCGCAAGTTCTGTGTGGCAACATTATGTCGAATATTTTATCGGTGGTGGGGGGCCATTATTGTTTTGTGAAAGAATTTTTTTGGTATATAACAGCACAGGTGCGGTGACACTAACTGCGCTCAGGTGGTATATTACAGCACACGTACAGTGACACTAACTGCGCTCAGGTGGTATATAACAGCACAGGTGCGGTGACACTAACTGCGCTCAGGTAGTATATAACGGCACACGTACAGTGACACTAACTGCGCTCAGGTGGTATATAACAGCACAGGTGCGGTGACACCAAATGAGCTCAGGTGGTATATAACTGCACAGGTACGGTGACACTAACTGCTCTTAGGTGGTATATTACAGCACACGTACAGTGACACTAACTGCGCTCAGGTGGTATATAACAGCACAGGTGCGGTGACACCAAATGAGCTCAGGTGGTATATAACAGCACAGGTGCGGTGACACTAACTGCGCTCAGGTGGTATATTACAGCACACGTACAGTGACACTAACTGTGCTCAGGTGGTATATAACAGCACAGGCGCGGTGACACTAACTGCGCTCAGGTGGTATATAACAGCACACGTACAGTGACACTAACTGCGCTCAGGTGGTATATAACAGCACAGGTACGGTGACATTAACTGCGCTCAGGTGGTATATTACAGCACACGTACAGTGACACTAACTGCGCTCAGGTGGTATATAACAGCACAGGTGCGGTGACACCAAATGAGCTCAGGTGGTACAGTATATAACAGCACAGTTGCGGTGACACTAACAGCGCTCAGGTGGTATGTAACAGCACACGTGCGGTGACCCCAAATGCGCTCAGGTGGTATGTAACAGCACACGTGCGGTGACCCCAAATGCGCTCAGGTGGTATGTAACAGCACACGTGCGGTGACACCAAATGCGCTAGGGTGGTATGTAACAGCACACGTGCGGTGACCCCCAAATGCGCTCAGGTGATATGTAAAAGCACACGTGCGGTGACACCAAATGCGCTAGGGTGGTATGTAACAGCACACGTGCGGTGACCCCCAAATGCGCTCAGGTGGTATGTAACAGCACACGTGCGGTGACCCCAAATGCGCTCAGGTGGTATGTAACAGCACACGTGCGGTGACTCCAAATGCGCTAGGGTGGTATGTAACAGCACACGTGCGGTGACCCCAAATGCGCTCAGGTGGTATGTAACAGCACGCGTGCGGTGACCCCAAATGCGCTAAGGTGGTATGTAACAGCACACGTGCGGTGACCCCAAATGCGCTAAGGTGGTATGTAACAGCACACGTGCGGTGACCCCAACTGCGCTCAGGTGGTATGTAACAGCACACGTGCGGTGACCCCAAATGCGCTAAGGTGGTATGTAACAGCACACGTGCGGTGACTCCAAATGCGCTAAGGTGGTATGTAACAGCACACGTGCCGTGACCCCAAATGCGCTCAGGTGGTATGTAACAGCACACGTGCGGTGACCCCAAATGCGCTCAGGTGGTATGTAACAGTACACGTGCGGTGACCCCAAATGCGCTAGGGTGGTATGTAACAGCACACGTGCGGTGACACCAAATGCGCTAAGGTGGTATGTAACAGCACACGTGCCGTGACCCCAAATGCGCTCAGGTGGTATGTAACAGCACACGTGCGGTGACCCCAAATGCGCTCAGGTGGTATGTAACAGTACACGTGCGGTGACCCCAAATGCGCTAAGGTGGTATGTAACAGCACACGTGCGGTGACCCCAAATGCGCTCAGGTGGTATGTAACAGCACACGTGCGGTGACCCCAAATGCGCTAAGGTGGTATGTAACAGCACACGTGCGGTGACCCCAAATGCGCTATGGTGGTATTAAACAGCACACGCACAGTCAGAGCGACTGCGTTTCAGTGCAATTCAATAGCCCACTTGCATTAACAGCAACTGCCTTTCTGTGCAAATAAATAGCACATGTGCAGTAACAGTTAATGCGTCTATGTGCAATTAACTAACACGTGTACACTAACACGTTAGAGCATCAAGCACAATCTCCTGCCTGACAGATACGAATAGCAGAACTAGCTAAGCTATACAGTTTATAAATATATTGACAACTCCTAGGGATGTCAATATATTCTCTACAAACTGTACATTTAACTATACTAACTAGTAGCCTCCCTGATCTATCCATCTCTCTCTCTCTCTCTCTCTCTCTCTGTCTGTCTGTCTTACTTCTCTAAGCAAGCCGAAACACACTACACGAGGCCGCCCGGGAGGCGGCCTTTTATAGTGTGGGGCGTGTGCTAAAGCCCTGAGCCCTAATTGGCCAAAGCACCCAGGCTTTGGCCAATTAGGTCTCTTTGTTTTTTGGGCACTGTGATTGGCCAAGCATGCGGGGTCATGGTGCATGCTTGGCCAATCATCAGCGAATTTGGCGCGAACGACACGATTTGTTCGTTTTCGACGAACGATCGAACAGCCGATGTTCGATGCGAACATGTGTTTGCATTGAACGCGAAGCTCATCCCTACCCTAGAGCAAGTTGGGTTAGAGGAGAAACTAAATCTCCCACAGCAGACGGACGCAAAACAACTGCTGCAGGAACACGATGGGCTGTTCTCGGTCCGAGCCGGGTACACCTCCGCCGCAGTACACCGGGTGGAGATGCAGGGGGAAACTGCATACATCTCCACTATTCCGTCTACTTTCCAGTGGCGGCTGGTGCTGAAATTTTTTGGGGGGGAGCAAACGAAAAAAAAAATATTGCAGCCTCACTGTGCCATGCCACCAGATGCAGCCACTGTGCCATTAATTGTCACCACTGTGCCATGCCACCAAATGCAGCCACTGTGCCATAAATTGTCACCACTGTGCCATGCCATCAAACACAGAAACTGTGCCATCAATTGTCACCATTGTGCCATGCCATCAAATGCAGCCACTGTGCCATCAATTGTCACCACTGTGCCCCATGCCACCAAATGCAGCCACTGCGCCATCAATTGTCACCACTGTGCCATGCCAACAAATGCAGTCACTGTGCCATCAATTGTCACCACTGTGCCATGCCATCTAATGCAGCCGCTGTGCCATCAATTGTCACCACTGTGTGTGCCATGCAACACAGCAACTGTGCCATCAATTGTCACCACTGTGCCATGCCATCAAATGCAGTCACTGTGCCATCAATTGTCACCACTGTGCCATGCCATCAAACACAGCCACTGTGCCATCAGTTGTCACCACTGTGTGTGCCATGCAACACAGCAACTGTGCCATCAATTGTCACCACTGTGCCATGCCATCAAATGCAGTCACTGTGCCATCAATTGTCACCACTGTGCCATGCCATCAAACGCCACCACTGTGCCATCAATTGTCACCACTGTGCCATGCCATCAAACGCCACCACTGTGCCATCAATTGTCACCACTGTGCCATGCCATCAAACGCCACCACTGTGCCATCAATTGTCACCACTGTGCCATGCCACCAAATGCAGCCACTGTGCCATCAATTGTCACCACTGTGCCATGCCATCAAACACAGAAACTGTGCCATCAATTGTCACCACTGTGCCATGCCATCAAACGCAGCCACTGTGCCACAAATTGTCACCACTGTGTGTGCCATGCAACACAGCAACTGTGCCATCAATTGTCACCACTGTGCCATGCCATAAAATGCAGTCACTGTGCCATCAATTTTCACCACTGTGCCATGCCATCAAACGCATCCACTGTGCCATCAATTGTCACCACTGTGTGTGCCATGCAACGCAGCAACTGTGCCATCAATTGTCACCACTGTGCCATGCCATCAAATGCAGTCACTGTGCCATCAATTATCACCACTGTGCCATGCCATCAAATGCCACCACTGTGCCATCAATTGTCACCACTGTGCCATGCCATCAAACGCCACCACTGTGCCATCAATTGTCACCACTGTGCCATGCCATCAAATGCAGTCACTGTGCCATCAATTGTCACCACTGTGCCATGCCATCAAACGCCACCACTGTGCCATCAATTGTCACCACTGTGCCATGCCATCAAACGCCACCACTGTGCCATCAATTGTCACCACTGTGCCATGCCATCAAACACAGCTACTGTGCCCATCAATTGTCACCACTGTGCCATGCCATAAAATGCAGTCACTTTGCCATCAATTGTCACCACTGTGCAATGCCATCAAACGCCACCACTGTGCCATCAATTGTCACCACTGTGCAATGCCATCAAACGCCACCACTGTGCCATCAATTGTCACCACTGTGCCATGCCATCAAACGCCACCACTGTGCCATCAATTGTCACCACTGTGCCATGCCATCAAATGCAGTCACTGTGCCATCAATTGTCACCACTGTGCCATGCCATCAAACACAGAAACTGTGCCATCAATTGTCACCACTGTGCCATGCCATCAAACGCAGCCACTGTGCCACAAATTGTCACCACTGTGTGTGCCATGCAACACAGCAACTGTGCCATCAATTGTCACCACTGTGCCATGCCATAAAATGCAGTCACTGTGCCATCAATTGTCACCACTGTGCCATGCCATCAAACGCATCCACTGTGCCATCAATTGTCACCACTGTGTGTGCCATGCAACGCAGCAACTGTGCCATCAATTGTCACCACTGTGCCATGCCATCAAATGCAGTCACTGTGCCATCAATTATCACCACTGTGCCATGCCATCAAACGCCACCACTGTGCCATCAATTGTCACCACTGTGCCATGCCATCAAACGCCACCACTGTGCCATCAATTGTCACCACTGTGCCATGCCATCAAATGCAGTCACTGTGCCATCAATTGTCACCACTGTGCTATGCCATCAAACGCCACCACTGTGCCATCAATTATCACCACTGTGCCATGCCATCAAACGCCACCACTGTGCCATGCCATCAAACACAGCTACTGTGCCCATCAATTGTCACCACTGTGCCATGCCATAAAATGCAGTCACTGTGCCATCAATTGTCACCACTGTGCAATGCCATCAAACGCCACCACTGTGCCATCAATTGTCACCACTGTGCAATGCCATCAAACGCCACCACTGTGCCATGAATTGTCACCACTGTGCCATGCCATCAAACGCCACCACTGTGCCATGAATTGTCACCACTGTGCCATGCCATCAAATGCAGTCACTGTGCCATCAATTGTCACCACTGTGCCATGCCATTAAACACAGAAACTGTGCCATCAATTGTCACCACTGTGCCATGCCATCAAACGCAGCCACTGTGCCACCAATTGTCACCACTGTGTGTGCCATGCAACACAGCAACTGTGCCATCAATTGTCACCACTGTGCCATGCCATCAAATGCAGTCACTGTGCCATCAATTGTCACCACTGTGCCATGCCATCAAACGCATCCACTGTGCCATCAATTGTCACCACTGTGTGTGCCATGCAACGCAGCAACTGTGCCATCAATTGTCACCACTGTGCCATGCCATCAAATGCAGTCACTGTGCCATCAATTGTCACCACTGTGCCATGCCATCAAACGCCACCACTGTGCCATCAATTGTCACCACTGTGCCATGCCATCAAACGCCACCACTGTGCCATCAATTGTCACCACTATGCCATGCCATCAAACACAGCTACTGTGCCCATCAATTGTCACCACTGTGCCATGTCATCAAATGCAGTCACTGTGCCATCAATTGGCACCACTGTGCAATGCCATCAAACGCCACCACTGTGCCATCAATTGTCACCACTGTGCAATGCCATCAAACGCCACCACTGTGCCATGAATTGTCACCACTGTGCCATGCCATCAAACGCCACCACTGTGCCATGAATTGTCACCACTGTGCCATGCCATCAAATGCAGTCACTGTGCCATCAATTGTCACCACTGTGCCATGCCATCAAATGCAGTCACTGTGCCATGAATTGTCACCACTGTGCCATGCCATCATATGCAGTCACTGTGCCATCAATTGTCACCACTGTGCCCCATGCCACTGTGCTCATTGTCGCCTCTGTGCCCCTTTGTCACCACTGTGCCCCATGATGCCACTGTGCCCCATGATGCCACTGTGCCCCATGATGCCCCTTTCCCTGTAAAAATAACTTACCTGACGCTTCCATGTCCTCCCTCGATGTCTTCTGCCGCCGTGGAGAAGCTTCAGCCAATCAGGTTCCTGATAACCAGAATCCAGGAACCTGATTGGCTGAAACGGCTGTCAGTCTTATGCAAGGAACGCAGGTTGCCTGCGCTCCGAGTATAGACTTCCGAGAGCCGGAGGGCGGTACTGGAAAAGCCGCTGGCTTTGATAGGCAGTTCCCCTCAGCCAACCAGCTGCCACTATTCGGGTAACCGGCGCCCAATGTCCGGTTATAGGAATATACCAGGCAGCTGGCAACAATAACACACGTTCAATGCATTGCATTGAATGTGAGTTATTTGCGAGAGAGGGTGGCGCTTTTTTGTGACTGCGGAAGGGGGGGCGGCGCCCGTGCGCCCATATGGGCGGGCCGCCACTGCTACTTTCTATGGTAGCGATAATCCTTTATGCTCAGCGATTGGGAGGTGGAAAGAAGGCCGCAGTTCCATACCCACTGCAGGTCTTAACAAGGGCGACACCCCTTTTCCTGCAGGAATGTCACCCCCACAATCAGAAATCATTCACAACCCCCAAAAAAAATTGTCCAGCAAAAAACAAAAAATTTACAGCAAAAAATAAGGGGGAAACCAAATTAATGCTGCTGGCGTGACCCGCGCCTGGGACGCCCACGGCCACAGCCCTGGCTCCTCAGGGGAGACTCATGGGGGGGTAATCCGGGGAAGGAGGAGCAGCCCCTGGTCTCTGCCCACCTGGCGGCCTGCCCTCCAAGGCCACGGCTATTCTGTTCAGGCCAGCATTTAGTGTTGCCGTATTGGCCTGGATAGCCTGGGTGAGGGCCCTCACTTCCTGCCCAACATCTGCTGCAGTAGTCTGCAGTTCGTTTAGGCAGTTTGTAAGAGCCCGGGAGTGGCAGTCCAGGTCCCCAAGCATATCCTTTATAGAGGACAGGCTCTCCTCCATCCGCCCCAAAGTCTGGCTGACCTGTCCCAGATGGTGGGTCTGAAGGGCCTGGTCCCTTCTGAGATTGGTGGGCAGAACCTCGGCCACCCCACTGGTCTTCTGGGACGACTTCCTGCCTCCAGATGATGCTTGTGGCTGGGGAGAAGGGGAGCCCCTTGGGAGGGGAGCCCTTATGGAGGGCTGGCTGCTGCCAGCCAGAGGGGAAGAGTCCTTCAAAAATAATAAGCCACTGCCTGACATGACCTCCTCCTCCAACTCAAACTCCTCCTCCTCAAACTTCTCCGAGTTAGAATGCTTTAACCACCTGCTTACTGGGCACATATACCCCCTTCCTGCCCAGGTGAAATTTCAGCTTACGGCACTGCGTCGTTTTAACTGACAATTGCGCAGTCGTGCGACGTGACTTCCAAACAAAATTGACATCCTTTTTTCCCCGCAAGTAGAGCTTTCTTTTGGTGGTATTCGATTGCTTCTGCGGTTTTTATTTTTTGCGCTATAAACAAAAAAAGAACAACAATTTTGAAACAAAAATCAATATTTTTTACTTGTTGCTATAATAAATAGCCCATTTAAAAATGTTTTCTCAGTCTAGGCCAATACGCATTCTTCTACATATTTTTGGTAAAAAAAACAATCACAATAAGCGACTGGTTTGCGCAAAAATTATAGTGCCTACAAAATAGGGGACAGAATTATTATTATTTTTTATTATTATTTTTTTACTAGTAATGGTGGCGATCTGCGATTTTTATTGGGACTACGACATTATGGCGGACGCATCGGACACTTTTGACACATTTTTGGCACCATTCACATTTATACTGCGATCAGTGCTATAAATATGCACTAATTACTGTATTAATGTGACTGGCAGGGAAGGGGTTAACACTAGGGGGTGAGGAAGGGGTTAAATGTGTACCCTACATAGTGTTTTTAACTGTGGGGGAAGGGGACTGACTGGGGGAGGTGACCGATCTGTGTCCCTATGTACAAGGGACACAGATCGGTTTCCTCTCTCCCTGACAGGATGTGGATCTGTGTGTTTACACACACAGATCCACGTCCTTGTCTGTGTAACCGCCGATCGTGGGTGCCTGGCAGACGTCGCGGCCGCCAGGCACGCGCATCGGCACCTCAGTGATGCGGCGGGCATGCGTGCGCCCCCCAATGACTGGAGGCCGGAGGCCATATATAGACGGCCTCCCGGCAATTGGCATCCACACTGCGGCCGTACAAAGTCGTATGGCCGTCAGGAAGTAGTTAATTAAGGCCTGGATTCTTTCCTAAATGTACATAATATAACTGGATACTAACATTTGTAGGTAAAGTTGATCCAGGGAACATCCAATTACCTCTTTGGGGATCAGGAAGCATTTTCCCCCCTGCTGGAGCAAAATGCTTTGCTGTTTTTTTTTTGCCTTCCTTTGGATCAACTGTGGGTATAGGATTGTGTATATAGGATTGTAAAACAAAAAAAAAATTGTTTTCCCCATTGTATTGGTTGAACTCGTTTTTTTTTTTTTTTAACCATACTATGCTAATATGTATGTAATTTTAAGACCTCCCCCATGGAAGATCCCCTCTAGATGCTGTCTTGAACATTTCTGTGACTTTGGGGTGATCTTCATTGAGTAAGAATCATCCAGGACTTCTTAAGGCTCCTCTTGAGCCATGGAAGGTTTCACAGCATATCCAGACTGGGCCATTTTTCTGCTGACAAAGGACCCTGCTACTCTGTTCTCATCCTTATATACACCTCTCAGCTCCCTGCTGTCCATTCTTCTCTGCCAGGGATTGGCTGAAACTGTATCTAGGGCCAGCTCAGACTCTGCCCTTGCCTGCTCACTAGGTTTACAATAAGTTCTGGAAAGAGTGGGAGACAGGCAAGCCTGCAGCTGCAGAACTTAGAGCAGGCAAATCGCAATCATGTCTTCACTATTAACAAAGCCCAAAATGACATTTGCCTCACTTATAGGACCTAAAATGGGAGGGTTTTATTCTGGGTGTGGATGACACTATTATAAAATCGGGGGTTCTGTCTTAAATTACAACCAACAATTGTATAAGACACATAGGGCCAGATTCAGGTAGGAGAGCGGATCTTTATTCTGGAGTAACGTTCGTCATTTACGTTACTCCGCGAAACTTTAGGAGCAAGTACTGTATTCACAAAGCACTTGCTCCTAAAGTTGCGGCGGCGTAGCGAAAATGAGCCGGCGGAATTCAAATTGGGCGGGTAGGGGGCGTGTATTTAAACTAGGCGCGATCCCGCGGCGAACGTACTGCGAATGCGTTGACTGTCAGTGTGCATGCTCCAAATTCTGTCAGTGAACGTCAATGACGTCAATCCCCATTCACGGACGTTTTACGCAAACGACATTAAACTTTTTCAATTCGACACGATCACGACGGCCATACTTAACATAGGATACTCCACCTAGGGGGCATGTTTTTCTTTAAGCCGCGTATCGCTTACGGAAAGGTCGGAAAGTCACTGCGTCGGGCCCGCGTACGATCGTAAATTGCCGTCTCTCGCTGATTTACATATTCTCGGCGTATATCAGCGGGCACGCCCCGAGCGCCCATTTTAAAATTGCAGTTCCGATACGACGGCGAAATACAATTACGCCGCTCGTATATGAACTCAATCCCGGCGTATCTTGTTTTCTGCATACAGAAAACAGATAAGCCGGCTCAAAGTGTGAGTTAAGCTGGCGAATCACTGATACTCCAGAGTAACTCTACCTGAATCTGGCCCAAACAGTATATATTGTAGGGGGACTATGTTTTCTCTTTATAACAAGAGATTCTATTTTGGATGGATTTGTAAGGGTGAATACTGCCTTTTAAGGGTCTCAATGATTTCAGACACATTCTGTTCTTACTGGGTCAAAGAGCATGGGTGGTAAAAGGTGAATCAGATCAAAAACCTTATCGGAATTTATCTTCCTTTCTTCTTTGTGACTCAAACATAAGACTTTGTCCAAAGAATTTTATTAACATTTCATTTCTTGTTAATGCGCTAAACAGTCACAAACCTTTGGCACAGCCCTAGTTTAAGTGTTGATGTGTAAATATTGACTGCATTAAAATGATGTCAGACTATACTGCACCTCTTGACTCCTAAAAGAAATATTTAACAAATGATGTCTGTAGAAAATTGAACAGAACCTTGTAAAATGCTGGCACTAAACAAGGCTATTGTTCACACACTCACTTGTATGTACTGTATAAGAAAAGTCATACATAGTAAATATATTTTATATATATTCTCTCCCTGAGATTTTTGTAAATATTTTATTCTATCTTTTCATGTGACAACACTGAACAAATGACACTTTGCTACAATGTAAAGTAGTGAATGTACAGCTTGTACAAGGCTCCATGCACACTGGTGTAAAAAATGTTGCTTCTACAGGAGTTTTGTGTTCTGCCTGTAGATGCAAATCAATGGTATCCTATGTGTTCATGCACATTAGGATGTTTAAAGGCATATTTTGAGATCAACGAGACAGGAAAAAAAAACCTTCTCATTCACGTTTCTGATTGGAGCTCACCAGCACAAAAAAAACATATAACTCTCCTAAACTCGTCTAAACTTTGTACAAAAAATTCTCTATATGAGCGTTTTTTACTCCAATGAGAACAGACTTATTTTAAGCCCAGTGCGCATGGAGCCTTAGGGTCCTTTCACACGTGCGGAACATTTTTTAGGTCCGTTTTTTTCCCTTCAGTTGATCCGTTTTTTCTTCCGTTTTTCATCCGTTTTCCGTCCGTTTACATCCGTTTTTGATCCGTTTTTGGTCCGTTTTTCGTCCGTTTTTTCATCCGTTTTTTTATCCGTTTTTTTTTTTGTTTGTTTTAGAACTTTATTTAATCAGCTTTGAAGAATTTTCCCATGATTCTTTGTTTCCCCAGCGTGCATTGTGATTTCGATATTGCTTTGTGTTAGCAGGCTTTGTGCTTCCTGATACATTGCAGTACTGTACTGCTTCTAACAATGGATTTGGGGAGATATTATGAGCATGTGACATCATTTGTCATGCTGTACTATTTGAGGAGACAAAAAAGCAGGACCAGGAAAATGTCTGCGAGGAGACGCAGGTACTGGACACATCCTATGCTGCTCAAGAGGCCAACTGAGGGTTTTTTTGCTCTGCACTACGCAGATTTGCGACGCTTCCCTCAAAAAAAATGAATTTTACTAGAATGACGGTTCCAACATTTCAATTTTTGCTGGAAAAGTTGCATACCCGTTTAGACAGGACGAACACAGACATGAGACGTTCTGTGCCTCCAGAGGAGCGACTTCTCCTTACCCTCAGGTAAGCCAGCCAGCCAGCCAGCCAGCCTTTGTGCTTGATTATGTCCAGTGTAATGTTGGATTCCTTTCATAATTTCTTCTACTCTTCCTAGGTTTCTTGCATCTGGAGTATCTTATACCTCCCTAAGCCATTTTTTTTTGTTGGGAACCTCAACAATTTCTGGAATTGTGCATGACACCTGTGAAGCTATATGGGAGGAGCTTCGGTCTACAGCAATGCCTGTTCCTGATACATGCATGTGGCAGGAAATTGCCAAAGCTTTCTGGAAGAAAACTCAATTTCCTAATTGTGTTGGAGCCCTGGATGGGAAACATATCAGAATTCAGATGCCACCTGGATCTGGCTCTCAATTTTACAATTATAAAAAATACTTCTCCCTTGTATT
Organism: Rana kukunoris; assembly: GCA_029574335.1. Lineage (NCBI taxonomy): Eukaryota > Metazoa > Chordata > Amphibia > Anura > Ranidae > Rana > Rana kukunoris. The sequence goes on from CM056049.1 coordinate 390,879,702, forward strand.
AATGGCAATCTGTGACAGTAATTATAAGTTTGTAGCTGTCGATATTGGGGCGTATGGCTCAAATGCAGACGCAAGAGTCTTTTCAGCATCGCAAATCGGGAGAAGACTACATGAGGGCCACTTAAATTTGCCATCAGATAAACCTCTTCCAGGAACTATAGGGCCAGATATGCCACATGTGCTTGTAGCTGATGAGGCATTTGGACTGTCCCAGCATCTTCTAAGGCCTTATGCCAGGCAGAATTGAACAACCCCCAAAAAAAATTTCAATTATCGCTTGAGTCGGGCAAGGCGCCTTATTGAATGCACCTTTGGCATTTTGAGCAGCAAGTGGCGCATATTTCACACTACAATTCAACTGAGCGTGGAGAATGCCCAACTAGCAATCCAAGCATGCTGTGTCCTCCATAATGTAATACGTGAGAAAGAAGGAATTAGTGTTGAAGAAGAGGACGAGATTGACTTACCTTCTGTACGCTTTTCCGGACTGCGACCGAACAATTCTGCTCTTCTCATGCGTGATCATTTTGCTAATTTTTTCATGTCACCAGAAGGAGAGGTTTCGTGGCAGTATCAGCATGTGTAAAAACAGTCACGAGGCACTTTACTATGTGCAACTTCGTAGTACAATGTTTGACCCCTTTATGCTAACCTGCATGATCTTTTTTGTCACACAGAAAATGTTAATGAAATACTTTGAAAAAATACTACTTTATCTCGTTAGTATTGCAGTTTTGTGATTTATATCAGTATATGCTTTCATTCTCATAGTCTCATTATCATGACCCTATGATCGTCACCTGTTTGCATCAGTTTCTTTCTATTTGTATAAAGTCCAAAAAAACAAAGCTTTTCAAAGCAGTCAAGTACCTTTATTTTTATGACCGCAAAACATACACTATAAAAGACTTATTAAAACATAAAAACAATCCAAAAAATATGGCCAGAGGACACACGGCAATATTTAGGTGAATAGTGGCCTACTTTTTAATAACGCTGAATTGGTAACATATGAAAACAGGGGCAAATAACAAATTGTAACATAAAAGGATAAACAAAAAAAAACAAAACTCAAAGGTTCGTATAATAAGGACTGGGGAGCTAGAGTACAGTTGTGAAGAACTGGCATATGCAATGGCCTGAGAAGAAGTGGAATCATATGTGGGTGTTTGGGGTGGGGGTCCAAAATTTTGGGCTGTGGTGGGTGGGGCACGTTGGTGATGGTGAACAATGGCCGGGTGGTAATGCTGACCACTAAAAGAAGTAGGTGGCGCATGCTCTTGATGGAATGGGCGTTGGGGAGGGGGGATAACTGGGGGCAATGGGTCGCCGGATATAGACGCCTTCACACACAACCCAATAAAACTCGCAATTGCGAGGTGTGCGTCTATTTTGGTGTTGGGTGGAATCTTTCGCATTTGGTGATACTGACTACGTAGAAAACAGGCATCCTCATTTGTAGGGTCAGCAAACGGATCATTGTCAGGTTGTCTCATGCCTCTCATCTCCTCCATAAAATTAATCATTGCCTCATCGACATTTTTTTTTTTCCCCTTGAAGTGGTGGAAATAGAACGAATCTGAGGGGTGGAAGATTAATTATTAGCACATTTTATTCTTTAAAGATTTCAACAAGAGTCATTTGATATATGATACTTACAGGCACAAGTTGTCTTGGTGGCATGCCTGTTGCTGCCGCTGGTGGGTCTTCAAGAGGAGTTGGATGTCTTTCCTCATCTTCCATCTCTCCCTCCTGCTGTGTACCCTCAATATCTGTGTCCTCGTCAGTGTTAGAAATGTTACTGGCAGTACTGTAAAATATTCATTGATAGATGGGTTAAAGGTCAATACAGAGGAGTTATTACAATACATCTGGGCACTCGCACTGGGAGAGCGGCGGGTGTTCGCACCCCCGCCCGCGTCTTTAAAAATACAGGACGTCATATGACGTCCTGTCAGAACAATGGAGTCCTACACCCGCCGTCATTTGACGGTGGGCGGTGGACAAGTGATTAAGATATGGTGTTAACTATTTTTTTAACTTACCTTCTTAAGCTCATCACATTACGTAAGAAGTCCAGCATTTCAAAGAACGTCCCTTTTTTAGACTTTGACGATCCTGCTCCGCTCCGAACATTTGCCTCCTCATTGAGATCCCGCCTGTAGCGGTCTCGTTAAGATCGCCATCTTGTCACTATTTTATTCCCTATAAAGTAAAAGTAGACACAATAAACTGACAGAACTCCAACATACGTATACTATTTAAAAGCGCATATTTGGAGTACAGTTGTGGCAAGAGAACAGGGGTGTATTTAGGTTTTGTTCTGCTCTAGGTCTTGTGGCAGGTAACGTGGCAGGTGACGTGGCCAGTGGACAATTTGTGGGAGGTGACGTGGAAGGTGACGTGGCCGGTGGACAATCCACAATTCGTGGCAGGTGACGTGGAAGGTGACGTGGCAGGTGACGTGGCAGGTGACAATCCACAATTCGTGGCAGGTGACGTGGCAGGTGACGTGGCCAGTGGACAATCCACAATTTGTGGCAGGTGACGTGGCAGGTGACGTGGCCAGTGGACAATCCACAATTTGTGGCAGGTGACATGGCAGGTGACGTGGCAGGTGACGTGGCCAGTGGACAATCCACAATTTGTAGCAGGTGACGTGGCAGGTGACGTGGCCAGTGGACAATCCACAATTCGTGGCAGGTGACGTGGCAGGTGACGTGGCCAATGGACAATCCACAATTTGTGGCAGGTGATGTGGAAGGTGACGTGGCAGGTGACGTGGCCAGTGGACAATCCACAATTTGTGGCAGGTGACGTGGCAGGTGACAATCCACAATTCGTGGCAGGTGACGTGGCAGGTGACGTGGCCAGTGGACAATCCACAATTTGTGGCAGGTGACGTGGCAGGTGACGTGGCCAGTGGACAATCCACAATTCGTGGCAGGTGACGTGGCAGGTGACGTTACCAGTGGACAATCCACAATTTGTGGCAGGTGACGTGGAAGGTGACGTGGCAGGTGACGTGGCCAGTGGACAATCCACAATTTGTGGCAGGTGACGTGGCAGGTGACAATCCACAATTCGTGGCAGGTGACGTGGCAGGTGACGTGGCCAGTGGACAATCCACAATTCGTGGCAGGTGACGTGGAAGGTGACGTGGCAGGTGACGTGGCCAGTGGACAATCCACAATTTGTGGCAGGTGACGTGGCAGGTGACGTGGCCAGTGGACAATCCACAATTCGTGGCAGGTGACATGGCAGGTGACGTGACCAGTGGACAATCCACAATTTGTGGCAGGTGACGTGGAAGGTGACGTGGCAGGTGACGTGGCCAGTGGACAATCCACAATTTGTGGCAGGTGACGTGGCAGGTGACGTGGCAGGTGACGTGGCCAGTGGACAATCCACAATTCGTGGCAGGTGACGTGGCAGGTGACCCCCCAACCCCCCCTTAAACCACTAACTACTTACCACGTTTAATACGGTCCTTAGTGGTCAGTGACTGCTAGTTTGGTGTCACCGCCTCAAATACTTCTTCCCACTTCTTGTTACAGAGATCTCGGTCGCTATATTCTGTGGACCTCTTGTCCCATATGGCAGGCCGATCATGGACAAGCTGGATCAGCTCCTCATGTCCGACGTCTTTGGCCATTTTTGTCTCTTTATCTTTCTCAAACAATGTACAGGCATTGTGTTCTCACACTGGGCAGCATGTACTAGAATCATGTGACATTCGGACTTTACACTACCTGGGTCAAAGGGTATTGTGCTGTATGCATATTGTATGTATATTAAAGTTTATTGAATATTGTTTTTTTAACATATTTTAACATATTTTGATGAAAAACGGATGTCTGCGGATCGGATGTTAAACGGATCGTCCACTGACATCCGTTTTCCGTCCGTTCCGTTTTTTTGACGGAAGAAAAATAGGGTTTTCTTCCGTTCAAAAAAACGGAGCTTACCGCAGACGGATGTTAACGGACGTTAGAGGATGCTCATCCGCTAACGGACGCTAACCCATAGGGAAGCATTGAGGTCCGTTAACGGACGTCCAAAAAACGGACGAACTGAAAGGACGTGTGAAAGGACCCTTACAGTGTAAATTAGCTGTCCCCTCTTAATAATTCAACACACAGCCATTAATGTCTAAACCGCTGGCAACAAAAGTGAGTACATCCTTAAGTGAAAATGTTCAAATTGGGCCCAGTTAGTAATTTTCCCGCCCTGGTGTCATGTGACTCGTTAGTGTTACAAGGTCTCAAGTTTGAATGGGGAGCAGGTGTGTGTCACTACTTTACATTGTAGCAAAGTGTAATTTCTTCAGTGTTGTCACATGAAAATAAATATAATAAAATATTTATAAAAATGTGAGGGGTGTACTCACTTTTGTGAGAAACAGTATATACACTACTGTACAAATGTTTTAGACGGTTGTGAACATAAAGCTGTAAATTAAGAATGCTTTCAGACTCAATGTTAAGAGCAGGGCTCTTGAACCCCTTGATCCCCCCCCAGGTAACCCTTTCACCCCCTGTTGCCAGTGTCACTTAGCAATCTTTTTTCTGATTGCTGTATTAGTGTCTCTGGTGACGCTAGGTAGCCAGTTAGTTATTTAGGTTCACCGCCAGGTTTTTATAGCATCAGGTACCCCCATATACAACCTAATAAAGGGTTTAACCCCCTGATTGCCCCCTAGCTAACCCTTTCAACAGTGATCACTGTATAAGTGTCACTGGTGATGCTAGTTAGCCAGTTGGCTATTTAGGTTCACCGCCAGGCTTTTATATAGTGTCAGGTACCCCCTGTACAGGACGCCATGGCTGGGTCCTGGAAGGACGTTATATTTCTCCTCTATTTGGATTGTGGTCCTTTTAGAGGAAAGGAAAGGGTTAACGCACCTGTCCAGGATTTGGCTTAAATAAAGACAGGAAGTTGCAGGTGAGAGGAGAGGAGTGTAGTAGAGACTATGCGTGGTAATGGTGGACAAGTAAAAGCTGTGAAAGCTGTGAGAAGCTGTGAAGAGCTGTGAAAGGACTTGGCAGTGTCCTGCCTGAAAGCCTGCTACTGGAGGACTTACCTGCAAGGAATGTTGAACTGCGATAACAGTACTAAGCTCTACGAGTCAGTGAGACTGATTATTTATTTTGATTTGCTGCTGTGAAGCCCTTTGTGTTTAATAAACTTCAGTTTTTGAGTTAAAAGCCTGTGTCCTGCGGTCAAGCTGGTCCCCCGAACATTAAACTGGTGGAGAATGCGGGCAGGATAAAATAACAACAGGCATAAGAAGAATTGGACTTTATATTGAACTGACATTTAAAGAGACAGTGCATTGGATTTATGTCCTGGGTTAAAGCTGAACAAACATTAAAAGCTCAAGCAATGGAGGAGCTAATTAAACAGCTCACCCTGGCTAACATGCAAGCGCAGACCCGCCATGAGGAAGCTAATCAGCGCTTAGCAACCCAGCTGGAGGCACAAGAAACTTACCACAAAGAGGCGCTGGCTCTGCAGCAAGAAAATACCCGCCTGTTGGTGGCCCAGTTGGCAGCCCAGCAAACGACCCAGCAAGGGGTTATGCAGACTCAGGTGACTGCTTTAAAGGAAGCAGTGCAGCAGCTGTCTCAGGTTCGGGAACAAGCGGCTGTTGCCCCTGGCAACCAGGGGACTGTGAGGGCAAGCCATTTTTTGCAGAAATTGTCCCCGAGCGATGATGTAGAGGCATTTCTTGCTACATTTGAGAGGACAGCAGAGAGAGAAGGGTGGCATCAGGACCAGTGGGCCGACCTCATTGCTCCTTTTCTCACCGGAGATCCTCAAAAAGCCTACTTCGACCTGCCACCAGATGATGCTAATGACTATGAAAAGCTAAAGGCAGAAATTCTGGCTCGTCTAGGGGTGATTACGGCTGTTCGGGCCCAACGAGTACACCAATGGAAATATCGTCCAGATCGGCCAACCCGGTCTCAAATGCATGACCTGGTGCAACTAGTAAAAAATGGCTGCAGCCTGAGGTGTTGTCTGACCCCCGAATTGTGGAGCGGGTCGTGCCGGACCGATACCTGAGGTCCTTACCAGATGACCTTCAACGGTGGGTCAGCCATGGAGACCCCAAAACCGCAAACCTCCTTGTTGAGATGGTGGAACGATATACAGTGGTGGAGTACCTGCTCGGACCTACCAAGCACGTAGGGCCCAGTCTGCCACAGCCTGTTCGACCAACGGCTGCCCTTCAAAAGGATGTTCCAAGAGCCTGGGAACAAACCCCCCCGGAATACCAAGAGTCACTCCTGGTACCTCCTCAGCGTTCTGTTCCTGTTCGAAGAGGAGGGGATTTACAATGTTGGCGATGTCATTCCTGGGGTCATACCCGGGCACACTGCCCACTGCAAGAGGAGCCCATGGAATGCGGGGTTCTTCAGAGGGGGTCTTTCTATGCCCATAAAGTATGCACCACATATCTCGACATGGATGAGGAAAAGTTTGAGTGTGAAGTCCAAGTGAACCACCTCCTTGCCTGGGCTTTGTTGGACTCTGGAAGCATGGTAACCCTTGTTCATCCTAGAGTAATTGGGAAGATCGGTCCGGTAAGCAAAACTTTACGGGTGGTGTGCATTCACGGGGACACTAGAGAGTACCATATCATCACGGTGTCTATATCCTCAGCATGTGGCACTTGCACTCAAGAGGTGGGGGTGGTAAAAATAACTTGGCCCATGATGTTATAATAGGACGAGACTGTCCATTGTTTACCAAACTCTGGGAACAAGGAGAACGGTTCAGAGACTGGGGAGAAACTAGCCCCCCTGTTCCTGCTGTCAAGAGGAATAACCCTGAACTGCCAAAAGTTCTTAATGTGGATCCAGATGAGAAAAATGCTCATGATGTGGTTAATGGTGATGAAAGTATTGTTGATACTGTTGAGAATGTCAAGATATGTGGTACACAGACCTACCAAAACCCTAAGGGGGAGGAGCCTTCCCAGCTCTCCTATTTGCTATCCGGGAAGTGCCCCAGGTCTCCACGGGGTTTTCGCCTTTTGAGTTGGTATATGGGCGGAGACCTCGCAGACTACTTGACTTTATTAAAGAGGAATGGGAAACTTAACCTGTTCAGCATAAGAGTGTCCTGGAATATGTCTCCCAAATGCAGGAAAGGATCCAAACCTTGATGCCACTAGTTAAAGAGCATTTGCAAAAGGCCCAGGAGGCTCGACGACGGGTATATAACAGGGCTGCTAAAATCAGGCACTTTCAAGTGGTAGGGGATCGAGTAGCGGTGCTCATTCGCACTGTGGAAAGTAAATTCTTGGCCAGATGGCAAGGTCCCTTTGAAGTTGTGGAGAAAGTGGGAGAGGTAAATTATAGAGTGCACCAGCCAGGCAAGAGGAAACCGTATCAGATATAGCATTTCAACGTGTTAAAGCACTGGACGGACAGGGAACCGGTGACCTCCCTGGCTAGTGCAAGGCTTGAGCCTCAGGTTGGAGTGGAGAGTGTCCAAGTAGCAAGTACCCTGTCTAAAATCCAAAATCAGCAGGCAAAGGAGTTCTTGCAGAGAAATAAAGAAACATTTTCAGACTTCCCAGGGCTAACTGTCAGTACTGGATCCCTCTAGGACCCAGCGCACTCACCTGACACAGCCTTGGCTGGGAAACACTGATTGGCCAGCTCTCCTTTAAAACACCTGTGACTTCACCCAATCAGTGCTCGTGATAGAGTTACTCTGCTTGCCTTGAGAGATCCAGCCTGACCTGTTTATCTGTAAACTTTGTGTATGACCCGGACTGTTTGACCCTGCTTGTTGCTTACGATTTGGTACCTTTCGAACTCTGATTATCCGTGTATGACTCGGCTTGCCTAGACCACATCCATTGCAGTGGTGCACTACTAGCACCAGCAACACCACCAACATCCACACCTGCGGTGAACTACAGTTCCAGCTTTCCTGCTCATCAAAACACCTACTTCAGCAGTGAACTACAAGTGCAAGCTGTCCCGCTCATCTCAACCCTGCATCCGTGGTGAACTACAAGTCCCAGCGCTGACCTGCTTCTCAAGACCTGCTCATGGTATGTGCTCTTGTTATTGAACTATAAGCATATTAGCACACCTGAACTGTTGTCTGCTGCTAGCCTGATATGAAACCTGACATTATCACGAGCCATACATAAAAAGGGAAAACCCATCATGGATTCTGAGCAGGCTCAGATGTTTGCACAAGAACTTTGCCGTTTATCCCATCAAGTTCAGCAAATGGCCACAGAGCTCACCAAGGTGCAATCCCCTACTACAACTGTTACAAAAACTTTATCTGAACCAAAAATTCCTTTGCCTGACCGTTTTTCTGGCGACCGTAAGGGATTCTGCAACTTTAAAAACAGCTGCAAATTATATTTCAAATTAAGGCCATCCTCTTCTGGCTCTGAAACTCAGAGAGTTCAGATTATTATCTCTCTGCTACAGGGTGACCCCCAGGCTTGGGCCTTTAACCTTGAACCAAACCATCCAGCCCTGCTAACTGTAGATGCCTTCTTTGAAGCCCTTGGATTGCTGTACGATGATCCAGATCGTATGGCTACTGCAGAATCAACCCTGCGTAACTTAAAGCAAGGAACTACCACAGCTGAAATGTACTGCTCAGAGTTTCGCAGGTGGGCCCCAGAATCTGGCTGGAATGATGCAGCTCTCCGCAGCCAGTTCAGAATAGGTCTGTCAGATGCAATTAAGGATGCTCTGGTCAACTTCTCCTATCCACCCTCACTGGAGGAAGCTATGTGTCTAGCCATTAGAATTGATCGCCGTCAGCGAGAGAGGGGGCGAGAAAAAAATATGGCTGTGGCAAACTGTATACCTCCCTTACCACCTGACCATCCAACCTCCAGTGCCAGTTCAGTGGAAGAACCTATGCAGCTAGGCTCCACCCGGCTATCTGCCCAGGAACACACACGCCGGCGTAATATGGGACTTTGCCTGTATTGTGGCCTCAGGGGTCACATGCTCCATTCGTGCCCTACACGTCCGGGAAACTCCCGGACCTAGGTGATTATGGGGAGGTCACCTTAGGTCTGCTTTCATCTCCCCAGGGGGACAGTCGTATACTTCTACCTAGTGTTATTCACTTTGGGACAGGGACTCATGAACTGCTGGCCTTGGTAGATTCTGGAGCTGCTGAGAATTTTATTGATAAGACTTTGATAACCTCCTTGTCCCTGGAAACTCATATGCTAGATTGCCCAGTCCGCCTAATTTCTGTGGATAACCGGCCTCTCTCACAAGACCTTGTGCTTCAGTCCACCAATCCCTTCCAGTTACAATTGGGGGCCCTGCACTGGGAGAAGATTTCATGTCTTGTCATTGACTCTCCATCCACTCCTTTGATCCTAGGCCTTCCTTGGCTTCAGAAGCACAATCCTGTAATTGACTGGCGAACAGGAAATATTCTGGCTTGGTCCAATCAGTGTAAAGGAAGTTGCATCCAGCACCCTGTTCGACTTGCTGCTTGTCAAGTGGGAATGGAACAGATTCCGCTTTGTTATAAGGACTTTCAGGATGTGTTTTCTAAAGGGAGTGCTGACACCTTACCACCTCATCGCAGTTATGACTGTCCCATTGACCTTTTGCCTGACACTACACCTCCGCGAGGGAGAGTCTTTCCATTGTCCGAACCAGAGAACCTTGCTTTGCAAGAATACATCCAGGAAAACCTAGCTAAAAGTTTCATCCGTCCCTCTACTTCTCCCGCAGGCGCAGGTTGCTTCTTTGTCCCAAAGAAGGACGGGGGTCTAAGACTTTGTGTTGACTACAGAGGTCTAAATAAAATAACCGTTCCCAATCGGTACCCTCTCCCTCTCATCACAGAGTTGTTCTCCCAAATCCAGGGAGCAAAGATTTTCTCCAAACTAGACCTAAGGGGAGCCTATAATCTAGTGCGCATCCGTGAAGGAGATGAGTGGAAGACAGCCTTTAACACCAAGGATGGCCACTACGAGTGTCTTGTCATGCCTTTTGGTCTCAGGAATGCACCAGCTGTCTTTCAAAACTTTATGAATGACATTTTCCGTGATCTGTTGGGTCGCTTTATGCTTGTATACTTGGATGATATTTTGATATATTCTCCCAATCTTGAAACGCATCAGAGGCACGTCCGCTCAGTGTTGGCCCGATTAAAGGCTCATTCCCTTTTTGTTAAGCCTGAAAAATGTTCATTTCATGTCAAACAAGTACCTTTTCTGGGCTACCTAATCTCTGACACAGGCCTAACCATGGATCCAGCCAAGATTCAGGCCATCCTAGACTGGGCATCACCTTCAGACCTGAAAGCAGTTCAGCGCTTCCTGGGCTTTGCAAATTTCTATCGGAAATTCATTAAGAATTTTGCCACCATTGCACATCCCATCACCTCTCTCACCAGGAAGTCTCAGGCTAAGTTTAAATGGACTACTGAAGCCCAGACAGCCTTCACTCAGTTGAAGAAAGCCTTTACCTCTGCACCAATTCTACATCATCCTGTTCCTGAGCTGCCTTTTATTGTGGAGGTAGATGCATCCGAAGTAGGGGTGGGGGCGCTTCTGTCACAAAAGGACCCTGTAACTGCTTCCATCCACCCATGTGCCTTCCTGTCCCGTAAATATTCCCCAGCAGAGCGCAACTATGATATAGGCAACAGAGAACTGTTAGCCATAAAGCTAGCTTTGGAGGAATGGAGACATTGGCTGGAGGGAGCTCGCTATCCATTCATAGTTCTGACTGACCACAAAAACCTTGAATACATCCGTTCTGCTAAAAGACTGAACTCACGTCAGGCCAGGTGGTCATTGTTCTTCTCAAGATTTGACTTCACAATTTCTTATTTACCAGGGCCAAAAAATGTTAAGGCCGATGCCTTGTCTCGCAGTTTTTTATCAGAATCCCCACCTCCGCTTCCTCCACAATCCATTATCTCTGAGGACAGGATTTTGGCTTTCACCCAGACTGACATCTCTGAGGCCTTATTACCTGCACAGGCTGAAGCCCCCCCTTCCACTCCCTCTGGTATGCTTTTTGTGCCCTTGGCTCTTCGTTTGCAGGTTTTGCAGCAGGTACATGCGTCAAAGCCTGCAGCGCATCCGGGGTTTAGACAAACTTATGAGATTATCTCTCGCAACCTCTGGTGGCCATCGATTAGGCAGGATGTGCTAGCCTTTGTCCAGGCTTGTGAGGTTTGTGCCAGAAGCAAGGGCAGTACCTCTAAGCCCTCCGGTCTTCTACGTCCTCTACCAATACCTACTTGTCCCTGGACCCATTTATCTATGGACTTTATCACTGACTTGCCTCCGTCCCAGGGATGTTCCACGATCTGGGTGGTGGTAGACAGGTTCAGTAAGATGGCCCACTTTGTTCCACTTCCGAAACTGCCGTCTGCTAGAGATCTGGCATCTTTATTCATTAAACATGTTTTCAGGCTCCATGGGGCACCAATTAACATTGTCTCAGACCGCGGCTCTCAGTTTATAGCCCAGTTTTGGAAGGCCCTTTGTTCTCAGCTAGGGATTAAGTTATCATATTCTTCAGCCTATCATCCCGAGACAAATGGCCAAACAGAAAGAACTAATCAGACTCTGGAGAAGATGGTACGTTGTCTGATGGCCAATGATGAGGTGGAGTGGGTCGACAGCCTTCCATGGGCAGAGTTTGCCTTTAATAATTGTGCTAGCTCTTCTACAGGGACCTCTCCCTTCTTCTGTGTTTACGGGTTGCATCCTCGTGTGTGCTCCTTTGATCTTCCACCCTCTGATGTTCCAGATGCCAACACCACGATTGAAAATTTCTCCAAAATCTGGTCTGACGTCAATCGTGCTATTTCTCGTTCGGTGCAGGCTTTTAAGAAAACGGCTGATAAGAGGCGCTCAAAGGCCCCTGGATATAAAGTTGGTGACAAAGTGTGGCTATCATCCAGGAATCTGTCCCTGCATGTTCCATCCAAGAAACTTGGCCCAAAATTCATCGGGCCCTATGAGATTTCGGAGGTTGTTAATCCTGTGTCCTATAGATTAAAACTCCCCCCGTCCATGCGCATTCCTAATGTCTTCCATGTTTCTTTATTGAAACCTGTTCACTCTAGTCTCCAAGTAAATGAACCAGAACCTGTAGATGTGTCGGATAGCCAGGAATATGAAGTGGCATATATTCTTGACTCCAGACGAGTACGCAATTCCTTACAATATCTAGTTCATTGGAAAGGTTTTGGCCCAGAGGATCGATCCTGGATCCCAGCTCGCGATCTCCATGCTGATCGCCTTAAGAAGAAGTTCCATCTTCGATATCCAAGTAAGCCTGGGGGTGCAGGAGCAACCCCTCGAGAAGGGGGGGGTACTGTCAGTACTGGATCCCTCTAGGACCCAGCGCACTCACCTGACACAGCCTTGGCTGGGAATCACTGATTGGCCAGCTCTCCTTTAAAACACCTGTGACTTCACCCAATCAGTGCTCGTGATAGAGTTACTCTGCTTGCCTTGAGAGATCCAGCCTGACCTGTTTATCTGTAAACTTTGTGTATGACCCGGACTGTTTGACCCTGCTTGTTGCTTCCGATTTGGTACCTTTCGAACTCTGATTATCCGTGTATGACTCGGCTTGCCTAGACCACATCCATTGCAGTGGTGCACTACTAGCACCAGCAACACCACCAACATCCACACCTGCGGTGAACTACAGTTCCAGCTTTCCTGCTCATCAAAACACCTACTTCAGCAGTGAACTACAAGTGCCAGCTGTCCCGCTCATCTCAACCCTGCATCCGTGGTGAACTACAAGTCCCAGCGCTGACCTGCTTCTCAAGACCTGCTCATGGTATGTGCTCTTGTTATTGAACTATAAGCATATTAGCACACCTGAACTGTTGTCTGCTGCTAGCCTGATATGAAACCTGACACTAACTAGTGTGATAGAGCATGATATTATCACAGAACCTGGAGTCAAAGTTTTTGTCCGGCCCTAATGCATCCCAGAGGCTCAAAGAAATGCCTTTTCGGAAGAAGTGAAGAAGATGATAGACCTGGAGATCATTGAAGAATCGCAGAGTGAGTGGTCGAGCCTGATTGTGTTGGTACCAAAGCCCAACGGGACTCTGCGATTCTGCAATGATTTCCGAAAACTTAATGAGGGTATTGGCAAACCCCGTTAACTAAGGCTGCCAAAGGAAAAAATGCTTTTTCTACCTCAGAGGGGAGTTTTCAATACAAACAAATTCCTTTTGGACTGCAAACTGCTCCAGCCACGTTCCAGCGAGCAATGGATAGGATTTTACGACCTCATTGGGAGTATGCCTCAGTGTACTTGGACGACATAGTAGTTTTTAGCAGAGACTGGGAATCACATTTGCCCAAAGTCCAGGCAGTACTGGATTCTCTGTGGAAGGAGGGGTTTACAATAAACCCTGAAAAATGTGCTTTGGGAATGGAGGAGGTGAAATACCTTGGCTATATGGTGGGATATTACAGGAGATTCGTACCCAACTTTGCCACATTAGCGGCTCCGATCTGACCAAGGGTCGGAAATTGGTCATGGTGGAGTGGAATGCAGATGTTGAAAAGGCTTTTTTGGAGCTCAAGTCAGCACTGTGCCAACACCCTGTCCTGATAGCACCCAATTTTTCAAAATAATTCATTGTCCAAGCTGATGCTTCCGATGTAGGATTGGGAGCTGTATTGTCACAGGTGGTTCATGGTGAGGAGCACCCAGTAGTCTTCCTCAGTAGGTATTTGTAAAGAAAGAAAGTGACCTGTTTGGAAACCGAACCCACCTTGACCGTGCCCCCATCCCTGTATTAATAGAAAACAAGAATTGGGCCATTGGGACTTTAAATGGGGCATGGACGGGTTTGTAAAGTTATTGAGGATATCAACAGTAAATAATCTATCACAGTCCCATCAGGGAGATCTCTGTGGTCAAAAGAAATTGCTTGGTGATCAATCCAAAAAAGAAATTGAAGGAGTCAAATGTAAACTTAAAGCGGATGGTTCACCAAAAAAATATATTAAAAGCCAGCAGCAACAAATACTGCAGCTACTGACTTTTAATATTAGGACACTTACCTGTCCTGGAGTCCAGCGGCGTCCGCAGCAGAGGACGAGCGATCGCTCGTCTCCCTGCTGCTCCCCCCTCCATCCACGGTGAGGGAACCAGGAAGTGAAGTGCTCCGGCTTCACTGCCCGGTTCCCTACGGCGCATGCGCGAGTCATGCTGCGCCCGGCGATTGGCTCCCGCTGTGTGCTGGGAGCCGAGAGTTCCCAGCACACAACGGGAAAAGCCCATCTTTTGCCCGAGACTGCGGGCCGGAAGTGGGTGCAGATACCTGTCTTTAAACAGGTATCTGCACCCCCCTCCCCCCTGAAAGGTGTCAAATGTGACGCCGGAGGGGGGGAGGGTTCCGATCAGCGGATCTTCACTTTAGGGTGGAGATCCGCTTTAATATTGTAATTTGTATCATAATATATAATACAGAGATCATGCAATCAAAGGCATAATATATGTAATCATAATAACATTGATATAATAAATATTCAAAATCCAGGACATGACCATTAAAAGCAATCACCATAAATTGACATATAGATACAGTAGACATGATTATACAATAAAATTGGTAGATATGAACAAAATGATGAAAAAACACATATTTGGGCAAGCTTGATCTTGGCATCCCTGAGCATGGACTTGACGCGTTTATTGGCGTTTAAAGCCAGTCATCAGGAGTGGGGTGCATAGCAATTAGCTAGAGAGAGAAGGGGGGATGGATAAACACACAGGTGAATCAATGCAATCTACATGACTGAATCATAGTAGCAGCATAAGCGAGTTTGGTTGTATAGTATATTACCTTTAGGTTGGGCCCAAAGTGGAATAGTCCTTGCGTTCCAAAATATGGAGTGGGATGGTGGTCCTGGAATGAGATGTCTCCCCCGGAGTTGAAGCGGGGATAGATCCCCCTTAGTCCATGGACAGACCAATGAATGAGGAGAGCCAAGGACAAAGCCACAGCACAATGCCAAAGGGTGAGGTAGGCGCACAAGGGGCACACATGTGAGTACTGGTAAAGGAAAAAAAAAATAATTAATAAGGTTGTCAATCACTATGGGGTCATGGGGTATGGGTCCTATATAGGAAAAATTAATTACCAGTTAGTGTGGATCAATGGAGCCTCTCATCAGATAGAAATGTGTGAAGTGAGATTGCCGGAGCCATCCGACCTAAATACCCAGGATGTGGGTATTTAGGTCGGATGGCTCCGGCAATCTCACTTCACACATTTCCATCTGATGAGAGGCTCCATGGATCCACATTTATCCTTTACCAGTACTCACATGTGTGCCCCTTGTGCGCCTACCTCACCCTTTGGCATTGTGCTGTGTTGTCACAGGTGGTTCACTTGGAAGCTCTATTTAATGAGGTGGACGCAACCCTCTCAATTTTTTTCCTCCTTTAAATCTCAATCCTAGCATATCCATTTTTGTTAAACAAACCATCTGAGATTTTTGCAAATTACCCTGTACTAAATATGATCCTCAGAACTTAACATCTAGTGACCACCTTAGCCAATACCACCACAGTAACAGTCAAACCCTCAGACAAAGGGGGCAATGTTGTACTTATGGACAACCCAGACTATGTACACATGTGTGACACTATTTTGGCCAACAAGGACTGGTATAAATCTATTTCCGCTAATTCTATTAATCAATATAACATCGAATTCTATACACTGGTTGATCAAGCCTATACCGCTCAAATTATTCCTAAAGGCCTGTATGATTTCATTCGAACCAAATATCCTAAGACTGCAACATTCTATAGTCTTCCTAAAATACATAAACAACAAAGCCCCCCATCCGGACGACCTATAGTCTCCGGCAATGGATCTATCTCTGAAAACCTGAGCCGTGTGGTCGACACCTACCTTCAAAGCAAATTTTCAAAGCATGAGGACTGCTCTCCAGGGCTTGGACTGGGAGGGAATATTGGCACCGATGAACACAGAACAGAAATGGGAATTCTTCAAAAAGACTCTTTGGAACCTCACTGCAAAGTATATTCCCATGGGCAATACGTTTAAAAGGCTAAAGATAAAACCTATGTGGCTCACGGTCAAAGTTAAAAAAGCTATAAACAATAAGAAAATAGCCTTTAAAAAATATAAAAATTAAGGAACACTAGTGTCGTTTAAATGTTACAAAGAATATAATAGAATATGTAAAAAGGAAATCAAGGATGCAAAAATTCAAAATGAACGACAGATTGCAAAAGATAGTAGGACAAACCCCAAAAAATTCTTTAAATATATTAATAGTAAAAAGGTCAAGTCTGAGCATGTAGGCCCTTTACAAAATAATCTAGAGTGGGTGACTGAGGACATAGAGAAGGCAAATTTATTAAATGCTTTCTTCAGCTCTGTGTATACAATGGAGAATGGGGGAGCTCATGTCGATATAGGGGGTGGGAGTGACACAGCCCCAAATCCACAATGGCTCAAAAGTGATATGGTCCAGAAATATTTAGACAGAATAAAGGTGGATAAAGCACCTGGACCAGATGGCATCCACCCACGGATCCTAAAAGAATTGAGCTCTGAAATTTCAAAGCCACTGTATCTAATATTTAGGGACTCATTAATGACAGGAATAGTACCACTGGATTGGCATAAAGCCAATGTGGTGCCCATATTTAAAAAGGGAACAAAGTCTTTACCTAGTAACTATAGACCTGTTAGTTTAACTTCTATAGTTGGGAAGATACTGGAACGTTTAATAAAAGACCACGTGGATGAGTTCTTGCTGGAAACAAACTATTTAAGCAGCAGACAGCATGGATTCATGAAAGACTGAAGTTGTCAGACAAACCTGATTTCCTTTTATGAAGAGGTAAGTAAAACCCTGGACAGAGGCGTAGCAGTGGATGTGGTATACTTGGATTTTGCAAAAGCGTTCGATACAGTTCCCCACACACGGCTCACGTGTAAGGTAAGGTCTACAGGATTAGATATATCAGTTTGTAAATGGATAGAAAACTGGCTGAAAGACAGAATTCAGAGAGTTGTGGTTAATGATTCTTACTCTGAATGGTCCAAGGTTATCAGCGGTGTACCCCAAGGTTCAGTGTTGGGTCCCTTACTTTTCAATATATTTATAAATGATATTGGGTCTGAGATCAAAAGTAACATTTCTGTTTTTGCAGATGACACCAAGCTATGCAGTGGAATAATGTCCTTGCAGGATGTCTCCAATTTACAAGCCGACCTCAATGCTATGTCTAATTGGGCGACTAAGTGGCAGATGAGGTTTAATGTTGATAAATGTAAAGTTATGCACTTGGGGGCTAAGAATATGCATGCATCATACATGCTAGGGGGAGTACAACTGGGGGGATCTGTAGTGGAGAAGGATCTGGGTGTTTTAGTTGATCATAAGCTCAATAATGGCATGCAATGCCAAGCTGCGGTTTCCAAAGCGAGCAAAGTCCTTTCTTGTATTAAGAGAGGTATGGACTCCAGAGATAGAGATATCATTTTGCCCCTGTACAAATCATTAGTAAGACCTCATCTGGAATATGCAGTCCAGTTTTGGGCACCAGTTCTCAAAAAGGATATCGGAGAACTGGAGAAAGTGCAGAGAAGGGCAACCAAACTGATAAGAGGCATGGAGGAGCTCAGCTATGAGGAAAGATTAGAGGAACTGAATTTATTCACTCTTGAGAAGAGGAGAATAAGGGGGGATATGATCAACATGTACAAATACATAAGAGGTCCATATAGTGAACTTGGTGTTGAGTTATTCACTTTAAGGTCAACACTGAGGACAAGGGGGCACTCTTTACGTCTGGAGGAAAAGAGATTTCACCTCCAAATACGGAAAGGTTTCTTCACAGTAAGAGCTGTGAAAATGTGGAACAGACTCCCTCCAGAGGTGGTTCTGGCCAGCTCAGTAGATTGCTTTAAGAGAGGCCTGGATTCTTTCCTAAATGCACATAATATAACTGAGTACTAAGTTTTGTAGGTAAAGTTGATCCGGGGTAAATCCGATTGCCTCTCGGGGGATCAGGAAGGAATTTTTTCCCCTCCGGTAGCAAATTGGATCATCGCTCTGCTGGGGTTTTTTGCCTTCCTCTGGATCAACTGTGGGTATGGAGTTGGGTGTATGGGAGGATGTACTGTGTTTTACTTTGTTTTATTTTTATTTTTTTTATGGTTGAACTGGATGGACTTGTGTCTTTTTTCAACCTGACTAACTATGTAACTATGTAACCCTATGTAGTCTCCCTTCCATCTTTTGTAAAAGACACGATTCACCTTCTACAGATTATTGATGAAGTAACCATCTCTGCCAATTCCATACTAGTTGCCATCAATGTAGAGGCCTTATACAGTAATATACCCCATACCAAGGGATTGGACACCATACAAAGGTGTCTCAGCAAAGGCCTACTGCACACTCTAGATGTTTTTTTTGGCAGATTCTTTACGATATATACTTTTTCATAATTATTTTTCTTTCAATGGCTCCCACTTCCTCCAGGTACAGGGCGTAGTAATGGGGACATGTTGTGCCCCATCCTACGCCAATCTGTACCTGGGGGAATGGGAGCAATCCCTCCCAGATGACGGGGACCTCGAGGTATACCTTAGCCATATTAAGTTATGGCGCAGGTATATCGACGACATTCTGGTCATCTGGGAGGGACCGAGGCCCTACTTTTGGACTTTTTCAATTGTCTGAACCACAACGACTATAATTTAAAATTTACCATGATCTATGATAAATGTAGCATTACTTTCTTGGATGTTAAACTGTTTGTGGACCTCACGGGCAAACTTTGCAGCACCCTCTTTCACAAAAGCACGGCTGGCAATACGGTACTGCACGCCGATAGTTTTCACCCCAGCCCACTTAAAAATTCAATACCTTATGGACAGTACCTGCGCCTCCGCAGAAACTGCTCTAATGATACCCTCTTTCTCGAAGATACAAAGAAACTTCAAGATAGACTGCCTGCCCGAGGTTACAGTAAATCTTGCCTACAAAAAGATTTCAATAAAACAAGGCTTCACTCTAGACAGACACTCTTATACAAAAAAACATCTTCTATAGACTCTGATTCCCAGACCACTAAAGTTATTTTACGATTCTCAAGGCAACATAAAGCTATACAGCAGATTCTCCAAAAAAATTGGAGCATCCTGACTGATGACCAAAGACTGAACAATTTCCTCTCAGATTACCCATCAATCACATACAAAAGGGCTACCTCAATTAAAGACCGGTTAGTCCAAAGTGAATACATAAGTGATTCTAAAAAGAAAACACAGTGTACAGTGCATGGCACTTTCCCTTGTGGACATTGCTCGCACTGTCACCTCATAAGTAGGGAGAGGACCTTCCGGCTGCCAAATGGTGACACTTTTCGACCTTCACAGTTTACTAACTGTCACACCCGAGGGGTACTATATTTCATGGATTGTGAATGCGGAGCGTTATACATAGGCAAAACCAAGCAGGAATTCTGGCGCCGTATTTCAAAACACATGTACAGTATGAATATTGGTAACCACCACCTTCCCATTGGGAGACATGTGGTGGTAAACCATAACTACAAAGTACGGAAAGTTTCTTTTGCCACGCTCTGCCGGATCCACATCACTGAGAGAGGTGGCGACTGGAAAAAAAACCTCCTCCAACATGAACAACACTGGATTTTTAAACTTCAGGCCACACATTTTCCTGGCTTGAAAGAATCTTCCTCCTTTGCCCCCTTTTTAAAGGGCTTTGTCTCAGGAAAAACCCAATAGATCGTCTCTCTGCTATATGCCTGTCTATTCTTAGTCCTGCATTCCCCCTTAACAGATAATTACACATTAATATTGATATACACATTAATATTGATATATGGGTGTGCGTGCATTTGCACGCACACATACATACCATTTCAAAGACACATGTGTTGTCATTTCCCGGCAGCAGGATACTTCTCCGCTCTCTCCTCTTCCCCAATTCCAAAAAAATTCACACTTAAGGGTGCAAAGGCATTTTCTCAACAGGGTATCATTTCATATCAAGCATGCTGATTTTTCTTTTATATGCTTTTTTAGATGAATACTGAATTAATGTAATACAACAAAATGCAATGGAATTTATGTGACTAAAGGGACTCACGCTGAGTATGTAAATTAATATATTGTACACTTAGGGGTATCAATGTTTGTGTCATTTGGTTTTATATGAATATAATATAGGTAGGGTAAGGATCTCGCGCCAAAATAAAGTATGAATAAGGTGATATAAAATATCAACTAAGTGAGCTGCACCCCAAAAATTCAAAATAGAATGGATAGATGGAAACAACAGGGGGCGCTAAAAAACTAATTTGAATCACACTAGTGAAATATGTGCATCTACATCAAAGGAGATGACTAGCAAATAAAAGTGCAAATCATTGCAATAGATACAATTAATACATAAATTGCAATAATTAAATAAACATAAAAATATATATAAAAAATATATATGTAAATGTCCAAAGAATTTGTGCAGAAACCAAACTATAAAAATGTCCATAAATTGTGCAAAAGAAATAATATATCTCTAAAATCCTTGTGAATTTCACTCTGATGAATAAGTGAATGTGGGTAATCAGAATGAGGAATTTCCACCTTCACCAACTAGAACACCGACAGTGTGAAAAAGGATGGCTCCTTACCACAAACTATTGACGTTTCTCATTAGAAAATAGGTCAAATAGAGCGTTGTGTCTCCACGGACAATCGATAGCCTGGACTCCCTTGGTTGGATTCATTAAAGGGCAAAGAAACACAAAAGAATTGCCGCCATAGCGTCATACCGTTTTAATAAAAAGACATGGATAAACACACAATGCCGAGTGGCTCCTTACTATTTGTGGTGCCCTACGTCCCGGCACTGAGGCTGATGGCTTGGGTCTATGGATAAGATGCGTCCTAGCTGGGGAGACAATCGCGTGCGCTCCACCTCACGTGTGTTGAGAACCAGCTGGACCGGAAGATGCTGTGCGTGGTCACGTACCGCTTTGACGTACGTTTCAATATGTCGTCATCAGGAAGCGCCTGCAATGGAATTTATGTGACTAAAGGGACTCACGCTGAGTATGTAAATTAATATATTGTACACTTAGGGGTATCAATGTTTGTGTCATTTGGTTTTATATGAATGTAATATATTTACTATTATTAATCACAGCCATGTTATTATTAACATCCTTCCCATGTGCTTTATAGGGATGTTTTTTTTTTCCTGTGTGCACTTCCTGCACATCCTCCCCATATGGAAGAAAAATATATTTCCAATATATTTATTTAAAAAAATTATATATTTTAAATATATTTACAATATATTGGCCTACGCGAATATATTTTTACATCTATTCCAAAAATGTAAATTCAAATATATTTTCCAAAGGCATATATTTTAAAATATATTTTTTTCAATATATTTGACATATATTTTTGAGCATCTAAAAAAATGCATTTAAACATATATTTTTAAATATACTTGTAAAGGCATTCCAAAATATAATTTAAATGCATTTTCCAAAGACATATATTGAAAAATATATTTTTTAAATATATTCTTCAGATTTTTTTCAACATATATTTTTACATATATTTGTAAATGTGTTCCAAAAATATAATTTTAATATATTTTCCAAAGGCATATATGTGAAAATATATGTTTGAAAATATATTGTCCAGATATTTTTGAACATATAAAAAAATGCATTCAAACATATATCTTTAAATATACTTGTAAATGCATTCCAAAAATATAATTTAAATATATTTTACAAAGCTATATATTAGAAAATATATTTTTAAAATATGTTTTTCTGAAAATATTTAATGTCTAATAAAGACATTTCAACATATATTTTGTCTGATATTTTTGTAACTATGTCATAGATAACATTCTGAATACATTTATAAGAGACCCACTACCATTTTAAAATGGCTTGTTTTACTCTTTTAAAATAAATTAAAAAAAAATAAAAGATTCAAATAAAATATATTTTTTTTATAAGATTTTAAGCACATAATCCATTCAATACAAAGCAGATAAACCTCTCGCATCCACTTTCCATTCCCAAAGAATTTTTGTATAAGTCATTCTGAATTGAGAACGCTTGTCGGCGGACCAGCAAGTACAGTTATATTGATTTATTGATTGACCTGAATGAATGAGAACCTTCACAGACATCCACCTCCACAGTCCAAGGGTCTTGTCTGCTTACAGAGTACAGAGAGAAACTCTGGATATAAATCTTCAATGTTCTGTTTAATCCATGAATCAGAAGTTGCACTATTATTACCAAACTCGCTCATCAGTGTCTTTATGGACCTTGCTTTGTGCACTGGTGGGCAGTCATGTTGGAACAGGAAGGGGCCATCCCCAAACTGTTCGCACAAAGTTGGGGGCATAACATTTTCCCAAAATGTCTTGGTATGCTGACGCCTTAAGAGTTCCCTTCACTGGAACTAAGGAGCCAAACCCAACCCCTGAAAAACAGCCCCACACCATAATCCCCCCCCCCCCCACACACACACACCATAATCCACCAAATGATTTGGACCAGTGCACAAAGCAAGGTCCATAAAGACATGGATGAGTGGGTTGGGGTGGAGAAACTTGACTGGCCTACACAGAGTCCTGACCTCAACCTGATAGAACACCTTTGGGATGAATTTGTGTGGAGACTGTGAGCCAGGCCTTCTCATCCAACATCAGTGCCTGAACTCAAAAATGTGCTTCTGGAAGAATGGTCAAACATTCCCATAAGACAGCCTTCCCAGAGGAATTGAAGCTGTTATAGACTGGCATGCTATTAAAACTCATGTGCGTGTAAAGGCAGGTGTCCCAAAACTTTTGGCAATATAATATATATTGTATATATACTGTATATTCTTTTTATACTAAGTCCAGTCCATTGTTTGGACTTCGTACCTGCCGAAGGGTAATTCCAGCAGCAAAAAGTTCCCCCCAGCACAAAATTAAAACTCAGCAGCTACACAAAGGGGGTTATTTACTAAAGGCAAATCCACGTTGCACTACAAGTTCAAACTACAAATTCAAAGTGCACTTGAAATTGCAAGGAAAGTGCACTTGGAAGTGCAGTCGCTGTAGATCTGAGGGGGGCATGGAAAATAAAAAAAACAGCATTTTAGCTTGCACATGATTGGATGATAAAATCAGCAGAGCTTCCCCTCATTTCAGTTCTACCCCTCAGATTTACAGCGCCTGTACTTACAAGTGCACTTTCAGTGCAATTTCAAATGCACTTTGCACTTGTAGTTTGCGCTTGTAGTGCAAAGTGGATTTGCCTTTAGTAAATAACCCCCCATACTGTACACATACTGCAGCTGCTGACTTAATATTAGGACACTTACCTGTCCTGGAATCCGGCGATGTTGGTATCCCAGCCAATGTTTCCATTGGCTCTCGGGTGCTGCTGCCTCCATTGCCTATATATAGGGACAATTCACACCACATGCAGCCCAGTGCGTTTTTTTTTTGTCTGCATGGAAAGTAAGTTATATGGTTTTCAATGGCATAATTCACACTAGTGCTTGCAGTTCCAGAAAAAAAGTAGAGCATGCTGCATTTTTCCTGCACTGGACTGTAATGGAACACTGTAAAGCACATCAAAAACGCACTAGAATGCACCTGAACACACTGGAACACACATGTCCTTATCTAAGGTTAAGAAAAAAAAGAGGGGAAAATGCACTGGAATGCTTTAAAAACACACCAAACATACCCTGGAATGCATCAAAAACACACATGCAGAAAAGCATTGGCAAAGTAGGTGGGGGGGGGGGGAAGAGGCAAATAAGTGGAGCTTCCACTTTTGGGTGGAACTCCGCTTTAAATGTCATATCCCTGCCCAAGCTGCACTGCCAATGCTAGGCTGTGCTGGAAGATAAATATGTAAGTGATGAGAGCTGCATTCTTGAGCGTGTGTATATATATATATATATATATATATATATATACTGTGTGTGTGTGTATATATATATATATATATATATATATATACCGTATTTGCTGGCGTATAAGGCGACCAGGCGTATAAGACGACCCCCTAATTTTACAGTTTTTTAACGCTTTTTTTGCCTGTACTCACCGTATAAGACGACCCCCGTTCCGATACTTCATATTTCTTCCTTCTGGAGCCATATACTTCTTCATTCTTACTGGGACTGGAGCCAATCACGGCGAGCGATGTATTCTATTAATGAATACAAAGCCTGCTTGGATTGGCAGAGGTTGTAACATCATCAGCTCGTGCATCTCTGACTCTCAAAGCCAATCCGAGCAGGCTACTGTATGTAGGCACTCGGATTGGCAGAGTTTGTTACCCCAATCTGAGCAGGCTCTGTATTCATTTGAATACATCGCTCACCGGGATTGGCTCAGCGGTATATACTGTATGTAGCCGAAGCTACATGCGATATTACCGCACATCCAGCAGGCATCCGAGCAGCTGACCCGGTGTATAAGATGACCCCTGCTTTTTGCCCAGTTTTTTAAGTGTAAAAGGTAGTCTTATACGCCAGCAAATACAGTATATATATATATATATATATATATATATATATACACACACACATATATATATATATATATATATATACATATATATATATATATATATACATATATATATATATATATATATCTCAGATATACTGTGTGTGTGTGTGTGTGTGTATATATATAGGGTGACCAGACATCCCCGGTTTCAGGGGACAGTCCCTGGATTAAGGACACTGTCCCTAGACCAAGTCTGTCCCCAGTTTTGTCCCCATTGGATTTGAACAGGGGCTGGGGCAATTTCAAAGACAGTCAGTGCAGAATTAAAAAAATAATAATTCTGAATTACACCCCCCTACTCTGTCGCTCCTACTAGCTTGGGGGGGGGGGATTTTTTCCATTACCTGTGCCCCTTTCTGATGATCATGTGTTGGTCGGAGCAGAGGGAATATTTCTTCAGTTTCAGGTGCATTCCCATTCAGCTCCGCTTCCATGTTCTTCTGCCTTGGCTCAAGTCCCGGCCAGCTGCCTGCCTGCTTATCTTCCTCCGCTCCCCACCAAGCAGTAGCGGGGACCCGGAGTGTAAGACTTGGCAGGCTGTGTGGTGGGCGGCTGCAGCGATGGGCAGAGAGACGCTGATTGCCGCCATTACTAGTAAAAAAAAATGTGTCCCTGGATTTTTTTAAAAAAATCTGGTCACCTTAGTATATATATATATATATATATATATATACATACACACACATACACATAGAGTATATCTGATATATATATATATATACACACACACACATGTACCAGAATGAAGATACAAAATATATATATAGAATGCATCTCCCATCACTTACTTACATGTATAAATATTTTTCTCATTTCTTTTAACTCATTCTTTTTATTGGGATGTGGGTTTGAATTCTGTGCCTTCGATCTTATAATATCTGAATTCAGCCCTGGGGAAAACTCTTTAAATGAGACTGCAATGATAATACAGGAAACGATACAGGAGGTGTGTGACAGGAAGTGAGCAGTGGGAACCAGAGGGGTGAACTTTCACCTCTCACTTCCTGTTCCTGGTAAGGCCTAGTCTGAAAAGGAAAGCATGGCAGCATGGTGGAGACGCTCTCTGTATTCCCCTGGATGTATTCTCCTGGATGAAAGGTGAGCCTTCTATGTAATAATATTAGAATTGTGAAAGTTTGGTGTATGAGTTAAGTTGTATTTGTCTATTTCCTGCTGAATAGTTCTCATTCTGTGTACATTCACCTTCCCAGTTACCATACAGCATGTGCACAGTAATGTAATATTATAGAGCTCCTCTTCCACAGCATGTCACCCTGCTGCATATAATATGTATGGCATCCATGTTATATCCAGTAACTGTGTAACTTACTGTCAGTGCACATTGCTGCATATAATATGTATGGCTTCCATGTTATATCCAGTAACTGTGTAACTTACTGTCAGTGCACATTGCTGTATATAATATGTATGGCTTCCATGTTACATCCAGTAACTGTGTAACATACTGTCAGTGTACATTGCTGCATATAATATGTATGGCTTCCATGTTATATCCAGTAACTGTGTAACATACTGTCAGTGCACATTGCTGCATATAATATGTATGGATTCCATGTTATATCCAGTAACTGTGTAACATACTGGCAGTGTACATTGCTGCATATAATATGTATGGCTTCCATGTTATATCCAGTAACTGTGTAACTTACTGTCAGTGCACATTGCTGTATATAATATGTATGGCTTCCATGTTATATCCAGTAACTGTGTAACATACTGGCAGTGTACATTGCTGCATATAATATGTATGGCTTCCATGTTATATCCAGTAACTGTGTAACTTACTGTCAGTGCACATTGCTGTATATCAGGGATCTCCAAACTACGGCCCTCCAGCTGCTGTGGAACTACACTTCCCATGAGGCATTGTAAAACTCTGACATTCGTAGACATGACTAGGCATGATGGGAATTGTAGTTCCTGAACACCTGGAGGGCCGTAGTTTGGAGACTCCTGCTGTATATAATATGTATGGCTTCCATGTTATATCCAGTAACTGTGTAACTTACTTTCAGTGCACATTGCTGCATATAATATGTATGGCTTCCATGTTATATCCAGTAACTGTGTAACTTACTTTCAGTGTACATTGCTGCATATAATATGTATGGCTTCCATGTTATATCCAGTAACTGTGTAACATACTGTCAGTGCACATTGCTGCATATAATATGTATGGCTTCCATGTTATATCCAGTAACTGTGTAACATACTGTCAGTGCACATTGCTGTATATAATATGTATGGCTTCCATGTTATATCCAGTAACTGTGTAACTTACTGTCAGTGCACATTGCTGTATATAATATGTATGGCTTCCATGTTATATCGAGTAACTGTGTAACTTACTTTCAGTGTACATTGCTGCATACAATATTATATGGCTTCTATTCTATATCCACTCGCCATGCAGCATAGGAGTTGATTTACTAAAGGAAAATCCACTTGGACATGCAGTCGCTGTAGATCTGAGGGGTAGATCTGAAATGAGGGGAAGCCCTGCTGATTTTATCATCCAATCATGTACAGGCAAAAATTATTTTTTTTTGTCCCCTTCAGATTTATAGTGACTGCACTTCCAAGTGCGCTTGTAGTGCAAAGCGGATTTGCCCTTAGTAAATATACCCCATAATGTCAGTGCATAGTGCTACCAATGTTTATGTCTCCCTCCCCTTTTGCATATTATTATCTGCCCTGCTACTAGGTGCCATTAGATATGTATTTTTCCATACAGATACCAATTATGGGCCACCTTTCAGGCCGATAACAATATGAGGTAATGATATTATGTTTACATCCAGCTGCCCCAGAAGTAGCCAGATATCATTTGACATCTAGGCCTTTTTTTGTATTCTAACAGCCACTGGCCACTGTCAGAATGCAGGAAAAAAGAGCAGATAGCAGGGAAATCAATAGCCTGCTGTCAATCAGCAAAGGAGAGGATTTGAAGGAGAACATTCTTCTTCAGGTCTTCCTCTGCTGATTGACAGCAGGCAGTGGGAAGGGGGCACAATAGTCAGCCTAATTTTAAAATTTTAAACAGCCAATGGCAGTCTGGCTATGGTTCCCCCACTGCCTGCTGTTTACATTCAGCTACCATCAAATAAATTGTGCAGAAGGAGGTTAGCGGTGTCTGGGGTGTGTGTGTGGGCGGGGGGTTTGAAAGATGGGGGTGTGTGTGTGTGTGTGTGGGGTGGGGGGTAGTGGATGGGGGGTGTGGAGGTGGAAAGATAATTTTTATTTTTTTTATTTTTGGCGGATTCTGACAGATGGGCCGCCAGCCGCTGTCAAAGCACCTGACCAAGACTAACTGACAGCTGGTGAATATAAAACCAGAATAAGCACTTGGAAGAAGAAAACCAACAACTGAGACAACTTGCCTTTGGTAAGCGGACAACTTAATTGCGGTTTATATCACTGCATTAAACTGGCACTGTATCTGATCATCATATCTGCATCATCCTTCATTATTCATTTGGTCATCAGCGTTTGAGTTTTGTGTTGATATCATTAAGAATTTTTGAGGTTTGGTTTGCCAATTGTGGGCTATGAAGAATAATTAAGTCACCCACATAGCCTGCTACTTTATAAGTTCAAATCTTTATAAGACAAAAAAAGGGCTCAAGTGCTAAACAATTAAGTGAGAAGACCGGCAACCCTGCTGCGCTCTGTTGTGAAAACTGAAAGACTTTGAACAGGTATCATTGGTTTTTACCATCACGTAGATCTAAGTAGATATTTCCTAAGCTCTAATATGACGGTATTCACAGCTATAGCTGCGTTATAATCACCTCTCTGCTAGGTACAAACCCCACTTGCTCATTATGTATGAGTTTTTGAAGCAGGACAATATTTTAGTACACAGTTTGAGATTGACATTAAAGTGTTACTAAAGTCAGTTTTCGTTTTTATTATTAAAATAACAAACATGTTATACTTACCTGCTCTGTGCAGTGGTATTGCACAGAGTGGCCCTGATCCTCCTCTTCTGTGGTCCCTGGCGGCGATTTTGGGTCCTCCTCTTCTTTTCATGCCCACCATAGCAAGCCGCTTGCCATGGGGAGAAATGTTGCCAGCACGTTCCCGACCTATGTCTCTATAGAGCCATGCTCTATAGACTTACACAGCAGGACTTAGGCCCGCCCCCCCACTTCCTCTTCACTGCATTTGATTGACAGCCAATGGTTCTCGAATGCTCTGTGAAGAGGCAGAAAGGGGAGAAAAGATGCAGCTGTGCCCAGCGCTGTTCTCTTTTCCCCTCTCTTACTGTTCACACAAGGGAAGGGGGCACAGGGAAATTTTTTTTTTTTTTTACCTTAATGCAAACAATGCATTAAGGTAAAAAAAAAAAAAAAAACATTTTAACGTTTAGTAACACTGTAAATATTGAGATTGGGTGAAAGCTGGAACACTGTAGGGTCCTTCCTCTCCTTTGGGATAACTGTTAGAGCAGCCCAGAGAATGTCCACCTGGAAATTTTAAAAGATGAAAGGCTGGGCAAGATAATGTGAAAATGTCCTAGGCTTATGACATCATGCACAGCTCTCTCTCTCGTATTTGCCAGAAAGGGAGGGGGATGAGTCAGAAGATAGCCAATAAGAGCTGCAGAGCTGGAGGTGTGCTTCTGTGTAAATCCAGCAAGTGAACAGGCAGCAGCTTTAGCTACCCACAGTTAAAATGGATGCAGCCAGACTTGGTTGAGGGAGATTTCTGTAGCATATTTGGCAAGCACAGAACCAAAATATAATAAGTCCCATAATAAGTGGCATAGGATCTGTAACGTCCTGAGTGGGACAATATATTAACACCTATTTACAATCCCTGGTTAGGAACATGCCTTTGTATGTCAATGATACGAGGTCTGTTATTAACCTATTCCTTTTGAAAATCGGTGGTGGTTGGTAACAGCAGACGTAACATCACTTTACACCATCATCCCACATAATGTGGGTCTAACTGCAGTTGCACATTTTCTTAAACATGATTTGGGTTTATTACCCATCCAGATAGAGTTTATCATGAATCTTCTAAAATTCTCATCAACATTTTTGGTTTGGAGGTAAAAATTTTTTAGACAGAGGTATCGCAATGGGGGCAAAATATGCTCCCTTTTTATGGCCAAATGTGAGAAGGGTGTCATCTATGCTCACCAGAGACCAGAATTGGCCTCGCTCATAGAGTTTTTGGATTCTCTCTTATGAAGTCAGTCAAACTGATATACATTTTCTTGATTTAAACTTCAAGGTTGAAGCATGAAATCTAATTACTTCCACTTTCTTAAGGAACAGCTGTCACCACAAAGCATGGCTAGAAGGGATCCCCAAACGTAAATTCCTCTAAATTAGGAGGAATTGTACTAATATAGAGGATTGCAATTCCGTGTACAGTTCTGTTTCGGCAATTTGTTAATAGGGCCAATGTAAGACTGCAATTTGGGGCATGGTAAGGATGCAATTTGGGGCATGGTGAGGCTGCAATGTGGGGCACTTTCTGGGGGCATGGGTGAGTGGTGGTGACATGTGGTAAATTTGTTGTTAAACCCTCTCCCAGAACTACCATCAAATGAGGTGTTTCTTTAAGAAAATTAAAATTATTGAGGTCTCGAAATTCTCTTACTATTCATGTGTGTTCGTATGCCAAAAGACAGACATTTATTGTCGCAAATGTACAGATTGGTCTTTGGGACCCAAAATAATACAGTTCCCTATTTTATTAGGGAATAAGAGGGAGAACTAAATCAAGCTTTCTCCACTGTACAAATCAGGAAGCTTATCGATTCAACACACTCCACCTCTATAAGCATGCGGGTACAAGAAATGTCATGTTAAAAATAGGTAAAAATGCACAACCAATAATAAAAGCAAATAAAGTGCAAGTGAGTGAAATATTATTGACCAAAACCAGTTCAATATAGCTTATGCCAAAACAATGTCCAATTCAAGACAGTTGTAAAACAGCTTTCTGCAATCAAAGATGCACAGAAGCAAAACTTCATCCAATGTTTCAGCCAGGCAGACGAGAAATAATATACAGAGGGGCCGCTTACCGAATCTGTTGGATCTCTGTCACAGAGATCATGAGCTCAGCACACAGGGGATCACCCAAGGAAATTTCACGGCAGCCAGTCACGTCTCCAAACAGATCCTCTCCTCCACCAAATGTCTGAGAACTGCAGCCGGTCTTACTATAGACAAGGTTCACTCCCAACAGGGAAAATATGTGATGGACAAGGGTAATTCAAAAGAGGATAATAAAAAGCTTCATGGTGTAGTACTTTAAACATAAAGTCCCTTTATTCCAAAATACAGTGTTACTGCTATCATTAACCACTTCCCGCAAGGTCAATAGACAATTAATGTCCAGAAAGTGGTTCTGTAATCCTGACTGGACGTCTATTGACGTCCTGTAGGATTACATGCCGACGTGCGCCCATGGGGGAGTGCATCGCGGCGATCGGTGAGGCGGGGTGTCAGTCTGACACCCTGCATCTCCGATCTTGCTAAAGAGCCAATAGCGGGGGCTCTTTACCACATGATCAGCCATGTCCAATCATGGCTGATCACGATGTAAACAGGAAGAGCTGTTGATCGGCTCTTCCTCACTTGCGTCTGACAGATGCGAGTAGAGGAGAGCCGATCAGCGGCTCTCCTGACAGGGGGGTTCGCGCTGATTGTTTATCAGCGCAGCCCCCCCTTGGATGCCAACACTGGACCACCAGGGAAGCCCACACTGGACCACCAGGGAAGGGGGCAAAAAAAAGAGAATAGATGCCAATCAGTGCCCACAAATGGGCACTGACTGGCAACATGGGCACTGACCAGCCATAATATGTGATTAAAAATGTGATGCCCAACAATGCCATTGGTGTCACCCCTCAGTGTACATCAGTGCCACCACTCAGTGCCCATCCATGCCCAGTGCCCATCTATCAGCGCCCTTCTGTGCCACCCATAAGTACCCAGTGACACCCATAAGTGCCACCCATGAGTGCCCATCAGTGCTGCCTATGAGTGCCCATCAGTGCCGCCTATGAGTGGCCATCCGTGCCACATACCAGTGCCGCCTATCAATGCCCATCAGTGTCACCTATCAATGCCCCTCAGTGCCGCCTATCAGTGCCCATCAGTGCTACCTCATCGGTGCCCATCAGTGCCGCCATATCAGTGCCCGTAATCAAAGAAGAAAACTTACTTTTTTACAAAAAAATTAACAGAAAAAAATAAAAACTTTATTATTTTCAAAATAGTTTTTTTTTTTTAGTTGTTGTGCAAAAAATAAAAATCGCAGAGGTGATCAAATACCACCAAAAGAAATCTCTATTTGTGCGAACATAATGATAAAAAAAATTGTTTGGGTACAGTATAGTATGACCACGCAATTGTCATTCAAAGTGCGATAGCGCTGAAAGCTGAAAATTTGCTTGGGCAAGAAGGTACGTAAGTGCCTGGTATGGAAGTGGTTAAAAAGCTTTGTAGCAAAAACAGTTTAAAAAAACATGCAATCACCCAGCTGCGGCTCGGGCCAGTCAGTTGGGGCATGGTGATGTCAGGTTCTGTTGCTCCGCCCTACGCGGCATTTCTCCATGCGAGGCATCAACAAGGATAGGAGAAGCGTGCAGTGTGCTAATCTATTTATAGCAACCACCACCGACACACAATTCTATCTCCCGTCTTGGAAAGCTTGTCAAAGGTTATCAGGCTGATAACAGAAGAATGGTGCATGACAAAGCTACGGAACATAGTGCTTTGAAAAAGGATAAAAAAAAAAAAACACTGCAGATATATGTGCCCAGCTCAAATTTCATAAATCGGTTTACATCCACTTTAATGCATAGAATGCATTAAGATAAAAAATCTTCTGCCTTTACAATCACTTTAGGGTTTATCTCAATGACTAGTATGGGCACTCCTAATGGGACCTGGGAGAGCAAAAACATCAAATGAACACTTGCTTTTAAGAAGTTCTGGGTCTTAGGTTTAAATATTTTCTCAGATATTTGCGTATACATTACAGTTTTTCACTGTTGCATGGGTTTTAATCCACCATCCAAAAACACGCTGCTATATTGATTGACAGCTTCCCAAACTGCCACTAATATTTGGATGCACATTAGAGAATGAGCTTTTCAGGAACTGGAGGCTGATGTGACTGGATCTTTGAAGCACTGTTTATTATGCTGGTATTTTATAAATATTTGAAATAAATACTTTTTAAAAAGGCAGATATCAGTTACAAAGTGAAAAGTAATGCGAGAGCCAACATGGGGCTTTTCTGGCTGAAAATGGTAATGCCATGCCACTCATAGTGTCTGCTCTAAGCAGGAGTGTTATTTTTAAAATGAGAAAACAAGTACAGGTTAATTGTACAGTATGACGGTAAAGCCTCGTACACAAGATCAGTCCATGCGATGAGAACGGTCCGAAGTTCAATGCTTCCAAGCATGCGTTGACTTGATTCTGAGCATGCCTGGATTTTTAACCGATGGTCGTGCCTACTAATGATCGGTTTTGACCTATCAGTTATGCGTCCAACGGTTAAATTTTAAAGCAAGTTGGCGGTTTTTTAACCAAAGGTTAAATAACCGATGGGGCCCACACGTGATCGATTTTGACCGATGAAAACGGTCCATCAGACCGTTGTCCTCTGACTATCCTATCATGTGTACGCGGCCTAGTACATAGCCTCTTGTCTACAGCACATTTTATGGTTTGTTCACATGCATACTAGGCTTTTATTAAGGTATTTGGGGCATTCCAGGCATGCATTCCTGGACACATAAGGCTCTAAATGCGAGTTCTTGGTACATTGACCATCGGCAAAATATTTCAGCCTCATGGACTTTTACAGGTTGCAGGCAGAGGGACTGGACTCTGCATCTGTGCTTCTTGGATGCACACAAACACTTGGGATTGGATGCACAGGGGCAGAAATCCTAGTTTGCATGTGAGTTGAAAGTCTGACATTCAGTGAAAGAAAATGTACAAAAGATGAAAGACATTATGACACTGTCAGCACA
Source organism: Rana kukunoris (assembly GCA_029574335.1). NCBI lineage: Eukaryota > Metazoa > Chordata > Amphibia > Anura > Ranidae > Rana > Rana kukunoris. The sequence goes on from CM056049.1 coordinate 390,913,391, forward strand.
ACAAATGTCATGGTGTTACTACAACTATGTAATATACAGTACAAAAAATGCTGATGTTAATAATCTTATTATGAATCTCCCTATAATCAACTAGTGAAAAGAGTTCAGAAGTCAAATGATTTGTCACAGCTTATCTACAATATGACGATAGCCACCTTTTTGATCCACTTACGATAAGAGCACAGGTTCTTTAGTCATAAAACGTTGCCCTTTAGGTGTGATTCAACTCACTACAGCAAAGACTAAAGCCAAAGTTTAACAGTTTGTTGACAATGCCAAAAACAATCCTTGAAGGTAAAGTCAGGGTAATTTGTTAAAGGGAACCTGTAAATGTTTTAAGAAAATTTACTAAATTAAACATTTATAATGGGTGCATCCTTGACACTGGATAGATATTATATTATATATATATATATATATATATATATATATATATATATATATATATATATATATATATATATATATATATAGTAATATTGGGGGTTGTTAGCTCAAGTGGGATATGCGTTTTAAGCGATTCACGCCAGTCAGGAACTGTCTTTAAGGGCTTGTTGGCCCACTTTTATTGAAAAGGCAAAAATAAACAAAAGTCCAAACATAGGTTTCCCACGCAGGGGTTTTCACTGTCCACACAAAACGATACCTTCAGCCTCCTGGCTTACACGTGTAAAGAATATACCGAGCCATCTGGCTCTCCTCAGCAGTAGCCCAACTGCTTAGGCTCCAGCATGGAACCTTCCTGACTCCTGTCAGCAACCTCACTCAGGTCTCTGGGGTTTCTCACAGTGCACCCTACACTCTCCAGCTTATTCAGTGCCCACCTGCACTCTCTGGGTTCTCCCTTACAAGCCTGGTCTCTTCAGGAGGGTGGAGCCCAGAATGCTGGTCCTGAGTTTCCTATCAGGCCCACACACACCTGCATAATCAGTGTGCTGACCCATCTGAAAATATGGACCCAGGACTGGGGATTTCATCCCACCCGGATCTCTACAAAATCCCCAGGCTCCAGGTCCCAAAGCGTACTTCATTAAAAATGAAGGGAACTGAAATGCCAGTTTACTCTGAAACCAGTAAATACGCTGGAGCCCCTCAACCCGACCGGTTGAGAACCCTGGGTCACCACACTCCTGGGGTACCACACTACTACAATATATATATATATATATATATATATATATATATATATATATATATATATATATATATTTATTTTATCACACACATGGTTGTGCCTGGCAAAAATGCAACATAGTATAATCTCTGTCGACCCAAGCCGCCACCTCTGCGGCTATAAGGGAAGTGGTTGGGGGGGTGGCTTAACCATCCCCAAGTCTCACTTTTTTTTGTATAATGGTATTTTTATTTCAAGAATTCAAAATACAAAATATATTCAAAATATATTGACAGAGCGTCATATCCAAAACAAATAAACAGGGAGAGGGAGGGGGAGGGGGAAGGGGCATGAGAGGCGGAGGGGGAAGGGAAGGTGTGCCAGATGGGCAGTAGAAACACAAAGAAAAAAAAGGAAATTAACAATATGCATAACATATATCGAGCACCAGCAAGCGACTCTTCAGGAATAGTGCTCAAAAGAAAAGGAATGAAAAAGAGGAAGGAGGGCATCCCGCCCGCCCCGGACATTCGTTCCAAGTGGGCAGACAACCCCCCCACAGTGGTGAGGGGTGGGACATCCTCCAACCCCAATTCCTATACAAATGCTATCAGAACCTCCATAGTAGCACCAATAGGCATCTTACAACATCGCATGCCAGCACCATGATAAAGACAATTTATAGAGAGGTACTAACACAAGGAGAGAAGGAGTTCAAGGAAGGAAGAAAGAAGAAGGAAACCAGGAAAGAGAAGAAGTAGAAGGGAAGAGAGGCAGAAGCATACAAACCAGCCCATAACGTCGCCATGTATGATATATATCTATGTTCAAGAAGCTTCCAAATAGGTCGACCGACGGTGTGCCTGAACGAGTCTTCCAAAGGACAGATCTGCCAAGGCAAGCAAAGCTTCATCCAAACTGGACGAGATCTCAGCAGTATCATGGACGTGGGCCTTCCACTCTGCCCAGGTTGCATCAAATTGTTCACAGGTGTCCCTACAATCTGCAAGCCAGCTCTCTGCCTCCATGATCTCCCCAACCTTTCCCAACCAGTCCTGCTCGCTAGGGATATGCAAGCTCTTCCAATGAATTGGTATGAGACGTTTTGCTGCGTTGAGGAGGTGGGGGAGAGCACTCTTTTTATACCGAGATAGAGATACGTGGGGATATGGAGCAGGAAATGTTGAGGCCGAGCCGGAACATCTATACCCAGGCCCTCAGAGATGTGTCTGCTCACCATATCCCAAAATGGCCAGAGTGCCGGGCACTCCCACCAAGTGTGGAGGAATGTGCCTTTTTGCCCGCATCCCATCCAGCACACCTCAGAGGCGGTAGGGAAAATCGTTGCCAGCGTAGTGGGCACTCTATACCACCGGGATAAAAGTTTATAATTATTTTTCTGGGTCCTCGAGTCTACTGAGCTTGTGTGAGTGAGACGGTATAGGTGAAAAAGCTGTTCCTCAGTAAATACAATGTGTAGGTCCCTCTCCCATTCCTTAATAAAATGGGGCTTAGAGGAAGGCAAAGCACCCTCCAGCATCCCATTTAGTGCTGAGACTGTGTGAGGCAGGGGGTCCGTTGAGGCCCACATGCTTTCAAATGCCGTGAAATAGGTTCTAATCCGCGCCAGCCACGCCAGCCACGAAAGTCTCTAATTGGCGGTGTCTCCAGAAATCGAAAGGGAAGCTGCCAAACCTGTCCCGTAAGGTATCAAGCGGTAGCAAAGTCCCACCCTCTACAAATTTGGTCAGGCTAAAAAGTCCGTCGCTCACCCAAGAACCAAGGGAGGCCCTCAGCTCCCCAGGGGTAAACCAAGGGAACCCATACACAGGCGCCAGAGGAGACGTCCTAGGCGCCAGTCCCAGGATGACGTTTAGCTTATCCCACAGACTCAAGGAGTGTGTCGTCAAGGGGGACACCTACTCCAAAAGCCCCCTGTCCTCCGCGGGCACCCAGGGCACATAAGACAAGTCTCGCCCAGCCAAAGTTTTTTCTAGGGGGACCCATAACTTGAGGGACGTGTGAAACTTCCAATTTAAAATACGTTGCAGTGCGATCGCCTGATAATACTGAGGGATGTTCATTATACCTAGGCCCCCCCGTAGCTTAGACCGTTGCAATATTGACAAAGAAAATTGTCGGCAAGCGTATAGGTACCATTTGCAAGAGGAATAGGATGCGTGGCAACACGGTCATTTTCAGAATATTCGTCCGACCCACCCATGTGAAAGGTGCCCTATCCCACGTCCGAAGATCCTGGGTGATAGTGTTAAGGAGGGGCGTATAATTAGGTTTATATAAAGAATCAAGGTGGCTGGTGAGTTGTATCCCCAGGTACTTCAAAGAGGGGGTGGACCACTTAAAAGGGAAGGAGTCCTTCAGGGAAGACATCAAAGACTGCGGTACAGTGATCGGCAATATTTCGGACTTTGTAAGGTTTATTTTAAAGTTGGAGACCTCCCCATATGCGGTCAGTTCCCTCATCAGGACCGACAACGAGACAAGAGGGTCAGTTACATGAAAAAGTATGTCATCCGCGTATGCAGATAATTTATGATCAAGGGAGCCCCCCCATGACGTCCAGATTCGCTCTGACCCTCTGCAACAACGGCTCCAGGACCAATGCAAATAGGAGGGGCGAGAGCGGGCACCCCTGTCTCGTGCCGTTCTGAATGGAGAACACCGCGGAGAGGCCACCATTGACCTTAACTCGGGCTGTAGGGGAAACATATAGGGTGGAGATCCAGCGCAACATCTGAGTGCCTAAACCGGTCCTCTCCAGGACCGCGTGGATAAAATCCCAGTTCACGCGATCAAATGCCTTCTCCGCATCCCCAAGTCTCACTTTTGGACGAGTACTTAGATTGGGTTTTCTTGAGACAACACTCACTCATGCACCCCATACACCACCCCTTGTAGTATAGTATCTGAACGGATCAATATCTGATCAGATCTATACTAGTGTCCCCAGCAGTTTAGAGTTCCCAAAAATGCAGTGTTAGCGGGATAGGCCCAGATACCTAAGTTTTGCCCCTTCGCTCAGCCCAGCCCAGCCCACTCAAGTGCAGTAACGTTTGATCACGGTCACTTACAAACCACTAAACACATAACTGCAGTGTTCGCAGAGTCAGGCCTGATCACTAACACTAACAGTTTTTTTTCGGTAGCGTTTTATACGGTTGCTGACAGTCAGGAGCTTTTTTTTCCTGCGAGTCTCACTAGTGTACCAGTAAATTTAGAGACCAGAATGGCAAATCGAAAATACACTAGTAAAGAGGCCAACATGTTTCTAAGCATGACATGAAATGACAAGTCACTCCTCTGTCAGATTCAGGCTCAGAATATGATCCTATAGACGGCAGCGGCTCCCTGACAGATAGCTCCCTGCCAAGGTCAGGCGTACCCAACTCGCCATTTTTTTGCTGTTGTTGAGGTGCAAGAATCGCAGGGCTCTCGTATGGAGCAGGGAGCTAGTACTAGTGCCGATCATCCATCTGGTGAACTGGCAAGCACCAGCGACCTAGTACACCCTGGTCATACATCCAGTACTGCAGTATCACGTGGTGACATGGCGAGTCTCATAAGTGCAGTTCAAGCTGGTGAGGTGGCTAGCACGAGTAGAGTCCCGAAGCCATCAAGAAGACAAAGACAGGCCCACGTCGTGCCCATAGTGCCCTTCCTGTAGAATTTGCCAATCCTAATTGGGAGCCCACCACTTCTGCAGACAGTTAATTTTGTGTCACTTGATTTTTATTCGCTGTTTTTCACGGAAAATCTCTAAAGATCAATTGTGGACCAAAGCAATTTGTATGCTGGCCAGTTCATTGCCGCTAATCCCCAGTTGTCCTCCCCTGCCAGAGATTGGAAACAAATTACTTTTTCCGAATTTAAAACCTTTCTGGGCCTATCCTTCCTCATGGGCATAACTAAAAAGGTTGCGATGCGGTCATATTGGTCCATTGACCCAATTCACCATATCTTGTGATTCATGCAGTTCAATGATAATGAACTCTGTCATCCTCGGGGAGACCCTGGATACAATCGGCTATACAAAATTTGCCCCCTCGTAAACCACTTCAACAAACATTCTGCAGCCTTGTTACTCCCGATCAAGTTGTCTTCATTGATGAGTCCCTGATTACATTTTCTGGCCGCTTGTCTTTCAAACAGTATCTTCCCAGCAAGTATGTCAGATATGGGGTCAAGATGTGACAAAGCAACAGGCTATACATGGAGTTATATGGTTTATGAGGAAAAGATAGTTACGTAGAGCCCGAGAACTGCCCAGACTACATAGGGAGCGCTGGCAAGATTGTGTGGGAATTGGTGTCACCCTTATTCGAAAAGGGGTACCACTTGTATGTGGACAATTATTATACGAGTGTGCCACTTTTTAGTCACTTGTTTGATCAAATTGGCACATGTGGCACCGTGCAATCGGATCCCTGGGGCTTACCCCCCAGCAGCTTGTAGATTCCCGTCTTAGGCTGGGGGAGAGAACCTGCTTTAAGTGTAATAATTTGCTCGCTGTGAACCGGAGGAATAATAAGAATGTTTTTGTTCTGTCCTCCTTTCACCCAGACACGACGGTCCAAATTCCTAAAGCGACTGGTGTTGTGGAGAAACCGTTCTTAGTCCATAAATATAACCTTAATATGGGGGGGGGGGTGGACCTCAACGACCAGTTATTGGTGCCGTACCTAGTTGCCCATAAGGCTAGATGCTGATACAAAAAAGTGTATGTATACTTATTTCAATTGGCTTTGCTGAACGCTCATGTGCTATACAGAGCTTCAGGACAGACTGGATCCTTACTTAAATTCCAGGAAGAGATCATCACAGCCCTTCTATTTCCAGACTGTGCTGTACCCCACCTTCTCAACGCAAATGCAGTAAGCCGGCTGCATGAGAGGCATTGTCCGTATGCCCTCCCTGGTACTCCTACCCAATGAGCCCCCCCAAAGAAGATGTCATATCTGTAGCAAGCGCAGATATAGGCGTGACACTCACTTTTATTGTCCCTCCTGCCTTGACAATCCTGGTCTTTGCATTGGTGAACGTTATGAATGCCATCATATTTTATTGTTATAATGTTTTATCATGTTTGCTTTTCAAGTATGTAATTATTTTATACTTTACTGTGTTTTATTGTTAACCATTTTATTTTGTTTTCAGGTACGCCATTCAGCTGCAGCATGGATTTTTTTACCTTGGCAGCAATAGCGTTTGCTCCCACGATACATAAAGCCTTGACTCCAGTGCTGTAGGAGGTAATTTCACCACCACAGTTAAAAAAAAGAGCATATATGCTGAAGCATGGGGGCAGGGGTGGAGGTACGATTTGCTTCTAACTTTAGGGGCTGATTGCTCCCATGCTTTGGCATATATTTTATTATTTTAAGCATTTTTTATATTTTACTATTTTTCTTTGTAATTGCTTTGCAGGTATAAGACATACCGGATTTCTGTTATACTGCAATGTTACTTTGTTTTATTGTTAACCATCATTTTCTTAGCAGGTAAGCTAGTTTCTTAGATTTCGCCAGATACAGTGTAAACAGCGCCATTGGGAAATTGGGAAAGCATGTTATTACACCGATCTTGTTGTGCTCAGATGCTTTGAGGGCAGAGGAGAGATATAGGGTCTAATAGACTCCAATTTTTTCAAAACAGAGTACCTTGTCAGTACCTACAGTTGCAATAAAAAGTATGTGAACCCTTTTGGAATGATATGGATTTCTGCGCAAATTGGTCATATAATGTGATCTGATCTTCATCTAAGTCACAACATTAGACAATCATAGTCTGCTTAAACTAATAACACACAAAGAATTAAAGGGTCACTAAAGGATTTTTTATTTTTTTTGCTGAAATGACTGTTTACAGTGTATAGAGACATAAAAGTTAACTGATTCATTTTAAAGATGATTACAAATAGGTAAAGATCAATCATATAATGTGCCTCTAGTTTCACTTTAGTTTTTAAAAAAACAAACAAATCCAGGGCAGTGTTTTGTTTTTAAAAGGAATCTGATTGGTTCTGAGGAGTTTTAGACACACAGCTTAGACCACAGTGAAAATCTGCCATGAATTTTTTCATAAGGAGCCAGACAACCAGGAAGTGTGGAGATCAGAGAAGAATTACATCTACTTCAAAGCAAAAACGAACAATGAGAACATGAAAACAGCACTGCATTAAGGTAAAGGAAGCTATTTAGCTAAAAATAAATTTTCCTTTAGTAAACCTTTAAATGTTACCATGTTTTTATTAAACACACCATGTAATCATTCACAGTGCAGGTGTAAAAAGTATGTGAACCCTTGGATTTAAATAACTGGTTGAACCTCCTTTGGCAGAAATAACTTTAGAATGAGGAATTTCCACCTTCACCAACTAGAACACAGACAGTGTGAAAAAGGATGGCTCCTTACCACAAACTATTGACCTTTCTCGTTAGAAAATAGGTCAAATAGAGGGTTGTGTCTCCACGGACAATCGATAGCCTGGACTCCCTTGGTTGGATTCATTAAAGGGCAAAGAAACACAAAAGAATTGCCGCCATAGCGTGATACCGTTTTAATAAAAACACATGGATAAACACACAATGCCGAGTGGCTCCTTACTATTTGTGGTGCCCTACGTCCCGGCACTGAGGCTGATGGCTTGGGTCTATGGATAAGATGCGTCCTAGCTGGGGAGACAATCGCGTGCGCTCCACCTCACGTGTGTTGAGAACCAGCTGGACCGGAAGATGCTGTGCGTGGTCACGTACCGCCTCGACGTACGTTTCAATATGTCGTCATCAGGAAGCGCACTAGACACACGCACCAGACCACATTATATAGGTCTCGGCAAACAGCAGTGGGATAATTTTTGCCCAATCACAGCCTCGGTCCCGGTTACCTCTGCAACCAGTGCACATCTAGCAATAAATTGCGCACATCCATCATAGCAGAAACGGTTATGTGCAATAGCATAATTTAAACATTTTCTAATGTCCCAATTATATAACAACAATCTCTTGCCATGATCATAATTATGAAAATTAAAATTCAGATATGCACAAACAATTTAAAAAAATTCAGATAAGCACAAGCAGTTTAAAAACAGCGAGTCTATATCTAGGATGTACATTAATGGATAAAAATATAATAAAATGATAATAAAATTAATTTTATTCTAAAAACAATTTTAATCATTGGTAAGGAAACAATTTAAATCGAGCTCTATATTGAGACCCTGTGGTCGCATAGTCCTCAAACGATGCAGCCATTGGGTCTCATTTTGGGATACTGCCCTGGTGAGGTTGGTACCTCTCCAGTGGCTAGTAATCCGATCGATGCCAAAAAATGTTAGTTTGCGGGGATCTCTATTATGAAAAAGATCAAAATGTTTGGAAACACTGTGATCAGGGTAGCCTTTGATGATATTTGCTACATGCTCATTGATCCTTACTTTGAGCTCCCTGGTAGTTCTGCCTACATATTGAAAGGTACATGGACACTCCAAGACATATGTAACATACCTGGAGTGGCATGTTATGAGTGGTTTGATGGTAAATTCCTGTTTGGTTACACTAGAACTAAATTTACTCACTTTTCTACCTGCTCTATTCGTTTTTTTACAGGATCTGCATTGAGTGCAGTAGTGAAAACCAGAGCCATCTAAAAATGTTAAAGGTCTCTCAGGGGGGTCCGGCACATTGCCAGCAATCATATTCCTAAGGCCAGGGGCCCTCCTATAGATGAAGGTAGGTTTGGGAGGTAAAATCTTGTCCGAATCATTGTCTTTCAACAAAATAGGCCAGAATTGTTTAAAAATCTTTTCAACATGCCTGTATTGCCTATGATAGCCAGACAGAAAAGATAATTCTCCCTGACGAGAAGGTTTAGGTTTGGATTCAAACATGGTTTCTCTATCCATGTTCCTAACCTCTTCCTTAGTCACTAACAACTTGGTTTTAGAGTAACCCTTTGCAATAAACTTATCTATTAACAGATTAGATTGTTGATCAAAGTCAGCAATATCATTGCAATTCCGACGGATTCGCATTAGTTGCCCTTTGGGAACAGCTCCCAACCATTTAGGGTGGTGACAACTAGTCATAGGTACATAGCCATTTCGATCCGTGGGTTTAAAAAATGTTTTGGTACAAATACCATTATTTACCTTGGTAAGCGTCAGGTCTAAATAATTAATAGTAGTCAAACTGGATTCCGCCGTAAAACTAAGACCATAGTTATTGACGTTCATTTGGGATAAAAAGATGTCCAAAGAGGTCTGGGATCCCTCCCACAGCAAAATGATGTCATCAATATAACGTTTATAGTATACTACTGACCCAATGTTAGCTTCAAAAATTGACTCTTCTTCCCATTTATTAAGGACCAAATTTGCGACACTGGGGGCATACCGAGCCCCCATGGCGACCCCTTTAATTTGTTTATAAAAATTACCTTGAGCCCAGAAGTAATTGTTCCCCATTGCAAGCATGAGGCCTTTTACCAGAAACAGTATCTGTGTATCTGGTAGGGTGGACTTTTTATGAAAAGCCTCTGTGACAGCTATAATTGCATCCTGTTGTGAGATGTTCGTATACAGAGATTCGACATCTATTGTCACTAACCAAGTAGTCTCTGGAACTACAACAGGAGCTAAAGATTTTATAAGTTCTTTGCTGTCTTTTAAATATGCTTTACCTAGTATAACCATGGGTTGCAAAAATATTTCTAAATATTCCCCTATTCTGGAAAATAAAGAGTCAATCCCACTTAATATGGGTCGACCAGGGGGTTTGGTCTTGTTTTTATGTATCTTGGGAAGAATATAAAACACTGGAGTTCGTGGTACTTTCGGTACCAGATATAGGGCCTCTTTATCTGTCAGTATAGTTTTAGTCACTCCCTCATTGACCCAACATGAGAGTTCTACTTTAAGTTTAGACATAGGATCTCCCAGGAGGGGTAGGTAGGTAGTGGTGTCACTGAGCAGGCGCTGAATCTCTTCATAATAGTCCTCCTTTTTAAGTAACACCACTCCACCCCCCTTATCTGCCGTATTACTATATTCTTATTTTGTTCTAATTTTTTAATTCCCTCTGTCACCAATTGGTTGTTAGTGTTGTATTTCTTAAACTCCAAATCCTTTACTTTTTCTTGTGCCATGTTTTTAAACACCTCAACATGATGATGTGAACCCTTGTTGGGGTTAAAAACAGAGTTATTCTTAAGGCCACTATGTTGATAATTAGTGGGAATAAGTTGAGGTGGATTGGTAGTTTGTTGGCAGAAATATTTTTTAATATTGAGTTTCCTTACGTACTTTTCAATATCCAAAAAGAGGTCAAACTTATCAATATTTTTATTTGGGGCAAATTTTAAGCCTTTTGAAAGGACTGTTAGTTCAGCCTCTGAAAGTTCAACCCCTGCTAAATTAAATATTCCTTCATCTAATTGTCCCGGGGCCTTTTTCTTTCTGGCTCCCCCTCTTTTGCCTCTCGGTCTATGTTGTCTAAAGGGACCTTGGGTATAACTGGGGGAATTTTGTAGGGCTCTTTCCACCCCCTCCATTCCCCCCCCGTTTGGTAATTGGATTGTTGCTGTGTGGACCTGCCTCTATGTTTACCCCTATAATGATCTCGTGGGGGTCTGGGGGCATGATATTGTGGACCCTGTGGATAATGAGGATTGTAATAGTCTGCAGGTCCGCCATCTAATGGGGCAAACCGATGGCTACCATATAGGGAGCTGGATAGTAATCATTGGGAGGAGGAGGTCGGTAAATACCTCCATGGGGTGTACCCATGCTTCCAGGTGGATGATAACCTTTAGGCTGTGATGGAGTACAGGGTTTTTTTGGGGTATGAATTTTAACTTTAGTTTTGGTGGTTGCTTGAGTAATCAATTGTTGGACTTCCCCATCTATCTTAGTGGAAGCATCAGTTGTCCCATGAGGGGCAGATGTCACTTGCCACTTATAGACCTTGTGTTCGCTGTAATCTGTAATGTCTCTCTGATATTTCTTTAATTTTTTGTTTTTAATATCCCCATCATATTTACATAGATGGGTCTGGAGAGACTGAGCCCTATCTAAGAAATCTTGGGTTCCCATCAAGGGTCCCATTGTTGTTTTTAAATCCGCAATATTGGCTTCTATAAGGACATTTTTTGATTTGCGTCTCCTAATCATGAGCTGCAATAGTTTCTGTTCACAGGCATTAAAAAATTGAAACCAATCATCTAACAGAGAGGGATCTTCAATGCCATCATTGGGGTGTACATCCTACCTTAACCTCCTCGGAGTAAGGTTTTTAGAAATGTAAACCTCAAATGATGCTATATCCCATCACATAGAAAAAAGCAGTGCAGCGCTAAAAAACATAAAATACAGTAATAATAATAATAAAAAATAAAAAATATATATCAAGTCCAAAAAAATATATAAAATGATCAATCGGAGTGGTCAAGCTGATTCTTGTGCCTCACTGAGGTATTCAGATGTAGCAACTCATCAAACACAGCAAACAGGTGTCCTAAAATAGAAGTACAAGCCGCTCACCTGAACAAATGGACCTGTGTGTGAGCAGCAGGTCAAATGCGCTGTCCCTCAAAACAGGGGATTAAAGATTCAGCGGTGTCTCCTTGGACGCTCCCTTTCTCCAAAAAGCTCCAGGTGATAGATGCTCATCCGAAGCACTCTCTCACGTGAAATGGTATCATGGAAAGGTATAGAAACGACACATAGGGCCAGATTCAGGAACACTTGCGCTGGAGTATTTCGATATGCGCCGCGTAACTGTGATGATGCGCCGTCGTTTCTATGTGCCCGTACCCACCAAACTAGATGCGCCCAATAACGGGTCATTTGCGACCGCCGGAACGTTCCGACGCCAGAGTATCGTCAGCGCTTAATTTCGCTGGGCGCATCAGTCGCGCCTATTGATTTCCCCTGCAAATATGCAAATGAGGGATTTTTCCCAATTCACGAACGGATTAGCACCATACGCTGGCTACATGCGCCGCGCGTATCTCGTCCGTCCGGCGCAAAGTTATTTCTACAAAAGGCTGCTTTATCTTTACTCCAGACGGTCACAGGTCAGCAGGAGAGCAGCTACAGCAGCGTTAACGACGATAAGAGCTAGCTGAGCACCCCCACTTGCAGGACAACACCTCTGTCCATGCTTGTCTGTCAAATTTTACAGCCATGGAGGAAGACATCATAGGTCTCCATAGCCGAGATGATGGCTGACAGCTCCTGGCCATTAAAGTTCAGCTTTCTCCTGTGTGTTTGCGGGGAACGGGAGCAGCCATCTCAGAACAAAAGTAACATCACTGCGGGGAGGGGGAGCAGGATATACTTTAGTGCCGGAATGGCGCTTCTACGGGCGCATTTAAACGCCCAACGGAAGGCATTGCGCTGACGTTTCCCGTGAAGTGGTGCCGACGGAAGTTGTGAGCATGCGCACAAAGGGGGCGAGTGGAGCCTCACTCACTGCGCATGCTCCGTGGATGATGCGCTGAACATAAGCCTCTGCGCTGGGCTCCGCCCATCATTTACATATGATCACACCCACTTCCCCTTGCGTCGGGTTACGCCAGCGCATTATCGTTACTCTGGCGCAAGTTTACGCGCAACTGCTATGTGAATAACAGTACTTGCGCCGAAAGGGTCTTCAGAGTAACGTAAATGAGAAGCGTTACTCCAGAGGAAAGATACTCTCATCTACCTGAATCTGGCCCATAGTGCTCTCCGTATGATCACAACGACAGTAATATTTATTATAAAAGAAAAATACTCACAAGCAAAGCACTATATCCTAGTGCATAGAAATGAGCATACAACAATAAAAGACCAGGTAGGTGGCTGTCCTGACATCAAATGAAAGCCCCCCGTTATTTGATGTCAGGACAGCCACCTACCTGGTCTTTTTTTGTTGTATGCTCATTTCTATGCACTAGGATATAGTGCTTTGCTTGTGAGTATTTTTCTTTTATAATAAATATTACTGTCGTTGTGATCATACGGAGAGCACTATGTGTCGTTTCTATACCTTTCCATGATACCATTTCACGTGAGAGAGTGCTTCGGATGAGCATCTATCACCTGGAGCTTTTTGGAGAAAGGGAGCGTCCAAGGAGACACCGCTGAATCTTTAATCCCCTGTTTTGAGGGACAGCGCATTTGACCTGCTGCTCACACACAGGTCCATTTGTTCAGGTGAGCGGCTTGTACTTCTATTTTAGGACACCTGTTTGCTGTGTTTGATGAGTTGCTACATCTGAATACCTCAGTGAGGCACAAGAATCAGCTTGACCACTCCGATTGATCATTTTATATATTTTTTTGGACTTGATATATATTTTTTATTTTTTATTATTATTATTACTGTATTTTATGTTTTTTAGCGCTGCACTGCTTTTTTCTATGTACTTCATTTAAGGATTTCTATTGACCTTTCAGTGTTCAGCTGCTTTGCTAATTGCTTGTACCTTTGCGCAGTCTGCTCTTTCTCTTTTATTATATCCCATCACAGTCTAATTTGTTTCTCCATGTTGAGCTGGAGTTGTTTAAAACCTCTTTCAAGGTCCATATTATGGGTGGGTTTTTGTTGGAAGATTTCTTCCAAATTGGTCTGTCGACATTGCATGTAATTAAAAACATCCATGGCTGCGTAGAAAAACTATAGATAGTTGGAATATTGGTAGGGTAAGGATCTCGCGCCAAAATAAAGTGTGAATAAGGGGATATAAAATATCAACTAAGTGAGCTGCACCCCAAAAATTCAAAATAAAATGGATAGATGGAAACAACAGGGGGCGCTAAAAAACTAATTTGAATCACACTAGTGAAATATGTGCATCTACATCAAAGGAGATGACTAGCAAATAAAAGTGCAAATCAGTGCAATAGATACAATTAATACATAAATTGCAATAATTAAATAAACATAAAAATATATATAAAAAATATATATATAAATGTCCAAAGAATTTGTGCAGAAACCAAACTATAAAAATGTCCATAAATTGTGCAAAAGAAATAATATATCTCTAAAATCCTTGTGAATTTCACTCTGATGAATAAGTGAATGTGGGTGATCAGAATGAGGAATTTCCACCTTCACCAACTAGAACACCGACAGTGTGAAAAAGGATGGCTCCTTACCACAAACTATTGACCTTTCTCGTTAGAAAATAGGTCAAATAGAGCGTTGTGTCTCCACGGACAATCGATAGCCTGGACTCCCTTGGTTGGATTGATTAAAGGGCAAAGAAACACAAAAGAATTGCCGCCATAGCGTGATACCGTTTTAATAAAAAGACATGGATAAACACACAATGCCGAGTGGCTCCTTACTATTTGTGGTGCCCTACGTCCCGGCACTGAGGCTGATGGCTTGGGTCTATGGATAAGATGCGTCCTAGCTGGGGAGACAATCGCGTGCGCTCCACCTCACGTGTGTTGAGAACCAGCTGGACCGGAAGATGCTGTGCGTGGTCACGTACCGCCTCGACGTACGTTTCAATATGTCGTCATCAGGAAGCGCACTAGACACACGCACCAAACCAGATTATATAGGTCTCGGCAAACAGCAGTGGGATAATTTTTGCCCAATCACAGCCTTGGTCCCGGTTACCTCTGCAACCAGTGCACATCTAGCAATAAATTGCGCACATCCATCATAGCAGAAACAGTTATGTGCAATAGCATAATTTAAACATTTTCTAATGTCCCAATTATATAACAACAATCTCTTGCCATGATCATAATTATGAAAATTAAAATTCAGATATGCACAAACAATTTTAAAAAATTCAGATAAGCACAAGCAGTTTAAAAACAGCGAGTCTATATCTAGGATGTACATTAATGGATACAAATATAATACAATTATAATAAAATTAATTTTATTCTAAAAACAATTTTAATCATTGGTAAGGAAACAATTTAAATCGAGCTCTATATTGAGACCCTGTGGTCGCATAGTCCTCAAACGATGCAGCCATTGGGTCTCATTTTAGGTAAAGCATATTTAAAAGACAGCAAAGAACTTATAAAATCTTTAGCTCCTGTTGTAGTTTCAGAGACTACTTGGTTAGTGACAATAGATGTCGAATCTCTGTATACGAACATCTCACAACAGGATGCAATTATAGCTGTCACAGAGGCTTTTCATAAAAAGTCCACCCTACCAGATACACAGATACTGTTTCTGGTAAAAGGCCTCATGCTTGCAATGGGGAACAATTACTTCTGGGCTCCAGGTAATTTTTATAAACAAATTAAAGGGGTCGCCATGGGGGCTCGGTATGCCCCCAGTGTCGCAAATTTGGTCCTTAATAAATGGGAAGAAGAGTCAATTTTTGAAGCTAACATTGGGTCAGTAGTATACTATAAACGTTATATTGATGACATCATTTTGCTGTGGGAGGGATCCCAGACCTCTTTGGACATCTTTTTATCCCAAATGAACGTCAATAACTACTGTATGGTCTTAGTTTTACGGCGGAATCCAGTTTGACTACTATTAATTATTTAGACCTGACGCTTACCAAGGTAAATAATGGTATTTGTACCAAAACATTTTTTAAACCCACGGATCGAAATGGCTATGTACCTATGACTAGTTGTCACCACCCTAAATGGTTGGGAGCTGTTCCCAAAGGGAAACTAATGCGAATCCGTCGGAATTGCAATGATATTGCTGACTTTGATCAACAATCTAATCTGTTAATGGATACGTTTATTGCAAAGGGTTACTCTAAAACCAAGTTGTTAGTGACTAAGGAAGAGGTTAGGAACATGGATAGAGAAACCATGTTTGAATCCAAACCTAAACCTCCTCGTCAGGGAGAATTATCTTTTCTGTCTGGCTATCATAGGCAATACAGGCATGTTGAAAAGATTTTTAAACAATTCTGGCCTATTTTGTTGAAAGACAATGATTTGGCCAAGATTTTACCTCCCAAACCTACCTTCATCTATAGGAGGGCCCCTGGCCTTAGGAATATGATTGCTGGCAATGTGCCGGACCCCCCTGAGAGACCTTTAACGTTTTTAGATGGCTCTGGTTTTCACTACTGCACTCGATGCAGATCCTGTAAAAAAACGAATAGAACAGGCAGAAAAGTGAGTAAATTTAGTTCTAGTGTAACCAAACAGGAATTTACCATCAAACCACTCATAACATGCCACTCCAGGTATGTCACATATGTCTTGGAGTGTCCATGTACCTTTCAATATGTAGGCAGAACTACCAGGGAGCTCAAAGTAAGGATCAATGAGCATGTAGCAAATATCATCAAAGGCTACCCTGATCACAGTGTTTCCAAACATTTTGATCTTTTTCATAATAGAGATCCCCGCAAACTAACATTTTTTGGCATCGATCGGATTACTAGCCACTGGAGAGGTACCAACCTCACCAGGGCAGTATCCCAAAATGAGACCCAATGGCTGCATCGTTTGAGGACTATGCGACCACAGGGTCTCAATATAGAGCTCAATTTAAATTGTTTCCTTACCAATGATTAAAATTGTTTTTAGAATAAAATTAATTTTATTATAATTTTATTATATTTTTATCCATTAATGTACATCCTAGATATAGACTCGCTGTTTTTAAACTGCTTGTGCTTATCTGAATTTTTTTAAATTGTTTGTGCATATCTGAATTTTAATTTTCATAATTATGATCATGGCAAGAGATTGTTGTTATATAATTGGGACATTAGAAAATGTTTAAATTATGGTATTGCACATAACTGTTTCTGCTATGATGGATGTGCGCAATTTATTGCTAGATGTGCACTGGTTGCAGAGGTAACCGGGACCGAGGCTGTGATTGGCCAAAAATTATCCCACTGCTGTTTGCCGAGACCTATATAATCTGGTCTGGTGCGTGTGTCTAGTGCGCTTCCTGATGACGACATATTGAAACGTACGTCGAGGCGGTACGTGACCACGCACAGCATCTTCCGGTCCAGCTGGTTCTCAACACACGTGAGGTGGAGCGCACGCGATTGTCTCCCCAGCTAGGACGCATCTTATCCATAGACCCAAGCCATCAGCCTCAGTGCCGGGACGTAGGGCACCACAAATAGTAAGGAGCCACTCGGCATTGTGTGTTTATCCATGTCTTTTTATTAAAACTGTATCACGCTATGGCGGCAATTCTTTTGTGTTTCTTTGCTATTTAATGAATCCAACCAAGGGAGTCCAGGCTATCGATTGTCCGTGGAGACACAACGCTCTATTTGACCTATTTTCTAACGAGAAAGGTCAATAGTTTGTGGTAAGGAGCCATCCTTTTTCACACTGTCGGTGTTCTAGTTGGTGAAGGTGGAAATTCCTCATTCTGATCACCCACATTCACTTATTCATCAGAGTGAAATTCACAAGGATTTTAGAGATATATTATTTCTTTTGCACAATTTATGGACATTTTTATAGTTTGGTTTCTGCACAAATTCTTTGGACATTTACATATATATTTTTTATATATATTTTTATGTTTATTTAATTATTGCAATTTATGTATTAATTGTATCTATTGCACTGATTTGCACTTTTATTTGCTAGTCATCTCCTTTGATGTAGATGCACATATTTCACTAGTGTGATTCAAATTAGTTTTTTTTTTTTTGTACAATATTTTTTATTGAAAATTTTCAAGAGTACAAAGGTAGGAAAGCAGAAAAACATTCACATGTATTCCCAAGGAACAGCAGGGGAAATCACATACATTGACAACTCCGGAAGTAAACAGGGTAAATCAGCAATAAACATATGAGTACGAGCAAGGCAATCATATTGAAGACAACAATTCAAGGTAGGGGAAAGAGACATCGTCTTTGCCACTTGCCATACTCTGGGGAGTGCATGGAGGAGTATCATGGGGGGAAATCGAGTAAAGTGAATAGGGTCAGGAAAGAGAGGGAGAGTAGGGGGAGGGCGAAAGGGGGGGGGGGAGGAGAAATGGAAATAGGTAGGAGGGGAAGGGGTGGGGGGGATGAGATGGATACCTGAGTGTTCATTATCGTAAACTCTTACATAGGCATTTGTTCAGAACATATCAAAAGGAACATAACCTAGGCAGACATTCCAAAGTCACCATATCACCGCACCTCGAACCAGTCAGTCCAGGGCTTCCACTGAGTATCAAATTTCGCTCTCCTACCCTCTCTGCTTGCCAGCAGGGACTCAAAGACATAGTTATTTCTGGTAACTTCTAGGACCTCAGATACGTTTGGTACATTGTGTGATTTCCAATTCCTAGTCAGCAACAGTCTGGCCGCCAGCAGGATGTGAGTGACTACAACTCGAAAATCTGGGGGGAATCCTTCGATTCCCAAGTTCAGTACTGCCAGTTCCGGGCAGGGGGGTGTGAGTATACCCGTTATGCGTGAGATACATCTAAAGACCCCCCTCCAGTAACTCGTGAGGTTCCTACAGAGCCAAAAAACATGAAAAATATTGCCAATCTCTCCACAGTTCCTCCAGCACAATGGGGAGGTCGAAGAGTAAAATTGGGCTAAACGATATGGTGTTAGGTACCACCGCAGAGCTATCTTTTGGGACAGCTCACAATGGTTAATACATCTGGAGGCTTTGTATATGAGTTTAAATGAATACTTCCATTGGTTTGGAGAGAATGTTTTGCCCAAATCGGTTTCCCATTTACAAAACGGGGGGGACTTTTTGAAGAGAAGCTTATCCTGGAATAGGTTATAGAAAAGGGAGATACCTTTAGGGGGAAGGGTCGAATTAGTGTAGAACTGCCATACGGCGCTGTGAATCAGTACATTTCGAGATTGTAGTGATTTGAGGAAATGGGACGCTTGCGAGTGCCTGAAACTGTCCAACTGTGTCAAACCAAAGTCCGCGGCTAGCTCGACAAACGGCTTTAGGACGTTCCGGCAATATAGGTCTTCAACCTTGGTAATGCCTTTGGCGGCCCAGCTGGAGAAGGAGGTGTATGGCACTGCTGCCGACAAGGTTTCAATCGGAATTGGTACAGAAATATTACTAGAGGACGTGTACGCCAAGGCACATAAATCTCTCCAGGCTTGTATGGTGGCCTGGATAGTCAATGGTAGGTGGCGCAACGGGAGAGGTCTCCAAGAGTCGAGTATCAGAGCACTGTAAAGGTCTTTGGTCGGGCTAAGGGCTTTTTCTATATCACACCAGAGAATGTCAGGGGTTGGGGAAATCCAACGTCTAATCTGGGTAAGTATAGCCGCTCGGTGGTAATCTTTGATGTCGATCATGCCCATGCCCCCTATCGATCTATGCGTGATCAACAGGGACCTTGCGCATCTCGGCCGCTTGGTACCCCACATGTAGCGATTAAGGATGCCGTTAAGGGACCGAAGGTGACCTGGCTTCAGAGGGATGGGTAGTGAGCGGAATATATACAAGATTTGGGGGAGGAGCAACATTTTGAAGGAGGCCAAGCGTCCCGACCACGTCAATTCGACCCTGGCTAGGCGAGTGGCCTCCTTAGCAATTTTGTCTATCAAAGGAATATAGTTAGCATCGGCCAACTTTGCAGGGTCAGTTGTGATTTGTATCCCCAGGTATTGTATATTGGATGTAGCCCAGGAGTATGGGAAGGAAGTTTGCAAGCGGGATTGAAGGGAGGGAGACAGATTGAGGCCTAAAATGAAGGACTTGGTGTAATTGACCTTATAGTAGGATATGCGACTAAATTCTGCGAGAACGTCGTGTGCGTATGGTAGGGAATAAGACGGTGAGGTTAAGAAAAGGATAATGTCGTCTGCAAATAAACTTATATTATGTGTCCGTCCCGCCACCAATAGACTCGGGATACCTGCATATGCTCTAATTTTTTCCGCGAGGGGTTCTACGATGTTGCCTTATAAAAAAAATGTTACGTCTAATCTCCACTAGCAACTAGGAATAAATGTACATATAAATATAATAATCGATATGATAAGATATGGTAGTGCGATGGAAGGATTCCAGGAAAATGGTTAATTGGTTTCACAGTCTTGTCTGAAACTATCTATTCAACTGCCTCCATTTGATATTCAAAAAGGTAGACAAGTCGTCTTCTCTTTCCCCTTTGAATATCAAACGACCCAGGAAGAATAGCCACGAGACGTCAGACTGCATGGAGACGTCATTCATGGCCTTCCTGTGACTTAACTAGCCATTGTACAAGAGTCAGTGTTTGAAGTTAATGAAGACAGGAAGGAATTCCACTTGTCCATAAACTCTATTTACCCCTAAAATGAGTTAAGGAAACACCATATTTGGTCACAAGACCCAGAGCCAATCAGAGTTGGCCCCAGAGATATAAATTAAGTAAGCTGTAGCTAGTGAAATAGGAGGGAACATTCCGAACAGCACCTGGGCCCAGGGTATGCAAGGTAATATCCTCTCCCACGCACTTACCATATCTTAATCATAACTTGTACTGTGTGATATGTTTGTGTGATGTACTTAATTTGTGTTAGCAACTAACTTTTACTCCCTTATTCTAAATACTGTAAATGTATGCAGTCAAACTAATCTTTTACTCCCTTATTTTACATACTGTAAATGTATGCAGTGTATTAGATAGCTAATATCTTTTCTCTAATAAATGTGTGTTATGTTAAAGCTTCCACTCTGTCACAGAACTCTCATTAAACCGTATATCATATATGCGAGATATTAAATCTCAAATATAATATTTTAAAGGTAACAGTTGGCGACCACTAAGTTGTGAACAAGACTGAAAGTATTTAATATAATAACAAAATATTTAGGGAAAATATAGGCAAATATTTTGTTGTTCTTTTTTTTGTGTTTTTTTTTTTTTTTTTTTTTTTTTAAGGTTAGTAGGAATTTAAACTGAGTCAGTTTATTCTATCTAGCTGAGGAAAATATATACAAATATTTTCTTGTTTTTTTTGTTGTTGTTTTTTTATGTTTATTAGTGGTTATATATAAGTAATATTTTTTATGGTTAGTAGGAGTTCAAACTGAGTCAGTTTATCCTACCTAGCTAGGGAGAATATAGGTAAAATATTTTTCCTTCTATTACTGGGTATAACCTCTAAATTTTTTTTTTGTTTCATTAATATCCCAAAAATCATAAATTGATAAACATACTTTAGATGTACCATAAACAAACCGGTCAATGTTATGGGGAGGAAGTACACAATTTTTTGATTTTATATTGATTGCGTGATTTTAAATATCATTGCTTATTGACACACTGAAAGAGTTGTCATTCGTTTTGTGGAAAAAAAATAAATGTTTATTTTTTTTTTATTTTTTTTATTTTTTAATAAGTATTTTTTTTTTTAATATATTACTATTAATAATCAGTGTTATTATTAGGTTTTAGCTTTTATTTTATTTTTTATTATTGATTTTTGTTGTTGTTTAAGACACAGAAACATGCTTGTTGTCTGTTGTCTGTAGGTGGTATTAGACACTGGAAAGTGATCTGGACGTTTGTTGTTAAAAAAGGTTCAACAAGTTGTTGTTCAACAAGTTTTTGTTAGTTAAATGGTATGCCCACTAACATTGAAACCAAACCTACAAAAGATTTTGTTCTTTGATTTTGATTTTTTTTTTACCTGTGGAAATTTTACAAGTAGTAAGATTCTCATTGTTAGTATTAAGTACAAAACGCTGGACGTTTATACTGAAGTTTTTTGTTGTTTGTTTATTTTTTGTTTTGTTTGGAATAAGTTCAGTTTTTACTGAATTGAATCTTACAAAAAGTAGGGTAAACACGGCTGTGTTTACCTTTGCTATTGAAAGCTTAGAGGTGTTCATCCTAATTGATCCTTGGGGGCTTCTATTGTTCCCTTGGTCTATGGTGTAAACTCAGACAAGGCAGGCACAATGCTTTGTTAAGGATAATTAGTTTTCCCCACTAAGCTAAATAGATTTTTTGTTATTAGATGGACAGCTGAAAATATTGTTTTTACTGTATTTTCAGGAGTTTATGATTTTGTTTATTTTCTCTTGTTTGGTTGCTTTTTCTGCTTATTTCTCCTTTACTGTAAGTGACTTTATAGTAGAGGGGAACAAGTAATTTAATTCAGCTCACAAATTGTGCATACTAGCTGTTATGGATGCCTGGCTAGAAAGTTGTGTAGCCGCGTTTACGCGTAAACATAAGAACATTGGTTTTACCTGTGATACTGAACTATTAGAAGAAAAAGCAAAAGCAACCACAAACAACAGGAAAGTTAAAAATCTAGCCTTAGCAGGCATGTTTACGGCTTGCATGGCTATGAATGCTAAAATACAGAAATTGGAAGGTATAGTGAATAATAAAAATATTACAATCTCTGAGAGGGAAAAGGAGAATTCAGCTTTACAAAGCCAATTGCAAACCTTAACTATCCTTAACCAAATAATTATTGCCTCACAGAAGGAAAATTTAAAAAATTACATATTGGCCCAAAAAGACGTGGTACAATATAAAAGCATGCTAACTAAAGTTGAAACTGAACTGGACCATGTAACTATTGCATACAAAGTGCTGCAAGAGCAGTTACATGAATCTAAGAAAGGGAAATTTAAAGGACAGGCTGTGGCTAGCATATGCGAACATAGTAATGCTACGGCACCTACCTGTGCCTTTGAAATTGGGGACACGGAGGAATATGAAGAGTATATGAATCCGTATTCTACTTTTCCTGAGGCGATGGGAGAAATCGCAGAGCCACAGGAAAATTGTGAAGGCCCCATGGTCATAGACCCACCAGAAAGTGGGAACCAGCTATCCAGAAATGAGGAGCATGACAAGTTCCCCATCATGGGTGGCACCCAGATCTTGTCTTCTAAGGAAACAAGCCAAACATTTGTAGGGTTTAAAAGCAAAGGGAATGAGATGATTTCCAATGTATATCCAATTCAACAAAATTCAAAGATTCTTATGAATATGGCCAATTGCATTGGCAGAATTGAATCTACTGAACACAGTACTTCACATGCAACCATGAGAGATATTTTAACAGATTTTTCTTCTACTAAGAATCTTTTTCAGTACAGTGACAATTTGCTTATAGCCACATGCGACAAAGAAAAGCATTTGCGGCTACTGGAGGAACTCCGACGGATCCTAGAAAAAACTGGACAGAAGTGTAATCCCATGGAGTCACAATTGGCCCAGGAATCTGTATCTTCCCTGGGGATTACAGTGACAGCAAACGGTAGTAAAATAGTATCGGAGAAGGTAAAAACCATTCTACAATTGCCTCTAACAGTAAGTATGCCCACTCTCAGATCTTTCCTAGGAGTGGTAAATTATTTGCGGGATTTCATCCCTGATGGTGCGCATAAGTCAGCACCACGGTATGATTGGGGGGAAAAGGATACCCAATGGCACGGGACTGAGCAACACACCGATCCTGTGCAGGAGCTTACAGAAGTGTTAGCGCAAGCGCTAGTATTAGCCAACCCAGAGTACCAACTGCCCTTTCACATTGAGACAGCCATATCAGAGACAGCCATGTCAGCTGTTCTGTCACAGGAAATCCAGGGGCAACATAGACCCATATTATATGCTTATAAAGCATTATCTCCTGTGGAAATGAAGCATTCTCTATGTGAAAAACACCTTCTTGTCACGTTGTGGGCAGTGGAATACTTCACATACAACATAGGACTTAACCCAGTCGTCCTGCACACAACTCCCACAAAGTTTCTACTCACAGATAGAATGAAGGATGGCAATGTATCCAATGCCAGACAGGCCCATTGGGCTCTGTTGCTCCAGGAGCAAGACATTAAAGTCAAACAAACAAATAATCCTTCCACTTGGGCCCATGGCCTATTTTACCAAGGAATATCACATGAATGTGATGTCACCCCACAATCAGGGGCACAACAATTCTTTAGACCTTTGTCAGCAAAGGAAAATGTTCATAAAAAGGCAATCCAAATTTTCACAGATGGATCATGTTTTCACGTGGAGGGTTACCCACATGCAGGATTTGAAATATACATTATCGATCCACATGCAAAGACCCAAACATCAATCTTGCGGTCATGTCGAGTCAAATCAGCACAATTCACTAAGATGGCGGCGATTGCTCATGCCCTAGAACGGATGAATGGGGAACAAGAAATTGTTGTATACTCAGATAATGCGTGGGTCTGTAATGCTCTTACAGAATTTCTGCCTTTCTGGCACACCCACCAGTACAGGTCCTCAGATGGGTCTCCACTTAAACATGCATCCCTGTTGAAAGATACTGTAACATTGGTGCCAAAGTTGCCAGTCAAAACATGGGGGTGCAAAGAAAAAGGTCATACAGACACTGCCCCATACTGGGAACAAAATGAAGTAGCAGATTGCTTGGCCAAACCAGGAGCACAGGGGGGAGAGATCTGGGAAATTCTTTTGAATTTACTGGACTCAGTCTTGTGCCCCATAGTTTGTGCCCTCACAAAATTCTGCAACTAAAATGTTCTGCTTTCTTCCCTTTTAGAGCCATGAAGTCGATGTGGATTGTGATCCTGCTCCAATTGATCGGACATACCAAGGGAGAAGAGACTGGACCGCTCATCAGCGTGATCATGGAACAAAATCTGATCTACTGCATAGAGGGGGAATCTGTCTTACTGCCGGTGGCTATTTTTAGAACTGTGGGGAGCAAGTTTATTGGTGGAGCCCCATTGATAATCATCTCATCTGGATGAATGGTGGTGCAGGGAATGCCACGGACTACCAGGAAAATTACCTTACAGGTGTCCCCAAAAGCAAACACCCCTGCTCCTACAACTTTGCCCAAACATACAGCTGCAATACCCTATTACGAACCAACATCCTTGGAATGCCCATCACTGCAAGAGGGACCACCTAGGGGCCTAACGGCAACCTCAATCCCAGGAATATTGTTTAATAACGTCAAGTTCATTCATGTGTCAGTGGTACTGAAGTTGTCCCAGGGGAACATGGCTGAATTCAGCTCATGTGCCCGGACAAATGTATTTTTGTTTTACTCTTCCTTGCTAGTATATTTAATTGCCTCCCATGCAAGCCGAACTCAGGATCCAGTTGCAGAAGCAAACCTTCCTACCCACAGGGGCATTTTCAGATCCAGAAAGTTAAAGGGCGTGGACAGCATACTTGCATCCATCCCAGGACTTTTGGGATCTGACATGTCAATTTGGAACCAAGCCAATTTGTCTGCGATTCGCAGGCATATCGGAAATTGTGAACAGGAAGTGGGTCGGCAAGTGCTGAAACCAGTTCTGTAGGATGTTGAGGGGCTTGCAGAGGAGGAAAGGTTTACAATTTATAACATAAAGCTAGAGAGGATGGGATGGGCAAAGAGGTAATAGGCACTGCATAGGGAAATTATATTTTAACAAAGGTCACTAATGTTATCCGAGATATTCAAGCGGGTAAAATCCCTGATATATTCAAAGATACAGATCTTACTCAATGGTATTGTACTCACACTAATAATAGTGGTGGAATGAATGTCCTTCTTGGAGACAAGTGCAAACCTTTGCCAGTCTCCACCATTCGAAGTATAGGGAGAATGACACCACACCCAAATAGAAGGCCATTTGCTTGCAAGAAAAGCCAGTCACTGTGCACCTACCGTGACCTTATGTACATTTCACAATGTCGCTGCCCATGTTCCATCCACAAGAGGACTACTTTAACACAATGGCGTCCATACACTCCCTCGGATACCTCGGGAATGACGTATACAAGAATGACGTGTACAAGGAAAGGTTGCACCTCCCCGAAACGCTAATTCAAGTTCAAGGGCGATGGAAAGCACCACACAATGCCTACTGCACTGTCAAAGACAATAGAGACTTATGCCGTTGTGATGTTTTTGAAATTGACACTCCAGTCTGATCTAAACAAAGACCCGGATCCCACAGCCAATGTAGCGAGGGACCCCCAACTGGAAAGTCCACAAAAAAACCTTCAAGAAACCATTCCACATGAAATGGAGGCTAACTGCCCAGTGAAATTGTCAAAATGGAGAACACCAAGCACAAGAGTCACCTACCACATGGATGGACTGTACTGTGTCATCACCAATCATCAGACATTTCTCTATGGGGGTCAGTCGTGTCCAATACCCTATCCAAATTTTTGCTTCATTCCACATGAGTACACTACTATTGGGAAAACTATAGTAACCCCATACCTGTGCTAACAAATGACTATATCATTGAGAATACCCCTAATGTCCCAGATCCTAGCACATACATACCCCATTTTGATGTAAAAATTGATACTTTGTCAGTAAACCTTCACAATCTGCTTGCAAGGAAGGATACCCATATAATTCAAATTAGTAATGATATGGTGAAAACCGAAGAAAGGTTAAATGAATTGTTACATGATGGGGATTTTAGCTTAGTCACCACTAGGACCTGGATGTAAATGGGTATAAAAGGGCTTCTTATATTACAATGTGGGATATTGATATTCATGACAGGCATGGTAATATATTTGAACAGACTTCTGAGGTGGCAGAGGGAGAAACTCAACATTTTAATGGAGATTAGACATAAACAATTACTCATTTAAGTGTGGCCTCGTCTCCTCTAGCTCAACGTGCCACAAGGGGTCATCTGTTGCCTTATAAAAAAAATGTTACGTCTAATCTCCACTAGCAACTAGGAATAAATGTACATATAAATATAATAATCGATATGATAAGATATGGTAGGGTGAGGGAAGAATTCCAGGAAAATGGTTAATTGGTTTCACAGTCTTGTCTGAAACTATCTATTCAACTGCCTCCATTTGATATTCAAAAAGGTAGACAAGTCGTCTTCTCTTTCCCCTTTGAATATCAAACGACCCAGGAAGAATAGCCACGAGACGTCAGACTGCATGGAGACGTCATTCATGGCCTTCCTGTGACTTAACTAGCCATTGTACAAGAGTCAGTGTTTGAAGTTAATGAAGACAGGAAGGAATTCCACTTGTCCATAAACTCTATTTACCCCTAAAATGAGTTAAGGAAACACCATATTTGGTCACAAGACCCAGAGCCAATCAGAGTTGGCCCCAGAGATATAAATTAAGTAAGCTGTAGCTAGTGAAATAGGAGGGAACATTCCGAACAGCACCTGGGCCCAGGGTATGCAAGGTAATATCCTCTCCCACGCACTTACCATATCTTAATCATAACTTGTACTGTGTGATATGTTTGTGTGATGTACTTAATTTGTGTTAGCAACTAACTTTTACTCCCTTATTCTAAATACTGTAAATGTATGCAGTCAAACTAATCTTTTACTCCCTTATTTTACATACTGTAAATGTATGCAGTGTATTAGATAGCTAATATCTTTTCTCTAATAAATGTGTGTTATGTTAAAGCTTCCACTCTGTCACAGAACTCTCATTAAACCGTATATCATATATGCGAGATATTAAATCTCAAATATAATATTTTAAAGGTAACAACGAGTAGGTTGAAAATGGAGGGGGATAGGGGGCACCCTTGCCTGGTACCATTAGTTATGGCAAAAGCAGAGGAGAGCATACCTGAGGTATAAACTTGTGCACAAGGGGAGGAATATAGTGCAAGGATTGCCGACAGGATGGGGCCGGAGAACCCAAATTTCTCCAATACCTGGGTCATATATCCCCAGTGTACCCTGTCGAACGCCTTCTCCGCATCCAGGGAAAGGAGCAGAGAAGGCGTCCGAGAGGCCCCGGCATGATGGACCAAGTCTATTACCCGTCTGGTCGCATCTGAGGACTGTCTACCCGAGGTGAACCCCGTTTGATCCGGATTAATCAGAGAGGGGAGGAGTGGGAGCAGTCTGGACGCTAAGACCTTGGCATACAGTTTCACGTCGGTGTTTAGTAAGGAGATGGGTCGAAAATTAGCAGGTGTGGTGGGTGCCTTCCCCGGCTTTGGGATGGTTACAATGAAAGCATTAAGCATTTCGCTTGGGAAGGAAGCAGAGAGCATTGCTTCAGAAAACACTTTGTTCAGCTCTGGGGCTAAGATGGAATCAAAGGCCTTATAGTAATAATTAGGAAGCCCGTCCGGGCCCGGGGACTTCCCCAGGGGGAGGGACTTGATAGCCCGCTTGATTTCACGTTCCGATATCGGCGCGTTAAGGGAGTCGAGTTGGGTGTGCGACAAGGCAGGTAGTGCCAAGTCAGCTAGAAAGGAGCGAATTGCCCCCTCTACTGGTTGAGGTGTAGAGGGGTCCTCTCGGAGGTTGTAGAGGGAGGAGTAAAATTCCGCGAACGAGTTCGCGATATCTTGAGGGTTGTAAATTTTGTTGCCGTCAGAATGCTTGACAAGGAAAGGGATAGTGGTTTTCACCTTTCGACTTTTCAGCCTCTGAGCCAGAAATTTGCCTGCCCGGTTACCAGACGCATAATGGGACAATTTCAGAGATTGGACATGTTTCTCGTATCGTTCGAGTAGCAGTCTCCTGAGATCCGCACGCACACTGTATAGCTTAGTAGCCGTTGAGATATCAGGAGTCTGCTTGTTCTGCGATTCTAAGGAAGCGATCTCAGTGAGTATGGAATCTAGTTTTTGTGCTCTCTGCTTCCTGACCTGTGCGCTGAGTTGTATCACAATACCCCTAATGTAGGCCTTATGGGCACACCAGACAGAAAATGGGTTAGTAACAGAACCAGCATTAACAGTGAAGAATTCTCGTAGATGAGAGGACAAATAGGTAACGTGAGCAGGTTGTTGAAGTAAATAGGAGTCCGCCCTCCAAATGAAGGGCGAGGTTACCAGGGCCCCCCCGTTCACCACCACCGACACTGGGGCGTGGTCCGACCACGTGATGTCGTGGATGGTGGACGAGGACACCTTCTGAAGTAAAAATGTGTCTACTAAAATAAAGTCAATACGTGAATAGGAGTTATGTCTGGAGGAATGAAAGGAGTAGTCTCTTTCGCTCGCATGTTGACATCTCCAGACATCAAACAGACCTTCAGCATGTATCAATGCGCCTAGCGCAGGTTGGTGGCGTTTGGAGTGGGAGGTAGAGTCCAATGTAAAGTCAACCGTCAGGTTGAAGTCTCTGCACACAATCAAAGCTCCTTTTCTCATGTTATTGATTCTGCAGAAAAGTTTCCTCAGAAAGCGGAGTTGGTGGGTGTTGGGTGCGTACAGATTGACCAGGGTGTATAACTTGTTGTTGAAGGTCCCAACCAGAACTAAGAACCTACCATCAGGGTCAATCAAAGAATCTTGTAGAGAGAAATTCACTGAGTCTCTGATTGCAATGGCAACACCCTTCCGTTTGTTTGGGGCGGATGCCAGAAAGACATGGGGGAACTTAACGTGGTGGAAGGGAGGTGCACCGGAGGCTTTCAGGTGGGTTTCCTGAAGACACAGGACATCTGAGCGCAATTTCAAAGCCTCCCTCCAGACAGAAGCTCTCTTAACTGGGTGGTTCAGACCCCGGACATTAAAGGAGGTAACTGACAGGGCCATGAGTGTGCATGTTAAAAGAATGGTAACAGTACCTTGCGGTGATGTATCCGGATTTCCAGATCAGCCGGTTCCAGGCGGTGGAAGCATACGGGGAGCAGGATGTCCTCACTGAAAAGAGTCCGGCGTCCATCTCAGGGGAAGGGAAAAAAGATGAAGGAGGTGTAAAAAGTAGGAGCAAAAGGGTCATAACAAAAACAAAGGGTAGCACAAGTAAAAAGGAGGATCCCAGCCGGGATCTGGATGCAGAGTAGCTGCACATATTGCAGGGAGGGGAAGTTCGTGGAGAAACAGGACTCCAACAGAGTCAGGGATTAACATGAAGAACAATAACAAACAGGATCCCCGAGGCAGAGGGGCTTTATGTTTTCTTCTTATTAGTACGTTTACGTGTCACCAGTGACCATTCGTCGTGGGCTTGAGCCCTGGGTACAGATGCGGACACCGTGTCCCCAGGGGGATGTTCAGGCAATATGTCCCATTTGCGGAGGAGGGCGAGTCCTTCTTCCAGGGACATGATAACGTTGGAGGTGCCGTCTTTGGTTACGATGAGTTTGGCCGGCTGGCCCCACTTGTATATAATGTTATGATTGCGGAGTGCTTTTGTGACAGGTAGAAGAGATCTGCGTCTCTGCATAGTATGTTGGGAGAGGTCTGCATACACTTGCAGGTTAGCATAGCGGTCAGACGACTGGGGGGTCTTGCGAAAGGCCAGCATGAATTGATCCTTGACATGATAGAAGTGCACCCGCATCAGTACATCTCTGGGTATATTGTCAGGGAGGTGCGCGGGTTTGGGCAGGCGGTGAATCCGGTCTACTACCAGTTCTGAATCAGGGACGGAGGGCAGGAATGACCCCATGAGCTCGCGGGCATATTGTTGAAGTTGGGCAGGCATGACAGTCTCAGGTACACCCCTTAATTTGACATTATTCCTTCGAGATCTGTCCTCGAGGTCTGCGACCTTTGCCCTAAGCCAGGCAACCTCATCCCCTTGGTCATTGTGAGAGTCTACTAGGGAATTGTATGAGGAAGCATATTCTCCCATTTTCTGCTCCACGTGGTCCACCCTGCCACCCAGCTCCCCTATTTCTGTCTTGAAGCCTCTCATACATTCCATCATGTCTGCATGGAGAGATGTGCGCAGGGAGACCAGCATATCTCTCAATGTGGTGTCTGACACAGGCATATTGGAGGTAGGGAAGGTGTTAATGGGGGCTGAGAGTTCACGAGTGTCCTCCATAGAGCCCTGCAAGGCACTGACCTGAGAGTCACATGTTGCGGCCAACAGCCGTGGCTTGGACTTTACTGGGCTGCAGGAGAGGGGGGTGGAAGCCCCTGGGGAGCGGCGCTGGGTCCCCTCTTTCGATCCCGGACTCGGCATTGAGATAGATGATCCGCCGGCGGAGGCCGGAGAGGCGCGGCCGGCGCCATCTTGGGACACGCTGCCAGTCCTGGGGGAGAAGAAATCCTCCAGCTTCGCCGGCTGAGCGGCGTTTTTTCGCTTCCTAGCCATCCTCGAGGGACGTGCGGGTCAGCGGGTGCTCTTTAGGGTGTTTCAGTACACCCCACGATGCCTCGGTATGCTGGATTCCCTGACGCTGAAGCGGAGCTCCTGAGCTAAGCGTCCATTCAGCTGCGCGGTAGCCACGCCCCCCTCAAATTAGTTTTTTAGCGCCCCCTGTTATCCATTCTATTTAGAATTTTTGGGGTGCAGCTCACTTAGTTGATATTTTATATCACCTTATTCACACTTTATTTTGGCGTGAGATCCTTACCCTAGAAATAACTTTAACCAAAAGTTTCCTGTAGTTGCATCTGTGCACAACAGTCAGAAGTAATTCTTGACCAATCCTCTTTACAGAACTGTTTCAGGTCAGGAATATTCTTGGGATGTCTGGTGTGAATCGCTTTCTTGAGGTCATGCCACAGCATCTCAATCGGGGTGAGGTCAGGACTCTGTCTGGGCCACTCCAGAAAGCGTATTTTCTTCTGTTTAGGCCATTCTGTTGTTGATTTACTTCTATGATTTTGGTCGTTGTCCTGTTGCAACACCCATCTTCTGTTGAGCTTCAGCTGGTGGACAGATGGCCTTAAGTTCTCCTGCAAAATGTCTTGATAAACTTGGGAATTCATTTTTCCTTCGATGATAGCCATCTTTCCAGGCCCTGACACAGAAAAGCAGCCCCAAACCATGATGCCCCCACCACCATACTTCACAGTTGGGATGAGGTTTCGATGTTGGTGTGCTGTGCCTCTTTTTCTCCACACATAGGGGCTGATTTACCAAGCCTGTGCGCCATGACTCACGGCGCACAAGCAGGAGTAAATGTGTTTTTGACATTTACAAAAGAGACACGCTGCAAGCGCAGTGTGTTTTCTCATTTACTAAACTGCCTAATGCGCCCAGGACAGGGCGCACGGCACACCAGTACAGAGCTGGCGTACGGCATTTAGTAATGTAAATATCAGGGATTTGGGTGGGAGTTTATGAGGGGAGGGAGGGGGTGATGCAGGGGAAGTGTAGTGACATGTGTTTGAACGTGTGTGATGGGCCGAATTGAAAATGAAAGTGACTTTTGAGAACCGATCCCCATGTGCTTGCAAAGTACGCCTGAACCTCGGGAGGTTCATTTGCATACTGGGCATGCGCAGAGGGAAAAATCAGGGCTTCCCGTGCGCCTCTTCAGTACGCCGAGAAATTTTTGGTAAATACCAAGCGGCGTAGCAGTGTTTGCGCTGCGTGAAGCAGCGCACGGCAATCTCCGAGCTGTTCTCGGGCTGCGCTGACACTAAAGGGGAACTCCGCGCCAAATTTCAAATTTGAAACCGGCGCGGGTTCCCTCCAGGGGTAAAATAGGCTCTTCGGCTTGGTCCGGAACGTGAGGGGTTAACCCAAGCCAAAAACGGCGTGGGTCCCCCCCCAGATCCGTACCAAGCCTCATCCCAGGCATGCAGTCTGGCCGGACAGGAATGGGGGTGGGGACGAGCGAGCGCACCCCCCCTCCTGAGCCGTACCAGATCGCATGCCCACGACATGGGGGAGTGTGCACTTTGGGGGAGGGGGGCACTGCCCCCCCTCCCCCAAAGCACTCTTGTCCCCATGTCGAAAGGGACAAGAGCCTCTTCCCGACAACCCTGGCCGTTGGTTGTCGGGGTATGCGGGCGGGAGCCAATCAGAATCTGGGAGCCCCTTTAATATTTAATAAGGCGGCCCCCAGATTCCAGCCCCCCACCCTATGTGAATGAGTATGGGGTACATCGTACCCCTACCCATTCACCTGGTGGAAAAAGTGTAAACACAAATAAACCACACAGAATAAAATAATTTATTAGTCAGCTCCGGGGGTCTTCCGCCAACCCACCCTGGTCTTTGCCGCCGCCGTTTTCCGCCGCGGCCCCCTTCACCATGAAGCTCCCGTGCTTATGTGGGAGGGCAGCGGGCTTCGATGTTTTCTGCCGGGGTGAGGGTCGCACATCCCACTCCGGTCTTCGCCGTCGTCTTCCGCCGCCGCCCCCTTCACCACGAAGCTCCCGTGCTTGTGGGGGAGGGCAGCGGGCTTCAATGCTTTCTGCCTGGCCCCTCAGCTGGGGCCAGGGCTTCTCTCCGCTGTCCTTCCATTGGATGTTGACACGACGAGGTCCGGCGCTGAAATGCCGACAGAGCGGTGGGCACCGTCTTATATTGGCATAGGGCGTGGGCGTGGTGATGCCACCATGTGACCTTAACCCATGTGACATCACATTCCCATCATGCCCAGTGTTGTCAGACAGGGGTGGAAAGTAGAATGTGACAACATTTGTGAGGTGTCTTTACCCTATCAGGGGTGCAGGCATCCCCAAAACAAACACAAAAATTGTTTAGTTAACATTGGTTGGTGTTTGTGGGGGTTCCTAACACACATTCATACATATTAGCAACGCTGGATCCTGGCCTGGTTATATTTTCTTAAGCCTCTCAATAAAATTATCTGAAATTTGGGGTTAAACTGGAACTATAAAAACACTTTTGTTTTCTTTCATTTTGGATAGAGTTGGGGGGGAAGGGTTATAAGCCCTGTCAGTTTATTTTGTATTATCCCTGTCCGTTTGGGGAGATTGTCCCTCACTTCCTGCCCCATAGCCAAACAGGAAGTGATAGAAAAACTAGGCAAATTAAGGGACTCCTGTGCCCCCCCCCCCACAGAACTTGTGTGTGTCCCCTGAAAATTCCTGGGCGGGTCATAAAAAAACAGGGTGTGGCCTTGACAGGAAGGGTGGGTCATTTTTCTATTAGGGGGTGCCGAAATTTGGTCAGGCCTAGGGCAGCACAAAACCTAAATATCCTACTGCATATTAGGGCTTATTTAGACAGGATCCAATTTACAGCATGTTTTTAGATTGTGGGAGGAAGCCCACGCAGGCACACGGAGAACATGCAAACTCCAGGCAGATGGTGTCACAGGCGGGATTCGAACCAGCAACTCTTTTGCTGCTAGGTGAATGTGCTATACACTACACCACTGTGCTGAACCAACATGATTGCAGCTGAAAGCATGAGATCAGTGTTTTTTGTTTTTTTTCCAATTCCATGCTTTCCAGCCTGGAGGACAGATGTGGGGTCTTATTGACCCCACCTCTCTCCATAAAGGGGACCTGTCACACACTAGTCCTATTACAATTTGCCCTTGTCCCTAGTAGCTCGCACTCAGAAGCGAACACGCATGCAAGTCCCACCCACATATGTAAACACCCTTCAAACCCCACATGTGAGGTATCATAGCGTGCGTTAGAGTGAGAGCAATAATTTTAGCACTAGACCTCCTCTGTAACTCAAAAATGGTAACCTGAAAAAAAGTCAACCGTCGCCTATGGAGATTTTTAATAACGAAGTTTAGCGCCATTCCATGAGTGTGCGCAATATGAAAGCGTGACAAGTTATGTATCTATTTACTCGGTGTAACATCATCTTTCACATTATCCCTAAAAATTGGCCTAGCTTTACTGCTTTGTTATTTTGTCATTCATATAACAGCTTTTTTTTTTTAAGCCATTTTTGGCGCAAATACCGTTGGAAATTTGTAAGAAAAAATGCCCGCCACTTTATTCCCTAGGGTGTTTGTTAATAAAATATATCTAATGTTTGGGGGTCCTGAGTAATTTTCAAGGAAGAAAATATAATTGTTACATGAAGGAGAGAAGTGCCAGAATAGGCGCGGTATGGAAGTGGTTAAAGTGCAACAATAAAAGTGAAATATTCCTTTAAATTTCGTACCATGGGGGGGTGTAATCAGGGCCGCCATCAGGAATTATGGGGCCCCTTACACAGCTTCAGGCATGGGCTGGTGCAGAGAACCGGGGGGCGGGGGGTTCCTTTACAAAAAAATAAATATAGAAAAATAAATTTTAAAAAAAGGGTGGTAGCCATCCGGTGGCCCTGGGGCCCACTGGGCCCTTTAATAAAAATAAACCTCTGGGCCCTTTAATGAAAAAAAAAAAAAATATATATATATATATATATATATATATATATAAAATATATATATATCTCAAAAAAAAAAAAACAAGGAGGTTGCCTGGGGACCTCTGGGCCCTTTAATTAAAAAATAACTAAAAAAATATCGAAACAAAAATAACATGGGGTGGGAGCTGTGGTGGCTCAACGTGATTGGCACTGCGCTGACAAGCCGTTCACCTCTGCAGCCAAGGGTTCGGATCCCGGTCTCGGCTACATGTGAATTGAGTTTGGTGGTCCCAGCCCGGCTCCCGATGGGTGTGCTATGCAAGGTACGCCTGTGCTTAGTATGCCCACCCCCCCAAAAAAAACACCATGCTTGCACGCACACAAAATTTTTTTAACACACACGCGCTTTGGCCATGAGGTCTCCTAAAATAAAGAGAGGCGAAGGACCTACGGGGCTGGCTGGGTGGGCTAGACTCCCTCATAGGGGTAGTCCCTCTGCCCCGTTGGGGCCCCAGTCGGTCTCCCAAGTGGAGCAGGTAGGGCGGGGTGAGTGGGAGGCCCCCCCTCACACCCGCCATTGCCACCGGGGGCATGGAGAAGGATGGCGATTGCCTCCGGGGGGCAAAAAAAAATAGAAAAATATATCATTTTTTTTATTTATTTTTAAAAAAAGGGGGGTTGTGATCTGGAGCCCTGGGGATCTCTGGGCCACTGGGGACCTCCAGACCCCTAAAAAAAAACATTGGCCCTTTAATAAAAAAAAATATCTTTTAAAAAAAAATGAAAAAATGGGGAGTTGCCACCCGGTTCCCTGGGGGCCTCTGGGCCCCTGGGGACTTCCGGACTGCTAAAAAAAAATACAAAAAATTGGCCCTTTAATAATAATAAAAAAATATATAAAAAAATATAAAAAAAAAAAAGAGGGGGGTTACCTTCTGGGGCCCTGGGGGCCTCCAGGCATCTGGGCCCCTCCAGACCCCTGGGCCCCTTACAGGTGTACTGCCTGTACCCCCCTGATGGCGGCCCTGGGTATAATGTCAGAATGTGAAAAGTGACATTTTGAAGGAAAAAAGCCGTTTAAAACTGACTCGCGGCAATAATGAATTGTCGGCTCCCGGCAATTGCAGGAGAATTCATTCATAAAAAACACGAAAAAAAAAGCGTGGGGGTCCCCCCAAATTCAATAACCAGACCCTTTAGGTTTGGTATGGATATTAAGGGGAACCCCGCCGTCAATTTAAAAAAAAAATGACGTGGGTTCCCCCCCAAATATCCATAACCAGACCCTTCAGGTCTGGTGTGGAATTTAAGGGGAACTCCACCCCAAATTTTAAAAACAAATGGCGTGGAGTTCCCCCTAAAATCCACACCAGACCCCTTATCCGAGCACGCTGACCTGGCCGGCCGCAGAAAAGAGGGGGGACAGAGCGCGGCCCCCCTCCCCTCTCCTGAACCACACCAGGCCACATGCCCTCAACATTGGGAGGGTGCTTTGGGGTGCCCCCCAAAACACCTTGTCCCCATGTTGATGGGGACAAGGGTCTCTTCCCCACAACCCTTGCCCGGTGGTTGTGGGGGTCTGCAGGCAGGAGGCTTATCAAAATCTGGAAGACCCCTTTAACAAAGGGGCCCCCCAGATCCCGCCCCCCCCCTGTGTAAAATGGTAATGGAGTACATTGTACCTCTACCATTTCACCAAAAAAAAATGTCAAGGGTAAAAAAAGACAAGAGCCGGTTTTTGACAACTCCTTTATTATCTTCTTTCTTCTTCTTTTCTTCTTTCCTTCGGGTTTCTTCCTCCATCTTCTTCTTCTTCCTCTGCTTCTGTCTTGGGTCTTCTATTCCCGCATCTTGACCGGCGTCTTGTTCCATCTTCCTCTCCTTCCGCTGTCCTTCTCGTCCGCATCTTCTTCTGGTTCTTCTTCGCCAGAGGCGCCGCTTCCAATTGAATTGCCCACTGTGTGCCGGACCACGCCCCCTCTGATGCCACGGGCAAACTCTTAGGAAAGTCCCTGTGTGGTGCCTGTGTGTCAGAGGGGGGCGTGGTCACATGTCAGAGGGCGGGCAATTCAATTGGAAGCTTGTGCGCGGCTTCTTCTTCATCGGAGGCGCCGCTTCCAATTGAATTGCCCGCCGTCTGACGCTGATGTGACCACGCCCCCCTCTGACGCACATGCACCACACAGGGACTTTCCTAAGAGTTTGCCCATGGCGTCAGAGGGGGGGCGTGGTCCGGCACACAGCGGGCAATTCAATTGGAAGCGGCGCCTCCGGCGAAGAAGAACAAGAAAAAGAAGATGCGGACGAGAAGGACAGCGGAAGGAGAGGAAGATGGAACAAGACGCCGGTCAAGATGCGGCACTACAAGACCCAAGAAAGAAGCAGAGGAAGAAGAAGAAGATGGAGGAAGAAACCCGAAGGAAAGAAGAAAAGAAGAAGAATGAAGATAATAAAGGAGTTGTCAAAAACCGGCTGTCTTTTTTTACCCTTGACACTTTTTTTTTTGGTGAAATGGTAGAGGTACAATGTACTACATTACCATTTCACACAGGGGGGGGCGGGATCGGGGGGCCCCTTTGTTAAAGGGGTCTTCCAGATTTCGATAAGCCCCCTGCCCGCAAACCCCCACAACCACTGGCCAAGGGTTGTGGGGAAGAGACCCTTGTCCTCATCAACATGGGGACAAGGGGCCAGATTCAGGCAGAGCAGAGCATCTTTGCTCTGGAGTAACGCATCTCATTTGCGTTACGCTGCTGAAATTTTAGGAGCAAGTGCTGTTATTCAGGAAGCACTTGCTCCTAAAGTTGCGGCAGCGCATCGCAAATGAGCCGGCGGAATTCAAATTGGGCGGGTACGGGGCGTGTAGTATTCTAACTAAGCGCGATCCCGCCGCCAACATACTGCGCATGCGTCGAGTGTCCAAACATCCCCGTGCGCATGCTCCAAATTCTGTGAATGAACGTCAATGATAGACATGTGCATACGTTGTCGTTAGAATGCATTTTCGTCCGAAAATCTGTTTTTTTCGTTATCGTATTAACAAACGATAACGAAAGTGCAAGAAACGAAAACCGAAAGATCCGACATAAAAAATGCTTTATTTTCGTTTTCGTTGCGGTAAAAATTTGATATAGAGAGATTCGACATTATAGGGAAAAGATTTGACATCATAGAGAAAAATTCGACACTATAGAAATAATAGATTCGACATTTCAGAGAATAGATTTCGATTTATGAGACGTAAAGATTAGACGTTCCGCGAATATTCTTTGATCATTCACCAGCAACCAAAAAGATTCGACGCCCCGTCGAATGTTTTTTTTTTTTTTTTTGCCCATTCGACAGAAACCAAGTATTATTGGATTTTCGGACGAAAGCTATTCCCCAAACGAAAAACTAAATAAATCAAAACGATTTTCGGGAGTAACTAAATAAATTTATTTTCCAAACGAAAACGAAAAAACGAAACAAAATATTCCAGTCTGCACATGTCTAGTCAATGACGTCACATTCCCATTCATGAACTTTTTACGCAAGCGACGTGATTTTTTTTTTCCCGACGCGATGACGACGCCTATACCTAACATAGGATACTCCAACCCCATGTAGGTATATCTATGCGCCGCGTATCCCGTCCGGAAACGTCGTACCGTCATTGCGTCACGCCGGAATTCGATCGTGAATTGCCGATTTCCGCTCATTAACATATTTTTTGAGCGTAAATCGGCGGGAACGCCCCGGCGCCATTTTTAAGTTGAAGTAACGATGCGATGGCGAAACTCAGTTACGCTGCTCGCATCGGAGCTTCAACCCGGCGTTTCTTGTTTTCTGGTTACAGAAAACAGAAACGCCGGCTCAAAGTCACAGTTAGGCTGGCGGATCACTGGATCCGCCAGCCTAACTGTTCCTGAATCTGGCCCAAGGTATTTTGGGGGGCACCCCAAAGCACCCTCCCAATGTTGAGGGCATGTGGCCTGGTGCGGTTCAGGAGAGGGGGGGCGCTCTGTCCCCCCCTCTTTTCTGCGGCCGGCCAGGTCAACGTGCTCGGATAAGGGGTCTGGTGTGGATTTTAGGGGGGACTCCACGCCATTTAAAAAAAAAATTTGGGGTGGCGTTCCCCTTAATTCCACACCAGACCTGAAGGGTCTGGTTATGGATATTTGGGGGGAAACCCACGTCATTTTTTTTTTAAATTGACGGCGGGTTCCCCTTAATATCCATACCAGACCTAAAGGGTCTGGTTATTGAATTTGGGGGGACCCCCACGCTTTTTCGTGTTTTTTTATGAATGAATTCTCCTGCAATTGCCGGGAGCCGACAATTCATTATAGCCACGAGTCAGTTTTAAACAGCTTTTTTTCTTTGGAGAATGTCAGTTTGTGCAGGGACAGTTCTAACCACGGGAAAAGTGTGCTTTTTCACATGCTGACTTTATAGCCCCCCATAGTACGAAATTTAAAGGAATATTTCACTTTTATTGTTGCACTTTTAGCAGTATTAAAATCACTGCTCCCGAAAAAACGGCCGTTTTAAAAAATAAAAAAAGCATTGATACATGTCCCCTGGGGCAGGACTGAGGTCCCCAACACACATTTTAGGACAAAACTTGCAGATTAGCCTTTAAAATTAACACTTAAGATTTCCCCCATAGACTTATACAGGGAGTTTGGCGGCGGCTTTACTTATCAACTGCATTGCGCCCGCTGCTACACCGGTTTATGTGCCTAATTAAGGCTTCATGCGCCTAATTAAGGCTTCATCCAGCGCACTAATTAAGGCATGTACCGGCACAGCGCAGGCACAATGGTAAATCAGCCGCATAGTGTTGTGTGTTTCTTCCAAACAACTCAACTTTGGTTTCATCTGTCCACAGAATATTTTGCCAGTACTGCTGTGGAACATCCAGGTGCTCTTGTGCAAACTGTAAATGTGCAGCAATGTTTTTTTTGGACGGCAGTGGCTTCCTCTGTGGTATAGTCCAGTGAAATCCATTCTTGTTTAGTGTTTTACGTATCGTAGATTTGCTAACAGGGATGTTAGCATATGCCAGAGACTTTTGTAAGTCTTTAGCTGACACTCTAGGATTCTTCTTCACCTCACAGTCTGTGCTGTGCTCTTGCAGTCATCTTTACAGGACGGCCACTACTAGGGAGAGTAGCAGCAGTGCTGAACTTTCTCCATTTAGGCCGCGTACACACGATGAGACATGTCCGCTCAAACATGTCCGACGGACCGTTTCCAGCGGACATGTCTCATCGGATTTTGGTCCGATGGCGTGTACACACCATCGGATGAAAAACCCCTTGGACTGAGGATGCGGTGACGTGGCGGTGACGTTGACACTGCCACGTCACCACTCCAGGAAGTAAATACTTCCACGCATGCGTCGAATCCATTTGACGCATGCGCGGAGATTTCTGTCCGCTGGTTAGTGTACTAACCAGCGGACATATCCGACGCACATGTCTCCGGCGGACAAATTTCAAAGCATGCTTTGAAATTTGTCAGCTGGGAAAACATGTCCGCTAGCCCGTACACACGATCGGATATGTCCGCTGAAACGGTCAGTCGGACCAGTTTCAGCAGATATATTCGATCGTGTGTACGCGGCCTAATAGACAATTTGTCTTACCGTGGACTGATGAACAGCAAGGCTTTGGGGATACTTTTATAACCCTTTTTAGCTTTATGCAAGTCAACAATTCTTAATAGTAGGTCTTCTGAGAGCTCTTTTGTGCAAGGCATCATTCACATCAGGCAATGCTTCTTGTGAAAAGCAAACCCAAAACTGGTGTGTGTTTTTTATAGGGCAGAGCAGCTGTAACTAACACCTCCAATCTCATCTCATTGATTGGAGTGAGGTGTCAGCCAACAGGAGTCCAATTATCTCTTGGAGATGCCATTAGTCTAGGGGTTTATATACTTTTTCCACCTGCACTGTGAATGTTTACATGGTGTGTTCAATAAAAAACATGGTAACATTTTATTGTTTGTGTGTTATTAGTTTAAGCAGACTGTGATTGTCTATTGTTGTGACTTAGATTTGTGCAGAAATCCATATCATTCCAAAAGGGTTCACATACTTTTTATTGCAACTGTATTGCTATCATAGGGGATATTTACATTCTGTGAGAACAGTAAAAATTATCAAAAAATGAATAAAAAATGAAAGGAACAGTTTAAAAAAAAACATTAAAAAATTAATAAAAAAACCCTTGTTAAGGCTTTTAAAAATGTATCTAGTTTGTCGCCACTGCACATTTTTTTGCGCAATTTTAAAGCATGTATCCATGTATTTGGTATCCATGTCCTCTTCCTAAGGTCATCTTTTTTACTTCATTAAACATTTGGGCAATATAGTGTGTTTTAGTGCATTAAAAATAAGTGTGTTTTTAATCAAATAATGTGTTTGAAAATCGCTGTGCAAATACTGTGTGCAAAAAAAATGCAACACCCACCATTTTAATATGTAGGGCCTTTGCTTTAAAAAAAATATATAATGTTTGGGGGTTCAAAGTAACAATTTTTTTTTTCATGTAAACAAAAAGTGTCAGAAAGGGCTTTGTCTTCAAGTGGTTAGAAGAGTCGGTGATATGTGACATAAGCTTCTAAATGTTGTGCATAAAATGTCAGGACGGTTCAAAACCTCCCCAAATTACCCCATTTGGAAAGAATACACTTCAAGCTATTTGCTGAGAGGCATGTTGAGTCCATGGAATATTTTCTATTTTAACACAAGTTTCTGGAATGTTTTTTTTTTTTTTTTGCAGAAAGTTATCACTAAATGATATATTGCTCAAACATGCCATGGGCATATGTGACATTACACCCCAAAATACATTCTGTTGCTTCTCTTCTATCTTCTTACTTTTTGGGAGCCTAGCCACGTACGGGAACCCAAAAACCAAGCACGGCCTTCAGGCTTTCTAAAATAAAATAAAACATTGATTTTACTGCCTATCGCAGTTTTGGAGGTCATGCAATGCCCAGATGCCCCCCCCCCCAAATGACCCTATCTTGGAAAGTAGACACCCCAAGCTTTTTGCTGAGAGGTATAATTCTGGGGTGTAATTTCAAATATGCCCATGGCATGTTTGAGCAATATATCATTTAGTGTTAACTTTGTGCAAAAAAAAAAAAGTTTGTCATTTTCCCTCAACTTGTGGCAAAAAATAAAATACCGTATTTGCCGGCATATAAGACGACTGGGCGTATAAGATGACCCCCTAATTTTCAGATAAATGTTGGTTTTGGGATATACTCGCTGTATAAGACGACCCCTTTCCTACTAGTCATGCCTCGCCTCACTGTGCCATTACATGCCTTACTGTGCCATTACATGCCAGACGGTGCCACCATTACATGCTAGACTGTGCCACTACATGCCTCACTGTGCCCCATTACATGCCAGACTCACTGTGCCCCATTACATGCCAGACTTACTGTGGCCCATTACAAGCCAGACTCACTGTGCCCCATTACATGCCTCACTGTGCCACTACATGCCTCACTGTGCCATTACATGCCAGACTCACTGTGCCCCATTAAATGCCTCACTGTGCCACTACATGCCAGACTCACTGTGCCCCATTAAATTGTCTCACGGTGCCACTACATGCCAGATTCGCTGTTCCCTTATGACATGCCTCACTGTGTCTTGACGATCCCTTACCTTATCCTAAGACATGCAGAATCGCGGCCGTCCATTTTTTTCAAAAGCTGTACCTCCTCCTTCTTCTGTTCCGTGATAGGCGGAACACTCAGCTTCCCAGAAGACACTGTGTTCAGTGTGCGTGTGAGTCTGTGTGGGTGTGAGTGTGTCTCCATCTCAAAGCACAAGCTTTATATACGTTACATATGAACATCATCACCTCACAGAAAGTTAGAACCTTGTATGGCACACATTAATTTCTGCTAACCTAAGCAATATGTCAGGGCTCAAAATTTCAAGTCCTGAGCTACTAGCCAGGCCTCAAGAGTTACTCACCACCAGTTGCCCCACCTAATTCATACACGGCCCTGCGCCTAATTGAACCCGTAAACATGCCCTCGTAGATTATCTCATGGAATGACACTGTTAAATGTTTTATGCAGAATCAAGTTACATAATTAAATATTACCAACAACAACTTTAACAAAATGGGACAGGGCACTGGGGGCAGACCAGAGGGACAGGGCACTGGGGGCAGACCAGAGGGATAGGGCACTGGGGGAAGACCAGAGGGATAGGGCACTAGAACTGGGTCTCTTCCCCATTCTCTTGCTGTCTCCTCTGCAACTCCCATCCATCCTCTCTCTCTCTCCCTCTCCTATTTATCTCATCAACAGGAGCCTGTGTGTGCGGCTCCACACTTGCCTGTCCCCACTTCCCCCTTTTATTTAGGCTGGCAGTGAGGCGAGGAGCTGCAGCACAGTGGGAGGGAGTACAATCCAGCGCTGAGATCTACACAACTGCACAGCCATTGACACGATAGCACAGTACACACTGACACCGCACAGCACACATTGAGACCAATCTGTTCACAGTGCTCAGGCTGAACTGTTGGACACTTAGAGCACAAGGAGAAGAAAACTGCACAAACTGGAAGGCTGCCGCTCTCATGTCAGGGCAAC
The DNA here is from genome assembly GCA_029574335.1 of Rana kukunoris. Taxonomy (NCBI): domain Eukaryota; kingdom Metazoa; phylum Chordata; class Amphibia; order Anura; family Ranidae; genus Rana; species Rana kukunoris. The sequence continues at coordinate 390,956,995 of CM056049.1, forward strand.
TTTAAGTGAGCTACATCGGTCGGGGGGAGGGGGGCAGGCTCAGAGAGGCCATACTGTTAGGTCCCATGGCTTAATAAGAATTGTAAGGAGAGCTCCTGTGTACTGCTCTGCCTGTGCGTGGCTCACCAGACTACTTTTCCCGAGCATGCGCCTTTCCTCTTCGGCCGCCAATCTCATATGGAGTCTCTGTGTAGGCACAGATTGGAGGGAGATTGGTCATACAGCCCTGTCATCACTCGCCCCCAGCTTAAATCCACTCGCCAAATGCTAGTAGGCGAGTGGAAATTTTGAGGGCTGCAATATGTTATACCAAAAGAAGATATTAGCTCAGAGAGTCATATGGAGTTTGATTGACAAGCCCACATGTAACACTCTTAAAGTAATGTGCTGATCATGTAATGTCACACATATTACCAACTATAACTATAATAAAGTAACTATATACTAATACATGGGATATAAATTGATTACAATTGCCCTTTGGTGGTAATTAGACATGTGCATTCGTTTTCGTTAGAATGCATTTTCGTCCGAAAATCTGTTTTTTTCGTTATCGTTTTAACAAACGATAACGAAAGCGCAAGAAACGAAAACCGAAAGATCCGACTAAAAAAAATGCTTTATTTTCGTTGTGGTAAAAATTCGATATAGAGAGATTCGACATTATAGAGAAAAGATTCGACATTATAGGGAAAAGATTCAACATTATAGAGAAAAGATTCGACATTATAGGGAAAAGATTCGACACTATAGAAATAATAGAATCGACATTACAGAGATTAGATTTCGATTTATGAGAAAATAGATTCCACATTATTACTAGTCATACAACATTAGAATTCTTGTAGGCGGAATATTCGAACGGAAATGTACGATTCGACGTAAAGATTCGACGTTCCGTCGAATATTCTTTTGACCATTCGACAGAAACCAAGTATTATTGGATTTTCGGATGAAAGCTATTCCCCAACGAAAAACAAAATAAATCAAAACGATTTTCGGGAGTAACTAAATAAATGTATTTTCCAAACGAAAACGAAAAAACGAAACAAAATATTCCAGTCTGCACATGTCTAGTGGTAATCAACACCATTAATAACAATTGTGCCACATCCTAATAATGAGTAGATTGAGAATAAATATGGAAAAAATGTACTTTGTAGGCACGTATATAAAATATAACAATATTTTTTAACCACTTGCCTACTGTGCACCTACACCCCCTTCCTGCCCAGACAAAATTTTAGCTTCCGGCACTGCGTCGCTTTAACTGACAATTGCGCGGTCGTGCGATGTGGCTCCCAAACAAAATTGACGTCCTTTTTATTTTCTGACATTCTTTCTGACGTCCTTTCTTTTGGTGGTATTTGATCGCCTGTGCGGTTTTTATTTTTTGCGCTATAAACAAAAAAAGAGCGACAATTTTGAAAAAAGACACAATATTTTTTGTTTTTTTGCTCTAATAAATATCCCATTAAAAAAAAAAAAAAAAAACATTTTTTATCTCAGTCTAGGCCGATATGTATTCTTCTACATATTTTTGGTAAAAAAAAAAAAAAATCGCAATAACCGTATAGTGACTGGTTTGCGCAAAATTTATATTGCCTACAAAATAGGGGACTTAATTATGATTTTTTTTTTATTTATTTTTTACTAGAAATGGCGGCGATCTGTGATTTTTTTTCGGGACGGGGACATTATAGTGGACACATCGGACACTTTTGACACATTTTTGGGACCATTTACATTTATACAGTGAACAATGCTATAAATATGCATTGATTACTGTATAAATGTAACTGGCAGGGAAGGGGTTAACCACTAGGGGGCGGGGAAAGGGGTTAAATGTTTCTCCTACATTGTGTTTTACCTGTGGGGGGAGGGGACTGACTGGGGGAGGTGACCGATTGTGTCCCTATGTACTAGGGACACAGCATCGGTCTCCTCTCTCCCTGACAGGGATGTGGAGCTCTGTGTTTACACACAGAGCTCCACGTCCCAATCGGCAATCGGTGTTCTAAGTGACGCGACGGGTGCGCGCGTGCGCCCCTAGCAGCTTAAAGTGACAGGACTACATATGACGTCCTGTCAGGACAATAGGGTATCCCGCCCGCCGTCATTTGATGGCGGGCGGGTATCAAGTGGTTAATGTTTCACAATTGTGATATGTTAGTAGACAACTGTATCTAAAAATAGAATACAAAAAGTGGAAAATATATAATACAATTAACTGGTCGCGTGGTAAATCCCAGGGAGACAAATTCAATATTAATGTGATCAACTTGCTGCGATGGTGTCTATAAAATAGATGCCCACACTAAGTAGGGAAATCTCCTTGTATATATCCCACGAGATCCATAGAAGGAATAAAATCATGGATCCTGTGGAATATATACCAAGGAGTTTTCCCTACTTAGTGTGGTGATCAATTTTATAGACACCATCTTAGCAAGTTGATCACATTAATATCTAATTTGTCTCCCTGGGATTTACCACGCGACCAGTTTATTGTATTATATATTTTCCACTTTTTGTATTCTATTTTTAGATACAGTTGTCTACTAACATATCACAATTGTGAAACATTAACCACTTGATACCCGCCCGCCATCAAATGACGGCGGGCGGGATACCCTATTGTCCTGACAGGACGTCATATGTAGTCCTGTCACTTTAAGCTGCTAGGGGCGCACGCGCGCACCCGTCGCGTCACTTAGAACACCGATTGCCGATTGGGACGTGGAGCTCTGTGTGTAAACACAGAGCTCCACATCCCTGTCAGGGAGAGAGGAGACCGATGCTGATACATAGGGACACAATCGGTCACCTCCCCCAGTCAGTCCCCTCCCCCCACAGTTAAAACACAATGTAGGAGAAACATTTAACCCTACTTAGTGTGGTGATCAATTTTATAGACACCATCTTAGCAAGTTGATCACATTAATATTGAATTTGTCTCCCTGGGATTTACCACGCGACCAGTTAATTGTATTATATATTTTCCACTTTTTGTATTCTATTTTTAGATACAGTTGTCTACTAACATATCACAATTGTGAAACATTAAAAACTATTGTTATATTTTATATACGTGCCTACAAAGTCAATTTTTTCCATATTTATTCATAATCTACTCATTATTAGGATGTAGCACAATTGTTATTAAAAGTAAAATTTTCCATATGTGTTCTCTATATACTAATACATATTAATATGACTGCGACTACACTAAACTAACTTAACAAGATATAAACAGATATATATTATTCCTCTGACTACATAAATACTGATCTATTTTTGCCTTCTCGTGACATTCTACACCAAGATACCTTATATGTCATACTCAAATTGACTATGTTACGTGTCTTCATCTGCCTACGTCACCCCCCAGATGAAGACACGTGACATGTCGTAACACTTAGGGAGAGGACAGACGTACAGCAGGAGTGACGTAGGCAGGCGAGTCAGACGCAAGTCAGACGCCGTTGTTTTGTTTTATCAGTTTTTACTATTGTAAGCTCAGGTTTTTCCCTAATAAACTTCCCCCCTGATTTTTATACTACACCATTAGAGGTTCTTTTTGTTCTCTCTCCCCTTCTCCCTGGCGCTGAGTGCCCTTAAGAATTGACTTTACTGGCGCGATAGCACCTAAGAGGAGAGACAGGTCTGAGAGGTTGGAGAGGTACATCTGAACTAAGACAGAAGGGAAGGTTCGGTGGCTGCAAGGAGGAGGATTATACCTAAGATATCCCAACGCTTCATACCCCTCTTTATGAGGTGAGAGTTCTGAGAGCCTTTTGAGGAATGACACCATCTACCCCCCTTTTAGAGTCACATCAATATCTACATAGAAGTCACCCGTTTCCACCTACTTCTATTTGCATTTGGCTCTGCCTGGCAGCTGTTTATATACATTGGACACTCTTTCACATATCTGTGTGTGTTTTTTCACCTTATTCACTTATTTGTGATTTTCACTTTGCGTATTTACTGTAATTTTTGGCTTGTTTTATATATTGTTTGTGCAACACCCCTCTTCATATATATTTCCTTTTGTGTACTGTAAACACTATTAGGTGTTGCTGCATTAATTTATTTAATTTGTTTACTTTTTGGTCAATACATTATTCACATATAGTAGCGCGAAGGTTACCATTTAATAAATTATTAAATATATTCAGAACCATTCATATCATAATTATGCATCGTTGTATCAAATGATCGAGAACAGAACTGATGCAATAATATATTTCCATATTTGTGATCAAATAATATTTTAGACAGAATCTGTTCCTTTGCCTGATAGAAATGAATGCGGAGGAGCAAATCCCTCGGGACCGTATCCGCTAGGTGCCGTGGTTTAGGAATCCTATGGATGCGATCATTTGTTAGCTCAATGGAGGACAGCTCCGGTAGCAAAGTAGAGAACAGGGTAGATGCAAATGTACGGAGGTCCGCAGGGAGGACAGTCTCTGGGACACCCCTAATTTTAATGTTGTTGCGTCTGGGCCTGTCTTCCAGGTCTGCGAGCTTTGATTTAATCCAGTTAGTGTCCTCCTTCTGGGCCTTACAGCTATCCACAAGGTCATTTACAGTGTCAGTACACTCCTCCATCTTTTCCTCTATGTATAACACCATGTCCCCCATATGCTGCATATCAGTTGAAAATGTCTGCATCAGGAAGGACAAGTTGGTCATTAGTGATGACTGTAGTAACAGCAACATATCTTTCATCATAGTGTCTAGGACAGGCTGTCCTGTCATGGGGAAGGCCGCAATGGAGGATTGTAATGAAGATTTGGCGTCAGGGTTGTGAAGTGCAGTACTCACATTTCCGGCGCTTTCGCCGGGCTCCGTGTGCCGGGGGACATCGGAGGGAATCCATCATGAGGCAGACATGTTGATTCGCCCTCCATATCACCTGGATCACTGCTGGGAAGATCACTGCGTCCGCCTCGCAGCTCCATCGGCACCATCTTGGATGAGTCCCCGCCGTGCGGGCTAGAACGAGAACGCTGACAGCTTCTGGAGGTATCGTTCCTCCTTGCGCTTACGGGACATCATCACCCCAGGCTCTGGTAAGCTTTCAGCGGCGGTCTGTGAGTGCAATAGTCCCGGGAATCTGCTGTGTAGTCGTTGCTTGTCGTCCGGCTAGCGGGAGCTCGGGACCTAAGCTGCCATTCTCCTTGTGCACAAGCCACGCCCATCAAATAATATTTAAAACTATTTGGAAATATACTTAACACTCTAAAACTTGTCATAACTTTCCATTGTTCTTTTAAGAGTGATATGTTTCTTAAGTTATGAACAAAATATATTCTATTAACTAGAATGATGTAAACTAAAAATATTTGATATATGAATAAGGAAAAAAATAAAATAATAATAATAATCCTAACTTAAAATGAACATTAATATCAGAATAATTGGATAATCTAAAAATGTATATATGGACATATGTTTCAGTCCTAAATTATTTATTTATAGTAGATAGTTTCATTTTTTTCTTCATGAAATGTCTTTAAAAAAAAATTTAGTGAGCAGTCAGGTGTCTGTACAATTATTTTGTTTGATTTCACTATGTTCTCTGTAGCTTTAATTGCATAGTGAACACTTAGGCCGCGTACACACGATCAAATTTATCTGCTGAAGCTGGTCCGACGGACCACACCTGCCCCCTAGTGGCCGCAAAAGTAGCCGACGTAGAGCTACGGGCTCTTGCCCAGGAGAGCTGACCTGCCGCAGTAATATGACGGCGGCTGGTCGACAAGTAGTTAATGCTGGAGCATTCTGCAAATCTTTTTTCAACACTTCAAAAGCATTTTTTCTCATTTGGACCCCATTGGTCAACTAATATAGTTGACCAATGGGGTCCAAATGAGAACAAATGCCCTTTATTCCTCAAAAGATTATATAGTGGATTAACTTTTTCTGCGAAACAGTGTACAAACTCTTTGCAATGATATGCAACAATTGATGAAATTACTTTTAAGTTGTTGGAGTTGAGATTACAGTAATATCTCTAACTGTTTCTTACAACAATTGTCTCTTTCCTTGACTAATTTGCATGTGAAGTTATTTCACCTGACTTTTCATCAGGTGAACTTTTGTCGTATTTAATTTTAAACCTTCAGCTTGTAACATCATAAACAATTCAGACAAAAAGTGCCATATGTTCATCGATATTCTGAATACTCAGCAGAATCATATTCACATGTTGACAAATACAGTTTGGCCTAGAAAATGTTGAAAATTATGTTGCTATAGTTTCATGAACTACACCATCACCAATACATAGGTCAGGTATTAATTGAGTGAACGTACAAGTCTCTTTTCTAAATGTGAATGCAAGTTTGTATTGACAACTTTTAGATAAAAAGGATTGAAAAATTAGTATTAGCGATTTCTAGTACAGAAAACACTTTGTCCTCAGCATTCAAATTTAACTTTATGTTAGATTTATCAGGAAGAACTGGGCTATTTGTGATATATTTATTCAATGTCCTTAAGTCAATTGATAAAGAATCTGAATTATAAACTTGTTTGATACTTTTCAAAGTTCCAATGTCATTTTTGAACTTTGACCACAAACTTGCAAAACGTTGTACCACATTCTTTAAAGCACAATTACCATCAATATCAGGCCACTTTTGTTCTGTAGACATATTGGTAAATAGAACCAACATTACTGTATACAGAGGGATCAATAATCACTGATTTGCGCCTAGATGGATCTTTCCAAATACTTTTATTAGCCAAATCAATCACTGTCATGCTTTTGGCCTACAAGGAAATACAGTAATATCTTCTGGACTTGTAATTCAATTATTGTCCACTAGATGTCACTTTTAACAAAGAACTGTTGATGGACAGTGTTTTATGGTAATGTAAATTTCCTGTCGTGTTACTGAAAACTGTCTTCACTTCCTATCACCACTCTTTCATCTCCTTTCCACTGGGCAGTCAACATGAAGTCAGCTGAGCCTGTACCACATGTTTCCTAAGTCTTGATCCTCCTGGGACAGCATCGCTGGTATGATAAAGTCTGTTTATCTATATGCCTAGCAGATATTTGTTTGTGTTCATATCATTCTTATATGTTAACTTATTTGTTGATTCTCTAGTTTCACCATTACTCATGCACATCTTATATGGCCACCACCTGTTCATCGTAATAAATATCCAAAGTTACAGACAGTCTGGTTATTTGGGATGTAAGGTTTAACCACTTGCTTACTGGGCACTTATACCCCCCTCCTGCCCAGGTGATATTTCAGCTTCCGGCACTGCGTCATTTTAACTGACAATTGCGCGGTCGTGCGATGTGGCTCCCAAACAAAATTGACGTCCTTTTTTTCCCACAAGTAGAGCTCTGCGGTTTTTATTTTTTGCGCTATAAACAAAAAAGAGCGACAATTTTGAAAAAAATACAATATTTTTTAGTTGTTGCTATAATAAATATCCCAATTAAAAAAAAAAAAAAACTTTTTTTTCTCAGTTTAGGGCGATGCGTATTCTTCTACATATTTTTGGTAAAAAAAAAAATCGCAATAAGCGTCTGGTTTGCGCAAAATTTATAGTGCCTACAAAATAGGGGACAGAATTATTATTTTTTATTATTTTTTTTTCTACTAGAAATGGCGGCGATCTGCGATTTTTATTGGGACTGCGACGTTATGGCGGACACATCGGACACTTTTGACACATTTTTGGTGTCATTCACATTTATACTGCGATCGGTGCTATAAAAATGCACTAATTACTGTATAAATGTGACTGGCATTGAAGGGGTTAACACTAGGGGGTGAGGAAGGGGTTAAATGTATTCCCTGCATAGTGTTCTAACTGTGGGGGGAGGGGGGGTGACTGGGGAGGTGACCGATCTGTGTCTCTATGTACAAGAGACACAGATCCGTCTCCTGCTCTCCAGAGACAGCACGCTGTCTCTATGTAAAACGGCAATGAGAGATGATCTATGAGATCATCTCTCATTGGCCGCACAGATCGCATCGCAAACGGCCACTCTGATTGACCGTTCACGGCGATCTGTGATTGGCTGTGTCCAAGGGACACGGGCAACACAGTGTTTCCCCACAGCGCGCTCTGGAGCGCGCGCCGGGAAGCAGCTAGTGACAAGCCGTCAATTGACGGCTTGTTGACAATTTAGATCTGCGCTAGAGCCGTCATTCGGCTGTAGCGCGGATCTCAAGTAGTTAAGCTGTATGTTGAGCTACATACACACCAGGGGCAAATGTGTGGCGAGAACAAAACAATACCCAACTTTTGTTTATTGATTACATTAATGCCAAGTATATTCTTTGCTTTGTGACAGACCCAAATGTTAATATTCGTTTTCACTAATCCAGGTACTTCAAAAGTTACATTACATACCTGTCTAGCAGTTGAATTACCTGCATTATTAAAACCCACTATATTACACATAGATGAATTGGGTTTCACAGATATGTTTTCTTTGGTAAGGCTAATCTCAGATCAACTGTCAATGAGACAGGTAATATTTTTTACCATTCAGCAAACATTGTATATATGGCCTACCATTCTCAATCCAAAATAATTGGTGCTACATATTGTAATGGCAGAGAAATGTAATCCCGATGTGATCTATTTTAGGCAATGGCAATAAACCCTCTCTTTGAGCTCCTTTCGCCATATTGTCTGAACTGCTGTTAACAGTCAAGTTACTGAACTGTTTGACTTCAGTGGCATAAGGCAATTCAGTTAAAATGTTATTTTGACATGAAAAAGGTTGTACAAAAGCTGATTTTTCATTCTCCATATCTTTTTATTTGTGAGTCTCTCTTAAACTTACAGCAATGTTTTCTCATATGGCCAGATCCATGACAGTAAAGACACATGATAGAGTCTCCTTGCCTCACTTGTCTGCACCTGTAATCATCATTCTTGCTAAGAACTGTTGCTTCTGACTAGGGATGAGCTTTGAGTTTGAGTCAAACAATTGTAGTGTATTATCCCCCAACACTCTCCAGAATCAAGACCCTGAATTAAACCAAAAAGTTGGATCATAAATGTAGATGCTGTATATATATTGTAGCAGTGTGAGAGGAGTAAACTGTCCATAGTGAATGTTCCCATCCCCAAAAGTTGGACATGTATAATAAAATGTCAGGCAGATTAATCCATGTATCACATGATAACCATATACATGTCATGATTGTTACAGTATAATACACTTAAAAATAGTGAGATGATCCCATGAAGTACATGATAATGGCATCGGAATATCTTGACGCGTTTCGTGGAACTTTCCACTCATCAGGAGCTGATGCTAATGTGTATCTAAAATTGATAAGATGGATAAACTGTTGGTACAGGGTATAAGATAGACTGGGGGAGTGTGTACATAGGGGGAAGAAGGTAAAGACAATATAAACAAGTGTGGGACATAAGAAACATATCCCAAAACTTACAGATCACCTGCTGTCACAATGCTATTATCATGTACTACATGGGATCATATCACTATTTTTAAGTGTATTATGCTGTAACAATTGTGACATGTATATGGTTATCAGGTGATACATGGATTAATCTGCCTCAGGGCCGATCCCAGGCGGGGTGCAAAGGGTGCTCTGCACCCAGGCGCCAGAGGGGAGGAGGCGCCAAAGTGTCAGTAGCGCCAGAGTGGGTTGCCAACGAGTCAGCATTGTGATTTCCCTAGACACTAGCGAGAGCGCCGTGATCACATTTCCCCCTACCTCTGCCGCCCACTGACCCGCTCGCAGCACTGTCCACATCCCCCGCACGGCGCCTGCTGTATCTGTACCAGGACTAACCTCCTCCCCATGTGCCCGCCCACAACCACTTGTGCCGCCAATCTGTGCCTGGAAAGGGGGCGGGAGATTTCAAATTCAAAGCAGCCAGACAGTGACACCGATCTGATGTCGCTGCACAGTGTGCACACAATCTCCTCCAGCCTCCTCTGTGCCCCAGCAGCAGTCAGTGATGCCTGGAGGATAAGGACGATCTGCCAGGGAGCTGCTGGAAGAAGCAGCAGAGGAGAGCACCTCCCGGATCAATAAGGTACTTGGCACCATACACGGACACACAGACCGACCTATCTTTATACAGACAGGGCTAGGGATCTCACAGCCACTCCCTCTCTCTGTCAGCACTCCTCTCTGCCTCATCCCTCCCTCTCTGTCCACTATGACACTATCCTCTCTCTCGGCCTCATCCCTCTCCCCCTTGCTAATCCCTCTCTCTCTGCCTCATCCCTCCCTCTCTGCCTCATCCCTCCCTCTGCCTCATCCCTCCCTCTCTGCCTCATCCCTCCCTCTGCCTCATCCCTCCCTCCCTGCCTCATCCCTCCCTCTCTGCCTCATCCCTCCCTCTCTGCCTCATCCCTCCCTCTCTGCCTCATCCCTCCCTCTCTGCCTCATCCCTCTTTCTGCCTCATCCCTCCCTCTCTGCCTCATCCCTCCCTCTCTGCCTCATCCCTCCCTCTCTGCCTCATCCCTCCCTCTGCCTCATCCCTCTCTCTGCCTCATCCCTCCCTCTCTGCCTCATCCCTCCCTCTCTGCCTCATCCCTCCCTCTGCCTCATCCCTCTCTCTGCCTCATCCCTCTTTCTGCCTCATCCCTCCTTCTGCCTCATCCCTCTCTCTCTGCCTCATCCCTCTCTCACTGCCCCTCATCCCTCTCTCACTGCCCCTCATCCCTCTCTCACTGCCCCTCATCCCTCTCTCACTGCCCCTCATCCCTCTCTCTCTGCCTCATCCCTCTCTCTGCCTCATCCCACTCCCCCTTGCTCATCCCTCTCTCTGCTTCATCCCTCTCCCCCTTGCTCATCCCTCTCTCTGCCTCACCCCCCCCTCTCTGCCTCATCCCTCTCTCTCTCTCTGCCTCATCCCTCTCTCTCTGTCTGCCTCATCTCTCTCTGTCTGCCTCATCCCTCTCTCTCTGCCTCATCCCTCTCTCTCTCTGCCTCATCCCTCCCTCTCTGCCTCATCCCTCCCTCTGCCTCATCCCTCCCTCTGCCTCATCCCTCTCTCTGCCTCATCCCTCTTTCTGCCTCATCCCTCTTTCTGCCTCATCCCTCTTTCTGCCTCATCCCTCTCTCTCTGCCTCATCCCTCTCTCACTGCCCCTCATCCCTCTCTCACTGCCCCTCATCCCTCTCTCACTGCCCCTCATCCCTCTCTCTCTGCCTCATCCCTCTCTCTGCCTCATCCCACTCCCCCTTGCTCATCCCTCTCTCTGCTTCATCCCTCTCCCCCTTGCTCATCCCTCTCTCTGCCTCATCCCCCCCTCTCTGCCTCATCCCTCTCTCTCTCTCTGCCTCATCCCTCTCTCTCTGTCTGCCTCATCTCTCTCTGTCTGCCTCATCCCTCTCTCTCTGCCTCATCCCTCTCTCTCTCTGCCTCATCCCTCCCTCTCTGCCTCATCCCTCCCTCTCTGCCTCATCCCTCCCTCTCTGCCTCATCCCTCTCTCTGCCTCATCCCTCTCTCTGCCTCATCCCTCTCTCTGCCTCATCCCTCCCTCTCTGCCTCATCCCTCCCTCTCTGCCTCATCCCTCCCTCTCTGCCTCATCCCTCCCTCTCTGCCTCATCCCTCCCTCTGCCTCATCCCTCCCTCTGCCTCATCCCTCTCTCTGCCTCATCCCTCTTTCTGCCTCATCCCTCTTTCTGCCTCATCCCTCTCTCTCTGCCTCATCCCTCTCTCACTGCCCCTCATCCCTCTCTCACTGCCCCTCATCCCTCTCTCACTGCCCCTCATCCCTCTCTCTCTGCCTCATCCCTCTCTCTCTGCCTCATCCCTCTCCCCCTTGCTCATCCCTCTCCCCCTTGCTCATCCCTCTCTCTGCCTCATCCCTCTCCCCCTTGCTCATTCCTCTCTCTGCCTCATCCCTCCCTCTCTGCCTCATCCCTCTCTCTGCCTCATCCCTCCCTCTCTGCCTCATCCCTCTCTCTCTCTCTGCCTCATCCCTCTCTCTCTCTGCCTCATCCCTCTCTCTCTCTGCCTCATCCCTCTCTCTCTGTCTGCCTCATCCCTCTCTCTCTGCCTCATCCCTCTGCCCTTGCTAATCCCTCTCTCTCTGCTTCATCCCTCTCTCTCTGCTTCATCCCTCTCTCTCTGCTTCATCCCTCTCTCTCTGCTTCATCCCTCTCTCCCTTGCTCATCCCTCTCCCCCTTGCTCATCCCTCTCTCTGCCTCATCCCTCTCCCCCTTGCTCATTCCTCTCTCTGCCTCATTCCTCTCTCTGCCTCATCCCTCCCTCTCTGCCTCATCCCTCACTCTCTGCCCCATCCCACTCCCCCTTGCTCATCCCTCTCTCTGCTTCATCCCTCTCCCCCTTGCTCATCCCTCTCTCTGCCTTATCCCTCCCTCTCTGCCTCATCCCTCTCTCTCTCTCTGCCTCATCCCTCTCTCTCTGTCTGCCTCATCTCTCTCTGTCTGCCTCATCCCTCTCTCTCTGCCTCATCCCTCTCTCTCTCTGCCTCATCCCTCTCTCTCTCTGCCTCATCCCTCTCTCTCTGCCTCATTCCTCTCTCTCTGCCTCATCCCTCTGCCCTTGCTAATCCCTCTCTCTCTGCTTCATCCCTCTCTCTCTCTCTGTCTGCCTCGTCCCTCTCTCTCTGTCTGCCTCGTCCCTCTCTCTCTGTCTGCCCCGTCCCTCCCTCTCTCTCTCTCTCTCTCTACCTACCTCATCTCTCTCTCTCTCTCTCTCTCTACCTCATCTCTCTCTCTACCTACCTCATCTCTCTCTCTACCTACCTCATCTCTCTCTCTCTCTCTCTCTCTGCCTCATCTCTCTCTCTCTCTCTCTCTCTCTCTGCCTCATCTCTCTCTGCCTCATCTCTCTTTCTCTCTCTCTGCTGCATCTCTCTCTCTGCCGCATCTCTCTCTCTCTCTCTCTGCCTCATCTCTGTCTCGCTCTCTCTGCCTCATCGCTCTCTCGCTCTCTCTGCCTCATCGCTCTCTCGCTCTCTCTGCCTCATCTCTCTCTCGCTCTCGATCTCTCTGCCTCATCTCTCTCTCGCTCTCTCTCTCTCTCTCTCTCTCTGCCTCATCTCTCTATTTCTCTCTCTCTCTCTGCCTCATCTCTCTCTTTCTCTCTCTGCCTCTCTCTCTCTGCCTCATCTCTCTCTTTCTCTCTCTCTGCCTCATCTCTCTCTCTCTCTCTCTCTCTCTGCCTCATCTCTCTCTCTCTCTCTCTCTGCCTCATCTCTGTCTCTCTCTCTGCCTCATCTCTCTCTCTCTCTCTCTCTCTCTCTCTCACTCAACCCCCTTCTCTCTCCACCTCCATCTCTTTCAGCCCCACCTCCTCTCTCTATACCTGAGCTCTCTTTCAGCCCCACCTCCTCTCTCTATACCTGAGCTCTCTTTCAGCCCCACCTCCTCTCTCTGAGCCTGAGCTCTCTTTCAGCCCCACCTCCTCTCTCTGAGCCTGAGCTCTCTTTCAGCCCCACCTCCTCTCTCTGAGCCTGAGCTCTCTTTCAGCCCCACCTCCTCTCTCTGTGCCTGAGCTCTCTTTCAGCCCCACCTCCTCTCTCTGTGCCTGAGCTCTCTTTCAGCCCCACCTCCTCTCTCTGTGCCTGAGCTCTCTTTCAGCTCCACCTCCTCTCTCTGTGCCTGAGCTCTCTTTCAGCCCCACCTCCTCTGTGCCTGAGCTCTCTTTCAGCCCCACCTCCTCTCTCTGTACCTGAGCTCTCTTTCAGCCCCACCTCCTCTCTCTGTGCCTGATCTTTCTTTCAGCCCCACCTCCTCTCTCTGTGCCTGATCTCTCTTTCAGCCCCACATCCTCTCTCTGTGCCTGATCTTTCTTTCAGCCCCACCTCCTCTCTCTGTGCCTGATCTCTCTTTCAGCCCCACATCCTCTCTCTGTGCCTGATCTCTTTCAGCCCCACCTCCTCTCTCTGAGCCTGAGCTCTCTTTCAGCCCCACCTCCTCTCTCTGAGCCTGAGCTCTCTTTCAGCCCCACCTCCTCTCTCTGTGCCTGAGCTCTCTTTCAGCCCCACCTCCTCTCTCTGTGCCTGAGCTCTCTTTCAGCCCCACCTCCTCTCTCTGTGCCTGAGCTCTCTTTCAGCTCCACCTCCTCTCTCTGTGCCTGAGCTCTCTTTCAGCCCCACCTCCTCTCTCTGTGCCTGAGCTCTCTTTCAGCCCCACCTCCTCTCTCTGTACCTGAGCTCTCTTTCAGCCCCACCTCCTCTCTCTGTGCCTGATCTTTCTTTCAGCCCCACCTCCTCTCTCTGTGCCTGATCTCTCTTTCAGCCCCACATCCTCTCTCTGTGCCTGATCTTTCTTTCAGCCCCACCTCCTCTCTCTGTGCCTGATCTCTCTTTCAGCCCCACATCCTCTCTCTGTGCCTGATCTCTTTCAGCCCCACCTCCTCTCTCTGAGCCTGAGCTCTCTTTCAGCTCTCTTTCAGCCCCACCTCTCTCTTTCAGCCCCACCTCTCTCTCTGAGCCTGAGCTCTCTTTTAGCCCCCAATCAGGGTTATCAGGTTAGGGGAGGTGTGATGAGAGTGGGGGGTATAGTTAGTATAATCAGTGTGATGTGTACCATAGGAGCCGCAAGTCGGTCTTTGTTTCAGTGGCTGCCCGGGCAGATTAAATCCAAGCTATGTGACAGCAGGATACTGCTCTTCTGTGTAATCCAGGGGCACTGGTAAGCTGAAATTGGTGATCAATTATAAGGCTGCAATTGTTGGGTACTGGTAGGCTGCATTTTATGGGCACTGGTGAGGTTGCATTAATCTCTTGTACCATGGCTGCAGTCTCTGATCATCTCTTGTATCATGTTAGAAGTCTCTGACCATCTGCTGTATTATGTCTGGGGGCTCTTTCTAAACAGACTCTCTAACAGAAGCCCTCTCTGTGTCCATTAGAGAGACCCACCTCCAGTTCCAATTAGAGTACTATGCTTCTCTTCCTGTATTTTGTTTATTGCTAAGAGATCATGGGAGGATCCCAGGGTAACGATAACTCCTTAGGGGAACATCCCTGTGTTTGAACGGTTGCCATAGAAACATTTGTAAAGGGGGAGGAGTTAGTAAGGTGACCACGCCCTTGTAGGGGGCGCCAGAAATATTTCTGCACCCAGGCGCATGTGACCCTAGGATCGGCCCTGATCTGCCTGACATTTTATTACACTATTACTATGTACTGTAATGCTTTTATGCTATAATTTACTATATGTATATATGTGAAATAAATGATATTACTATGTATTATTTCCTGTGTGCTGGGTATAGAGATTCAGCTAGTACAGTTGCAATCAGTAGGTGCAATAAAAGCTGCATAATTTTATTTGAACAAGTGCAAAGATAAAGCATTTGGAAACAGTTATTTTTAGCCACTTTATCCCATGGGATTTGATGTATCAACATGCTGTTACTTGAACTAAATCTGATTGGTGGCTGTGGACAAGTAACGTCACAAAAAAACATAAAAGTGTAGAATTCACGGAGATGCAGAAACTTCCCAACAGATCATATACTGTATGCATCAGCTGTCTCACACAAGAGATTCTCGGTGCTCCAGCGTCCAAAGGTTTACTTCCATACTTTTTAGTCTTTGTAATGTGAAACTGCAATAAAAAGGAGGAAAAGCCATGAGTGCCCTGAATTCTATTTTCTTTAAAGATGTTAACAACAGACCTTTAAACTTATTCTTTGTGTTCAATCTCCTTGTTGATTTGGCAATCATTGAATTATTAACCACCTACAGACCTTGGATATATGAGGTATGCCCTAAAAAAATATCAAAGTACAGTAAAACCTTGGTTTGCAAGCATATTTTGTTCCAGAAACATGCTTGTAATCCAAAGCACTTGTGAATCAAAGCAAAATTTCCCCATAAGAAAAAAATGGAAACACAAATGATTATTTCCACAACCATTTATTCATAGGTCCTTCTGTTTATAGTTAATTTAAAAACATTATAACAATGTGACCGTAAAATGTCAATCCACAAGGGGATTAGAAGCAAAATCCAGCAGGAGCTACAGAGTATTAAAAGAGAAGAGAGGCGCTTCAAAGTGTAGCCAGGTGCTGACACTGAACCCCAGCGGAGGCACGGGTGGTATGATTGTCTGGTGTATGACGATTCTAGGAAGGCTGGGCCATGCTCACCCAGTGCAGAGATGCAGGCATAGAGGTGGATCTTTCCATCGTCCCCAGTGATGCTTTGCTGCGTCATAATACTCTGCCACCATACTGTGCGCATGTGCGAACAACCTGTTTACATCTAAAGGGAATCCCCACCACCCACGTCATAATCAAGCGCCCACAGTTACGCCGCTGACGTAGTTACGTCACACGCGACGTGCCACTCCATCGCACATAGAGAATATAAAGACCCATGCGGCCAACACAGCCGACACGGGGTCAGCTTTGAGCGCCTGGGTGAATACACAGTGGCAAACAAGGTAATGTTTTGAACACCAGTGGCAGTGTTAAGACACAGCCATCTGCACTGCTCACAGGGTGTCTTCATATGTACTCTTTTGATCTCACTGTTTACAGATCTTCTCTGTTTGAGGACTATTGCAACCGATTCGGTTCAGCATTATAGATGAAAATCTCAAGGTATTGATGGTATCATCTTAGTTAAAATGACCTTTAAACACTCTAAGGTAGAGCAATATGCCTTGGTCAGTTTTGGACCACTTCAAGGATTATAAACTTTTTTACTACTATCTTCATTAATTTTCAGGTTAAGTTATTTGAATAAAATCCTAATTAGACCTTTTCCTGCCAGGACCAACACTGCCCATGTTCACACGAGAGACATGTAATGCACTGATGCCCCGCCACGACATATCAGTGTCCCCCGCCACACAGAAGGGGGTACACGTCAGCTGCTAAGAGGATCTTTGAATGTTTGGAGGTACTTGTCCATGCTTCTAGTGAGTCAGTTTTTCTGTGTTGATACACATCATACACTTTATGTTATATTTATACCTGTATGTATTGATAAATTTTGCTTGTTTTCTTTATTGTTATTGTCTACTTCTCTGAGTGAACAAGTTTTCTCGTATGCCCCTTTTGGCGTTCCCAGCGGGGAACTCCTGTGCTGGCCGTGTCCCTCGGACACAGCCAAACACAGATCGCGGTAAATAGCCAATCACAGCGGCTATTTACAGCGCGATCTGTGCGGCCAATGAGAGATGATCTCATATGTAAACATATGAGATCATCTCTCATTGCCGACTCTCCCTCCTCACACAGACAGCGCGTGTGAGGAGGGAGAGCGAACGGAGCTGCAGCGCTGTGGGGGGGGGAGTAAAGAATCTGTGCACCCAGTAACATCTGTGCCCCCCAGTACCACAGTGCCCCCCCAGTACCATCTGTGCCCCCAGTACCACAGTGCCCCCAGTACCATCTGTGCCCCCTGGACCACAGTGCCCCCCCAGTACCACAGTGCCCCCAGTACCATCTGTGCCCCCCCAGTACCATCTGTGCCCCCCAGTACAGCATTTCCCCCAGGACCACCTGTGCCCCCCAGAACCACTGTGCCCCCAGTACCGTGTGCCCCCCAGTACCACCGTGTGCCCCCCAGTACCACCGTGTGCCCAGCAGTACCCACCAGTACCACTGTGCCCACCAGTACCACTGTACCCACCAGTAGCACCGTGCCCACCAGTACCACCGTGTACCCACCAGTACAACCGTGTACCCACATGTGCCCACCAGTACCACCGTGCCCACCAGTACCACCGTGCCCACCTGTGCCACCGTGCGCCCACCAGTACCACCGTGCGCCCACCAGTACCAACGTGCCCATCAGTACCACCGTGCCCATTAGTGCCCACCTGTGCCACCAGTACCACCTGTGCCCAGTGCCCATCTGCAATCAGTGCCCACCTGTGCCACCTCATCAGTGCCCACCTCATCAGTGCCCACCTGTGCCGCAGTCAATCAGTGCACATCAGTACCCATCCCATCAGTACCCATCTCAGTGCCATCTGTGCCACCTCATTAGTGCCACCTGTGCCGCCTCATTAGTGCCATCTGTGCCGCCTCATTAGTGCCCACCTGTGTCTACCAGTACACAGGCCTCATCGGAGCACATCAGTACCCATCTCAGTGCCATCTGTGTGGCCTCAGTGCCATCTGTGACACCTCAGTGCCATCTGTGCCACCTCAGTGCCGCCTTAGTGCCATCTGTGGGCATTTGTACTTTCCTGGCTTGTTAGGGTCTCAAGAAATGAGAGAGGCCTTCAGTACATCAGGTGTGATCAGATGTGATAATTTTTTATGATTTGCACTATAGCTTGTAGACTCTAAAACAGACACAGTCACACAGACCAAAAAATTTCCAAAAACTTTGGGTTATTTTTATCAAAGACATGTAGCAGTATAAATTGTGCCCAAAATTTATGAAGAAAAAATAATAATTTGCAAAATTTTATCACAGAAACTAAAAAAAAATCATTTTTTTCCCAAATTTTCGGCCTTTTTTCATTAATAGCACAAAAAATAAAAACCGCAGAGGTGATCAAATACCACCAAAAGAAAGCTCTATTTGTGGGAAAAAAAAGGACAAAAAAATCATTTGGGTACAGTGTTGCATGACTGAGTAATTGTCATTCAAAGTGTGAGAGCGCTGAAAGCTGAAAATTGGTCTGGTCAGGAGGGTGTTTAAATGCCCAGTATGGAAGTGGTTAATGTAGATTCATGAATTTTCTGTATTTATTGTAGATCTCTTTATGTCTGTGCGTCCCTGAAGAAGCCTCAATCAGGCAAAACATGTAGGAGTGTTAGCATGCAACATACAAGGAAAGAGTGCACTGTGTTGCAATTCTGTTTCCTTGTTTAACTTTTCTAATCATGTGTTCATGAATAAAATTCTATTTTTTTTTAATAGTAAAAAAAATATTTTTGTTTCTGATTTATGTATGGACAAAGTCAACAAAAGATTTCAACAAGCACCTTTAAAAATCCCACCTACCAAGCCCGGATGCAGGGTTTCTCACATATCTTTCTCTTATAGGGATGTAGGTACTGTTGAACAAACTATTGTACTAGTGCATGCTCTATATACTACTTAACTATTTTTGGACCATTCACATTTATACAGCGAACAGTGCTATAAATATGCACTGATTACTGTATAAATGTGACTGGCAGGGAAGGAGTTATCACTAGGGGGAGATCAAGGGGTTAAATGTGTTCCCTAGGGACGGAGTCTAACTGTGGGGGGAGGTGACCAATTCGTGTCCCTATGTACAAAGGACAGACAGTCGGTCTCCTCTCCCTGACAGGACGTGGATCTCTGTGTTTACACACAGAGATCCACCACCCTGGCTCTGAAACTGCCGATCACGGGTATCTGGAGGACATAGGGCATTGGCACTCGCGGGATGCTGCGGGCACGTGCTGTGGCGGTACGCGCACGCCCCCTAGCGGCCGGGAGGCCAAAGGACCTCATATGACATCCACCCAGGGTGGCAGAGCCACCTTGTGGATGTCATATGACAATTGGAAAGTGGAAACTAATAGAGACTAGAAAAAAATTGGAAATTGGACTGTCATATGACAATTGCCGATATTGAAGTGGTTAAGGAAGCCCATTTCCACCATGGCCTCAGTCGTAATTGAGAAACCTCTAGCCATGCTGAAAACTGAATTAAGGACAAAACAAACAAACATACAACATAGCAGTGCAAGTCATAATGTAAATCATTAGGCAGGGCAATAGCTGTTGTCCTGAAAGACTTCTAGAAATACAGTCACCGGTAAGTCTAAGGTTTTCCTAAAATGTCTTTCAGGACAGCACCTGGAGAGGATAAGCAAGAACTTACTCTAGGGTGGGATCACCTTCTGGCCGG
Organism: Rana kukunoris; assembly: GCA_029574335.1. Classification (NCBI taxonomy): domain Eukaryota; kingdom Metazoa; phylum Chordata; class Amphibia; order Anura; family Ranidae; genus Rana; species Rana kukunoris. The sequence goes on from CM056049.1 coordinate 390,976,809, forward strand.
AGGCCTGCTTCGAGGCTGACAGTAGATCGACTCTATATAGCCGGATGAACGTAGTGAAACTCGTCCATGTTGCCGCCTTATAGATCTGCTCGGGTGAGGTGCCAGCCCTCTCAGCCCAGGATGTTACCACTGCCCTAGTTGAATGGGCTAGAATACCTTCTGGGGGAATCTGCCCTGAGGCTCTGTAGGCATAGTTAATGGCTGTTCTGAGCCATATTCCTATAGAGCTTTTGGAAGCACGCTCTCCCTCACGAGCCCCTGCAAAAAGTACAAAAAGAGAATTTGATTTCCTAAAATTGCCTAGTAAATTTTAGGTATCGTAGTAGACATCATTTCACATCCAGTGTGTGGAAGCCTTTCACTTAAGGATTGGCTGGAGATGTACAAAACGTTGACAAAATCACCTCCTCTTGTGAACGATGAAAAGAGGAAGAGACCTTGGGTAGAAAGCCTGGGTCAACCTTTAGAACGATGCGGTTTGGGAAAATTGTTAGGAAAGGTTTGACTATAGAAAAAGCCTGCAGCTCACCGACTCTGGCAGAGGTGACTGCCACCAACAGGGTTGTCTTCAAGGTCCAATCCTCTACTGTAGCATTTTCTAGAAGTTTGGGCTTTTAGTTAGTCCCTGCAAAACCACTGACAAGTCCCAACTTGTCAGTCTTGACCTAGCGATGGCCTTAACCACTAGAGGACCAGCCGCCGCAGTACAGGCATAACTGTGGCAGGTTGGCTCCTCTGTGTAACTCGCTGTACATCGGGCGCTTTAAGACTAGGGGGCGTGCAGCATGGCGATGTCCGCCGGGCACCCACAATCGCTCCTGAGAGAGACAGAGCGGAGATCTGTCAATGTAAACCGACAGATCTCTGTTTTGTCAAGAGAGTGGAGACAGATCTGTTGTTCATGCCAAGTATGTACAGTGATCAGTCTCCTGCCTCAGGCAGTCCCATCCCCCCAAATTGGAATCACAGCCATTACTAGTAAAAAAAAAATGAAATAATAATAATTATTAGGGTTGTCCAGATACCGATACTAGTATCGGTATCGGGACCGATACCGAGTATTTTCGGGAGTACTTGTACTCGCGCAAATGCTCCTGATACCTAAATAGAATATTTTTTTTGTATTTATCAACATGTTCTGTGAAAATTCTGTGAGTTTTTTACTACTGCGTGACAAGCAAATAAAACATTTTTATTCATTTTTACTCTTTTTTATTCTTTTATAATGTCTTGAGTTAGAGTTCTTCATAATTTTAAAGAAAATATCCTTAGTCTGTATTGTGGTTTGAAAACCGTCAAATGACAAATAAAAAAAGTATCGGTATTCGGTATCGGCGAGTACATGAAAAAAAGTATCGGTACTTGTACTCGGTCCTAAAAAAGTGGTATCGGGACAACCCTAATAATTATAGTAATAAAAAAATCATAAAAATGCCATAAATAGATCTCCTATTTTGTAGTTGTGTATAACTTTTGTGCAAACCAATCAATATACGCTTATTGCGATTTTTTACCAAAAATATGTAGAAGAAAACATATCGGCCTAAACTGATGAAAAACTTTGTATTTTTATATATTTTTGGGGGGATATTTATTATAGCAAAAAGTAAAAAATATAGAATTTTTTTCAAAATTCTCACTCTTTTTGTTTATAGCTCAAAACATAAAAAAAACTCAGAGGTGATCAAATACCACCAAAAGAAAGCTCACAAATTTTGTTTGGGTACACCATCGCATTACCACGCAATTGTCAGTTAAAGTGAAGCAGTGTCGTATCGCAAAAAATGGCCTGGTCATTAAGGGGGCTAATCCTTCCAGGTTTAAGTGGTTAATTAACCTAATTATCAATGAATCTTGTGATAATTTTGTTTAAAAAAATAAAATAAAAAAAACCTGATAGCGCGGCCGTCTGTGTCTTTAAAGGTGCTAACCACCAACTCCTTCTCCATTCCATCATGAAGAAATTCCAGGATGGAAATCATCTTATGTGGCAAATACTGCTTTGCCACACACCAGGACTTGTAGCATTTCCAAACCTTAAAAAAATAAATATCTCTAGTAACTTTTTTGCTGCTGTCTGGAAGTGTAGAAAGAAATGTGTCCTATAGACCCCTTTTCTTTAGTAGGATCTGCTCCTCAGAAACCAGACTGCTAACTTGAGTTTGGATGCAGGATGGGTCCCTGCTCCAGTAGATCATCCCTTGTAGGTAACACAGAAGTGTTGAGAACCATATCCTTTCTGGGCCAATAGGGGGCCCTTCAATGAGTCAGGAGTTTTGCGTTTGAGTGGGTCACAAACAGATCGACTTGCCAATTGCCTCACTTGTTAACCAACCACCATCTGGAAAACTTCAGAATTTAGATTTGGAAATTCTCTCCCTGCTCAGGAAGTCTGCCCCTCAATTCTAACTGCCCTTTAAATGCAGTGCTGACAGGGATGCCAGATTCTCTTCTGCCCAGATTAGGATCCCCCGAGCCAAGGTCAGGAGAACCCTGTTTCTGGTACCTCCCTGCATTGCTACATAGGCGGCTGCCGTGGCGTTGTCCCGCAGAATCTGAACATGTTGGCCCCTGATCCCTTCCTGGAACCAAAAGGAGCCCCATCCAATTTCCTTTAGTTCCCTCCAATTGGATAATCTTTTTGCATCTGAGCTTGACCAGACCCTTTGGGCAAAACAACCTTCCAGATGTGCTCCACACCCTCAAAAATTTACATCTGTCATCAGCCTTTTTGAGACAGGGAACACCCAAAGTAGGCCCTTGCTCAGATTTGACTGGTCCCTCCACCACCACAATTTCCTCCTTACTTGTAAATGAATCCTGAATCATTTCTCCAAGGGTTCTTCATGCTTCCAATTTTGGAGAATTATTTGCTGCATCTCCCTTAAGTGTAGGTGGGTCAATTTAATGGCATAAGTAGAAGATGTTAGAAGACCCAATGTTGACATGCTGACTGAACTGTCACTTGCGAGCTTGTCTGAATCTGTTTCATCACCCCCAGGATCTTTTTCTTCTTCTGAATTGAGTCGATGCTGTAACCCAAAAACCTTATCTCTTGGAAAGGAAGTCAATTCGACTTCTCCTCATTCAGAAGCCAACCTAGGCTTTGCAAGTGGTGTTTTGTTCTGTTCAAATTTGTCAGCAGCTGATCTTTTGAGCTGGCAAACAGAAGAAGATCGTCTAGATATGGGACTATCATGATTCCCTGAATCCTCAGAGGGGCCAAAGGGGCCAAACCATCCGCAATGATTGTGGTGAAGATCCTTATAGCCAAGTGTAGAGCCCTCTTACTTTCAGTATGGGAGCTACGCTAAAGTTAATGGGGAATGGGAGAGTTATTTTTGCTCCCATTCATAATTATGCAAAATTTGGGTTGCTGTCATTCAGAACTGTCCTGTGGGCTAGTCTGCGCTCCAGGGGTGATGTTCACACCCCTGGGTGGCAGGTGGCGCTAGAGGGGTTCTGACGGAGCCACTTTTCCCCAGGGCATGCTGGGGGAGGGTATATCTGTGGAAGACACAATTTTCTTTGGGTCTTCGCGGGTTCCAGGTTCCAGGTGCAGCACCCACCTTTAGGGTGTGCGCATCCAACGGGCCCCGGCGAGATGGCCTACCAGGCCGGGGCCACATGCTACACAGAGTTCCATACAAATGCTGAAAGGGGCCCCAGTGACTTGCTGGGTCCCCAGCTACACTAAGAAGGATCCCAGGCTGGGTGCCGCTCGGTGGGAGAGCGGCTTGAGGAGAACCCAGAGGCAGGTGATCCAAAAGGGCTGTAACGAACCATCGGGGATCCGGTGACCGAGAGATTGACAGGTGCATCACAAACTGTCAACCGATGACTCTGACTGAACTAATTGGGAGGATTCGCTCAAGAATTCATTTAGCTCACTCAAGTGCTAGGCCTGTGGCAGAGGCCCGAGCCAGGCCTGTGGCAGAGGTCTGTTCCTCCTAGCAATCTAAGTGACACTTCAGCTGCCAGGCTTGTGGCAGGAGTCTGTCCTGAGGCGCTTCACCCACTCTGGCTAGAGTGGCGACAAACCGTGCTACTGATGAAAGCAGGCTTGCTTTACATGACTATCCTGGGCCTGATACTGCAAATGTTCTTCTTCTGCTTCATCAACATTTTCTATCCCACTTCGTGTTGATGTTGGCCATGTTGGTCCTTGGAAATAAAGCATTTGAAAACTCCATTGCTGACTGGATATTCGCTCACTGCTTGTGCTCACAGCTATCACCCCTAGAGAAGCCACCAAGGGTAACTTAATATGCCGATCCCAAAAACAACCAGCGGCTCCTGAATGGGGTAGCGCTTCACAAGGACAACCCGAAGGGCAGGGATCTGAACTGCAGATGGGATATTGTGCCCTCTGAGCTGACTGCCAGACGCTAAAACCTTTGGGACGCCGCGGTAGGCATCCCTGAGATCGTTGGAAGCCATAAAAACACCCCACCGTGAGAGGCTTCTTTACTGAGTAAATCGTTCAGATATCCTCTTTTTCAGCCGGCGATTCTGTGTTCCTTAACCACTTAAGGACCGCCGCACGCCGATATTCGTCGGCAGAATGGCACGGGTGGGCTCATGGGCGTACAGGTACTTCCCCTTTAAGAACCCAGCCGTGGTTCGCGAGCATGCCATCGGCGGTGCGCTCGCGACCCAGTCCAGGACCCCGAGGATGCCACCAGGGCCACCAAGGATGGACACCCACACTGGACCACCATTTGCCGATACGAAGACCAGAAGCACACACCAGCCAAGGCTCGCCCCCTCTTCCTGCGTGCCACCGGTCAGAGCCAGAAGCCGCATGCCCGACCGAAGTTCCGCCCCTTTCAGAAATTATGTCATCCGCCATTCGAAACAAGTGGAGTCCCAGGGAAGTCCCACGTTGTAGGTCTGGGGCAGATCTCCCCGGCCGATCCTGAGCAGCAAGGAAGAGGGGAGCACTGGAACATCCCCCACCTGTCCAGGAGGATGCTGGGATGGCATCATAGACCACCAGGGTCTAAAAAAGAAAAAAAAATCTAAGGTATGCCATGCCCTCATACACAGGACCTCTGCCTGGGGTGAGTGCAGCACACCCACAGTTCTTTGCAGTTCTTTCACCATGGCAGAGGAAACACTACAACTGAGGCCATGGTGGAAGTGGGCTGCCTTAAAAAGCAGTGTTTCCTGGGAAGCTTGGTGGAGCTACGCTCTCTCCAGTTGCTGGCCTGAAAGATGTTTTAAAGAAAACAAAGGCTGAATATATTGAGACGCTTACCAATTCTTAGACCTAATTGCCGCTGCTGTTTTTGTTTTAACCAGGACCAAGCTTCTTTTTGAGATTTGGTGTTTGTAAGGGTCACCACCGTTTACGATATCCATTCCATCGCCCCAACCACGACAGCTTGTCCGACAAGCTAGCAGACCCGATCCATAAGAATTCCCTCAGAGAGACGAGACATACGCTCTGTGTTCTGAGTCAAATGTATTGATGACCTCTTTAATGGTTAGCTCACTTATATACAGTACAGCCATGTTACAGTTATCAAGGGAACAAAGAAACTCTCCACCCCCCTCATCACACAGTGGGGCTTCAATTCCACTCTTTTGAATAATGACATTCAGGTGAGTTAATTATCCCCCAGACGTCCCGACTCTGCCAATAAGTGAATTACTTGCAGAATACACATTCCTATGTCAGGCGTTCTGTCTCCGACAGTAAGATATTCACACCTGATCATCAATAGGCTTTAAACGGTGTTATTAGCATCTCACAATGGAATGTCTAGGAGCAGATGCAATTAACACCTCAAAAGCATGTGTCCCCACCTTGAATGAAACATTAACCTTTACAGCTTGTAATATGTCCAGATCTCCTACAAAACATGAATTATCATTTATCAGTCACCCTATGCCCTAAAGGGGCACAGGGTGACCCTAGACCCAAGATTTCTTAGTGACGCTGGCACAGGAGTATCCCCCATCCCTCCAAAGTCTCTGGGCATCGCGGGTCATTCAGTTACAGTGTTTACAAGTTAAAATCAGGTTTTTTGTTTGCTAGAAAATTACTCAGAGCCCCAAAAACATTATATAATTTTTTCAGACATCTTAGAGAATAAAATGGCGGCTGTTGCAATACTATACTGTATTTGTGTAGCGGTCTCACAAGTGCAATTTTTTGGGAAAACAAAATACACTTTTTTGAATTAAAAAATAAAAACAGTAAAGTTAGCCCAATTTGTATTATATTCTTAAACACTTCAATACCGTCCTATTGTCATATGACGTCCACAGATGGGATCTCCCATCCTGGGTGGATGTCATACGACGTCACTGGCTTTGCCGGGGGATATCTGAATGATGCCTTTAGCTAGAGGTATCGTTCAGATATCCATGTCTTCAGCCAGCGATCCTGCGCACCATAAGAGCGATCATATCAGCGTTTCGCCGCTTGATTGTTCTTATAGACGGCGGGAGGGGACATGCCCCCCTCCCGCCGCTATCCAGTGCTTCTCCGGGCTCTCCCGTGCCATCCAAGTGCACCCCGTTGGGGTCAGGGATGCACCACAGGGTAGTGAAGCCTATGGCCGACTGCTGCGATCAGGGAGGAAGCGTGAGCCCAAGATTCCCCAGGGTGCGGAGTCTAAGACCCAGCTCTGTGTTCACCAGAGCCTCTGGTGGTGAGGATGGCCTTTGCCGCAGCTGGATCCAGGTCGCGACCCCTGGGGTCCCCAAGGTCACTCTCCGCAGGGAGAGAGGGGAAGCAGCAACCAGGACAAGCGATAGTGATGGGTAAGCCGAGGTCAGGGCAACAGGCAGACAAGGGTAATCAAGGAACAGGCCAAGGGTCAGGGAAACAGGCAAACAGGAGAAGTCAGAGACGAGCCAAGGCCGGTACACAGGAAGGTAAACGTAGCACACTGCAGGCAGGAACAAGCTAGAAACAACATTTTTGCAATTTTTTTCACTTATATCGCAAAAAATAAACCCAGTGGTGATTAAATAACACCAAAAGAAAGCTCTATTTATGAGAAAAAAAATATAAAAATGTTGTTTGGATACAGTATAGCATGACTGAGTAATTGTCATTCAAAATATGAGAGCGCTGAAAGCTGAAAATTGGTCTGGGCGGGAAGGTTCATAAGCGCCTAGTATTGAAGTGGTTAAATATCTAACCTGGAGTAGGTTAATCCTTCCACTTATTATTCTCTCCACCTTTTTCAGATCATATCCTTGACGCACATACATTTAGCATTGGAATTTATCTAACCCCTAAAATATATTCAATTATGACATGTATTTGAAATTAATGTATATGACCATCTAAACACCTATGTAGAGTAGGCATGTGCACACTGAAATATTTTGTTTTGGAATTTTGTTTTCGTCTGAAAAATGCATTTATTTAGTTACTCCCAAAATGTGTTTTTATTCATTTTATTTCGTTAAAAAATGCATTCATCCGAAAATCCGAATTAAGGTTGAATCTGTCATTGAAGGCTTATGGTATCTGTCGAATGTTCTATGAAGATTCAATGGAGCAGCTAAACTGTACGACGCCGCAATTGTAAATTTCCGGGTCGAATGTTCCGCCTACAAGCTATAGAAGAATTGTAATGTTGTATGACACTAGTAATAATAATATTTATAAACTAGAAAATGCATTTCCTGAGGAAAATACGTGGGAATGCTGAATAGCTGAATTGCTAAGCCCGCACAAATCCTATTCACCATAACCACTATACTATCTTTAGGACATACAAGCAGTGTTCCTTCAGTACTTATAAAGCCTCTCTTTAATCATTAAAGGTGTTGTAAAGGTAAAATCATTTTCCCTAAATAACTTCCTTTACCTTAGTGCAGTCCTCCTTTACTTACCTCATCCTTTGATTTTGCTTTTAAATGTCCTTATTTCTTCTGAGAAATCCTCACTTCCTGTTCTTCTGTCTGTAACTCCACACAGTAGTGCAAGGCTTTTTCCCTGGTGTGGAGAAAGCCTATTGAGGGGGGAGGGGGTGAGCAGGACGCCCACTAACACACAGCTCCTTTCTCTATCTGCAAAGTACAGAGCGTCCTGACTTCCTGGTCGCCCCTCCCCCCTCAAGAGGTTTTCTCCCCTCCCCCCAGGTGTGTGAGGGGATAATTGCACTGAGGTAAAGAAAGCTATTTAGGGAAACAAATACCATTACAAACGCTTTTTATCTACACACAAAATACGTGAAATAACCCTTCAAACAAACCTTAATAAATCCACAACCGTACATGCGATCGATACAGCGACTTCACCGTATAAAAGACAAGACCCTTGTGAACGCATCGATATGAAATTTATGTTGATAAACTTAAAAATGTGGCCATGTCAGCGATTTAGAAAAGAGTATCTTTGTGTGTCTTACTAACAAATTTTAAAAGCGCGTTATAATGAAGGTCTATGGGGAAAAATTTGGAACTTTTGTCCTTTAGAAGCTCCAGCAACGAAAAGCAAAATGCGCATCACAAAACTGATCACATTGCCTGAAAGCAGACAAAAATACCTTCCATTTGATATATAAATTATGCATGACAAGTAGATCTTGTGGGCGTGAGAGCAATTTGTTCCCCCTTTTTTATAGATAATCCGAGTTTTTTCAAAACTCACTCTGTAAAGGTCACATGACTCACTCTGAGCCATGTCCATAGGAAGACTGTTTAATCGATAAAATTTTCTGAAAAAATCACTAAACGTAAATTGCTTTTTCACAAAAACTATAAAAGATTTCAATCTGAAAAGTCATAGCCGGATAGCTGAATATTTTGTGACCGTGGTAAAGTTTGTTTGGTGTCTGTCAGTGAAAGTATGAAGGAGGAGATACATTTTGAACGGCATGAGTTTTGAAGCAGGGAAAAGCATGTTCTCATTGACTTTAATGTTAAAAAAAAGCGACTAAAAGCTTAATATTTTAAAAAGTATAAATAGCACAAAAAAACTTGAAGAAGTCCCATCGTTAGCTGAATGAGATGAACATTTTAAAATTTGAATGGTCTCAATCGCTGAAAGTATGGCAAAGTTACGCAGAGCCAAAAAACGTACGGAATAAAGGATAAAATTAAACTAGAAAATGCATTTCCTGAGGAAAATACGTGGGAATGCTGAATAGCTTAATTGCTAAGCCCGCACAAATCCCATTCACCATAACCGCTATACTATCTTTAGGACATACAAGCAGTGTTCCTTCAGTACTTATAAAGCCTCTCTTTAATCATTAAAGGTGTTGTAAAGGTAAAATAGTTTTCCCTAAATAACTTCCTTTACCTTTGTGCAGTCCTCCTTTACTTACCTCATCCTTTGATTTTGCTTTTAAATGTCCTTATTTCTTCTGAGAAATCCTCACTTCGTGTTCTTCTGTCTGTAACTCCACACAGTAATGCAAGGCTTTTTCCCTGGTGTGGAGAAAGCCTCTTGAGGGGGTGAGCAGGACGCCCACTAACACACAGCTCATTTCTCTATCTGCAAAGTACAGAGCGTCCTGACTTCCTGGTCGCCCCTCCCCCCTCAAGAGGTTTTCTCCCCTCCCCCAGGTGTGTGAGGGGGATAATTGCACTGAGGTTAAGAAAGCTATTTAGGGAAAGAATTACCATTACAAACGCTTTTTATCAACACACAAAATAAGTGAAATAACCCTTCAAACAAACCTTAATAAATCCACAACCGTACATGCGATCGATACATCGACTTCACCGTTTGAAAGACAAGACTCTTGTGAACGCATCGATATGAAATTTATGTTGATAAACTTAAAAATGTGGCCATGTCAGCGATTTAGAAAAGAGTATCTTTGTGTGTCTTGCTAACAAATTTTAAAAGCGCGTTATAATGAAGGCCTATGGGGAAAAATTTGGAACTCTTGTCCTTTAGAAGCTCCAGCAACGAAAAGTAAAATGCGCATCACAAAACTGATCACATTGCCTGAAAGCAGACAAAAATACCTCCCATTTGATATATAAATTGTGTATGACAAGTAGATCTTGTGGGCGTGAGAGCAATTTGTTCCCCCTTTTTTATAGATAATCCAAGTTTTTTCAAAACTCACACTGTAAAGGTCACATGACTCACTTTGAGCCATGTCCATAGGAAGACTGTTTAATCGATAACATTTTCTGAAAAAATCACTAAACGTAAATTGCTTTTTCACAAAAACTATAAAAGATTTCAATCTGAAAAGTCATAGCCGGATAGCTGAATATTTTGTGACCGTGGTAAAGTTTGTTTGGTGTCTGTCAGTGAAAGTATGAAGGAGGAGATACATTTTGTACGGCATGAGTTTTGAAGCAGGAGAAAGCATGTTCTCATTGACTTCAATGTTAAAAAAAAGCGACTAAAAGCTTAATATTTTAAAAAATATAAATAGCACAAAAAAACTTGAAGAAGTCCCATCGTTAGCTGAATGAGATGAACATTTTAAAAGTTGAATGGTCTCAATCGCTGAAAGTATGGCGAAGTTACGCAGAGCCAAAAAACGTACGGAATAAAATTAAAATTAAAACTAGAAAATGCATTTCCTGAGGAAAATATGTGGGAATGCTGAATAGCTGAATTGCTAAGCCCGCACAAATCCCATTCACCATAACCACTATACTATCTTTAGGACATACAAGCAGTGTTCCTTCAGTACTTATAAAGCCTCTCTTTAATCATTAAAGGTGTTGTAAAGGTAAAATCATTTTCCCTAAATAACTTCCTTTACCCTAGTGCAGTCCTCCTTCACTTACCTCATCCTTTGATTTTGATTTTAAATGTCCTTATTTCTTCTGAGAAATCCTCACTTCCTGTTCTTCTCTCTGTAACTCCACACAGTAGTGCAAGGCTTTTTCCCTGGTGTGGAGAAAGCCTCTTGCGGGGGGAGGGGGTGAGCAGGACGCCCACTAACACACAGCTCCTTTCTCTATCTGCAAAGTACAGAGCGTCCTGACTTCCTGGTCGCCCCTCCCCCCTCAAGAGGTTTTCTCCCCTCCCCCTGGTGAGTGAGGGGGATAATTGCACTGAGGTAAAGGAAGCTATTTAGGGAAAGAATTACCATTACAAACGCTTTTTATCTACACACAAAATAAGTGAAATAACCCTTCAAACAAACCTTAATAAATCCACAACCGTACATGCGATCGATACAGCGACTTCACCGTATAAAAGACAAGACCCCTGTGAACGCATCGATATGAAATTTATGTTGATAAACTTAAAAATGTGGCCATGTCAGCGATTTAGAAAAGAGTATCTTTGCGTGTCTTACTAACAAATTTTAAAATCGCGTTATAATGAAGGTCTATGGGGAAAAATTTGGAACTCTTGTCCTTTAGAAGCTCCAGCAACGAAAAGTAAAATGCGCATCACAAAACTGATCACATTGCCTGAAAGCAGACAAAAATACCTTCCATTTGATATATAAATTGTGTATGACAAGTAGATCTTGTGGGCGTGAGAGCAATTTGTTCCCCCTTTTTTATAGATAATCCGAGTCTTTTCAAAACTCACACTCTAAAGGTCACATGACACACTCTAAGCCAGGTCCATAGACACGCAGTGTAATCGATAAAATTTTCGGAAAAAATCACTAAACGTAAATTGCTTTTTCACAAAAACTATAAAAGATTTCAATCTGAAAAGTCATAGCCGGATAGCTGAATATTTTGTGACCGTGGTAAACTTTGTTTGGTGTCTGTCAGTGAAAGTATGAAGGAGGAGATACATTTTGAATCGGGTACGTTTTTAAGCAGGAATAAGCATGTTCTCATTGACTTCAATGTTAAAAAAAAGCGACTAAAAGCTTAATATTTTAAAAAGTATAAATAGCACAAAAAAACTTGAAGAAGTCCCATCGTTAGCTGAATGAGATGAACATTTTAAAAGTTGAATGGTCTCAATCGCTGAAAGTATGGCGAAGTTACGCAGAGCCAAAAAACGTACGGAATAATAAGAATAATAAAAAACGAATAACAATACTGGGAATGCTTATTAAAGCATTCCCACTAACTAGAATATGCATTTCCTGAGGAAAATACGTGGGAATGCTGAATAGCTGAATTGCTAAGCCCGCACAAATCCCATTCACCATAACCACTATATTATCTTTAGGACATACAAGCAGTGTTCCTTCAGTACTTCTAAAGCCTCTCTTTAATCATTAAAGGTGTTGTAAAGGTAAAATCATTTTCCCTAAATAACTTCCTTTACCTTTGTGCAGTCCTCCTTTACTTACCTCATCCTTTGATTTTGCTTTTAAATGTTGTGACGGTATGCGAGGTGAGATACTTGACCATAGATATATTTCACCACGCATACGTTCTATTTTGAGAAGCTGAACCGGAATCCGGGCCGGGTTTTACGGCCTCTTGTGTTCCGGTCCGGATATTTGGGTCCACTGGAGTTCAATGTCAGGTGGACCTTAAAAACAACCAGGAATAGATCAGACGGGAGCTCTCTGGTTTTGGGACACTGAGGAGGGAACCTGAGTGTGAGGAGCTCTCTAAAGACATTGCAAGAAAAAGGTTTGCGTTGTTGTTTATTTTGTGGGTGGTGGAGACCAGCCCCACACTGTATAGATAGGAGACCCTATCGAAGTTAAGACCAATGTAAGGAGCATTCTTCCCACTGAACACCAATGTAAGGGACATTCTTCCCACTGACCCCCAATGTAAGGGACATTCTTCCCACTGACCACCAATGTAAGGGACATTCTTCCCACTGACCACCAATGTAAGGGACATTCTTCCCACTGACCACCAATGTAAGGGACATTCTTCCCACTGACCACCAATGTAAGGGACATTCTTCCCACTGACCCCCAATGTAAGGGACATTCTTCCCACTGAATTCCAATATAAGGAACATTCTTCCCACTGACCACCAATGTAAGGGACTTTCTTCCCACTGAATTCCAATATAAGGAACATTCTTCCCACTGACCACCAATGTAAGGCACATTATTCCCACTGACCACCAATGTAAGGCACATTATTCCCACTGACCACCAATGTAAGGGACATTTTTCTCACTGACCACCAATGTAAGGGACATTCTTCCCACTGACCACCAATGTAAAGGGACATTCTTCCCACTGACCACCAATGTAAGGGACATTCTTCTCACTGACCACATATGTAAGGGACATTCTTCCCACTGATCACCAATGTAATGGACATTCTTCCCACTGACCACCAATGTAAGGGACATTCTTCTCACTGATCACCAATGCAAGGGACATTCTTCTCACTGACCACATATGTAAGGGACATTCTTCTCACTGATCACCAATGTAAGGGACATTCTTCCCACAGATCACCAATGTAAGATACATTCTTCCCACTGATCTCCAATGTAAGGGACATTCTTCCCACTGACCACCAATGTAAGGGACATTCTTCCCATTGACCACCAATGTAAGGGACATTCTTCCCACTGACCACCAATGTAAGGGACATTCTTCCCACTGACCACCAATGTAAGGAACATCCGTCCCACTGACCACCAATGTTAGGAGCATTCGTCCCACTGACCACCAATGTAAGGGAGATTCTTCTCACTGACCACCAATGTAAGGGAGATCCTTCCCACTGACCACCAATGTAAGGGACATTCTTCCCACTAATCACTAATGTAAGGGACATTCTTCTCACTGACCACCAATGTAAGGGACATTCTTCCCACTGACCACCAATGTAAAGGGACATTCTTCCCACTGACCACCAATGTAAGGGACATTCTTCCCACTGACCACCAATGTAAGGGACATTCTTCCCACTGACCACCAATGTAAGGGACATTCTTCCCACTGACCACCAATGTAAGGGACATTCTTCTCACTGATCACCAATGCAAGGGACATTCTTCTCACTGACCACATATGTAAGGGACATTCTTCTCACTGATCACCAATGTAAGGGACATTCTTCCCACAGATCACCAATGTAAGATACATTCTTCCCACTGATCTCCAATGTAAGGGACATTCTTCCCACTGACCACCAATGTAAGGGACATTCTTCCCACTGACCACCAATGTAAGGGACATTCTTCCCACTGACCACCAATGTAAGGGACATTCTTCCCACTGACCACCAATGTAAGGGACATTCTTCCCACTGACCACCAATGTAAGGGACATTCTTCCCACTGACCACCAATGTAAGGGACATTCTTCCCACTGACCACCAATGTAAGGGACATTCTTCCCACTGACCACCAATGTTAGGAGTATTCGTCCCACTGACCACCAATGTAAGGGAGATTCTTCTCACTGACCACCAATGTAAGGGAGATTCTTCCCACTGACCACCAATGTAAGGAACATTCTTCCCACTGACCACCAATGTAAGGGAAATTCTTCTCACTGACCACCAATGTAAGGGACATTCTTCCCACTGATTATGTGTTTCATATTTTTTTTTTTTTTACTTTTTTTAGTCCTTTAAAGTAGTTACTGAGGTAGAATAGAATATGGACTGAGAGAAGTTTAATAGATCCAGAAGGAAGGTTGAGGAGAATCCAAAGGCGAGTCCAGACCTGACCTTATATGACTGCCCAGTGACAGGAGAGGTGGTGTGGAGAAAGCCTCTTGAGGGGGGAGGGGGTGAGCAGGACGCCCACTAACACACAGCTCCTTTCTCTATCTGCAAAGTACAGAGCGTCCTGACTTCCTGGTCGCCCTTCCCCCTCAAGAGGTTTTCTCCCCTCCCCCCAGGTGTGTGAGGGGGATAACTGCACTGAGGTAAAGGAAGCTATTTAGGGAAAGAATTACCATTACAAACGCTTTTTATCTACACACAAAATAAGTGAAATAACCCTTCAAACAAACCTTAATAAATCCACAACCGTACATGCGATCGATACAGCGACTTCACCGTATAAAAGACAAGACTCTTGTGAACGCATCGATATGAAATTTATGTTGATAAACTTAAAAATGTGGCCATGTCAGCGATTTAGAAAAGAGTATCTTTGTGTGTCTTACTAACAAATTTTAAAAGCGCGTTATAATGAAGGTCTATGGGGAAAAATGTGGAACTCTTGTCCTTTAGAAGCTCCAGCAACGAAAAGTAAAATGCGCATCACAAAACTGATCACATTGCCTGAAAGCAGACAAAAATACCTTCCATTTGATATATAAATTGTGTATGACAAGTAGATCTTGTGGGCGTGAGAGCAATTTGTTCCCCCTTTTTTATAGATAATCCGATTCTTTTCAAAACTCACACTGTAGAGGTCACATGACTCACTCTGAGCCATGTCCATAGAAAGACTGTTTAATCGATAAAATTTTCTGAAAAAATCACTAAACGTAAATTGCTTTTTCACAAAAACTATAAAAGATTTTGATCTGAAAAGTCATAGCCGGATAGCTGAATATTTTGTGACCGTGGTAAAGTTTGTTTGGTGTCTGTCAGTGAAAGTATGAAGGAGGAGATACATTTTGAACGGCATGAGTTTTGAAGCAGGGAAAAGCATGTTCTCATTGACTTCAATGTTAAAAAAAAGCGACTAAAAGCTTAATATTTTAAAAAGTATAAATAGCACAAAAAAACTTGAAGAAGTCCCATCGTTAGCTAAATGAGATGAACATTTTAAAAGTTGAATGGTCTCAATCGCTGAAAGTATGGCGAAGTTACGCAGAGCCAAAAAACGTACGGAATAAAGGATAAAATTAATAAGAATAATAAAAAACGAATAACAATACTGGGAATGCTTATTAAAGCATTCCCACTAACTAGAAAATGCATTTCCTGAGGAAAATACGTGGGAATGCTGAATAGCTGAATTGCTAAGCCCGCACAAATCCCATTCACCATAACCACTATACTATCTTTAGGACATACAAGCAGTGTTCCTTCAGTACTTATAAAGCCTCTCTTTAATCATTAAAGGTGTTGTAAAGGTAAAATCATTTTCCCTAAATAACTTCCTTTACCTTAGTGCAGTCCTCCTTTACTTACCTCATCCTTTGATTTTGATTTTAAATGTCCTTATTTCTTCTGAGAAATCCTCACTTCCTGTTCTTCTGTCTGTAACTCCACACAGTAATGCAAGGCTTTTTCCCTGGTGTGGAGAAAGCCTCTTGAGGGGGGAGGGGGTGAGCAGGACGCCCACTAACACACAGCTCCTTTCTCTATCTGCAAAGTACAGAGCGTCCTGACTTCCTGGTCGCCCCTCCCCCCTCAAGAGGTTTTCTCCCCTCCCCCGGGTGAGTGAGGGGGATAACTGCACTGAGGTAAAGGAAGCTATTTAGGGAAAGAATTACCATTACAAACGCTTTTTATCTACACACAAAATAAGTGAAATAACCCTTCAAACAAACCTTAATAAATCCACAACCGTACATGCGATCGATACAGCGACTTCACCGTATAAAAGACAAGACCCCTGTGAACGCATCGATATGAAATTTATGTTGATAAACTTAAAAATGTGGCCATGTCAGCGATTTAGAAAAGAGTATCTTTGTGTGTCTTACTAACAAATTTTAAAAGCGCGTTATAATGAAGGTCTATGGGGAAAAATTTGGAACTCTTGTCCTTTAGAAGCTCCAGCAACAAAAAGTAAAATGCGCATCACAAAACTGATCACATCGCCTAAAAGAAGACAAAAATACCTTCCATTTGATATATAAATTGTGTATGACAAGTAGATCTTGTGGGCGTGAGAGCAATTTGTTCCCCCTTTTTTATAGATAATCCGAGTCTTTTCAAAACTCACACTCTAAAGGTCACATGACACACTCTAAGCCAGGTCCATAGACACGCAGTGTAATCGATAAAATTTTCTGAAAAAATCACTAAACGTAAATTGCTTTTTCACAAAAACTATAAAAGATTTCAATCTGAAAAGTCATAGCCGGATAGCTGAATATTTTGTGACCGTGGTAAAGTTTGTTTGGTGTCTGTCAGTGAAAGTATGAAGGAGAAGTTACATTTTGAACGGCATGAGTTTTGAAGCAGGAGAAAGCATGTTCTCATTGACTTCAATGTTAAAAAAAAGCGACTAAAAGCTTAATATTTTAAAAAATATAAATAGCACAAAAAAACTTGAAGAAGTCCCATCGTTAGCTGAATGAGATGAACATTTTAAAAGTTGAATGGTCTCAATCACTGAAAGTATGGCGAAGTTACGCAGAGCCAAAAAACGTACGGAATAAAATTAAGAATAATAAAAAACGAATAACAATACTGGGAATGCTTATTAAAGCATTCCCACTAATAAAAAACGAATAACAATACTGGGAATGCTTATTAAAGCATTCCCACTAACTAGAAAATGCATTTCCTGAGGAAAATACGTGGGAATGCTGAATTGCTAAGCCCGCTCAAATGCCATTCACCATAACCACTACACTATCTTTAGGACATACAAGCAGTGTTCCTTCAGTACTTATAAAGCCTCTCTGATCATTAAAGGTGTTGTAAAGGTAAAATAATTTTCCCTAAATAGCTTCCTTTACCTTAGTGCAGTCCTCCTTTACTTATCTCATCCTTTGATTTTGCTTTTAAATGTCCTTATTTCTTCTGAAAAACCCTCACTTCCTGTTCTTCTGTCTGTAACTCCACACAGTAGTGCAAGGCTTTTTCCCTGGTGTGAAGAAAGCCTCTTGAGGGGGTGAGCAGGACGCCCACTAACCCACAGCTCCTTTATCTGCAAAGTAGAGAGTGTCCTGGTCGCCCCTCCCCCCTCAAGAGGTTTTCTCCCCTCCCCCAGGTGTGTGAGGGGAATATTGCACTGAGGTAAAGGAAGCTATTTAGGGAAAGAATTACCATTACAAACGCTTTTTATCTACACACAAAATAAGTGAAATAACCCTTCAAACAAACCTTAATAAATCCACAACCGTACATGCGATCGATACAGCGACTTCACCGTATAAAAGACAAGACCCTTGTGAACGCATCGATATGAAATTTATGTTGATAAACTTAAAAATGTGGCCATGTCAGCGATTTAGAAAAGAGTGTCGTTGTGCATTTTATTGGCAAAAATTAAATGACGTTTATAATGAAGGCCTATGGGAGAAATGTTGGAACTCTTGTCCTTTCGAAGCTCCAGCAACGAAAAGTAAAATGCGCATCACAAAACTGATCACATTGCCTGAAAGCAGACAAAAATACCTTCCATTTGATATATAAATTGTGTATGACAAGTAGATCTTGTGGGCGTGAGAGCAATTTGTTCCCCCTTTTTTATAGATAATACGATTCTTTTCAAAACTCACACTCTAAAGGTCACATGACACACTCTAAGCCAGCTCCATAGACACGCAGTGTAATCGATAAAATTTTCTGAAAAAATCACTAAACGTAAATTGCTTTTTCACAAAAACTATAAAAGATTTCAATCTGAAAAGTCATAGCCGGATAGCTGAATATTTTGTGACCGTGGTAAAGTTTGTTTGGTGTCTGTCAGTGAAAGTATGAAGGAGGAGTTACATTTTGAATCACGTACGTTTTTAAGCAGGAATAAGCATGTTCTCATTGACTTCAATGTTAAAAAAAAGCGACTAAAAGCTTAATATTTTAAAAAATATAAATAGCACAAAAAACTTGAAGAAGTCCCATCGTTAGCTGAATGAGATGAACATTTTAAAAGTTGAATGGTCTCAATCGCTGAAAGTATGGCGAAGTTACGCAGAGGCAAAAAACGTACGGAATAAAATTAAGACATAATAAGAATAACTAGAAAATGCATTTCCAGAGGAAAATACGTGGGAATGCTGAATAGCTGAATTGCTAAGCCCGCACAAATCCCATTCACCATAACCGCTATACTATCTTTAGGACATACAAGCAGTGTTCCTTCAGTACTTATAAAGCCTCTCTTTAATCATTAAAGGTGTTGTAAAGGTAAAATCATTTTCCCTAAATAACTTCCTTTACCTTTGTGCAGTCCTCCTTTACTTACCTCATCCTTTGATTTTGCTTTTAAATGTCCTTATTTCTTCTGAGAAATCCTCACTTCCTGTTCTTCTGTCTGTAACTCCACACAGTAGTGCAAGGCTTTTTCTCTGGTGTGGAGAAAGCCTCTTGAGGGGGGAGGGGGTGAGCAGGACGCCCACTAACACACAGCTCCTTTCTCTATCTGCAAAGTACAGAGCCTCCTGACTTCCTGGTCACCCCTCCCCCCTCAAGAGGTTTTCTCCCCTCCCCCAGGTGTGTGAGGGGGATAATTGCACTGAGGTAAAGGAAGCTATTTAGGGAAAGAATTACCATTACAAATGCTTTTTATCTACACACAAAATAAGTGAAATAACCCTTCAAACAAACCTTAATAAATCCACAACCGTACATGCGATCGATACAGCGACTTCACCGTATAAAAGCCAAGACCCTTGTGAACGCATCGATATGAAATTTATGTTGATAAACTTAAAAATGTGGCCATGTCAGCGATTTAGAAAAGAGTGTCGTTGTGCATTTTATTGGCAAAAATTAAATGACCTTTATAATGAAGGCCTATGGGAGAAATGTTGGAACTCTTGTCCTTTAGAAGCTCCAGCAACGAAAAGTAAAATGCGCATCACAAAACTGATCACATTGCCTGAAAGCAGACAAAAATACCTTCCATTTGATATATAAATTGTGTATGACAAGTAGATCTTGTGGGCGTGAGAGCAATTTGTTCCCCCTTTTTTATAGATAATCCGATTCTTTTCAAAACTCACACTGTAAAGGTCACATGACACACTCTAAGCCAGCTCCATAGGAAGACTGTTTAATCGATAAAATTTTCTGAAAAAATCACTAAACGTAAATTGCTTTTTCACAAAAACTATAAAAGATTTCAATCTGAAAAGTCATAGCCGGATAGCTGAATATTTTGTGACCGTGGTAAAGTTTGTTTGGTGTCGGTCAGTGAAAGTATGAAGGAGGAGATACATTTTGAATCGGGTACGTTTTGAAGCAGGAATAAGCATGTTCTCATTGACTTCAATGTTAAAAAAAAGCGACTAAAAGCTTAATATTTTAAAAAGTATAAATAGCACAAAAAAACTTGAAGAAGTCCCATCGTTAGCTGAATGAGATGAACATTTTAAAATTTGAATGGTCTCAATCGCTGAAAGTATGGCGAAGTTACGCAGAGCCAAAAAACGTACGGAATAAAGGATAAAATTAATAAGAATAATAAAAAACGAATAACAATACTGGGAATGCTTATTAAAGCATTCCCACTAATAAAAAACGAATAACAATACTGGGAATGCTTATTAAAGCATTCCCACTAATAATAAAAAACGAATAACAATACTGGGAATGCTTATTAAAGCATTCCCACTAATAAAAAACGAATAACAATACTGGGAATGCTTATTAAAGCATTCCCACTAATAATAAAAAACGAATAACAATACTGGGAATGCTTATTAAAGCATTCCCACTAATAAGAATAATAAAAAACGAATAACAATACTGGAAATGCTTATTAAAGCATTCCCACTAATTATTATTACTAGTCAACCAACATTCAAATCCTTCTATAGCCTATGGGCCAAGCATTTGACCGGAAATGTACGCAGTATTAGTACAGTTTAGCTGCTCCGTCTAATCTTCTTAGAACTTTCGACAGACACCATAAGCCTTCAATGACAGATTTGAAGTTTGTATGTTTTTCACTGCTTCGTCAAATCTTCGTCATTCATGTCGAATTGTCTACCCCAACACTGTCTCTATAATGTTGAATCTTTTCTCTCTATGTCGAATCTTTCCTCTCTATGTAGAATAATCTTGGACTAATAGAGTTAGGTTAGGCACATTCGACCACAGGTCGCTAGACACAGATTGCTATTGTCAGCGTCATGTCAAATCTCCTATCTATATCGAACTGGTGTAGCAATGAAAACTAAAATAAAGGATCTTTCGGATTTCAGATTCTGCACGTTCAATTTTCGAAAATACCCAAAATTCTGACAAAAATGCATTTGGACAAAAACAAATGCACATGTCTAATGTAGACTACTACAAATACCTTTTACCTTGGCCACGGTCAATTCAATTGGTTTTAAAGGCTTGGCTAAGATCACATTGCAGCATGGATCGTCTCACATCAGGGGTCTGGTGTGTCCCTGTTCACCATTTTAGGTCCGATTTCAGTTTGAATTTTCGGCTGAAATCAGACCTGAAAATTCGCACCGGAGCCACTCCAGAGATGTGTGAACCTACTCCATAGAGAGCCGGGCACAATCTCCTGACATGTGAATTGGATGTGGTAATATTTTCGCATCCAATTCGCAATAGTGTGAACCCAGCCTTAAAGCCGTTGTATAGTATTTTTTTTTTTACTTTTACCTAGAGGTAAGCCTATAATAAGGCCTACCTGTAGGTAAAAATGTTTCAGAGTACGATTGATAGGTGCAGCGGAGTCAGTTGAGATCAGACATTGTGTAGTATTCAGGAACTGGCTTCTTTATTGGAACATCATCACACACAGGCAAAGATGTCTCCACATCATGGTAAGAAGAACAACACAGACAACAAGGCAGGAAAAAGAAATTAACAAGTACATACACTGGGGATAGAAAATGCAACATCATCAGTATACATAGTATAGCATATTATTAAGCATTAGCGACATCTTGTGTCCTTTTTGTAAACTGCATCTGATATACAGTAAAAAGCTGAAGTTTTTGTTGCATCTCCAACAAAAAATAATATCTCCTAAACCTGTACGGTTTAGGAGATATTCCCCTTGCAATGAGCCACTGACTTCAGCGGCGCATGCGCACAGGGGATTTTAGGATGAAAGCCCGGCAGATGCCGAACCTTGCCGGAAAGAAGTCTCCCGCATGCATACGACGACATCGCGGTTCCAGCCAATCACAATGCCGGAGCCGCTATACCCGGAAGCCACGCCTCGTTCTGAGTATTTCATAATGAGCTAGTATGCAGTGCATACTAGCTCATTATGCCTTTTGCCTTACAGGTGTATTAAAAAAAGGCCTGAATATCCACCTGGTAGAACTTAATTCATGTGTAAACTGATTGCCAGGTGGCAGCCTGACAAAGCTTAGCAATAGACGTCTGATGGTGGAATATGCCAGGAACCCTGACTTACTTAGGGGAGTGAGCATGTAACGCATGCAAAATGTGGTTTAACCACATCATTATTAAAAGCATTATTAATACACTCACATAATATCAGAACATAATAGGCATATCTGGAATGATCACTCTAATAAACAAAGGGGTTGATCTACTAAAACTGAAGAGTGCAAAATCTGGTGAAGCTCTACATAGAAACCAATCGGCTTCCAGTTTTTTTTTGTTGTCAAAGCTTAGTTTATAACCCCCAAAAATAAGATCCTGTTCCTTTAAAGCACAGTGTTTGTGCTGTTTAATTTAGCCCCTTGTATCATCTAAAATACCTGGCTGATCCTGCCCTCCCTCCTATAAACTGACCACGGTTTATCATGGCTGCTGAGCCCTGACACTGTGTTCAGTATACATGCCTCTGTAATCTGCCTTCTCCTCTGTCCTCCTCTGCCTGTCAGCTCCGTTTACTCCCCAGCCCTCCCATCCTGCTACTAAAATAACGGAGTATTTTTGCTACATGTGCCCCAGTGTATGCGTTTTTTTTTTAAATAGGACGCTATATACCTTATACCTATATACCTTATATTCCTCTCTTATATTCCTCTCCTCCTCCTGGCTGATGTCGGTGGGGGATTCTCAGCCCCTCCCACTGTAGCTGTCAGATTGAGATAGGGGAGATGCGGCCGGTCACATGAGCGGTGCTATAAAATAAAGGTATATGTCGGCTTATTTTTTTTTTCTTGTCAAATTTGTTAATTGAAATTTAATAAATCAAGACACAAAATTCAAGTGATACAGGAATATAATGGTAGGATACAATAGAAGATTATAATTCCATAACCTCGTCCTGACCAGCCGCCGAAGTTATACTACTGCAGGTTGGCTCCCCTGGGCAAAACAATGTTACCTTACATTGCTTCCACTTTTGACCAGTGAGTAGTATTCAGGAACTGGCTTTTTTATTGGAACATCATCGCACACAGGCAAAGATGTCTCCACATCATGGTAAGAAGAACAACACAGACAACAAGGCAGGAAAAAGACATTAACAAGTACATACACTGGGGATAGAAAATGCAACATCATAGAGGATACATAGTATAGGATATTTTTAAGCATTAGCGACATCTTGTGTCCTTTTTGTAAACTACATCTGATATACAGTAAAAAGCTGAAGTTTTTGTAGCATCTCCAACAAAAAATAATATCTCCTAAACCTGTACGGTTTAGGAGATATTCCCCTTGCAATGAGCCACTGACTTCAGCGGCGCATGCGCACAGGGGATTTTAGGATGAAAGTTTAGCTGCTCCGTCGAATCTTTCGCACGTGCGCCCGTGATCGCTTGTGACAGAGCGAAAACTGGGATCTGTGTATGTAAACACACGGATCCCGGGTTCACTAAGGGGAGAGGAGAGCGATTGTGTGTTCATACCAAGTATGAACACTGATCTCTCTCCTCCTAGTCAGTCCCCCCACAATTAGAACACACCTAGGGAATACAGTTAACCCCTTCCCTGCCAGTGACATTTATACAGTAATCTGTGCATTTTTATAGCACTGATCGCTGTATAATTGTCACTGGTTGCAAAAATGTGTCAAAAGTGTCTGATCTGTCCGCCGCAATATCACAGTCCCAATAATAAAGAAAACATGGCTGTGCAAATTAACTTTTAATTAATCTATTAATCTTTAATTTTTTTGATCGATTAAAATCTTTTTGATTGATTAAAATTCTTTTGATTGGTACTCACCTCTCTGCCGGTTTCTGGGCCTTCAGGGAGTTCCGTCAGAGATCCGGTAAGTCGGTAACATCACGGACACTGGCGGGGCTTGCCGTGTCCATCTGAAGGGCTCCTTTGCTGTGCCTTCATATCTGCATGGCGGCGGGACCTTACTATCTGCCACACACAAGGAATGTTACACTTCCCTCTATCACTTCCCTCTATCACCCTGGGATTCTACAGCCATCCACTGGGAGTTGATAGTTCCCTTCATGGGACATCTACATGCCGACGGACTGATGTTAACCTCTCCTCATCTGGATTCAGCAGTGGTATTGTTGTACACATTTTTATACCAGTATCATACTTAGCTACATATTTTTATGACTGCTTTTGCTATTGTTTGGTATTACTCACACTATTTTTACAGTTTATGTAGCTACATCCATTTCATCTCCAGTGCGATATTTATTTAGTTACCTACTTGAAGACTATAAAAGTTTTAATGCTATTGCTATCGAGCGCTGCCAATCAATATACGCTTATTGCAATTTTTTTTATCAAAAATATGTAGAAGAATACATATCGGCCTAAACAGAGAAAAATTGTATTTATTTTTTTCAATTGGGATATTTATTATAGCAAAAAGATTATAAAAAAAAGCTGTGGTTCTACTACTCCGATACTCTCCTAATCTGAGGATCTGAACTCTGTGCTGTGGCTCCATATACTTGACTCTTCCTGCTGTGGATTATGTTATACTGCTGGGATTTATCCGCCATTCGGTAAGCAGCTTTCCATGTGGTGGTGGTTCACAAGGATAACAAGTGCACTAGGTTGATGTTCGTGTTCATTCCTGTATCTGAGACGTCTATCAAAATGATTGGACTTCTTATCTGATATATGGACTTTATTATCTATGTTGGCGCCATCTTCTTTTCTTTCTTTTTTCAAAATTGTCGCTCTTTTTTTGTCTATAGTGCAAAAAAAAAAAAAAAAATGCAGAGATGATCAAATACCACCAAAAGAAAGCTCTATTTATGGGGAAAAAAGGGATATAAATTTTGTTTGGCTACAGCGTAATTGTCAGTTAAAGCGACGTACTGCCGTATCGCAAAAAACGGCCTGGTCATTGAGTAGCCAAATCTTCTGGGGCTGAAATGGTTAATATTACAAAAAAATAAAATTTGTCTCATACTTTAGTCAAAAGATTAATAATATTCACATAGGTGTGCACAGCCTATTGCATTAGGGTGTGCACTATTAAGCTTAAACACACGTGCATGTGTATGTGTCTACATATATATGACCCCCAACACATTGATCTCCCTGCAGGCACAGTGAAAGAGAAGAGCATAAGCACTTCTCTTATGGCAGAGCCAGTAAGAGAGATCTTTCCCATGCCTCTGCGGCTACACAGAGCAATAACACTAATGCGTATGGGGTGATTAGGGTGTGCCTGAGCACACGTTGTGCGCACGACTATTCAAGAATAATTCTAAACATGAATAATCGTAATATGATGAAGTCTCAAGTTAATAATACATTTAGATTATCTAGAGCATTTAACCACTTACGGACCGCCACGCGACGATATACGTTGGCTGTTTGAAGAGGGATATCTCTGTCATGGCAGCTACTAGCTGCCATACCCAAGGTATCCTCTTCTTGAGCGGGCAGTCAGCTTTCCGATAATGGTGGTCCCTGCCGTGGATTCACCGCGAGATTACAGTTATCGGCGGCAGGATGGGGGCCCCCCTCCAGCCACTCTCCCGTATTTATTTATTTTTAAACCCGCCCTGTCCCACCGAGCTTGCGTGCAGAAGTGAACACATACGTAAGCAGCGCCCACATATGAAACGGTGTTGAAACCACACATTTGAGGTATCGCCGCGATCGGTAGAGCAACAGCAATCATTTTAGCCCTAGACCTCCTCTAACTCAAAACATGCAACCTGTAGAATATTTAAACGTCGCCTATGGAAATTTTTTAAGGATAAAAGTTTGTCGTCATTCCACAAGCAGGCGCAATTTTTAAGCGAGACAAGTTGGCTATCAATTTACTTGGCAAAACATTATCTTTCATAATATTAAATTATAGGACCGCTGCGCAAATACGGTATGACAAAGTATTGCAACGACTGCCATTTTATTCTCTAGGGTGTTAGAAAAACAAATCTCAGAAAGAGGCTTGGTCCTTAAGTGGTTATTAAAGGAGGTGTTAAGGGATAATTGCTGTTATAATTCACGGAGGAGCAAATATCAGTAATTTTGTTGCATCATAAAAAACAAGGAATGCAATTAAAAGGTAACACTACTTAAGGCTACTTAAACCTGATGAAGAGAAAGAAGAGGTACAAGAAAAAAGGTAAGAATGCAGAAAAGAGGAGTTAGAAAGGGAAGAAAGGAAATGCAAAAGAAGGGATCTCAAACGCATGGCTTTTCTTTTTTAAACACATACACTGGTAACATTATTTAATATAACAGACGAGATTGCAGCAAGACGACTCAGTGGCTTAACCGCTTTAATTTAACAAACTGAAGATAGAAGTCAATTGCCTACTATGCATAGCTGCACCATATTTTGCACTCTGCAATTTTAGTAATTCAACCCCATTTGCCTAAACCAGAAATCTGCAAAAGCATGAGAGAACTGCCAGCTGCTCTTCTCCCAAGTCTCGCTCAAGTACAGATCAAAAACACATGCAACTCAGTTGACAGTGTTAAGCTCCACTCCTACACATTTAGGCCGCGTACACACCATGAGATTTATCCGATGAAAACGGTCTGTCAGACCGTTTTCATCGGATATGTCTGCTGGGCTATTTTGGGTTGATCCGTGTACACACGATCAAACCAAAATCCCCGCCGGCAGACAGCACGGTGACGTGGCGGTGACGTTGACGCCACCACGTCACCACTCCAGGAAGTAAAATACTTCCACGCAAGCGTCAAATCCATTCGGCGCATGCAGGAGATTTTTGTCCGCTGGTTAGGCGTACTAACCAGCGGACATGTCGGACGGACGGGTTTCAGCAGACAGATTTTAAAGCATGCTTTAAAATTTGTCTGCTGGAAAAATCTGTCTGTTCGCCCGTACACACAATCGAATTTGTCTGCTGAAACGGTCCGTCGGACCGGTTTCAGCAGAAAAATTTTGTGTGTACGCGGCCTTAGACTTCAATGGAGTTTATCAAGTGGGTCCTTTATGAAGTTGCACTTCAAAGTATTCAGATCGCCGAATACTGTGTATTTTTTTTAAATCCGACACCATTGGCATTTTCTAGGCGCTATAACTTTTGCGCAAACCAATCAATATACGCTTATTGCAATTTTTTTTAAACAAAAAATATGTAGAAGAATACATATCGACCTAAACTGAGGAACACATATTTTTTTTTTAAATTGTAATATTATAGCAAAATGTAAAAAATATTATGGGTTTTTTTCAAACTTGTTGCTCTTCTTTTGTTTATAGCACAAACAAATTCAACTGCAGAGGTGATCAAATACCACCAAAAGAAAGCTCTATTTGTGAGTAAAGTAAGTGCTGAAATCTGAAAATTGGCTTGGCAGGAAGGGGATGAAAAAGACCTGTATTGAAGTGGTAAAAACTTTGGGATTTGCTCTGTTCAAGTACTTGTAAATGAAGGCTAAGAAATAATGCTTTCATTATTTAAATCCCTATATTATAAAATGTTTGTAAACCTAAAGTGCTGTGTTAGTATATGTGGTTTTACTGCAGTTTAAAGTAAGTGACATTTGGTTTACAACTCATCTATCCCAGTGGCCTTTTAGTTCTAGTCTATTACTTGCTTTTTCTGGTTCTCCTTAAGAGCATACACCGTAAAAATGCTGAAAGGAACACTTTCTCTTCCAGTGTCAATGACCAGACATTAAAGGCAAACAGTTTCAATTATATGACATTGCATTTAGTCCACATTGTACTGGATTGATTACTTAAGCAGTTTCATTCTAAGAAACACACCTCCTACATGTGCATCTTGACAATGCTGCTACGTGCCAAGACAGAAGGAAAAGGACTTTGGAAGACCTTATGCCTATTTATTGAATACAACTGGGTTATGAAGCAAATCATTAAAAAGGTACATCATTCAAAAATGTTACCACCATTTACATATTATCTAAAGAAGTCTATGGTGATGCAATGCATCACACAGGCTGAAAGCGTCCTGTGGGCATGCGTTTAAACTGAGACGTGAACGGCAAGAGTCACATTTCAGATAGGGTTGCCATCTCATCCCTTTAAACCCGAACACCTTTGACTTACAAAGTCTCCGAGGCTAAATGCAGATAAGATAAGTTTAATTACCAACTTAATCAGCCACAGAACCCGTGTAATTAAATATATGTTTAGGTTTAAAAGGAATGAGGTGGCAACCCTAATTTCAGAAGGGAATACTGTTATGTGCAATACACAGAAGTGAATGTTTCTGTATAGCTTTTATATGAATTTTAATAAGTCAAACTATTAGACATAATCTTCTGTTTTAATTTGTTTACTTTTGACTCTGGAGTGGCAGAGAACCTGTGTAGAAGGCAGATCATATGGTGAAAATTTGTAATGGGCCGTTTTGAATTTCCATTATCATTAGAAGTCATTTAAAATAGCAAGTTCCCCATCCAATGTGTGGTCATGAGAGGCACAGATCGGATGAATTAACAGTTCCACACCGATATGATTTGTGGCAAAGATTGGTTTGCATTTTTATTTATTTATACTTGTTGATGTCACATCATAATATTTTGAACATTATATTTGATTGCACATTTATACATTGTGTATATCAGTGTTTTTCAACTCCAGTCCTTAAGGCACCCTAAGGCCCCTTTCACACGTACGGATAGAATGGTGCTTTCAGCTGCAGATTTTACCACAGCTACAAGCACACAATGCTTTCCTATGACACGCTTCACACACTGCGGTTACTTGCAGTTTTGTTACCTGCAGTTTTGTGCAAATAGAAAAAATTGAATTGAATAAGTCCAGGTGCGATCTGGCACAGCTATCGGCACATAACCGCAGGTAATCGCAGTGCACTGTGTCAGCTGCGTTTGGTATGAATCTTGAGGGGGAACTCCATGCCAAATTTCAAATAAAAACACGGCATGGGCTCCCCCTCCAAGAGCATACCAGGCCCTTGGGTCTGCTATGGATTTTAAGGGGAACCCCCGTACGCCGAAAAAACGGCATGGAGTCCCCCCAAAATCCATATCAGACCCTTATCCGAGCACGCAGCCCGGCCGGTCAGGAAAGGGGGTGGGGATGAGCAAGTGCCCCTCCTTAACTGTACCAGGCCGTATGCCCTTAACATGGGGGGGTAGGTGCTTTGGGACAGGGGGCGCCCTCTGGCTTTCACACTGGAGTGAATAGAGCAGCTGTTTAAGAGCATTTAAGGGCGGATTGCAGGCGCTATTTTTAACGCTATAGTGCCTGCAAAACGCCCTTAGTGTGAAAGGGGTCTTAAATAGGCATCATAGTGTCATGTCACAAGAGGCATGAACCAGCCCAGTCAATGGGCCTTAAGTGCAGTGTTAAATCGTCTTCACTACCACAAGTGGGTTGGTTTTATAAATAGCAAAAAAATAATAATAATTACTTGAGAGTTCTATTTAAAAAAAAAAATAGAATAGGAAAAAGTGGGAAGGTTTGAGAGATTGGAAAGTTATTTTATTTTTCTGGGTATTTAAAAAAAAAAAAAAACAGTTAAGAAATAAGCAAAAATTATGACATTCCCGGGGGAATATAGGACCAAAGTAAACTCTGGCAGTCCAATCTGGGACAAGGCCATCCAGTGCAAGATGCTAAACCGCGCCCCCTCTATCCCCAGGGTGGAGTGTGGGGTTGAAATTAACAGGTGAAGCACACTGCACTGAAGCATTCCAAAGAATTCACATTTTGGAACATGTTACATGTTACCACCCAGTATGGCAGAACATGTAACATGTTTCAACAGCTGCAGTCACCCCCCCCCCCAAACAGCGAGTAAGCTTCTTCTACATCCCCGCTGGCCACATCATTCAGTCACAGTCCTCCACTGTCCTCTGAATGGAAAACTACACGTCTTGACAACCTTTGGGTTGTAGTTTCAATGAACTACCATGGCACTGTTGAGCACTCTGGTAGTTCACTTATTCTTCCTGTCAATGTGCATCTGCCTGGTCGTACGAGCAGACAGATACACTGAGAAGTTTTTACCTGTAAAAAGATGTGCATTTATAATTCTTTTTTAAAAAGGTGAATTTATCTTATAAAAGCAGTACACATTCTGTCCTGCAGTAAATATCTGGTTTAGAGTGATTTAGAAAGAAACACTCCGGCATCAGTGGAAAGATAAAATGCTCCGGTGTTGCTGGTGTCACTGGAAGAAATGCACCTGCATCAGTGGTATCAATTAAATGAAAACATTTTTTACCCTGCATCGTTGGTGTCACTTAAAAGGAAAAGCTACCCCTGCGTCAATGGGAAAAAACTAAAACAAATATCACTATGTCAGCGGTGTCACTAGAAGGAAAAAGAATGTGCCTCCATTGGTGGCAACACTAAAAGAAAAAAATGCACCTTGCATCGGTGAGGCCACTAAAGGGAAAAGTGGCGGTGTCACTACAAAAAGAAAAAGTGCCCGCTGAGTTGGCTGGAAGGAAAAAATACCCCATGTATCAGTGGAGTCAGTCTGAGGAGATCCAATTTAATGGTGGTATAAAGAGGTTTGTGGTGCTGGGAGAGTAGGGGCTCTGTGGTCTGCATTTTCCTAAGGGCCCTGTATGGCCTGAGAGAGGTAGGGTGGCTAATAGAAGGAGAGGGGAGCTGTGGCACTAACTCTCACCACTAGGGTTGAGTGAACCCGAACTGTAAAGTTCGAGTTCATACCGAACTTACGTTTTTTTTTTGACCTGAACAATTTTCTGAAAGTTCGGGTTTGGTGTTCGGCTATGTAACGGTGAGCTGCAGGGCAGCCAATCAGTATTTCTTTTACCTGTGTGAGCTAGAATCCTCACAGCCATGCCTACTAATGGCATGGCTGTGATTGGCCAGTGCAGTATGTGACCGAGCATGTGACTCAGCCTCTATATAAGCTAGAGGCACACAGCACAGCTCATCACTCTTCTTTAGCTAGGGTAGGGAAAGGCTGCAGCTGCTCTCAGGGACAGATTGAGATAGGATTTTCCTGCTTCAGAAATCGAATTACAATACTCAGCGATCGATCTACATAGCATTAGGTACTATTAGCTATTAGCTGCGGCAAAGGTTCCTGATTGTGCTTTTAGGGAGAGAATTAATTAGGAGTCAGTCCTACTTCACAAATCTAATTGCAGCAGCACTGCATATGTTCCTGTCAGATACTCTGCATATTGCACCAGCAATGCATATGCATACCTCCCAACCCGCACAGATTCTGCAGGATTTACCCGCACAGACAACATCCTCCCGCAGTCCCGCAAATAGATTAATTGTCCCGCACAGGAAGCTGTGCAAGAAGGGGTAGCAGGGCAGGACAAAGAAAAGCTCTGAGAGGAGAGAGACAGGTAAGAGAACCCCCCCCAAACAACCTCGTTCGCGGCCCCCCCGCTCAACAACTTAGGTCACCCCCCCACCCGCTCAACAACTTCGGAGTTCCGAAGTTCGACGGAACCCGTCTAACACGAACATCCAGGTGTCCGCTCAACTCTCTACTCCCCACCCATCCTTTGCATATTTACAGTTCAGACCTCCTCAAAGTAGCACCTGCCAGGAATAAAGGAAGCGCAGTGTCCCCACACAATGTCCCCAAAATAGTGTCCCCACACAGTAAAAAACACCTGTTCCGCAGATATGTCTTAGTAAAATGATATGTCCCAATGATCATCTGCATGTCTGTGATCACACAAAACAATTATACACTTAATGGATTTTTTTTTTACCAAAGACATGTAGCAGAATACATTTTGGCTTAAAGAGGAAGTAAACCCTCTGTTTATTCTTATTTTTTAAAATACACCTGCAAGAGAAAGTCATAATGAGCTAGTATGCTCAGCATACTAGCTCATTATGTGTCACTTACCTGAGATCGAAGCCCCCGAAGTCCGCCTCGGTCCCGTCCACCACTGCCGCCATGTCCCCTTGACTCTATTTCCTCTTATCGCTGCTCCGGCTCTGTGATTGGCCAAAGCGGCAATGCCGTCACTCCCACACATGCGCGAAAACATGGCATTAACCCAGTTAATGCCATTCACAAAAACGGCACCGCTCAGTGCGCCTGCGCCGTTGTCTATGGACTGCCTGCGCCGTTGTCTATGGCACGAATGCGCCGTAGACAGCGGTGCCCGTTTCTGTGAAAATATCTCCTTAACCGTGTAGGTTAACCCCCCTGACGGTATTCCCGAGTCTGACTCAGGGTTAGATTTCTGTGCTGCGATCGGTAACCCCGAATCAGACTCGGGCTCGCCTAGCTGAATCCACAGGCAGGGTTTACTTACCTTGTTCCTGGATCCAGCGATGCATCCACACTGTGTGAGCGAGCGGGTGCTCGCTCGATTCACACAGTGTCCCTGTGTGCCGCCGAGCTCCGTTCCCTGCGACGTTACGACGCACGGGGGTGGAGAACGGCGGCATATTCAAAAATGTAAACAAACACATTACATACAGTATACTGTAATCTTATAGATTACAGTACTGTATGTAAAAAATACACACACCCCCTTGTCCCTAGTGGTCTGCCCTGTGTCCTACATGTACTTTTACATAATAAAAAGTGTTCTTTCTTCCTGCAAACTGTAGATTGCCCATAGCAACTAAAAGTGTCCCTTTATGTCAAAAATGGTTTTAGAGCAGCTAAAAAACAGCGATAATAAATTAGAATCACTTGCAGAATTGAGCGATAGCGATTTGTGGGGAAATTCGTCATAAAAAAATAAAATAAATAATGACAGCGACAATTCTGCAACTGAGCAAATTTCAGTGATTTTGATTTGATTACATTATTGAATAATTTTTATTATAATTATATTATTATTTGTTATAATTATTTATAATTATTTATTATATTATAATTTTTTTTTTTTTTTAAATGTCATACCCGGGATTCCTATTAGTGTCTTCTTTGGTCAGATTTAAGTGAGTTATTCCTAAGAATTACAAGCCTACAGTATAAAACGCCAAATTTCCATGCAAAATAATGGTACCGCTTTCAGCACCTAAAATCTGAAAGAATCATACCGCCAGGGAGGTTAAGAAGATATGTCTTCCACCTACAGGTAAGCCTTAATCTAAGCGTACCTGTAGTTTCAAGTTATAAGAGTGGGTTTACAACCACTTGAAATTTATGACAAAATTTGATTTTATTGGATTTCTTTTAAAATAGAAAAAAACATGAATAAATACCACCAAAATAGAGCTCTATTTGTGTCAACAAAATTATGAAAATGTCATCATGGTACAGTGTTGCATGACCGCACAATTCTCATTGAAAGTGTGAGAGCGCTGAAAGCTAGAAATTGGCCAGGGAAGGAAAGATGTGAAAGTTCCCAGTATTGAAGTTTTTAAATGACGTGGTTATGTGGGCGGAGCTACACACAGCCACACTATTTTTAAAAAGTGACAGCGAATGCAGGGATAAGAACCTTTGCCCTGCTACCACAGAGGGGGGTTCAAGGAAAGAAGGAGTGGGAGCAGACACAGGTTACGTGTTCCACTCTAAATACAGGTGAAACATGCAACTTGTTTCAAAAGGTAAACATGCCTTTAAATATATATTTGCATGACTATCAGACAATTTGTAATTAAAAATGAACTGATCTAAATTAAATTTACAGACCAGGAGGTGATGAGATAGTGGGTCAATGCTATTGTTAAAAACAAGTTTGGAAACTGATTGTGTTATCATTTTAGTGCATTAACTGCATAATTGCTATAATAAACCTTGAGCTCTGACTCCTAATGAAAGCAAAAACAACTCAAGGCCAAACACGTAATGTAGTTTTTTTTTAACCAGTTTCTGACCAGCCACCACTGTTACACTGCGGTGGGTTGGCTCCCTAGCGCGAATCGCCGTGGGCGGTCTGTGCACTAGCTTTTGCAACCTCCTCCTGGATAAGCGATCGAGAGGTGCATGCTCAATTTTGCGCATGTGCAATGCTACGGCGGCCGTAGCGCCGAATGTTTAGCAAGTTGCCATAACAATGTGCGGTGACGGAGGAAGGCCTCTTATGGCAACATAGATCGAACTGCCTTAAATCACGTAATTTCCTTTGGGAAATAACACATTTTTTTTCTCACTGTACTGCCCACTGACTCCTGGGAAATTACTCACATTTCTCAAGAGCACAGGCGAGAGAGAATGTGTCAGATTAACCCCTTAAGGACCGCCACATGTACATTTACGTCGGCAGAATGGCATGGACAGGCACATCAACGTACCTGTACGTGGCTGCCTTGACGTGGGTCAGGGGTCCAATCGGGACCCCCCCGGTACATGCGACGGTCCCGGTGGCTGTGCGACCGATCCGTGCTAAAGGGGCGGCGGTTAGTTTTTGTCTGCCCCCTCCGGATCGCTCCCAGCCAATGCACGTGCTCGCCTGTGTGTCACTTCCTCCTCCTGTGTAAACACAGGAAGAGGGAAGTGATGTGATCTCTGCTCTCGGCGGTATTTTCAACCGCCGCTGAGGAGAGATCACATCACATAGTAAGTCTGCACAACACTACACTGACACCAGTACACGCAGGCACATTAACCCCTTGCGACCACCCCCCCTCCCCCTGTCACAGTGTCACTGAATGCAGTGATGATATATGTATGATCACTGTATTTAGTGTCAGTGTGACAGGCAGTTAGTGTTAGGTCCAGGGTAGCCCCCGTACCCCCCCCTAATAAAGTTTTAACCCCTTGATCAATCGCCCTAGTTAACCCTTTCACTCCCTATTGCCAGCGTCACTAAGCGATCATTTTTCTCATCGCTGTATTAATGTCGCTGTTCCCGCTAGGTAGCTATTTTTTTTTTTTACTAAAGACATGTGGCTAAACAAATTTTGGCATAAATGTTTGACTAAAATTTAGTTTATTTGATTTTTCTTATAACGAAAAGTAAAAAATATTGTTTTTTTTTCAAAAATGTCGCTCTATTTTTGTATATAGCGCAAAAAATACCACCAAAAAAAAGCTCTATTTGTGGAAAGAAAAGGATGCAAATTTTGTTTGGGAGCCACGTCGCACGACCGCGCATTTGTCAGTTAAAGCGACACAGTGCCGAATCGCAAAAAGGGGCCTGGTCCTTTACCTGCATTTTGGTCCGGGTCTTAAGTGGTTAAGAGCCCCCACATAGCAACAGGGCATTTCTGTTGACTAAAAAACGCTTTTTGCACTCCAAATGTTTGTCAAAATACTGTGAAAATGTAAAAATGTTTTTCAGGGTTAAACCCTGGTTTAAACCCTTCCCTACCAGGGCTATTTATACAGTGATCAGTGCATTCTTATAGCACTGATCACTGCATCAGCATCACTGGTCACCAAAAAGTGTCACTTAAGCCCCATACACACCATCAGATTATCTGCAGATTTTTGTCTTTAGATTTACCAAAACCATGTAGTACAAGGGCCTGCCTGATTGCGTACAAATTGAAACTCTTAGGCCGCGTACACACGTTCGAATCTATCTGCTGAAAACGGTCCGATCGTGTGTACGGGCGGACAGACAGATTTTTCCAGCAGACAGAGTCCGTCCGACATGTCTGCTGGTTAGTACGCCTTTATGAACAGATGTTAAAATGTTTGAGGAAATAGGACTGTGGTAGCCAAGGTAGAGCTGCAAAGGGTATAGACAAAAAATATTGGGGGTACCCAATTTAATCTGCACCATACAAGGATTCTTGTCACTTTAAAAGCCTTGTAATAGAAGATAGGATCCAGGAAACTTATGCCCCTCTTTCAATCTGGGGTGTGTTAGTGTGTCTTTGTCTATTTGGGAAATGGGAATGCATATAATGTACCTCTAGGTTGGTAATGAAGAAAAGTAAAATTATCAGCATAGGCAGCAAGTTTATCTTGGTCATGCATTTAGCATTCTTAAGTAGTCTTTCATTTCAATTTCAATTCATTTTCAATGAAAGAGTGGCTTTCATTGGTCTAACTAAGGGGTAGAAATAAATTGCTTTTATCCATCCAAACATATGCATTTCCAGCCCCATGTGCTGGAGCATGGCTTCCATAAAGTCTACTCAAATGTGTTTTTCAACTGCAGTAGAGGAGAATTATGGTGATTTTGTGATAGGTGGTAATGTGACAAAAGTATCCTTTTTAGCTTCCCTAGCAGAAGTAAAACCTACTTGAATGAAATCTACAAGTTTTGAGAGATCTAGTAAGAAACAGCTAAAGTGTTTTGTAAAGATTTTCAAGTTCCCTCGTTTGGGGGATGACTGAGATAAGATCATGTAAGGCGTCTGTCTCATGGCATTTTCAAGATGTCATTTTAAGATTGGAAAATACTAACCCGAGAATGAAATTGGACCATTTTATAGTAGTTAAAACCATCCAGTCCAAGGACTTTAGGTGGATGGCTAGAAGAGAGGGCAGAAAGGAATTCCTCCTCTGTGGTGGGTTGTTCGATAGCATCTCTAGCCCATAAACTTTAATATACTGTCACCCAGAGGCGGCTCTAGGCTTTGTGAGGCAAAACTTGACATGGGGCCCTACTCACACCCATGATGGGAAAAATAATTCAAGGACAAGAGCCTCTTCCTCGCAACCCTGGCAAGTGGGGAAGAGGCCCCCAGATCCTGCTCTTTAATAACTAAGAGGCGGGGTCCACCCAGTGATGTCACCTGCTGAACCTGCCTCCTTGTGATTTCATTGACTGAAGGCATGCTGGGTCATTGGTGTCACCGATATTCACTGGTTGTTAAGGACGCTCCTCCTGAGTCAGAGCTCTTAACGCTGTCTGAGACCAGCAACATTAAGATCCCCTGTCCCTCAAAACTGTGGTAATGCATTGGATAAGTAAGGTGGCCGTGAGGCCCCTGTGAGTGTGAGGCCTTAGGCGACCGCCTAATTTGCCTAATTAAAGAGCCACCTCTGCTGTCACCAATCAGCAGCAATGATGCTGCTGATCCTCTACTAGGGATGAGCCGAACACCCCCGCATTCGGTTCGCACCAGAACCGTCGAACAGTCCGATCGTTCGCACAAACATTTAGAACCCCATTAAAGTCTATGGGACTCGAACGTTCGAATTCAAAAACGATCATTTTAACCTCCCTGGCGGTTTTCCCGTGTCTGACACGGGGTAAAAATTTCCTGCTACCATCGTTGATCCCGTGTCAGACACGGGGTGAGCTGCAGAGTGCACAGCGAGTGCCTTACCTTCTCCCGCGATCCGACGCTGTGCTCGCTGGATCTGTCACTTCCTTGTTCCGCTCTCTGCGACGTAGCGACGCACGGGTGCGGAACTGGGCGGGAATTTCAAAAAAAGTTACACATAAAAGAGGTGATACAGTGCAATCCCCTCAGATTACAATGTATCACCTTTAGTAGTTACAACACTACGTGCCCTTGCCTTCCCCATAGTGCCCATCTAATGAAAAAAAATGACATAAAAAAAGCGCCACTTTTCACAAAAAGCGCTTTTGGAGCAGCTGAGTGACAGCGACAATGGTGCAGAGATGCTCGCCGAACAGAGTGAAAGTGAGTCGTGGGATTTGTCATCTGACCCTGAGACCGACACTGATCTGTCAAGTGATGAAGGCGAAGAACCTGCACTTAGCCTCAGTAATGTGCGCACTTGGTGCCCTATTGCCGATACGGACCAGGTTGCGCCCCCAAGATTTCCGTTTACCGGATCACCAGGGCTGAAGGTAGATGTGGAGCAGGACAACCCTCTGGCCTACCTAAAATTATTTGTTACAGAGGATGTCATAGAAAAAATTGTAACGTAGACAAACCGCTACCAGGAGCAGCAATCCGCTACGCCGCATGCCAAATTTTCCCGCAGCAGAAAATGGGAACCGGTGACCAGAGAGGACATCTGGCAGTTTTTGGGGCTCATTATTCTGCAGGGCGTGGTGGGGAAACCGCTCCAGAAGTGGTACTGGACCACCAACAAATTATTGGCCACTCCATTTTTTGGCACTGTGATGTCAGAATGCCGTTTCTCTCTCATCATGAAGAACTTCCACTTCACCAACAATGAAGAGTTTGATGAGGCCACGCATCCTGCGCCCAAACTCAAAAAAATATGGGAGGTATGGCAAATTATTGTTGGTATTTCCAGCGGACCTACAGTATGTGCCAGATAGGGATGTCTGTGTGGATGAGAGCTTGATGGCCTACAAGGGTCGCCTGAGTTGGATTCAGTATATCGCTTCAAAAAGAGCGCGGTTTGGCATCAAGTCATTTATGCTCTGCGAGGCATCCACTGGGTATATATGGAACTCCGTCATTTATACTGGTAAAGGCACAAAGTTCAACCCCAGGTACAGCGGCTATGGGATGGCCACATCATCTGTGCTTACACTACTGGAGCCATTGCTGAACCAGGGGTACTGTGTGATCACCGATAATTTCTATACATCTCCGGAACTATATGAAGTCCTGATACAGAATAAGACTGATGCCTATGGTACCGTTAGGCCTAACCGCCGTGACATGCCATCTGCATTTGGGAAGAGAAAATTCAAAATCGGAGAAATTGTTGCCTGGCAAAAGGGTAAGATCATGGCAATGCGATGGCGAGACAAAAAGGACGTGTGCCTCATGAGCACTGTCCACAATACCTCCACTGCCATGGTCCACACAAAAGGTGGAAAAGACGTGCTGAAGCCCCAAGTCGTGGTCGACAATAACAGCTCAATGGGAGGAGTCGATAGAGCCGATCAGGCTATGACATACTACCCCGCTATGCGGAAACAACAGAAAAAATATTACAAAAAAATATTCCGGCATCTTCTGGAACAATGCCTTTGGAACGCCTACATCCTGCACAGGGCATATAGTGGCAAGCCTCTTGTCCACTCTGACTTCATCTGGAAGGTGGCTGAGCTGATTTTCGTCAACCACCAGGTGCGATCTGTATCTGCAAACAGACCAGGACGTCGGGCTGTTGATGTGGTGAATCCAGAGCGTCTGACGGGTCGCCATTTTTTGGATTATATCCCACCAACTGCAAAAAAGGCAGCACCTGCCAGAATGTGCGTAGTGTGCTGCTCAAAAAGAGATAGCAAGGGGAAAAAAGTCCGAAAAGTGACAAGATACTATTGTCCTGACTGCGAAGTCGGACTTTGTGCAGTCCCCTGCTTCAAAGTGTATCACACTCAAGATGTATATTGAATTTTCTTTATTTGACTAAATTCATTATTCTTTATTACAGTATTAAATAAAATAATATTAGTTATTAGATTATAATTCATGATTTTGTGTTTCATCTTTTATCACATCTGGGATGTCTACTAGAGTCTTGTTTGGTCAGGTTTAAGTAAGTACTTACTAAGAATTGCAGGCCTATAATACATAACACCACATTTCCTTGCAAAACAATTGCAACGTTTTTGGTACAAAATTCCAGACAGAATCATAACGCCAGGGAGGTTAAAGACCAATTTTCAACTTATTGGGCCAGATTCAGGTAGATGCGCGCATATTTTATCCGGCGTAGCGCAACGCATATACGTTACGCTGACGCGAACTAGTGAGTAAAGTCCAGTATTCACTAAGCGCATGTTCGTTACTTTGCGGCGGAGTAACGAAAAAGCGCTAGCGCAACCCGACGCAAGTGGAAGTGGATGTGATCATATGTAAATGATGGGCGGAGCCCAGTGCAGTGACTTACGTTTATCGCATCATCCACGGAGCATGCGCAGTGAGGGAGGGCTCCCCTCGCTCCCCTGTGCGCATGCTCACAAATTCCGTCGGCACAGCTTCATGGGAAACGCCAGCGCAATGTGTTCTGTTGCGCGTATAAAAGCGGCCGTAGATGCGCCTTTCCGGCGCAAAAGTATATCCGGTTTCCCCCACCCCAGGGAAGTAACTTTTGCTGTATGATGGCTGCTCCCGTTCCCCCCCAAAGAGAGGAGAAACCTCAATTTTAATGCCCAGGAGCTCACCCTAGTGATCTCTGCTATGGAGACGTATAACGATTCTCCACAGCAGGAAAAAAGTTGGAAGACCAGCCGGGATAGGAAGCAGGGCATCCTGGAGTCCATTGCTGGCAGGGTCAATGCCTTGGGCTACTCCACCCGGACTGCTGCCGATATCGGCAAGAAAATTAATGATCTGAGGCGCAAAGTCCGGGGCAAGGTGGCCACCATTAGGAGGCATGAGAGGGGCATGGGTGGTGGACCCCCATGTGCGGTCAGCCTGACCACGGAGGAGGAGGTGGTTGCCCACTGCCTGGAGAGGGAGCAGTTGGAGGGGGTCCAGGGATATGATTCCGTGGAGGAAGGCTCCAGGACAGGTAAGTGTTTTTTATCCCCTATTTGGTGTGTTGCATGTGGGGGTGGGAGGGTACATGTGCCAAGTGTGTGGGACCACCAACATGTGTCTGCTTTGTGTCATCCACAGATGACAGAGCTGGGCCATCATCTGTCGGCGGCCAGTCCACCCCAACCCCTCCAACGGCATCCTGAGCCCGACCCCCTGGGTGGTGAACAGCATGAGATGGAGGAGAGTGCCCACACCTCACCTGATGAGGTGGTTGAGGAGGAGCCTGCCTTTCCAGAGCAGGACTTTCTTTTAATTTTGGAGGAGTCCTCCCCTTCTGCAGGGCCCTCTGTAATCGCCTCCCCCATTCTAGGAAGCCCCTCAAGGGCGACTCCATCCCCCCGGGGACAACCATCTCCTGGCCCCAGGAAGGCGACCCGGAGGACCAGGGGGGTGTCTGACGTGGTCCATGACCAAATGGCCCGGGACCAGGCCAGGCAGACCCAGCAGATGGGGGAGATTGCTGGGCATCTTGACCGGCTAGTTGACAGCCTGGGCTCCGTGTCCCAGCTGACGAATGCTGTGCAGGACGTCAGCTGCAACTGCGCTGCAGTGGTGACCAGTCTGGGGGAGGTGCAGGCTGATGTTCGGCACCTCACTGCAGCCGTCCATGCCAACACTGCTGCCATCCGGGAACGGGGGAGGCAGAGGCAGCGTGACCAGTGGCATAATATCACCCGCCAGCTGAGGATGCAGGCCCAGACCAATCAATATCTGAGCCGGATTGCCGTGGCCTTGGAGGGCATGCAGCCAACACCTGCCAGGAGTGACCCACCCGGGGATCAGCCACCTCCAGATGCCCCCCCACCCCCACCCACTCCCTCCAGGCAGCTGAGGAGCCAGAGAGGGCCCACAAGAAAGAGCCCCCGTCAGCCCAGATGAGGGCTTTTTTTTTTTTTTTTGGCTCAGGTTATGAGTTTTTTTCTTTTATTTTTGCTCAGGTTATGAGTTTCTTTTATTTTTGCTCAGGTTATGAGTTTTTTCTTTTATTTATGCTCAGGTTATGAGTTTTTTTTCAGTTTAACTGCACACGGTCAGGAGTGCAGGGGACAGTGTGAATGGTGTGTGAATGTGAGGGGGTGGCACTCCTGCCAGTAAGGGGTGTCACCCTCGGCCGTTGGGGAGAAGTTATCCCCACGGTTGTGTGAATGACGTGTGAATGGTGTATGAATGGACAGCGACATCATTGGGGCCTTGACGCCGGCGTTGCTGCTCCCAAGTCCCTGCATGTTGGACTTGGGCTAATCCAATGCGATGTGCATGTGGTGTGTGTGATCTAGGGACCTCAGTGGTGTGCATGCGTGCATTGTCCGTGTGATCAATGTATTTGTTTAGTGTCCAAAGATGCCTACGGCGAGGACCCTCCTGACTGCTCTTCCATCAGCTGACTGGGGCTCCTCTGGCAGGGGGGGGGGCTGTCTGGTTGGGGGGTCAGGTCATCACGTATGTCAATCTGCAGGCCTTTTCTCATGGCAAAGTTGTGCAGAATGCAACATGCACCGATGATCTGACACACAAAGGTAGGGGAATACAATAGTGCCCCCCCAGACTTATCCAGGCAGCGGAAACGGGACTTCAGGAGCCCAAATGTTTGCTCCACCACTGCACGAGTCTTGATATGTGCCGCATTGTATCTTCTCTCTCCTCTGGTTTGGGGGTTCCGGAAAGGAGTCATGAGATGGGGTCCCAGTGCATATGCAGAGTCACCTGTAAGGGAAAAGACAGGAGGATGTTAGTCATGCATGTGCCCCTTGTGATGTCAGCATCATGGGGGGGGGACAGTCATGCCTGCCACCCATGTCACTCACCAACCAGCCAGCTTTCCCCATACATGTTCTGTTCGAATTCCATTGGGATGGGGCTCTGATTGTATATGAAGCTGTCATGGCTGTATCCGGGGTGTTTGGCACGGATGTGCCATATGAGGCATTGGGCATCGGCTATCACCTGTACGTTGATGGAATGCCAATGCTTCCGATTGCGGTATATGTGCTCTGTAGCACTGGGGGGCTGGAGTGCCACATGTGTGCAATCAATGGCCCCCACGGTGCCTGGGAATCTGGCAATGCTGTAGAAATCTGTCATTGCTTTCAGCCGCAGCTCCTCAGTGGTTGGTCTAAAGAAGTGGTGGGACATGCGTCTGAGGATTGCAGGGACAACCTGGTGCACACATCTGCTCATGGAGGACTGTGACATCCCAGCCACCACTCCACTTGTACGCTGGAATGATCCACTTGCAAGGAAATGAAGTGTTGCCAGTACCTTCACCAGTGGCTGCACTGCTTGTGAGCGGTGTGTTGGGCTGGTGATGTCATCCTGCAGGGTTGTGGTTAGTTCAAGTATTGCATCAGGGCTGAATCTGAAGAGGCGATACACCTCCTCATCCCCCATGCCAAAGAGGCTCATGCGCGTGCGGTATATCCTCTCACGTGCCCGCCTCCTCCGTTCCGGGGCACCCATTAGTAGTGCTAGGACCACGGCTGCCCCTGGTATGTTGGCACACAGAGGTGTTGTCCTTGCAAGTGTGGTTGTTCAGCTTGCTAGTTTCGTCGGTAACGCTGCTGCTGTAGCTGCTCTCCTGCTGACCTGTGGCCGTCTGGAGTAAAGATAAAGCAGCTATTTGTAGGAATAACTTTGCGACAGATGGACGACATACGCGCGGCGCATGTAGCCAGCGTCTGGTGCTAATCTGTTCGCGAATCGGGAAATCTCCCTCATTTGCATATTTGCATGGGAAATCAATAGGTGCGACGGATGCGACAAGCGAAAATATGCGCTTACGATACTCTGGCGAGGGAAAGTTAAGCCGATCGGAAAAAGCCAGTTTTCTGTCGGATCTAGTTTGGTGGGTACGGCCGCATAGATACTACGGCGCATCTTGACAGTTACGCGGCACATATCGATATACTCCAGCGCAAGTCTTGCTGAATCTGGCCCATTGTTGGAAAACGTCTTTCAGAACCCGGGTCTTGCCCCAGGGAACATGTATCAATAGAAAAAAGTCTTAAAAACGGTTGTTTTTTTAGGAGCAGGACTCCTGAAAAAACTACCGTTTTTAAAACGTTTTTTTCCATTGATAGTAGTATCAATGGGAAAAAAGTTTTAAAAACGGTCGTTTCGTTTCACTCGAATTTCCCGCGAACGATCGTTTTTGTTCGAAATTCGACGAACGAACGAACGGACGATGTTCGAGTCGAACATACGTTTGTTTCGAACACGAAGCTCATCCCTATCCTCTACTTGTCTTACAGATCAACAGGCAAGCCGTTACTTGTAGTTTCATAGTTCATAGGCCATTATTCCTAATCCTTGTGGACAGCATACTGACAGGATTGGTACCAGCTGATTGGAGAAAAGCCAACGTGGTGCCAATATTCAAAAAAGAGCAGAGACATATTCCTGGGAATTATAGGCCAGGCAGCCCAACTTCAATAGTGGGTAAATTATTAGAGGGGATGATTAGGGATTAAATTCAAAGTTTTACTGAGAAGAATATCATTATTGGTAATCAGCATGGGTTTATGGGAGGACGTTCCTGCCAGACCAATCTGCTACCATTCTACAAGGAAGTAAGCAGCAGTCTA
Organism: Rana kukunoris; assembly: GCA_029574335.1. NCBI lineage: Eukaryota > Metazoa > Chordata > Amphibia > Anura > Ranidae > Rana > Rana kukunoris. The sequence continues at coordinate 391,020,600 of CM056049.1, forward strand.
GATAGAGGGAGACCTGTGGATGTAGTTTATTTGGACTTGGCAAAAGCATTTCATACAGTCCCCCATAAACACTTAATTTACAAGCTGAGGTCCACAGGCTTAAACCATAGGGTTTGTGCTTGGGTAAAAAAAACTGGTTACAGGGATGGGTACAAAATGTAGCAATCAATAACATGTACTCAGACTGGTCTGGAGTGGCGAGTGGGGTACCCCAAGGTTCTGTCTTGGGAGTGGGACCAATCCTATTCAACATATTCATAAACGATATAGTATGGGATAACTAGTGCAGTCTCAGCGGATGACAAAAAGATAAGCAGAGTAATAAACTTATATCAGGACATAGACATTTTGGAGAACGACCTGAACATAATAAAAAAGAGTGGGCAGACAAATGGCAAATTAGGTTTAATGTGGAGAAATATAAAGTAATGCACTTTGGATCAAAAAACAAACAATGAAAATGATTCACTAGGTGGAGAACAACTGGGAGAATCAAAGGATGGAGAAGGGTACTAATAGATGACAGATTGAGCAACAGCATGCAGTGCCAAGCTGTAGCTACCAAAGCAGGCAGAATAATAGCATGCATTAAAAAAGGGAATGCACTCCAGGGACAAAACCAGTGCCGGCCCAAGACATTGTGCTGCCTGGGACCAAAAATGAAATGCTGCCCCCCCCCCAAAAAAAAAAAACACACCCACCAAAAGGCCCCCACGCTGTTTTGTTGTTTATAGCGCAAAAAATTTAAATAAATAAAAACGCATAGGTGATAAAATATCACCAAAATAAAGCTCTATGTGTGGGAAAAAGGACATTAATTGTATTTGGGTACAGTTTCACATGACTGCACAATTGTCAGTTTAACCACTTAAGGACCCTGCACTGTATATATACGTCCTCTTTTTAAAGATGGATATCTCGGTAACGGCAGCAGCTGCTGCCACAACCGAGATATCCATCTCTTCAGTGCAGGGTCCTGTGTACAATAACGGCGGTCTCCGCGGCGGATTCGCCGCGAGATCGCCGTTATCGGTGACCGGAGAGGTGCCCCCCCCCCTCCCGCCGCTTTCCCGTGCTCTCCGCCGCTTACCGTTGCCGTCGGTAGCGGCGGAGGCGATCGGGTCTGTGCGGCTCCTCTGCTGGGATACGAGTGAGGGAAAAATCGCCCCCACCCGTTCCCCATAGCAGCGCTGGGCGGAAGTGACGTCAAAACGTCATTTCCGCCCACTGTCTTAAAGAGACATTTTCTTTTTAAGGCTATTTAAAAAATGTCATTTTCCTTTTTTTTTTTTTTTTTTCTTTTTAAGCCTAAATATGAGATCTGAGGTCTTTTTGACCCCAGATCTCATATTTAAGAGGACCTGTCATGCTTTTTTCTATTACAAGGGATGTTTACATTTCTTGTAATAGGAATAAAAGTGATCAATTATTATATTTTTTTTTTTTTTCAGTGTAAAAAATGTTAAATTAAATACAAATAAATAGGAAAACAAAAAAATTTTTTTTTAAAGCGCCCCGTCCCGACGAGCTCGCGCGCAGAAGCGAACGCATACGCGAGTAGCGCCCGCATATGAAAACGGTGTTCAAACCACACAAGTGAGGTATCGCCGCGATCGTTAGAGCGAGAGCAATAATTCTAGCCCTAGACCTCCTCTGTATCTAAAAAAATGCAACCTATAGAATTTTTTAAACGTCGCCTATGGAGATTTTTAAGGGTAAAAGTTTGACGCCATGCTACGAGCGGGCGCAATTTCTAAACGTGACATGTTGGGTGTCATTTTACTCGGCGTAACATTATCTTTCACAATATATAAAAAAATTGGACCAAATTTATTGTTGTCTTATTTTTTAATTCAAAAAAGTGTATTTTTTCCAAAAAAAGTGCGCTTGTAAGACCGCTGCGCAAATACGGTGTGACAAAAAGTATTGCAATGACCACTATTTTATTCTCTAGGGTGTTAGAAAAAAAAAATATATAATGTTTGGGGGTTTTACGTGATTTTCTAGCAGAAAAAACTGTTTCAGTCTTGCAAACACCAAAACTGAAAAACACCCAAGGTCCTTAAGTGGTTAAGCTACACAGTGCTGTATGTGATGTGTGTTTAACTTACAATTTTGCTTCGGATTCTGCCACGCGTTGCGGATTGTCACTTGCCACACGTTGCAGATTGTCACTTGCTGTGTCCCTGAGTGAAGGCAGGCAGCAGAGAGATGATGTAATCGATATTCTGCCTGCGGCTGCACAGTGAGGGCGGAACTGCAGGGCGAATAGTGAGAGATGACATAATCTCTCTGCTCCCCCGCCCGCATTCTCCCAGTGGCGTAGCGTTGGTTGTCAGCGTCTTGGGTAAGGCAAGTAATTTGCGCCCCACCCCCCCCCCCCCAACATGTGGGATTCCTACACTCCGACCACTACACTAACCTACCACTACACTAACCTACCCGACCACTACACTAACCTACCTGACCACTACATTGACCCTTCATGATTCCTATACGGACCACTGCAATGACCTGAGTTATACACTGTCCACTACACACTGACCAGACCACTGCACTACACACTGACCAGACCACTACACACTGACCAGACCACTGCACTACACACTGACCAGACCACTACACACTAACCAGACCACTACACAACACACTGACCTGACCACTACAGACTGACCACTACACTACACTACACTACACACTGACATGACCTGATCACTACACAATGACATGACCTGATCTGACCAGACCACTACAGACTGACCACTACACTACACACTGACATGACCTGACCACTACACTACACACTGACATGACCTGACCAGACCACTACAGACTGACCACTACAATAAACACTGACATGACCTGACCAGACCACTACAGACTGACCACTACACTACACACTAACATGACCTGACCACTACACTACACACTGACATGACCTGACCTGACCAGACCACTACAGACTGACCACTACACTACACACTGACATGACCTGACCAGACCACTACAGACTGACCACTACACTACACACTGACATGACCTGATCACTACACAATGACATGACCTGACCTGACCAGACCACTACAGACTGACCACTACACTACACACTGACATGACCTGACCACTACACTACACACTGACATGACCTGACCAGACCACTACAGACTGACCACTACAATAAACACTGACATGACCTGACCAGACCACTACAGACTGACCACTACACTACACACTAACATGACCTGACCACTACACTACACACTGACATGACCTGACCTGACCAGACCACTACAGACTGACCACTACACTACACACTGACATGACCTGACCAGACCACTACAGACTGACCACTACACTACACACTAACCTGACCACTACACTACACACTGACAGGACCTGACCAGACCACTACAGACTGACGATTACACAACACTACAAACTGACATGACCTGACCACTACACCTGGCTTACACTCCCCCGGGTCAACAATACGTCTCACGAGGGAGTCTCTCATCTGCTGTTTTTCTTCCATCTGCACTCTGCCACAGTTACACTGCCTGCCACGATGGGACAATGATCTGGCATCCAATCTGGAAGAGAAGACAGGCGCGCTGCTGCGGCTCACAGCTAAGTGGAGGCAAGCCCCGCTCACCAGCAATCAGGGAAAGGCCAGCCCCGCCGCCACACGTGACCCAATTTAGCCAATCACAGAGCACCAGGGGGAGTGTAAGCCTGAAATGAAATATTGCACGGGGACACAGATCAAAGTTAGGAGCACTGAGCCGGGGGTGACTTATTGGTACGGGATGTCGCACCCCAAATCTTGCGCTTGGGGCCACGATGACCGCCTCCCACCCCCCCCGGCTGCGAGTGTTGTGCACGCCCTCACCACTGACAACAGCAGCGGCGCCGGGCTCCTAACTCACTGACTGCGGGTGGAACGAGCTGGCTGGCGGGTGTCAGTTTGCCGCCCCCCTAAAAGTGCCGCTTGGTACCCATGGTACCACACGGTCCCATCATAGGGCCGGCCCTGGACAAAACTATAAATTCTGCCACTTTTTAAAGCTCTGGTCAGACCTCATCTGGAGTTTTCCTTTCAGTTTTGGTAAACAGCCCCCTGAAGGCATGTGCTGGAGCTAGTCCAGAGAAGGATAACAAAACGAATAAGGGGACTGGATGCCCTCAATTACCAGGAACGACTGCAAACACAAAATGTATTTTCGTTGGAGAAAAAACACCTGAAAATAAACAATAGCAATTTACAAATATCTCAATGGGGCTCCCAGCATAGTAGATAAACTATTCAGTTCTAGAGAGTGTAATAGGACACGGGGCCACACAGTGAGACAGGCAGCACTGGCGTAGCGGGGGGGCAGGGGGGGCTCCTGCACCGGGCGAAAAATTGCGGGGGGCGAAATCCTGGCGTCCGCGGAATGCGCTGCCGCCGCCACCTTAGGAAAGGCCGCGGCTTTGGCCTAGCTCTGGAGCTGTCGGCCATCTTGGTACACCCGGCGGCGGCGCGCCTGGTTGGCTGGTGGAACTGTCTGTCTCCCTTGATGTGGGAGTGGCGGGAAACACCAGCCAACCAGGCAGAAGGGCGCGCCGATTGGCCTGGAACATGTTTGTTTACAGCGCGGCGGCATCTCCATCTCCAGCAAGGTAAGTGGGGGGGGTCGGTGTAAATCTAAAGGGGTGCTCTGCCTGATCTCCACCTATCCACCTCAGAGCCTGTCATTTTAGTTAAACTGCTGGGACTTGTAGTTCTCCATCTTCTCCTGGGGCTCATGGAGAACTACAAGTCCCAGCAGGTTATACATTATCATACAATAAGGCTCTGAGGTGGATGGGTGTGGATTGCATGCACCTAAACCCCAGGAGAAGATGGAGAACTACAAGTCCCAGCAGGTTATAATATAAGGCTCCGAGGTGGATGGATGTCCGGACACCCATCCATCTCGGAGCCTTATATTATAACCTGCTGGGACTTGTAGTTCTCCATCGTCTCCTGGGGCTCAGGTGCATGCGATCCACCATCTATGGGACTACAAGTCCCAGCAGTAAGAAAAACTGAACAAAGATGGTGGATTGCATGCACCCGAGCCCCAGGAGACGATGGAGAACTACAAGTCCCAGCAGGTTATAATATAAAGCTCCGAGGTGGATAGATGTCTGGACAGTGACAATTGGTGGCACAGTGGTGACAATTGGTGGCACAGTGGTGACGATTGGTGGCACAGTGGTGACGAATTGGTGGCACAGTGGTGACAATTGGTGGCACAGTGGTGACAATTGGTGGCACAGTGGTGACAATTGGTGGCACAGTGGTGACAATTGGTGGCACAGTGGTGACAATTGGTGGCACAGTGGTGACAATTGATGGCATGGTACAGTGACTGCATTTGATGGCATGGCGCCCTGTGATTGGGTGTATGTGGTTATGCGCTAACGCCGGGGGGGCGAAAAAAAAGTTCTGCCCCGGGCGCCCATAACTCTGGTTACGCCACTGACTGGCAGGGAAGCCGTTTAACCTCAAACTTTGTAGCGGGTTCTTCACTGTTAGGGCAAAACGGATGTGGAACTCTCTCCCACGATTGGTGGTGGATGCAGGGAGTAGGGATGAGCCGAACACCCCCCCATTCGGTTCACACCAGAACGTTCGAACAGATCACCCGTTCGCGCGAACATTTAGAACCCCATTGAAGTCTATGGGACTCGAACGTTCGAATTCAAAAGTGCTCATTTTGTAGCCCAATATTCAAGTTATTGTTGGAAAAGGTCTTTGAGAACCCAGGTCTTGACCCAAGGAACAAACATGTATCAATGGAAAAAAAACAGTTGTCTTTTCAGGAGCAGGACGCCTGAAAAAATGACCGTTTTTAAAACTTTTTTCCATTGATACATGTTCCCTCGGGCAAGACCCGGGTTCTCAAAGACATTTTCACAGGCAAACTATAGACACCCAGCAGGTATAATATTTAAAGGAATTTTTCTTTTTATTTTTTTTATTTTTTATTTAAGCATCATTAAATTCACTGCTCCAGGAGCAGTGATTTTAGTGATGCTTAAAAAAAAATATCCTTTAAATATTGTACCTGCTGGGTGTCTATACCTGTGATAACGTCTTTAAATAGCACAATCACCTGCCTGCCAGTAAATTAGGAAGAACTGATCTATCTAAGCTATACAGTGTATAAATATATGTACAACTCATAGGGATGTATATATATCCTCTACACACTGTAAATTACGCTAAACTGACTAGCCTGCCTGCTCTATCTAGCTATATAAAAAGACTCTTTGTCTCTCTGACTGATCTCTGATCAGCGCTAGAACACACTACACGAGGCCGCCCAGCAGGCGGCCTTATATAGTGTGGGGCGTTTGCCCTGATCCATAATTGGCCAAAGCCACCCTGGTTTTGGCCAATTATGGCTCTCCGTATTTTGCGTGCTGTGATTGGCCAAGCATACAGGGTCATAGTGCATGTTTGGCCAATAATCAGAGCCAGTGGCGGCCCCTCCATAGGGGCGCAGGGGCGCCGATCCCCCCTCCCCCCAAAGCCATTAAAACAAAAAAAAAATTTTTTTGTCCCTTTAAGAAAAAAAAAAAGGTCCTTTAACAGCACTACTATGTGCAGGGTGGGCGCTGGTCACAGTTCACTGCTATAGAGTCATTGAAGCATCATGCCAATGCAAGCAGGCAAGACGCTTCATTTGCAGGTTTTTTTTTTAAGCTCTGTGGCTATGTGCTTTGCGCCACGAGCCAATCACAATCCAGTGTCTCCATTCTCTCCACTCCAATTGGGTCTTGCTGCTTCCTCTCTGCAGAAGGAAATGGGCGGTGCTTTCCCCAGGGCAGTGTTACTTTCGTTTTTGGCTCCAAAAAGGAATCTAAAGTGAGTAACTTATTTAAAACACTTTTATTGTCTGAGTCTCATTGTCTGTCCTTTCCAGTGTCACTGTCCACCCCATCCATGTCCAGCAGTACCTTGTGCTGTATGCTCAGCCTGTACTGTGATCGGGCTGGAGGAAGGGGAACAGAGAGCCGTGCTTCACATCTCCTGTATGTGTGTGAGGGCTTAGAGTACTGCGTCCTGCTGCAGCTGTGCTTCACAGATCTCTTATCTCTGTCTGTCTATATCTGCCCCTCTCTGTCTGTCTATATCTGCCCCCCCCTCTCTCTCTGTGTCTGTGTATCTCTATCTATCTATCTATCTCTGTATCTCTGTATATATCTATCTATCTCTGTATATATCTATCTCTGTATCTCTGTATATATCTATCTCTGTATCTCTGTATATATCTATCTATCTCTGTATCTCTGTATATATCTATCTCTGTATATATCTATCTATCTCTGTATCTCTGTATATATCTATCTCTGTATATATCTATCTATCTCTGTATCTCTGTATATATCTATCTATCTCAGTATCTATCTATCTATCTATCTATCTATCTATCTATCTATCTCTGTATATATCTATCTATCTCTGTATCTATCTATCTATCTCAGTATCTATCTATCTATCTCTGTATCTATCTATCTCTGTATATATCTATCTATCTCTGTATCTATCTATCTATCTCTGTATCTATCTATCTATCTCTGTATCTATCTATCTCTGTATCTATCTATCTCTGTATCTATCTATCTCTGTATCTATCTATCTCTGTATATATCTATCTCAGTATATATCTATCTCAGTATCTATCTATCTCTGTATCTATCTATCTCTGTATCTCTGTATATATCTATCTATCTCTGTATCTCTGTATATATCTATCTATCTCTGTATCTATCTATCTCTGTATCTATCTATCTCTGTATATATCTATCTATCTCTGTATCTATCTATCTATCTCTGTATCTATCTATCTATCTCTGTATCTATCTATCTATCTCTGTATCTATCTATCTCTGTATCTATCTATCTCTGTATCTATCTATCTCAGTATCTATCTATCTCAGTATCTATCTATCTCAGTATCTATCTATCTCAGTATCTATCCATCTCTGTATCTATCCATCTCAGTATCTATCCATCTCAGTATCTCTGTATCTATCTATCTCTGTATCTATCTATCTATCTCTGTATCTATCTATCTATCTCTGTATCTATCTATCTATCTCTGTATCTATCTATCTATCTATCTCTGTATCTCTGTATCTATCTATCTCTGTATCTATCTATCTCTGTATCTATCTATCTCTGTATCTATCTATCTCTGTATCTATCTATCTCTGTATCTATCTATCTATCTATCTCAGTATCTATCTATCTCAGTATCTATCTATCTCAGTATCTATCTATCTCAGTATCTATCTATCTCAGTATCTATCCATCTCTGTATCTATCCATCTCAGTATCTCTGTATCTATCTATCTCTGTATATATCTATCTATCTCTGTATCTATCTATCTATCTCTGTATCTATCTATCTATCTCTGTATCTATCTATCTATCTCTGTATCTATCTATCTATCTCTGTATCTATCTATCTATCTCTGTATCTATCTCTGTATCTATCTATCTCTGTATCTATCTATCTCTGTATCTATCTATCTCTGTATCTATCTATCTCTGTATCTATCTATCTATCTATCTCTGTATCTATCTATCTCTGTATCTATCTATCTCTGTATCTATCTATCTCAGTATCTATCCATCTCAGTATCTATCCATCTCAGTATCTATCCATCTCAGTATCTATCCATCTCAGTATCTATCCATCTCAGTATCTATCCATCTCAGTATCTATCCATCTCTGTATCTATCCATCTCTGTATCTCTGTATCTATCTATCTCAGTATCTATCTATCTCTGTATCTATCTATCTCAGTATCTATCTATCTCTGTATCTATCTATCTATCTATCTATCTCAGTATCTATCTATCTCAGTATCTATCTATCTCAGTATCTATCTATCTCAGTATCTATCCATCTCAGTATCTATCTCAGTATCTATCCATCTCAGTATCTATCCATCTCAGTATCTATCCATCTCTGTATCTATCCATCTCAGTATCTCTGTATCTATCTATCTCTGTATCTATCTATCTATCTCTGTATCTATCTATCTATCTCTGTATCTATCTATCTATCTCTGTATCTATCTATCTATCTATCTATCTCTGTATCTATCTATCTATCTATCTATCTATCTATCTATCTATCTATCTATCTCTGTATCTATCTATCTCTGTATCTATCTATCTCTGTATCTATCTATCTATCTCTGTATCTATCTATCTCTGTATCTATCTATCTCTGTATCTATCTATCTATCTCTGTATCTATCTATCTATCTCTGTATCTATCTATCTATCTCTGTATCTATCTATCTCTGTATCTATCTATCTCTGTATCTATCTATCTATCTCTGTATCTATCTATCTCTGTATCTATCTATCTATCTCTGTATCTATCTATCTATCTCTGTATCTATCTATCTATCTCTGTATCTATCTATCTCTGTATCTATCTATCTCAGTATCTATCTATCTCAGTATCTATCCATCTCAGTATCTATCCATCTCAGTATCTATCCATCTCAGTATCTATCCATCTCTGTATCTCTGTATCTATCTATCTCAGTATCTCTGTATCTATCTATCTCTGTATATATCTATCTATCTCTGTATCTATCTATCTATCTCTGTATCTATCTATCTATCTATCTCTGTATCTATCTCTGTATCTATCTATCTCTGTATCTATCTATCTATCTATCTCTGTATCTATCTCTGTATCTATCTATCTATGTCTCTCTCTCACTCTCTCTCTGTCTATCTGTCTGTCTATCCAATTATCTATCTATCTGTCTGTCTGCAGGTCCCAGTGTCTGCGAGTGACGTTGCCGGAGGGGGGGGGGGGGGTTGGCTGGGGTTTTGTTTGCGCCCCCCCAAAAAAATGGAGCACCAGCCGCCACTGATCAGAGCGCAATGCCGCAGTGAATTATGGGCCATTGTGCATCACTCGAATTTGGCGCGAACGACCCGTTTTGTTTGAATTTCGACGAACGTACGAACATACGTTTGAATCAAACGCGGAGCTCATCCCTAGCAGGGAGTATGGATAACTTTAAAAGACTCTTAGATATACATCTTAAAAGGACACAACATACAGGGATATGGGAAATTATAGACACTGATACACATACACCTACACAGGCTGAACTGGATGGACTATTGTCTTTTTTCAGCCTTACCGACTATGTAACATGTACTCTGTTCTTACTTTGTTCCTGCACAGCAGTGAGAGCCAAAAAGGTGTCAACTGGCCTCACCTGATGATTCATATAATCAGCTACATGGCTTGTTTTTGCCTAGCCTGGCTGTATTGTTCTCTTAGTCATACTGCAGCCAATCAAAGCGGTAACCTCCTCTTGTCAGATTGCAGTATTAGAGCAAGCTTCCTCCCCTTGCCTTGTCTATATAAACTCAGTGCAGCTCTCTGCTTGCTGGCAAAGCGTCTGCAAACTAGATTATGAACCCTGTACCTACCTGCTATCCAGCCTGCTTTCCTCTATTGATTCCTATGCACTTTATTACTAGCTTTGTTTTCTGGATATCTGAAACAGCCAGGAACAACGCTAAGGCTTCATTTCCACTGGCGTTTTTACAGCCACTTTTCTGAGCGTTTTTTGGAGCGTTTTTTATGTCTGGCGTTTTTACAGCTCTATTGCTGGAGCTTCAGAACGCACTGGTCCCGCGTTTTTTTTGCAGCTTAAAAACGTCTTAGCATCTACAGCTCAAAAACGTCATGGTGGGCATGAGGCCATAGACTAACATTGACAGGCGTTTTTAAGCTGCAAAAAACGCTCAGAAAAGTGGCTGTAAAAACGCCAGTGGAAATGAGCCCTAAAGGTTAGGGAAGTTGGCAATCTGAATTGGCTGCCTGCACTGATCCGTTGTTTAATGGGTCAATGCTGGACCTAACATCTGACCTGTATCTTTGCTGCCATCTCCATCCTCTGGATTGGTACAGCAATGCATCTATACCACCATCAGGAGATACCTGATGAATACCAGCTAGTCCTTAGACTCCACGCACTGGTGTATCCTGCATGACTTGTCCTCACTTGGGACAATCTGCCTGCTTCAGCAAGTCCTGACCCTATATCCAGGTCTTATGAGCTGAAAATGTGATCCTAGTTGCATTTTCAGGACTTTTTCCAGAGTCCACAGGGGGAGCTCCAACTTCCTAGGTCTGATTTGCCCTGTGGTGTCCTGCTCTACTATGTAACAGGGGCCGGCATTCGTGTCTGTGGACGCAAATGCTGGACTTAGAAGCGTGACCACAAGGTAGCCCTCTCGGGAAAGAGCTTCTCCTAGGGGGTTATCTGATGCGGGGAGGAGCTGCCGGGGGCCCCCAAAGGAGGATGTTAAATACTTTACAATCACTTTAAACTTCCAGTTGCATAGTGTGCAGGAGTGAGAAAAGATGTTAGTGTCAATGGCGATTTGGTTGAGGGTATGGTAGGGAAACACTGGTCTGGAAATCACAAATGCAAGGCAGTAGTACAGGAGATACAAGACCATTTTACAGTAATGTGGACTGACTTGTGGGAAAGGGTATGTGCAAGGGGTTGCTTGTCTGGTAATGCAACCCATTTATATGTAGTACACAGAGCTTTTTTTCAGCGGACACCCCACTGATGAAGTTTTTTGAACGTAACATGTACTGGGCGACAGGCTGCTTCTGATGATGTCACCCGCCCTGCTGAATGAACCACACATGACTTGCTGTTTTTATCATAATGTTTGTGAGTAAATCGCTTTTTAAATAAATGCCTATGCCTGGTTAAAAACGGAGAGCTCTTAGATCATTTTTTCCCCTCATCTTCCCGGTGTTTTACCTATGCTTATGCTGAGCCTGTAGCTATTCTTAGCCATCTCTGTGTAAATTGGTTTAACTCTCTGAAGAGGAAGTGTCCTTTGGGGCTATTATCGATGGATTTCTCTGCTTATTCTGACTTACTGCTAATACCAGGGGTCAGAACTGGAGGTGAGAGTGTATAGTGAGACCTATGGTGGAGGGATTTTCACACGTTTATTCTGTGGATCTGCCACTGGTGGATCATCTCCTATGGACTTTCTTCACTTGCCACATGCTTATTTAAATATTCAAAATTTTGCTTATTGTTTATATTTATGAATTGATTTTAATTAATTTATCTATTCATTTGTGATTTGCGCTGCATTGTTTCGTTTTTCAAACTAATCTAAATTGTTGACGCAAAGTAGCCACCTTTTGCAGAAATAACAGCTGAACACACCTGTGGCATTCTTGCTAAAATGGAAATCAAATTTTGTTTGGAAAGTTCTTTCTAACACTGTTGCAGAAGTTCTCAACAAACATGTTGCACACCTGTAGGTTGCTTTGTTTTTACCTTTAAGTCCAGTTCATCTCAAACAAGCTCAATGGGGTTTAAGTCTGGAGACTTATTCCTTTCAGAACCAACATTTTCTATGAGACACTTTACTACAAAATACTCCCACAAATGCAACCATGATTTGTTTATTTGTTCATTTGCACACACAAAAAAGTATTTTTCCTAACAAGTTCATTGAAGACCATGTTGCAAAAATTAATACACTCCAATGAAAATCTTAGGAGCAATGCTAAATTTTAGATAAAATCCTAATTACAGTATATACTTGAGTATAAGCCGACCCGAATATAAGCAGTGGCACCTAAATTCTACCACAAAAAAACCTGGGAAAACTTATTGATGCGAGTATAAGCCTAGAGTGAGAAATGTAGCAGCTACTGTAAGTGGTAAAGAGGGTCGACAATGCCCATTTGCAGCCTAAGGCCTCGTACACACGATGGAATTTTTCCGCTGGAAATGGTCCGACGGACCATTTCAGCCGAAAAATCCGCTCGTCTGTAGGGGCAAACGGACGGATTTGGACTGATTTGTCCAGCGGAAAATTTCCTAAGCATGCTTTGAAACTTTTCCGCCGGACACAAGTCCGTCGGATATGTCCGCTGGTCAGTACACTCACCAGCGGACATATCCTCCCGCGCAAGCGGCGTATGGATGCGACGCATGCGTGGAAGTTGCTTACTTCCTGGTGCAGTGATGTGGCGGCGTCAACGTCACCGCACTGTCTGCCGGCGGGGATTTTGGTCCGATGGTGTGTACACGCCATTGGACCAAAATAGCCCGGCGGACATATCCGATGAAAACGGTCCGAGGACCGTTTGCATCGGATATGTCCGTCCGTGTGTACGAGGCCTCACTGTGCCCATCTGCAGACTCACTGTGTGTCAGGAGTGTGTATGTAGAGCGAGATGCTAAGACGGCTCCCCTTACGGCTGAGTGCAGTGCGCCCCTGGAGTTGGAAACAGGGAGCACGGTGCTCAAAAAAATGCACGGTTGGCCAGGTACTTGTTTGCAGTCAGATGAGCTTTGCCACTGAGGGATGACTGAAGCAGGTAGAGCTAAGCTTGCCGTGTTCAGGTAAGTGGAGAAACCAGAAGCCAGGCCGGGGGTCATACACAGGTAAGTCAGTCCAGAGCATATACAGGGGCAAGCCAAGGTCAAACAAGAGCAGGGTCCAGGTACAAGACGAAGGTCAAGCAGGGTGATCAGGAAGCAGAAGCAGAGTCCAGAAGCAGGCCAAGGGTCAAACTAGGAGATCAGGAAGTAAGGTCAGGGCAAGCCGGATCACAACAGGTAAGCATGGATCAGGTAACATGGTCAAGGTACACAAGGAACTGAAGAGATAATCCAGCAATGTCCTTCAGTCATAAACTGCCATTGGCACCAGCATCTGTCACGCCACTTGCAAGCAGGATTGCGCGTACGCCAATGCACACTGATGCGCAGGGCACGCTCATGCACATCTTGGGACCCTTCGTGAGCATCCATGAAGGTTCTGGGCAACATTGCCAGTACCGCGACGCCCATGTCCCTGACAGTGCCCCCCCCAAGGGGCAGCCTCCGGATTCCCAACCTAGACCATCTCTCTGCGTGCCTGTTATGGAAATTTGGCAGAAGTCTTGGAGCATGTGTATTATCCATCAGTTCCCAAGAATTTTTCTCTGAAGAATGCCCGTTCCATTTGACAAGAAATGGATTCTGCCCACCTCTTTTCTGGCAGTCCAGGATGTCTTCTACCTCATATTGGATATCGTTACCTAAAGTAACTGGCAGAGGTGGCAACTCCTCTCTTCCTGAAAATGGACTTGGCACAGCTGGTTTTAGTAGGGAGACATGGAGCACTGGATGGATCTTGTAGGAGGACGGCTAAGCAAGTTCAAAAGCCACAGGGTTCACTTCCTTCCTGATCTCAAACAGACCCACAAACCTTGGACCAAGCTTTCTGGAAGGACAAGAAAGTCTGAGGTTAATAGAGGACAGCCATACCTTGTCACCCACCTTGAAGATGGGATTCCCTCTCTTTCTTCTGTCATATTGCTTCTTGACATCTTCCTGAGCTTTTCACATGGTTCTTTGGAGAACTTGGTAATTTGTTTGGAAGAAGTTCATCCTATCCTGAATGACTGGTACTGGAGATTCAGGAATGGTGTTAGGGAGAAAGGACAGGTAAAAGCCATAGCTTGCCCAGAAGGGTGACTGATTGGTGGCCATGTGTATGGTGTTATATGCAAACTCGGCATAGGGCAACAAGGAGGCCCAGTCATCTTGGAAGAAAGAGCAGAAACACTGCAGATATTTGGTTCGTTCTCTCTGTCTGGCCATTATGCAGAGGAGAGACATAACTCGATTGACAGGATCTTGCAAAGATTCTTCCAGAAACCTGAGGTGAGTTGTGCCCCTCTTTCGGAGACTATATTGTCAGGTAGTCCATGTAGTCCGACTATCTCCTTGATAAAAAAATTGCTGTGTCCATGGCGAAGTGGTACCAAGCATGGGCAAAAACGAAGCCATCTTTGATAGTCGGTCCACTACTACCAGGATTGTCGTGAAATTCTCTGATGGGGGAAATCAACTATGAAGTCCATAGATATGTTCTTCCAAGGCTGCTCTGGGACTGGGACCCCAAGACCTGGTCTTGGGACCGTTGTTATGCTGGCAAACCAAACAGGACTCAACATATTTTTTACAGTCTGATCTTCGGGAATAGGGATGAGCCGAACCCCCGTTCGTTTCGCATCAGAACCTGCGAACAAACCAAAAGTATGCTGCTAAATGGCCAGAGGCGTTTTTACAATTCGGCACTGCGTCGCTTTAACAGACAATTGTGCGGTCGTGCGACGTGGCTCCCAAACAAAATTTGCATCCTTTTCTTCCCACAAATAGCGCTTTCTTTTGATGGTATTTGATCACCTCTGCGATTTTATTTTTTTGCGCTATATACAAAAATAGAGCGAAATTTTTGAAAAAAAAATCAATATTTTTTACTTTTTGTTATAAGAAAAATCGAATAAACTACATTTTAGTCAAACATTTAGGCCAAAATGTATTCAGCCACATGTCTTTAGTAAAAAAAAAAAATCACAATGAAAAAAAAAAAAAAACTAGCTACCTAGCGGCAACAGTGACACTAACACAGCGATCAGAAAAATTATCGCTTAGTGACACTGCCAATAGGGGGTGAAAGGGTTAACTAGGGCGGTGATCAAGGGGTTAAAACTTTATTAAGGGGGGGTACGGGGGCTACCCTGAACCTAACACTAACTGCCTGTCACACTCAGTAAATATATGATCACTGCATTCAGTGACACTGTGACAGGGGGTGGGGGGGTTAATGTGCCTATGTGTCACTGGTGTCAGTGTGGTGTTGGTGCAGATGCAGACTCACTTGTGATGTCTTCTCTCCTCAGCGGCGGTTGAAAATACAGCCGAGAGGAGAGATTACATCACTTCCCCTTTCCTGTGTGTACACAGTGTGACAAAGTCGCAGAAATAGCAGTAATGCAATGCAGCAAAGTCGCTGATCTTAAGCAATAAATACGGCTTTATTGCACTCAAAATAAATAATACAAAACAAAATGGCCTACTGACAGTAGTGTCCCTCACTACACTGTACTGGAGGGGCTATTCCAGCCTCCAGTATAAAACAAACAGAATAACAGTCCAAATAAACAAATGTGTGACAGACCTTGTTCCTTCAATGCAGACAGTTTCCAACCTGTCCGTCCAGCTCAGCCTACCTCTCACACTGAGCTCTCCCTTCCCACTTCCTTACCAGGTGAGTGTTAATTAATAGAGGAAGAGAGGAGGTTTTACCTGTTGGCCAGGCTTAACCCCTTCCAGGGCAGGGAACGCTGACTTTTCTGACTTGGCTTAACACTTGGGTGGGAAGCGGCCACCTCTACAAACCCATGCACTCGGGACATAGCATCTGCATTACTGTGGAGGAGACCTGCCCTATGTCGTACCACAAAAGTAAAGGGCTGTAGGGACAGAAACCACCTCGTGACCCAAACGTTCTTGTCCCTGTTGGTGTGCATCCACTTTAACGGAGCATGGTCTGTGACGAGGGTAAACCGCCTGCCCAACAAATAGTAGCGGAGTGTTTCTACTGCCCACTTGATTGCCAAACACTCTTTTTCCACTGTGGCATAGCGCTGTTCTCGAGGTAACAACTTCCGACTCAAATACAGCACAGGGTGTTCCTCACCATCCACATATTGGGACAAAACTGCACCCAGACCCACCTCTGAGGCATTGGTCTGGAGAAAGAACTCCTTTCTAAAGTCAGGAGCCACAAGCACAGGTTGGGCGCAAAGCGCTGCCCGCAGACCAGCAAAGGCTTCCTCAGCATCGCTGTTCCACTTTACAGTGTCTGGACTTCTGGCTTTAATAAGGTCAGTGAGCGGAGCAGCCCTCGTAGCAAAGTGAGGAATAAACCTCCGATAGTAGCCCACAATCCCCAAGAAAGCTCTGACTTGTTTTTTCCTCAATGGTCTGGGCCAGCTCTGTATAGCTCTTATCTTGTTCATTTGTGGTTTAACAAGTCCTCTGCCAACCAGGTAACCCAAGTATCTAGCCTCTGCTAGACCCAAGGCACATTTAGAGGGGTTAGCTGTCAGACCCGCTCTTCTCAGAGTGTCCAAGACTACCTGTACTTTATCCAGATGGCTTTCCCAGTCCGGGCTATGAATGATCACATCATCCAAGTATGCGGCTGCATACTCAGTGTGGGGCCTGAGCAACTTATCCATTAACCTTTGGAAAGTGGCTGGAGCTCCATGGAGGCCAAAAGGCATGATCCTGTACTGGAATATGCCATCAGGAGTTGCAAAGGCTGTCTTCTCTCGGGCACGCTTTGTCAATGGGATCTGCCAATAACCCTTTGTCAGATCCAACGTGGTGAAAAACCTATCTTTGGCTAATCGCTCTACTAGTTCATCCACCCTAGGCATGGGGTAGGCGTCAAACTTAGACACCTCGTTTAACTTCCTGAAGTCATTACAAAACCTGATGGACTAGAACAATGGGGCTGCACCACTGGCTATGAGACTCCTCTATCACTCCAAGCTCAAGCATTTTCTTGACTTCCGCGCTTACAGCTTCCCTCTTGGTCTCCGGAATGCGGTAAGACTTCACTCTTACGACAACCCCTGGTTCTGTAATAATGTCATGGGTGATCTCTTGGGTTTGTCCAGGGTTGGAGGAGAAGACATCATTATTCCTCTCAATCAAGCCTCTAGCTTGTTTTATTTGCTCAGGTGTCAGCTCTGGAGAGATTGTCACCGAAGGACTAGGTGCCTGTGGACCAGGTGTGGTCTGCGGCCATGCAGTCCTGTCTAGTCATCCATGGCTTAAGAAGGTTTATGTGGAACACGGCCTCCTTCTTCCGGCGTCCCGGCTGACTAACTTTATAATTTACTGGGCTCACTTTTTCCAAGACCTCATAGGGTCCCTGCCACTGTGCTAGAAGTTTGCTTTCTGCGGTGGGTACTAAAACCATTACTCTGTCCCCCCTTTCAAACTGTCTCACTAGGGCCCTCTGGTTATAGTAGGACTTCTGCCTAGTCTGCGCCTGCTCCATATGCTGGCGAACAAGAGGGGCAATCTGAGCCATACGCACCCGCATATCTTCAACATACTGGAGGACATTGGCCCCAGTTACCCCCTGCTCTTCCCAGGTTTCCTTTAGGATATCCAGTATACCCCTGGGATGCCTACCCTATAAAAGCTCAAATGGGGAGAAGCCCGTAGAACTTTGGGGGACCTCTCGAACTGCAAACAACAGGTAAGGAAGTAACAAGTCCCAATCCTTCCCATCCCTGCTAACGACTTTTCTCAACATCCCCTTTAGGGTCCGGTTAAACCTTTCTGCCAACCCATCTGTCTGGGGGGTGATACACTGACGTTCTCAGAGTCTGTACATTAAATAGCTGACATAGCTCTTTCATAATACGGGAGACAAACGGTGTCCCCTGATCCGTGAGCAATGTCCTGGGTAAACATCTGAACCAACTCTTTTGCAATACTTTTAGCATTCGCCTTACGTAGTGGTATGGCCTCCGGGTATCTGGTGGCATAATCGACGATGACAAGGATGTACTGGTGCCCCCGAGCTGTTTTCTCTAAGGGACCCACTAGGTCCATGCCAATCCTCTCAAACGGAACGTCAACTATGGGGAGAGGTATGAGTGGGGCTCTCAACTTCGGTCTGGGAGATGCCAGCTGGCATTCCGGGCAAGAAGCACAATACCTTTTAATCCCCTCATATACCTCAGGCCAGAAAACCTCCTGAGCACCCGTTCTTGGGTTTTCTCCACCCCTAAGTGTCCCCCCAGCAGATGAGAGTGAGAGTAATCCAGGATTTTTCGGGTGTATGATGAAGGCACAACCAGTTGTTCAAGCTCTTGTCCCTCATCGGAGGTTACTCTGTAAAGAAGATCGTTTTTAAGGATAAAATAGGGATAAGCCTTTCCTGTTACCCCTTCCACTGGTACCCCATTAACCTCTACAACATTACTTCTGGCTTCCTGCAACAGGGGATCATCTGTCTGGTCACGGCCAAAGCCACTACCCGAGATATCCAGGATATCTGTATCCCCCTCATCGCCTTCACTGGTAGCCTCTGGAGCGGGTTCTGGTTGACCAACCTCTGGCTCATCTTCTGTCTGTCGTGGGGCCCCCGCCTCTATTGGACTGCTCCCCACGCTGATTTAACAGGACTTCCTTGACAGCTCTATTAAATCTTAACTTGCTCTCCCTGCGTTCCCGTCTTGTTTTACCTCTTTTTGGATTAGAGATATACAAGTCGGGATGAGCAAAGGGAAATACTTCATGGACCCCTGTATTTCTCTGCTCCACTTCAGGTTCCCCTTGTTCTCCCATCACAGGGGGCTGTAACAGGGCGTGGAAATTAGGGAAATTCCTTCCTATTATCAAAGGATATGGTAGACGAGGAACTACCACTGCTACGATCCTTACCAAACTGCCCTGTACTGACACTTCTATGTTGGCAGTGGGATACCGCACAGTACACCCATGGATACACAATACCCCCATGGTTCTATGCTTCTGAATCCAACAAGGTTTTACCAATTTACTGGCTACCAAGGTCAGGGCACTGCCAGAGTCCACCAGGGCCACTGTCTCTTGTTTGTCCAGCAGGACAGGTACTCGGAAGGTATGTCCCCCTTCTACCAGGCCTGCTAAACAAATGAGCCCACAAAAGTCAGAGGAATCTTCCCCTAGTCCACACTCCATTGGCTCAGGAAGACTGGGGCATCTCGCCCTGACATGTCCTTTGGCACCACACTCAAAACAAGTTATGGAGTTTCTCCTAGGATGGTCCTCTTTCCCAGGGTTTTGACTTCTAAAGTCTGTTTTGGAGAAACGGGCTCCGGATCCGAAGTCTGCTTCCACTCCACTCCTCCGGTCTCCTGGTCTCTATATTTTCCCGATCGTCCTAGAGAGAGATCGATCCAAATTTTTGGTAGACAGGTACCACTCCACTTGTGCGACCATACTATCACAGTCCAGGGGATTTCCCTGAGTGACCCACTCCCGGAGGCCATTTGGAAGCTCTCTCACGTAACGGTCCAGTACAAGCGCTTCTATAATCTGTGCAGGGGTTTGAGTCTCTGGGATCTTAGCGCTTTTCCTTCTTTAAACCTCCAGTTGTAGAAACGCTGGGTCCTCACTGTGGAAGTCACCCCTAAGCGAGCCAGGATCTCTCCTTTCAGTTTGGAATAGTCTGCAGCAGCCACCTCATCCAGATCAAAATAGGCTTTCTGTGCTTCTCCCAGGAGGAAGGGTGCAATGATTCCAGCCCACTGTTCTGGGGCCCAGCCTTCTCGAGTGGCGGTCCGTTCGAACGCCAGTAGGTAAGTCTCCACATCATCATCCAGGGTCATTTTCTGCAAACAGCTGCTTGCACGTATTTGGCTTACCCCCTTGCTGGTGGGTTAGAAGACCCTTGGGTAGTCATCTGATCCAGGGTTGCTTTGAGAACAGCATGGTCTGACTTTTGTGCTTCAGTCAAAGCTTCAATCTTCAAAGTCAGAAGCCTGTTGGTCTCCTGTTGTACTGCAGCTGCGGCAGCTGCCTGTCTACTAATCTCTTGTTGCGCTACAGCTGCGGCAGCTGCCTGTCTACCAATCTCTTGTTGTGCTGCAGTGGCTTGTCTGTCTACTTGTCTATTAGTCTCTTGCTGCACAGAGACAGCGTGTAACAGGGCTTTCATAATATCTTAAATTTTCTGGGTCCTGTACCTTTAAGGCCACTGTAACTGTAAATTGACCGGTACAACAGCGAACATCCCACTTCTGACACCACTTGTGACAAAGTCGCAAAAATAGCGGTAATGCAATGCAGCAAAGTCGCTGATCTTAAGCAATAAATACGGCTTTATTGCACTCAAAATAAATAATACAAAACAAAATGGCCTACTCCAATTTAGGAGGCTAACTGACAGTAGTGTCCCTCACTACACTGTACTGGAGGGGCTATTCCAGCCTCCAGTATAAAACAAACAGAATAACAGTCCAAATAAACAAATTTGTGACAGACCTTGTTCCTTCAATGCAGACAGTTTCCAACCTGTCCGTCCAGCTCAGCCTACCTCTCACACTGAGCTCTCCCTTCCCACTTCCTTACCAGGTGAGTGTTAATTAATAGGGGAAGAGAGGAGGTTTTACCTGTTGGCCAGGCTTAACCCCTTCCAGGGCAGGGAACGCTGACTTTTCCAGTCTCTCACTGGTGTACATACAATCGTGTACCCTGTCACAACAGGCAGAGGAAGTGACACGCGGGGGAGGACGCGCATTGGCTGGGAGCAATCCAGAGGGGGCGGACAAAAACGAACAGCCGCCCCCTCATCCCAGATTGCTCGGACAGCCACAGTGGACCGCCGCAAGTACCGGGGGGGGGGGGGTGCCGATCGGACCCCCGACCCACGTCTAGGCAGGGACGTACAGGTACGCCAATGTACCTGTACGTGCCATTCTGCCGACGTATATGTACATGCGCCGGTTCTTAAGGGGTTAAAGTGAAACAATAAAAGTGAAATATCCCTTTAAATTTTAGACCTAGGGAGGGTGTATAGTATGCCTGTGAAGCAGCGCATGTTTCCCGTGCTTAGAACTGTTTCTGCACAAAGTGTCATTTCTGACGGAAAAAAAGTAATCACTCACGGCTATAATGAATTGTCGGCTCCTGGCAATTCAAAGAAAAAGAAAAACGTGGAGGTCCCCCCAAAATTAATTACCAGGCCCTTCAGGTCTGGTATGGATATTAAGGGGAACCCCGCAGTCAATTTACGTGGGGTTCCCCCAAATATCCATTCCAGACCCTTTTTTTTGGGGGGGTGGACCTGAAGGGTCTGGAATGGATATTTGGGGGGAACCCCACGTGGATGCAACCCCACGTCATTTTTTTTTTACCGCGGGGTTCCCCTTAATATCCATACCAGACCTGAAGGGCCTGGCAATTGAATTTGGGGGGACCCCCCACGCTTTTTTTTATGAATGACTTTTCTCTGAATTGCCGGGAGCCGACAATTCATTATAGCCCCGAGAGATTTTAAATTACTTTTTTTTCTTCAGAAATTACACTTTGTGCAGAGACAGTTCTAAGCATGGGAAACATGCGCTGCTTCAGGTATACTTTTATTGTTTCACTTTAAGCATTATTAAAATCACTGTTCCCGAAAAAACTTCCATTTTTAAAACTTATTTTTGCATTGATACATGTCCCCTGGGGCAGGACCCAGGTCCCCAAACACTTTTTAGGACAATAACTTGCATATTAGCCTTTAAAAATAGCACTTAAGATTTCCCCCATAGACTTTAACAGGGTGTTCTGCGGCTTTTCGAATTTGCCGCCAACACTCCAAATTGTTCGCTGTTCGACAAACATGCGAACAGGCAATGTTCGAGTCAAGCATGAGTTCGACTCGAACTCGAAATTCATCCCTATGGTGATCATGAAATTTCTTGGCCTGTAGTCTGACTTCCTGGGGAACAAAAATTTTGTCCTGATGCCACAGGAACCCCTCTTGACTAGTGACAATGGTTCTGTGCACTGGAGAGAGGCTTGTACAATAGATGCTCTTAGGTCTGGCTGAATTAGAAGAAAGTTTTGTGAGGACAGGATTGTCTGGGAACATCTGAGACAGAGCATCCGCCTTTCCATTCTTGGATCCGGGACGAAAAGAAATATCAAAATTGAATCTTGAAAAAGAAAAAAGCCCACTGCGCTTGACGAGGTCTCAAACGTTTGGCAGTCCTAAGGTGTTCTAAATTTTTATGATCGGTAAAGATCATGATGGGGTGTGCAGCACCTTCAAGTGAATAAATATCTCCACACTTCCAAGGCTGTTTCAATGGCCAAAAGCTTCCGATCGCTGACATCATAATTTCTTTCCGATTGTGTAATTTTTCAAGAGGAAAAGGCTACAGGATGTAGCCATGATTTGGGGCCCTATCGTTGAGAGGATAGCTCCTGTGGCCACTTCGGAGGCATCGACTTCCAGAATGTAGGGTAATGCAGGGTCAGGATGCTGAAGAACTGGTGCCGAGACAAATACTGCTTTAAGTCTGTCGAAAGCTGCCTGAGCCTCTTGGGACCACTGGAATCTGGAATGCAAATGAGTTAATTGGGTGATGGGTGATATAATGGCTGAAAAGTTCTTAATAAATCGTCTGTAAAAGTTTGCAAAGCCGATAAATCTTTGAACAGCCTTCTTGTCTGAGGGGACAGGCCATTCCAGGATCGTTTTTACTTTCTGGGGATCCATGGCCACTCCTTTAGTAGAAATGACAAGACCCAAAAACTGCATAGGGCCAGATTCAGGTAGATGCGTGCATATTTTATCCGGCGTAGCGCAGAGCATATACATTACGCTGACGCGAACTAGTGAGTCAAGTACAGTATTCACCAAGCACTTGTTCGTTACTTTGCGGCGGAGTAACGAAAATGCAATGGCGCAACCCGATGTAAGTGGAAGTGGGTGTGACCATATGTAAATGATGGGTGGAGCCCAGCGCAGAGACTTACGTTCAGCGCATCATCCACGGAGCATGCGCAGTGAGGGAGGGCTCCACTCGCTCCCCTGTGCGCATGCTCACAACTTCCGTCGGCACCACTTCATGGGAAACGGCGGCGCAATGTCTTATGTTGCGCGTATAAAAGCGGCCGCAGATGCGCCTTTCTGGCGCAAAAGTATATCCGCCCCCCCCCAGGGAAGTTACTTTTGCTCTGAGATGGCTGCTCCCGTTCCCCGCAAAGAGAGGAGAAAGCTAAACTTCAATGCCCAGGAGCTGTCTGCCGTCATCTCGGCTATGGAGACGTACAATGAGTTCCTCCATGGCAGGAAAAGTCGCAAAACAAGCCGGGACAGGAAGCAGGCCATCCTGGAGTTCATTGCTGCCAGGGTGAACAGTTTGGGGTATTCCACACAGGCTGCTGACATTGCCAAAAAAATCAATGATTTGAGGCGCAAAGCCCGGGGCAAGGTGGCCACCATCATCAGGAGGCATGAGAGGGGCACGGGGGGTGGACCCCCATGTGCGGTCAGCCTGACCACGGAGGAGGAGGTGGTCGCCCGCTGCCTGGAGAGGGAGCAGTTGGAGGGGGTACCGGGCTATGATTCCATGGAGGAAGGCTCCAGGACAGGTAAGTGTTTTTTATCCCCTATTTGGTGTGTTGCATGTGGGGGGGGGGGTACATGTGCCAAGTGTGTGGGACCACCAACATGTGTCTGCTTTGTGTCATCCACAGATGACGGAGCTGGGCCATCATCTGCCGGCAGCCATTCCACCCCATCCCCCCAACGCCATCCTGAGCCCGACCCCCTGGGCACTGAAGACACCGAGGTGGAGGGGAGTGCCCACACCTCACCTGCTGAGGTGGTTGAGGAGCAGCCTGTCGTCACAGAGCAGGAGTTTGTTTTATTTTTGGAGGAGTCCTCCCCTTCAGCAGGGCCCTCTCAGATCCCCTCCCCCATCATAGGAAGCCCCTCAAGGGCGACTTCATCCCTCCGGGGACTACCATCTCCTGGCCCCAGGAAGGTGACCCGGAAGACCAGGGGGGTGTCTGATGTGGTCCATGACCAGATGGCGAGGGACCAGGCCAGGCAGACCCAGCAGATGGGGGAGATATCTGGGCACCTGGACCGTGTAGCTGACAGCCTGGGCTCCGTGGCCCAGATGACAAACGCAGTGCAGGATGTCAGCTGCAACTGCGCTCCAGTGGTGACCAGCCTGGGGGAGGTGCAGGCTGATCTTCGGCACCTCACTGCAGCCGTACAGGCCAACACAGCTGCCATCCGGGACCAGTGGAGGCAGAGGCAGCGGGCCCACCAATACCAGGTGACCCGGCAGCTGAGGATGCAGGCCCAGACCAATTCGTACCTCAGCCGGATAGCCATGGCCTTGGAGGGCATGCAGGCCACACCTGCCAGGAGTGGCCCACCCGGGGATCAGCCACCTCCAGATGCCCCCCACCCATTACCTCTAGGCAGCTGAGGAGCCAGAGAGGGCCCACCAGAAAGAGCCGCCGTCAGCCCAGATGATGGCTTTTTGGGGTGTTCGTTTTTTTTGCTGTTTGTGTTTCTGCTCAGATTATGAGCTTTTTAATTTTTGTTATATTTTGCTCAGATTATGAGCTTTTTAATTTTTGTTATATTTTGCTCAGATTATGAGCTTTTTATTTGTATTTAAACTGCACACGGTCAGTAGTGCAGGGGACAGTGTGAATGGTGTGTGAATGTGAGGGGGTGGCACTCCTGCCAGTAAGGGGTGTCACCCTCGGCCGTTGGGGAGAAGTTATCCCCACGGCTGTGTGAATGACATGTGAATGGACAGCGACACCATTGGGACCTTGACGCGGCGTTGCTGCTCCCAAGTCCTGCATGTTGGACTTGGGCTAATCCAATGCGATGTGGATGTGGTGTGTGTGATCTAGGGACATTGGGTGCATTGTCCGTGTGATCAATGTATTTGTCTATTGTCCAAAGATGCCTACGGCGAGGACCCTCCTGACTGCTCTTCCATCAGCTGACGGGGTAGCCTCTGGCAGATGGGGATTGTGTGGGTCGGGGGTCAGGTCATCACGTATGTCAATCTGCAGGCCTTTTCTCATGGCAAAGTTGTGCAGAATGCAACATGCACCGATGATCTGACACACGAAGGTAGGGGAATACAAGAGGGCCCCCCAGACTTATCCAGGCATTGGAAACGGGACTTCAGGAGCCCAAATGTTTGCTCCACCACTGCACGAGTTTGGATATATGCCGCATTGTATCTTCTCTCTCCTCTGGTTTGGGGGTTCCGGAAAGGAGTCATGAGATGGGGTCCCAGTGCATATGCAGAGTCACCTGGAAGGGAAAAGACAGGAGGATGTTAGTCATGCATGTGCCCCTTGTGATGTCTGCATCATGGGGGGGACAGTCATGCCTGACTCTCATGTCACTCACCAACCAACCAGCTGTTCTTGTACACGTTCTGTTCGAATTCCGTTGGGATGGGGCTCTGATTATATATGTAGCTGTCATGGCTGTACCCGGGTGTTTGGCACGGACGTGCCATATGAGGCGTTGGGCATCGGCTATCACTTGTACGTTGATGGAATGCCAATGCTTCCGATTGCGGTATATGTGCTCTGTGGCACTGGGGGGCTGTAGGGCCACATGTGTGCAATCAATGGCCCCCACGGTGCGTGGGAATCCTGCAATGCTGTAGAAATCTGTCATTGCCTTCTGCCGCAGGTCCTCAGTGGTGGGTCTGATGATGTGGTGGGACATGCGTCTGAGAATTGCAGGGACAACCTGGTGCACACATCTGCTCATGGTGGACTGTGACATCCCAGCCACCACTCCACTTGTACGCTGGAATGATCCACTGGCAAGGAAATGAAGTGTCGCCAGTACCTTCACCAGTGGCTGCACTGCTTGTGAGCGGTGTGTCTTGCTGGTGATGTCATCCTGCAGGTTTGTGGTTAGTTCAAGGATTGCATCTGGGCTGAATCGGAAGAGGCGATACACCACCTCATCACCCATGCCAAAGAGGCTCATGCGCGTGCGGTATATCCTCTCATGTGCCCGCCTCCTCCTTACCGGGGGACCCATTAGTAGTGCTAGGACCACGGCTGCCCCTGGCATGTTGGCACACAGAGGTGTTGTCCTTGCAAGTGTGGTTGTTCAGCTTGCTATTTTCGTCGGTAACGCTGCTGCTGTAGCTGCTCTCCTGCTGACCTGTGGCCATCAGGAGTAAAGATAAAGCAGCTATTTGTAGGAATAACTTTGCGCTAGACGTACGACGTACGCGCGGCGCACGTAGCCAGCGTCTGGTGATTATCCGTTCGCGAATCAGCATATCTCCCTCATTTGCATATTTGAATGGGAAATGAATAGGCGCAACGGATGCGCCAAGCGAAAATATGCGCTTACGATACTCTGGCGTAGGAAAGTTAAGCCGGTCGGAGAAAGCCCGTTTTCTGTCGCATCTAGTTTGGTGGGTACGGCACATAGATACTACGGCGCATCTTTACACTTGCATTCCGATATACTCCAGCGCAAGTCTTTCTGAATCTGGCCCATAGATTCTTTCTTAAAGTCATATTTTTCGACTTTTACATATAGTCCATGCGTTCCTAGAATAGTTAGCACCTTTTCCATGTGAACTTGATGGATCTCCAGGGTGGCTGAGAAGACAAGGATGTCATCCAGAT
This sequence comes from Rana kukunoris, assembly GCA_029574335.1. Taxonomy (NCBI): domain Eukaryota; kingdom Metazoa; phylum Chordata; class Amphibia; order Anura; family Ranidae; genus Rana; species Rana kukunoris. The sequence goes on from CM056049.1 coordinate 391,047,717, forward strand.
ATACAATAAGGAAGTTGTCAAGATGCTTTTCAAAAGATATCATTCACAAAGTGCTGGAACATGGCTGGAGCATTGCAGAGGCCAAATGGCATCATCAAATATTCAAAATGTCTGAAACGAGTTCGAACAGCTGTCTTCCACTCGTCCCCCTCAAGAATGCGAACCAGATTGTAAGCACCCTGTAAGTCTAGTTTGGAGAAGACGCGAGCAGAACAGAATCGTTGGAAGAGTTCCAGAATGAGAGGGAGTAGGTAGCAATTTTTGGTGGCGATTTTATTCAGATCTCGGTAAGCTATACAAGGCCTCAGTGTTTTATCCTTTTTTTCTACAAAAGATGCCAGCACCTGCAGGGGAAGAAGAGGGACAAATTAATCCCTTTTCTAGGTTTTCATAGACAAAATCATAACGTTTCAAGTTTCTGACAAAGGAAAGAAACGACCAAAGGGAATTCCAAGTCCTTTGGCCAAGTTTATATCTACAAAGCAGCTAAAGGCCCCAGAGTCGATGATGGCCGAAAGCCGGACCTCTTCCCTTGCTACCGAGAACAGGATGAGATGAGGAAAGTCCTGACACTTGACAATGTATTGGGGGCTGGTGAAATGGCTTCTTCAGCCTGAGATGGCAATTTTGAAAGAAATGGCCATTGTCTCCAAAGTAAAAGCAAAGATTCGCCTGTCGGCAGTAGAGCATTTCCTCAGGCGGTAGAGCAGGGCGGAACAGGCCAATCTGTCTGGGCTTGACTTTAGTCATGGGTAGAGGGAGTGAATGCCAGAGGAAAAGAGGATTCAGGCAGTCCTTCGGCTGGTTGGAGAGTCTGAGATTTCTCGGATAAACGTTCATGTAGGCGTCTATCCAGTTGTGTGGCTAACTGGATGAGGCCCTCTAAAGGTATCCGGGATTGCTACCCGGGCCAGCTCATCCTTGAGGGACTCTGATAGGCCCAGACAAAATTGGTATCTTAAGGCAGCTTGATTCCAACATGTGTCTGCGGCCAATGTGCGGAAGTCTAAAGTGTAATCCTCTGCAGGACGCTGCCCCTGCTGTAAAGTGTGCAGAGCATTCTCAGCTGCAGTCATACGTTGGGGGTCGTTATACAACTGGGCCATAAACGTGAAGAAAGTATCAACAGAGTCAGTAATGGGGGTTTTTTGTTCCAGAAGCCCGTTGGCCCAAACCTGGGGATCGTCCAAGAGTAAGGAGATAATGAATCCAACTTTAATGTTCTCCAGAGAGAAAGTTCTTGGTTGCAGAGCCAGGTATAGCAGACAAGCATTTTTAAAGGTCCTAAACTTTCTTCAGTCCCCCTAAAACACATGTGGTTCCAGAAGCGGCATTGGCACTGTGAGAGGAGTCTCCAGCAGATGGAGTACAAGTGGAGGTAGATCTTGGATCAGGAGACACAGGATCTGAAGACACGTGATGCAGGCGACCCTCTAATTGCCCATAGGCATCTTGCAGCCTTTGCACTACTTGGGTAAGTGCAGAGATCTATTGGCAGACAGCCTCTACAGGGGAAGTGCCTCTGTCGATCTCTGACATGGCTGGATTATACTGTCAGAAGTGTGTATGGAGATTGAGATAAAAGGCTGAGTGCAGCGCGCCCCTGGAGATGGGAACAGGGAGCGTGGTGCCCAAAAAAGCATGGTTGGCCAGGTGCTTGTTTGCAGTCAGTCAGATGAGCTTAGCCACTGAAGGATGACTGAAGCAGGCAGAGCTAAGCTTGCTGTGTTCAGGTAAGCGAAGAAACCAGAAGCCAGCCCGGGGGTCATACACAGATAAGTCAGTCCAGAGCATATACAGGGGCGAGCCAAGGTCATACAGGAGCAGGGTCCAGGTACAAGCCGAAGGTCAAGCAGGGTGATCAGGAAGCAGAAGCAGAGTCCAGAAGCAGGCCAAGGGTCAAACTAGGTGATCAGGAAGCAAGGTCAAGGCAAGCTGGATCACAACAGGTAAGCAAGGATCAGGTAACAGGGTCAAGGTGCACAAGGAACTTAAGGAGATAATCCAGCAGATAATCCAGCAATGTCCTGCAGTCACAGGCTGACTTAAATAGGGCCATTGGCGCTAGCGTCTGTCACGCAACTTGTGCACCCTCGTGTGCGCGGAGTATTGCATGTGCGCTGTGCGTGTCAATGCGCGTTGATGCGTGGCGCACACTCGTACACATCTCGGGACCACCATGTGGGCGTCCATGAAGGTTCTGGGCAACGTTGCCAGTATCGTGATGGCCATGTCCCTGACACTGAGGCGCTCATAAATGTGCAGATTACTATCATTTTACACCTTCCCTGCAATAACTGTCTGTGTATAATCTGCGTATGTATAATCTGCCACCGACGTTCCAGGCTATACCCACACTAATATAAATGTCCAGAATGTGATGTGTGACAATGTGGATTGCTTCTGTTTGATATAAAGGCCAAGTCTTCCATAATTCCACTTTACACCCATATATAGGGTGGTAACATGGTGCCAGAGCCACCCAGATGGTGTATGCCTGTTAGATTTAAAGCCTAAGTTTAGGTAAAATTGATCAGCACAAGGGATAGTACTCTTGAGTGTCCCTTGTGCTGGTGCATGCAGTCTAGTTGGTGGCCGTCTGCAACCTCATGTACCTGATCTCCCAGCGCTGTGACATGCAGTCTAGTCACCGGCTGTCCAGTGTAACAAAGCCCCGCCTCCTCCTCATCCGTGACGGAACACTGATTCAGTTTCCCAGCAGTGAGTCAGTGTTCCGCCTATCATGCATGAGTATGAGGAGATGGCGGGTTCTACTGGACAGCTGCCGACTAGACTCCATGTCACAGCACCGGGAGATCAGGTGCATTACGGCTGCAGATAGGCAGAGTGAGGCAGGGAGGCTCGAGTATAAGCCAAAGGGGGGGCTTTTTCAGCACAAAAAAAGTGCTGAAAAAATCGGCTTATACCCGAGTATATACGGTAACAAGAATTTGGTGGCATTTAACCACTTTAAGACCAGCCTGTACTGCGGCAGGTTGGCTATTCTGGGCGAATTGCCATCATTGTACATCAGCCGCTTTAGGATTGCTAGGGGGCGCGCGTGACGCTGGAGTCGAATCGCGTTGCCGCCGGCTGCGATTGCTCCTGAGAGAAACAGAACGGGGATCTGTCAATGTAAATAGACAGATCCCCGTTTTGTCAGGGGTGGAGAGACAGATATGCTGCTCCTAGTGATTAAGAACAGCAACCTCTCTCCTCCTCCAGTCACTACACTCCACCCACAGTTAGAAACACCTCCCTAGGGAACACTTAACCCCTTCATTGTCCGGTTAATCCCTTCCCTGCCAGTGACATTTATACAGTAATCAGTCGATAAGTTTAGCACTGGTCGGTGGATAAATGTGACTGGTCCCAAAAAAAGTGTCGCAAGTGTTCAATCTGCCTGCTGCAATGTTGCAGTCATGCTAAAAATCGTTGATCACCGCCTTTGCTAGTAAAAAAACATAATGTAACATGTAGACGCTATAACTTTTGCGCAAACCAATTAATATACTCTTATTGCTATATTTTACCAACAAAAATGTAGAATATATATTGGCCTAAACTGATGAAGAAATTTGTTTTACATTTTTTAGGGGATATTATAGGAAAAAAAAAACAAAGGCATGAGTTGATCAAATACCACCAAAAGAAAGTTTGATTTGTGGGGAAAAACAGGGACATTAATTTTGTTTGGGTAGAGCGTCAGTGCAATTGTCAGTGTTGTAGTGCCGTATCGCCAAAAATGGCCTGGTTAATAACCACTTCAGCCCCTGAGGATTTGGCTGCCAAATGACCGGGCCACTTTTTGCAATTCGGTACTGCGTTGCTTTAACTGGACAATTGCACGGTTCCCAAACAAAAATTATTTTGGTGGTATTTGATCACCTCTGCCGTTTTTATTTTTTTGCGCTATAAACAAAAAAAGCGTTTTTTACTTTTTGCTATAATAAATATCCCCCAAACATATATTTAAAAAAATCTTTTCCCCAGTTTAGGCCGATATGTATTCTTCTACATATTTTTGGTTAAAAAAAAATAAGAATAAAATCACATTAAGCGTATATTGATTGGTTTGCACAAAATGTATAGGCCCGGATTCACAGAGATGGGCGCATATTTACGCCGGCGTAGCGCACACATAGTACGCTACGTCGGCGCAGCGCGGAGAGGCATGCACTGAATTCAGCAAACTATTGCTCCCAACTCTGCGCCGGCGTAGCGTACATTTCGAAGACGCAGGCTGGCCGGGCGATAGACAAGTACTTAAAATGAACTGCGCATGTGTCGAGACAGGGACGTATCCCTGTGCGCATGCTCACAACCACGTTGGACCAACTGCCTAAGACAGGCTGGATCACTGTGTACGCCGTTAACATAACCTACACCCAGCCAGACCCATGTCCTACGTAAAATATGTAGGATTGAGTTCCCTGGTGCAGTCTTTGCATGTCTAGTGCTGACTTACACCTCCTTTATGAGGAATAACTTTACGCCGGACGGAAAACTTACGTAGAGCCTGCGCCGGGCGCACGTACGTTCGTGAATCGGCATATTTCCCTCATTTGCATATTTGAATGGCTAATCAATGGGAGCAGCAACATGCGTCCAGAAGAAAAATGCACCCACGTTACGTCGGGGTAAGTAAGATACGTCGGCGTAGGGTGGCCAGTTTTTAGGCGTATGTTGGTTTGTGACTCAGGCACACAGATACGCCGCCACACATTTGCACTTACGTTGGCGTAACTTGGTTTACGCCGGTGCAAGTGCTTTGTGAATCCGAGCCATAGTGTCTACAAAATAGGGGATAGTTTAATGGCATTATTATTTTTTTACTATCAGCAATTGTTATCGTGACTGCGATATTGCGGCAGACACATCGGACACTTTGACACTATTTTGGGACCATTGTCCTTTATACAGTGATCAGTGCTATAAAAATGCACCGAATACTGTGTAAATGACACAGGCAGTGAAGGGGTTAACCAGTAGGGGGTGAGGAAGGGGTTAAGTGTGTCCTAAGGAGTGATTCTAACTGTGAGGGGGCTGGGCTACATGTAACACGACACTGGTCACTGCTCCCAATGACAGGGAGCAGTAGATCAGTGCCATGTCTCTAGGCAGAATAGGGAATTGCCTTGTTTACAAAGGCATCCCCCCGTTCAGCCTCTCTGTAACAAGTTTGCGGGACACCAGCGGACATAGAGTCCGTACGCCCGCTAGGCAGCAGATTCAGAGCAAGGTATGTACTTGGTTTGCCTGCCCGTGCCATTCTGCCAACCTATATGTGCATTAGGCAGTCGGCAAGCGGTTAAGGACTCAAATCCTTCCGGTCCTTAAAGGGGTTGTAAACCCTTGTATTTTTTTACCTTAATGCATCCTATGCATTCAGGCTTTACAATGGGACGTGTCCTCTGTGAATCTCCACCAAAGGTGTCATTGTAGATGGTGGACATGACGTAAACATCTTTCCTGTCCCTCCACTTCCCAGCCAACACTTCTTCATTCCTCAGACTTGGGCATTCCACCCTATGTAGCCTTTTTGGTACTAAATTTTGTGGGAAGCCGTTCCGATTTTTTTCTGGAGGTACCGCAGGCCAGAGTTTTTTCACAGTACAGGTGACTAAAAAAAAGGGGCAAACTGGTGTAATAAGTGTGTGTAATTATATATATATATATATATACATACATATATATATATATATATACATATATATCTATATATATGTATATATCTATATATCTATATCTATATATAGATATATAGATATAGATATATAGATATATAGATATAGATTTATATCTATACATAGATATAGATATATATATATATTAGCATTTTTGGAGCAGGGAGTATGCCAGGTCCCAGACAATTTTTCTGCTGGTTTCGATATATGTTGGGCACTCAGGGGGCTGGAGCTGGGAGTCTTTGCCTTCATACTGTACACGCAGAGCACATACACATATCCTGTGACTCTTTTGCAAAGTTTAGTTCTTGGCCCTCTCACTGGGAATATACCGTTTGAAATGCAGTTAGCTAGTAAAGTTCATAAGGGATTCGTCCATGCAAATGTTTTGGTCTGGGACATACATTTCAACAAATCTCCTTGAACGAAAATTAGGGGTGTATTTTATACAATTTATCGTGGTTGGGATGATCTCAGGGAGGGCACTGCGAGTTGTCATTAAGATTTAGGAAGCGTATAATCATGTCATAGTGTGTCCTGGACATGACAGCAGAATAAATCGGCGTGTGGTGGATGAACCAGTAGGTATGCACTTTTCTTTGTAAGCCCCATATTGAATGTAAGGCGCAAAAACAATTTTAACTTGTCTAGTGTAAGACATTGGCAATTAAACCTACAGGCGTAGGACGACTTGGGGTTAGGGGCAATAAATTGCTCTGCAAAGAGATTGCTTTTGTCCACGATATACTGTAACTGCAAAAAATCTTGTGGGAAAAAAACAAATAATCCAATTGAGAAAAATTGGTGGTGTTGGGCTGCACACCGGGCTGTGCAGTGAAAGGAGGGTATTGTAGCTGTTCCTGAGCTGGAAGGCAGCCATAAGGGGTTTGCCAGGGCATTGGAAGGTAGGTTTGGGCCCATATTCTTCTGGTTTGGTGTGTTATTCCAGTGCTGGTACTGGGCTATTCTTCCTGCAGTCTAGTTCCATTTGTGTTGGTGCTGTTGGGGTGTATAGTACTGGTCTTCCGATGTTGTTCTCCTTATTCTTTTAGGAGGGATTGTTTCCTCCTCTGATCCGCTCCCCGATTCACTACTCTCTACTGGCTAAAATTCTAAACCAGAATATGAAAATCGGAGCTCCCCGCTTCTCTCATCATCTGACATAGTAAGGATTGTTGTAGATGCCTCCTCAGGTGAAAAAAATCTTTTGGATATGGCAGCTGGTACCGAAGGCCTGTGCAACAGGTCACTTACTGACCCCTGCTCTCCTCCTTACATGATTGGTGTGTGAGAAGAAGAAGCCAGGATCTCCTGGTAATGGCTCTTCTGTTTACAGTTGTGACCGGCTATGATTGGACACAGCCGATGACGTGGTAAACTGCCAATTCCATTGGCCGTTTACCCTGATCTGGGATGTCAGAGGGACACACGAAATGTAAAAGTTTACAAGAAGATCAGCACAGCTTTACTTATCAGTCAGAATGCTGTAGCAAAAGTGATACAAAAATTTAACAAAGATGGAACTAAAAACACCCAGGCCATCCATGGAAGTTAACACCTCGACCGGAGCAACATCTGATGAGAAGGGTTGAAGAAAATCACCATGGAAGTTCACTGCAGTTAGCTAAAGAAGTAGAAAGCCAAACTGGGGTAATTGTTTCCTGTGACACAATACGCATACACTGGCATGCATAGATGTTGCCCACAAAGGAAGCCTCTCCTAAAGCCCATGCACAAAAAAAGCCTGCCTAGAATTTGCCAAGGCCCATGCTGAAAAAGAAGAAGACTACTGGGACTCTGCACTCTTGTGATGAGACCAAGTTAAGGTTTGTTGAAATGATGGCTTCAAAACTGTTTAGCGTCACAAAAGGTGAGGAGTACAAAGAAAATTGCATGGTGCCTACAGTGAAACATGGTGGTGGGGGTGTCCTTCTGTAGGGCTGCATGAGTGCTGCAGGTGTCCGGCATCTGCATTTCATTGATGGTATCATGAATTCACAGATGTTCTGCTCTATATTGAAAAAAAAGATGCTACCATCACTCCATGCCCTTGGTCATCGTGCATTTTTCCAACATGACAATGATCCACATTCAAGGCCACTCTTGAATTTCTAAAAAAGAACAGTGTGAAAGAGATTCAGAAGCCTAGTATGTCTCCTAAACTGAACCCAATCGAAAAAGCTCTTTTAATGGTCTTCTGCATAGGCCTAGTAGCTATAACCGGATCTATACCTCAGCCGATTTCAAAAGCTTAAGATGGGTGGTACCCGGGCCTCGTAGAAAAAAGAAACAAGGTTTGTCTGTAATGTCTCTCTGCGGAGGTCTGGGCTCTGGGATCCAGGCTTTGGTATACTAATGCAACTGTGGCACGATAAGTTACTAGCAGAGTCTTCTACAGGTCCAGATATGAGGTTCCTCTAAGTAGGAACCCATGGAAACCTGAAGGTTGGCACATTACCCGCCGTGATGGGTGAAGGCTGGATCTACTTTTTTTAGTAGCTTTCCTGTGGCGGGGATAAAGGTAAGAGGATAATTTAAAAAAAAGTAGGATGTCTTACCTGTTTTTTACCACTAGAGGGAGTAATTTACATACCTGGTGTATTCTCACAAAGACATCCAGGAAACACGCTCAGTGAAATCGGTCAGTTTAAACACCACTCACCTCCTCCGCTGCAGGCTCTGCCACAAATCACATACGGAGGTCCCCCAAAGCCCCCAGTTGTCTGCTCTCCTTCCTCTTTCGCCATAGGGCGCCGCCATTGCGGTTGGTGCTTGCGCCAGGAGCGTGCTTGTGACGGTCTATAGACAGGTGAAGAGGGGGAGGGCCATGGTAGCTTGTGCCTGTGCACAGCACACCTCTGAGCAGGCACCAAGAGGCTTATATAAAAGACCCAGCACGTCAGAGACTTCTGTAAAGCGGCATGGACACAGAGCTGTGGCCTGTAAGCATTCATGTGGATTGAACCAGGAAAACCTAAGACTCCTACTCAGCATCTGGGTTGTGCTGTGAGCTAATATTGTGTATTGTAAGACTATAACACAACAGTGATTGCATTTTTTGTGATAGTCCTTACTGCAAAGCAGAGGTGCTATGTCCCCCAGAAGAGGTACAAGGGCTAGTAAAAGAGGCACTGGGAAATCCCTGCTTATGGCTAAGTATTCTGAGCATGACTGCAGTTTACCATCCCCCTCTGCCAGTCTGGTAGCAGCCTCACAGGATTATCATGTGTCCCTGTCTGGTTTTGCAGCTTCTCCTATGGCAGCTCCTGTATACGTCACTGAGGACACTTTAAAAGTTGCTTTGGATGGCTTAGAAGGAAGGAAGGAAGAAAGGAAGGAAGGAAGGAAGGAAGGAAGGAAGGAAGGAAGGAAGGAAGGAAGGATTCCCTGTTTGGATGGGTTGTCTGTATGTATCCGGCCAGGACATCAGACTGATAAGCTTTCCAACCACTGACAATATGTGAGTGTTTTTTTGTCTTGTTATTTTAAAATAACGTTTTTTAAGGTTTTACACTATCGAGGCCCCTCCTCTGTTTTTTTTTCCAATCCATGAATTACGTTTGTTCACGTTTTGGAGTAATGGAATGAGGTGATGATCCCTACTAGACTGTTTCCATCCAGCTTGTGGCTCAGCAATCCCTAAACCTACATGCTACCTGGGGTCCCCTATAATCAAGGGACCGCTGGGATCTGGTAAGCAGATTCATATGCTTTGGTGGTGGGGGATCCTGACTATTTGGTTTTCACTCTGAATTGGTGTCTCATCTGATTGTAAAACCTGAGGACCCTTTCTCTTCACTGGTGAAGGACTATTCCACTCTGATCACTTTTGTGATCCAATTTTTCATCACTTTATGGACTTTTTTGTAACTTTTCTTTCATGTTAATTGATCACAAGTTGACTGATTAATTCTCAACCGGTCTCCACAATATATATTTGTATGTTTATTGTTTACAATGTTTAGCGCAACTTGTTTTTTTCCCATATGTATACCACTGTTTAATGTTACACAGTAAGGTGCAGCTTTACACATTTGCTTCATCAGCCATTGTTATTTTTTCCCATTTTCAGGTACGGGTTATTTTAATTTATTAGCGCAGTTTTTTCACCCCTTTTTTTTTCCACTCCTATATCGAGTGGGCATGCCGCCTACACCGCACGGCATCTCACTGGGTCGCTGGATGCCAAGCAGAATCCGGGGAAGAGGTGCTGCAGCTGTTCCTGTTGGAGCACTTCTTTGACAAGCTGTCACAGGAAGTCAGAGGGTGGGCCTGGGACTGAAAACCTTTCACCTTGCCTGAAGTAGCTCCCCTGGTGGATGAATACACAGACACCCGCAAACTAAATAACCCTGTGGTTAGGGATGAGCCGAACACCCCCCTGTTCGGTTCGTACCAGAACCTGCGAACACACCAAATGTTTGTGCGAACTTTAGAACCCCGTTAAAGTCTATGGGACTCGAACGTTTGAAATCTAAAGTGCTAATTTTGAAGGCTAATATGCAATGTATTGTCCTAAAAAGTGTTTGGGGACCTGGGTCAATGCAAAAAAAAGTTTTAAAAATTGATGTTTTTTCGGGAGCAGTGAATTTAATAATGCTTAAAGTGAAACAATAAAAGTGAAAAATATCTTTTAAATTTCATACCTAGGGGGGGTGTAAAGTAAGCATGTGAAATAGCGTATGTTTCCCGTACTTAGAACTGTCTCTGCACAAAGTGTAATTTCTGAAAGAAAAAAGTCATTTAAACTCGCGGACTCGCGGCTATAATGAATTGTCAGCTCAGAGAGAATTCATTCATAAAATATATATTTTTTTAAAAGCGTGGGGTCTCCCCAAATTAATTTACGAGACCCTTCAGGTCTGGTGTGGATTTTAGGGGAACTCCACCCCAAATTTAAAAAAAAAATGGCGTGGAGTTCCCCCAAAAATCCACACCAGACCCCTTATCCGAGCACGTAACCTGGCCGGCCGCAGAAACCGTACCAGGCCACATGCCCTTAACATGGGGAGGATGTCCCCATGTTGATGAGGACAAGGGCCTCATCCCCGCAACCCTGGCCGGTGGTTGTGGGGGTCTGCGGATGGGGGGCTTATCAGAATCTGGAAGACCCCTTTAACAAAGGGGACCCCCAGATCCTGCCCCCCATGTGAATTGGTAATGGGGTACATTGTACCCCTACCATTTCACAAAGAAAGTGTAAATAGTTGTAAAAAAAACACACACACCGGTCCCGGCTCCCTGCTCGAATGTTGTCGGTATCCAGCAATGGGTGATCTCCTCTCCGGTCCAGCGATGAGAAGATCGTCCGGGATCCAGAGCGCAGCATCGCCGGCCAGCTGTCTCCACCGCCAGAGACAGCCCGGCGAATGCCGCTGCTGAAGCTGTGACATTTCTTATATTGGTGAGGCGGGGCCACCTGTCACGTGACCCCCGCCCCCTCTGACGCAAGTGGGAAGCCTGGGCTTCCGCAGTGAAGTAGCAGAGGGTTGTGTCAGAGGGGGACGGGGTCATGTGATGGGTGGCCATGCCTCACCTATATAAGAAATGTCACAGCTTCAGCAGTGTCATTCGCCGGGCTGTCTCTGGCAGTGGAGGGTTATGGGGATGAGGCCCTTGTCCAGAATCAACATGGGGACATCCTCCCCATGTTGAGGGCATGTGGCCTGGTACGGTTCAGGAGAGGGGTGGCGCTCTCTGTTCCCCCCTCTTTTCTGTGGCCGGCCAGGTTACATGTTTAGATAAGGGGTCTGGTTTGGATTTTTGGGAGAACTCCACGCCATTTTTTAATTTACATTTGGGGTGGAGTTTCCCTTAAAATCCACACCAGACCTGAAGGGCCTTGTAATTGAATTTGGGGGGGACCCCACGTTTTTTTTTTTAATGAACGAATTCTCTCTGAATTGCTGGGAGCCGACAATTCATTATAGACGCGAGTCCGGTTTTAGAAATGACTTTTTTTCCTTCAGAAACTTTTTTTTGCATTGATACATGTCCCCTGGTGCAGGACCCAGGTCTCCAAACACTTTTTAGAACAATAACTTGCATATTAGCCTTTAAAATTAGCACTTTAGATTTCTCCCATAGACTTTAACTGGGTGTTCTGCAGTTTTTCGAACAGGCGAACAGGCAGTGTTCGAGTCGAACATGAGTTTGACTCAAACTCGAAGCTTATCCCTACCTGTGGTCAAGACAACAGCTCGGGTGGATTATCAATCAGCGGCACCCTCTCCAGCTGCTGCCTACCAACCCCAGTCGTACTGCCCTACAGCACCACCCCCAGCGGCCACTTATTCTCAGCAGCCCAGGTTCAACTCCCAGGACTTCTCACAACCCATCAGGAGTTTTGGGTGTAAACAACTAGGGCACCAAAAGACAGAGGGCTAGATTCAGGTAGCCCATCTTATCTTTGTGCGGGTGTAACGTATGTCATTTACGTTACGCCGTCGCAACTTTTTCAGGCAGGTGCTTTATTCACAAAGCACTTGCCTGAAAAGTTGAGGCAGCGTAGCGCAAATGACCCGGTGGAATTCAAATTCGGCGGGTAGGGGGCGTGTATTATTCAAATAACGCGCGATCCCGCACCGAACGTACTGCGCATGCGCCGGCCGTGAATTTATCCCAGTGCGCATGCTCCAAATCACGACGCCAATACACAATGAAAACGACGTGAACGTCTATGCCTATCATTGTGGAGCCCTTTTACCGCATAGCCGTTGACATTGTGGGTCCCTTGGCCAGGCCTAGTCCATCCGAGAAGAAGTATATTCTCACCATGTTGGACTATGCCACCCGTTACCCAGAGACAGTAGCTATGTCCAACATAGCAGAGACAGTAGCTGATGCCCTGCTTAAGATATTTACTAGAGTGGGGTTCCCTCAGGAGATTCTCTCTGACCAGGGAACCCAGTTTACCGCTGTGCTCTCCCAGCAGTTGTGGAAGGTGTGCAATATTAAGCCCTTGCTGAGCTCACTTTACCACCCCTAGACAAATGGGCTCTGTGAGCGCTTTAACAGGACCCTCAAGCAAATGCTGAGGACCTTTTCAGATGCTTGCAGAGACTCGGAGAGATTCCTGCCTCACCTGTTATTTGCATACAAAATGGTACCCCAGGAATCTACTGGGTTCTCTCCCTTCGAGTTGCTCTATGGGAGAAGGGTCTGCGGACCCCTCAATCTCATTTGAGGACACTGGGAGGGAGAGACAGAGCAGGAGGGGACCCCCATAGTGCCCTATGTTCTGGAAATCTGGGACCGCATGGAGCAACTGTCTCTGATGGTAAGGGAGAATCTCCAGGCGGCCCAGGGGAGACAGAATAGATGCTATCAGGGCTTTTTTTCAGGGGGAACTTGGGGGAACTGAGTTACACCACCTCTGGCTCAGACCCTTTGGTGCCTGCTCACCACAATCACTTGTAAACACAGAAGTCTGGTTTCTGTGTGTACAAGTGACAGCTCTGCACTCTGTGTGTAACCCCTTGAACTCTACACTATGTATGTAATGCAATCCTGGTATTTAATGCCCCTTTAAGACCCTTCTACTGTTTTTGAAATCTGAACAGGGTCGTTGTTGAGTTCCTGCACCTATTTTCTGAGAAAAAAAGCTCTGTCTGTACTTCCACCTAAAGGGTGAGAAGGAGGGGGAGAAAAGAGGGGAGAAGAGACCCTCAATCTGATCCCAATGTGTATAGAATATGATAAACTAATTTACAATCCCACAGTAATGAGTGCAAAAAATATATATGTATTATATACAACTAGACTGATAATAACAGGTGTGGAGTGTGTGTGTGTATACATCAAATAATATAAACCCTGAAACCAGCATGAAAGTGCACAACAAGACATCAGTCCTTAATTGTCCAGAAAAATTAACCTGAGACAGAAATTGTCTTGTGCCTATGTACGCATAAAAATGCGTGCTAAAAATAGAAAAATATATATAAACCAAAAACATATATTAATAATATATATATATATATCGGTATATATAAAAAAAGTAGCAAAACGTGATTAATGTCCCATCCACATTGACATCTTGATATCTCTGTAATTCATAAAGTGCAGCTATCCGTAGTGACAGGGTGCTCCTATATTCACAATAGTGCTTCCAAGGTGGTCCCGGTGCTCCCTCACCAGGGTCCCCACTCACCAGATTAACTCACCCCTCCAGGGGTAAATAGCATCTAATTCCACTCTCCCACACTTTGGCTGTTGCGCTCATCCACTCCTTACGTCAGCTGTAAAGCGAAACTGGAACTAGTGTGCATACAGTGAAAACAGCCACTAGAGAGGTCCAATATCCTCAAAGAGAAGGAATACAAGCTTCCATGGTGTAGTAAAAAATGTTTTTAATTAGACTAACACCAAAGTATATATACAAAAAAGTTCGGATGAATAGGGTCCGGCTCCAAGCAGTTGCCAGCAAATGGCAGCACAAAAAAAAATTGTAGAAATAAAAATATAAAAACCAAGCACCAGGTAGTGAGCTCCGCCAAGCTGGGAAAGCAGCCTGCATTCCAAGAAGTGTGTCAGCTGGCTCTATCCGGAACTGCATGCGTGTCCCGTCTTACGCGTTTCATCATTACGTCTTTAGAGGCCCCAAGCTATTTGCTGAGAAGCATGTTGAGTCCATGGAATATTTTATATTTTGACACGTTGCAGGAAAATTACAAACTGTTTTGTTTTTTTGCACAAAGTTGTCACTAAATTATATATTGCTCACACATGTCATGGTTATATGTACTCAGGAGAAGCAGCAGAATGTATTTTGGGGTGTAATTCCACATATGCCCATGGCATGTTTGAGCAATATATCATTTAGTGACAACTTTGCGCAAAAAAAAAATATATATTTATTTTTCCTGCAACTTGTGTCAAAATATAAAATATTCCATGGACTCGACATGCCTCTCTGCAAATAGCTTGCGGTATCTTCATTCCAAAATGGGGTCATTTGGGGGGGTTTTGAATTGTCCTGGCATTTTATGCACAACATTTAGAAGCTTATGTCATACATCACCCACTCTTCTAACCAAGTTGAACCCCCAAACATTATATATTTTTTTAAAGCAAAGGCACTACAGATTAAAATGTTGGGTGTTGAATTTTTTTTCCACACAGTATTTGCGCAGTGATTTTTGGGGGAAAAAATACACTTTTTTTATTTTAAAGCACTAAAACACACTATATTGCCCAAATTATTGAAGAAATAAAAAAGATGATCTTAGGCCGAGTACATGGATACCAAACACGACATACTTTAAAACTGCGTTCAAACGCGCAATGGCGACTAACTACGTACATTTTTAAAAGTCTTTAAAAGTCTTTACAGGTTACCACGTTAGATTTACAGAGGAGGTCTACTGCTAAAATTACTGCCCTCGATCTGCCCTTCGCAGTGATACCTCACATGCATAGTACAATTGCTGTTTACATATGACTCCAGACTGACGCTTGCGTTCGCCTTTGCTCAAGAGCAGGGGGGGACAGGGATGTTTTTTTTTTCATTTCGCTTTTTTGTTTTATTTGTAAACTGTTCCTTCCATTTTATTTATTTTTTAACATTTTTATTGTTCGCTCAGGGAATGTAAATATCCCTTATGATAGCAATAGTTAGTGACAGGTACTCTTTTTTTTTTTTCTCCCCTCAAAGCATCTGACCACACCAAGATCGGTGTGATAAAATGCTTTCCCAATTGTGCTGTTTATATTCAGGGGGGGGGGGACATTCCCTCCCACTGAATGTAAAAGCAGTCTAGAGGCTAATTAGCCGCTAGGACTGATTTTACATGAAAGTCGACCGCTGGCTGAAAAGAATGATGCCAAGATGATACCTAAACCTGCAGGCATCATTCTGGTATAACCAATTAAAGTCGAGCAACATACCAGTACGTTGATGGTTCTTGTTGGACATGTATTGTAATCTTTTTTTTCATGCAGCGTGTTGGCTGAACGAAAAAAAGATTGATCGGTGGGTATGCTCACCATTAGAATACCTCCCTTCATCCACCCACTTCTAATGATGGGCATACATGCACCATTTATATATGCCGAAGCATGGGAGCATCCTCCCGCAAAAAAGTTATGCTGCGTACACACGGCCAGACTTTTCCACGGGAAAGCCTCCGTAGGAATGTCAACCGCATGTACGTGGCATTAGGAGCAAAATCGCTCCTCCTCCCCCAATGCCCCCATGCTTCGGCATATATGCTCCTACAGCGTTGGAGTCGTGGCTTTATATATCGTGGGAGCAAACGCTGTTGCTGTCACGCTAAATAAATCTGCGCTGCAACTGAATGGCGTACATGCTAAGCAAATGATGGTTAACATTAAAACAAAGTAACATTACAGTATATCAGTAAGACCATACCATACCTGAAAAGCAAATACCAAAAAAAAAAAACATAGTAAAAAATAAAACATTTTTTAACGCAACCTGTGCCTAAAATATATATATGCCAAAGCATGGGGGCATCCTCCCGCAAAAAAGTAATGCCGCATACACACAGTCTGACTTTTCCGTAGGAATGTTGACCGTATGTACGCGGCATTAAGAGCAAAATCGCTCCTCCACCTCTAATGCCCCCATGCTTCGGCATATATGCTCTTTTTTTAACTGTGGTGGTGAAATCACCTCCTACAGCACTGGAGTCACGGCTTTATATATCGTGGGAGTAAACGCTGTTGCTGTCAAGATAACTAAGTCTGCGCAACAGCTGAATGGCGTACCTGAAAACAGTAAAGTAAATTACATACCTGAAAAGCAAACAAGCATGAAAAAACATAATAACAATAAAACTTCTCAGAATAGAATACAGTAAAAAAAAGAGCAGAACAATAGAGAGAGAATAGAGAGGGAGAGAACAATAAAACGACAACTATTTTTTTTTTTTATATATATATATATATATATATATATATATATATATATATTATTGTTATTGTTATTGTTATTGTTTTTATTTTTTACTTATAAAACGCTTCCAAAAAAAACTGTTAGCGATCGCAGGGATCAGGCCTGTCTCTGCGAATGCTGCAGTTATGTGTGTTGTGTTTTGTAAGTGACAGTGATCGATCGATACTGCACTTGGATGGGTTGGGCTGGGCTGGGCGGAGGGGCAAAACGCAGGTGCTAGCGGGTATCTGGGCTGATGCCTCTAACAATGCGTTTTTGGGTACCCTAAACTGCTGGGTACGCTTTTATAGATCTGATCAGATCAGGTATTGATCCGTTCAGATACTATACCACTAAGGGGGGTGTATGCTTTGTGCGTGGGTGTAAGCATTACTGGCACTAACCTGGGGCAACGCAGACCCTGACTGATGCTAAAATTTTATTGATATCACCCGCCGGGCGATCAGGGGGTTAAACCTTTATTGGGTTATATATGGCGGGTGCCCTGATGCTATAAACAGCAAACTAACTAACCAGCGTCAACCGTAACACGTATACGGTGATCACTGGTGAAAGGGTTAACTAGGGGGCAATCAGGGGGTTAAAACCTTTGTTAGGTAATATATGGGGGTACCCGACGCTTTATAAAAACCGGGCGGCGAACCTAAATAACAAAATAACTAACTGGCTAACCAGCGTCACCAGTGACACTTATACGGTAATCACTTGTAAAAGGGTTAACTCTAGGGGCAATCAGGGGTTAAAACCTTTATTTAGAAAATGTATGGGGGTACCTAACGCTATAAAAACCTGGCGGCTCCTTTGCCCACTATTACTCAGACTTATACAACCTGGGAATGGATGCCAACACGCCTCAGCCCTCTGAGGAAAGTATTCAGGCGTTCTTGTCCCAGATTAAGCTCCCGTCTCTATCACAATCCCAATTAGACTCGCTAAACGCACCCATATCGGAGTCAGAGATCAGACGAGTAATTAAGCTATTGCCAGCGGGTAAGTCCCCGGGGCCTGACGGTCTACCCAATGAATACTACAAGTCCTTTCAAGACAAATTAATACCAGCTCTAGGGGATGTGTTCAAAGCCGCGGTGTCCTCTGCCTCATTTCCCTCCGAAATGCTCAAGGCCTATGTAGTTACTATCCCCAAGCCAGGTAAGACTCCTGATAGTCCAGCAAATTTCCGGCCAATATCGCTGTTGAATTCTGATGTCAAGTTGTATGCGAAGATATTGGCCCACAGGCTTCTGCCTATTCTGCCCTCTCTTGTTCGTGCGGATCAGTCTGGCTTTACTCCTGGGAGGCAGGCCTCGGATGCTACGAGACGAGTGATTTGGGTGATGCAGCAGGCTAGGGCCTCTCGGACGCCTTCTCTGCTCCTGTCTCTGGATGCGGAGAAGGCGTTTGACAGGGTACATTGGGGCTACATGAAGAACACTCTCCAGAAATTTGGGTTTACCGGGCCTGTCCTCTCTGCCGTACTAGCTCTTTATTCCTCCCCTTGTGCTCAAGTCTTTACCTCCAATTTACTGTCTAGTACGTTCACAATATCGAATGGCACCAGGCAGGGGTGTCCCTTGTCCCCCTCTATTTTCAATCTATTAATAGAGCCTCTGGCGGAGAGGATCAAGTCCCATCCGGGTATTGAGGGATTTAACATTCAAGGCGAGGCCCACTCTGTCAACCTGTTTGCGGACGACATTATTCTTTTTTTGACCTCCCCAGAAACCTCCTTACGTAATGCCCACCTCACCCTGACGGAATTCAGCCAGGTGTCATATTATAAAGCTAACTTCTCAAAATCTATTATCTTAGACCTGGGGATCCCACCCTCATTGAAATCCCAGCTACAAGTGGCCTTTCCATACTCGTGGAGTAAGTCCACCATCACATATTTAGGACTGAAACTTACGAGTGACCCCAATTGCTTAGCTGACGTTAACTACCCCCCATTGATTGACAAGCTGCGCAAGGATGTTGCTAGATATACCAATGTGGAGCTTTCATGGTCCGGCCGCCTGGCTACCTTTAAAATGTTACTCCTCCCGCAGATCCTTTATGTCTTTAGGACCCTCCCAGTCCCTGTCCCGCCTATTCACATTAAAACCCTGAAGTCACTACTCACTAAATTTATTTGGAAAACTAGTAGGCCTAGATGTTCCAGACTATTGCTACTTAAACATAGGTGGGCGGGGGGTTAGTGGATATTCAGGACTACCTGCGTGCCTCCATTCTAACACAACTGAAGTGCTGGCTAGACCCGGGGACCAATCCGATATGGAAGGGAATTGAGCAGGAATTGTGCCCTGCACCTAACCTTAGCAACTTTCTACTTCTGGACGTCTGGAAGCCCTTTTCCTTGCGCGACTTACCTCCCTCGCTCCGGGCCTCCATCCTTGCATGGAGAGACCTTTGTAAAGCAATATCCCCTGGTTCTGACCTTGTGGAGATTCCAGTTCCCATCAACATCCTTTCCCAGGCCGTCCCCGACTTCTCCACTACCAATTGGCAGGGTAAAGGAATACGCTTAGTTAGTGATTTGTTTAACCAATTAAGGACCCCCGCACACACATATACGGCCACAGAATGGCTCGTACAGGCACAAGGGCGTAAATTTACGTCCCCGCCTTCGTGCGGTTCGGGGGTCCCATCGGGACCCCCTCCGCGGCGTGCAGGGGTCCCCCTGGCTCCGGGAGCGATCCGGGATAAGCGGGCGGATGTCGGCGTTTACCCGCCCCCCCGCGATCGCTCCCAGCCAATGCGCGCGCTCCCCCTTTGTGTCACTTCCTCCTCCTGTGTAAACACAGGAAGGGGGAAGTGATGTAATCTCCCATCGCAGCGGTATTTCCAACCGCTGCGATGGGAGAAACACCTCACAGTAAGTGTGCACCAACATTACACTGACACACACTCACATAGGCATACTTAACCCCTTGCGATCTGCCCCCCCACCCCCCTTGTCACAGTGTCACTGAATGCAGTGATCTAATCACTGCATTTAGTGTCAGTGTGACAGGCAGTGTAAAATCAGTTAGTGTTAGGTTCAGGATAGCCCCCCCACCCCCCCTAATAAAGTTTTAACCCCCTGATCACTGCCCTAGTTAACCCTTTCACTCCCTATTGCCAGCGTCACTAAGCGATCATTTTTCTGATCGCTGTATTAGTGTCGCTGTTCCCGCTAGGTAGCTATTTTTTTTTATCGCGATTTTTTTTTTTACTAAAGACATGTGGCTAAATACATTTTGGCCTAAATGTTTGACTAAAATTTAGTTTATTTGATTTTTTTTAACAAAAAGTAAAAAATAGTGTTTTTTTTTCTAAAAATGTCGCTCTATTTTTGTATATAGCGCAAAAAATAAAAATCGCAGAGGTGATCAAATACCACCAAAAGAAAGCTCTATTTGTGGGAAGAAAAGGACGCAAATTTTGTTTGGGAGCCACGTCGCACGACCGCGCAATTGTCTGTTAAAGCAACACAGTGCCGAATCGCAAAAACACCTTGGGTCATTTACCAGCGTATTGGTCCGGGTCTTAAGTGGTTAAGGACGGTTCAATTTACCCCTTCAAATCCCTACAGGAAAAGTTTGCTCTAACTTCCTCCAAACATTTTAACTACCTGAGAATTTCTAATTTCCTCAGCTCTCTCGCTACACATCGCATTTTTCTACCAAAAAGTATTTGGTGCTTTTACTCGACTACCCCCTCCCCCCAGAAAGGCATCGCCCTTTTTTATAACTTTTTTCAAGAAAAACTGACATTCGTGAAATCTCGTCCCTTTATTAAATGGGAGAGGGATCTGGAGACGACCTATACTGAGGACCAGTGGGTGCGGGCGTTTCGGGCGATCTGTGGGGCCTCTAGGTGTGTTAACCACTGGGAGCTGTCTCAGAAGATGGCTCTCAGATGGTACCTCACGCCCTATAGAATTTCGAAGTTTGGGTCCGACGGCTCCCCTCTATGCTGGAGAAAATGTGGTGCGGGGGGGAACCTACTACATATGTTCTGGTCGTGCAAAAATTTGACCAGCTTTTGGAATTCAGTGTTCTCTTGCATCTCGGGGATAACTGGTATTCTGATACGACCTAACCCTGGACTAGCAGTCCTACATATATTGGCATTGACATGTTTCCCCCTAACTTCAGGGTAGTTATCACACATGTCCTCCTAGCGGCCAGGTCACTCATTGCACAGAAATGGAAAGCTGATAGGGCTCCTAACGTGTCCGAGGTTCTACGAATGACTCAGGTGAACTATGTTCATGAATCCTTACTGGCCTATCGTCGTGGTGGTGGAGACAGGTTTGACTCTGTTTGGAAAATCTGGACTAATTGGTATAAAGTGTAAAATAGCTTCATTTATTGATGACTGATGTGCTTAGAAATGGTTACTTAGCATGCACACCTCCTTCTTCCTCTTCTCTTCTCCCCCCCTTGTTTTGTTTCTATTTCCCTTCCCGCCTTCTCTTCTTTCCCCCCCCCCTCTCCCTCCCCCCTACTTCTATCCCCTACAACTTTCCCACGAACAAACGGTGCGATAATACTGGTTGACTGATGTTCAATGATGTTTCATGGATCGTTTCCCTGTTTGGTTTTGTATTTTCTCATTGGGTTTGTGGGAAGGTTAAATGTTGGAAGTACTTTCACGGTAATGCATGTTTTGTTTTCTTCTATACACTTCTGTATGAAGTTTGTATACAAAAATTTCCTAATAAAAACGAATTAAAAAAAAAAAAAAAAAACCTGGCGGCGAACCTCAAAAAAGAACTAGCTACCCAGCGACACTAATACAGCGATATGAAAAACGATTGCTTAGTGACACTGGCAATAGGGGGTGGAAGGGTTAACTAGGGGGGTGATCAAGGGGTTAAACCTTTATTGGGGGGGTAGGGGGCTACCCTGAACCTAAAGGGGCCTAAGACAAACTGCCCTGCAACTTTTAACTGTCACAAATTACACAAAATGCAGTGATCAGAAAATGATCATTGCAATCAGTGACACTGACAGGGGGCTGGGGGGGGGGGGGTGATTGGGGGGTGACTAGGGGGGATAAGTGTGCCTATATGTCACTGGTGTCAGTGGTCTGTTGGTGCAACTTACTTGTGATGTCTTCTCTCCTCTCGCCGGACGAAAAGACCGGCAGGAGGAGAGATGACATTGCTTCCTCTGCCTGTGTTTACATTACACAGGCAGAGGAAGCCCATCTGCGGAAGGTGATTGGCTGGGAGCGATCTCGAGGGGGTGGGCAGAAACAAACAGCTGCCCCCTCATGCCGGATCGCTCCTACAGCCACAGGAACCGCCGCAAATACCAGGGGGGGGTCCAGATCGGACCCCCGACCCACGTCTGGGCAGGCACGTACAGGTACGTTGATGTGCCTGTCCGTGCCATTCTGCCGACGTATATGTACATGCGGCGGTCCTTAAGTGGTTAAGATCTTTTATATTTTCTTGCAATATTTCTCCTAAGCGCAGGTTTTGCCTGATTTATTTTGTTAGAAGAGATGCTATGATCGGGGGGCCCGACAGTGTATCTTCCAGGGGAAAGGGGAATAGCCGCTCCAAGTGGGAACCCAGATGAATATCCTCCATTGCAGACAGTTCAGTTGCAGGCAATGCACTTAGCAAGGCAGGAACAAAGACACGTTTCGCACTGAAAATAGTGCTTAGTCATAGCTAATCTTCCAGGTTGGGCAGAAGGTCTTAGTGCTCAAGCCGGTGAAGACCATCAAGATGCAGGCATCTTGGCAGGGCCCGTATAAAGTAGTAGTCCAGGTATGTGATACTACCTATGTTATTGCCAGCTGTGCAGATGAAAGAATCCAGCAAACCTTTCATGTGAACATGCTGAAGGAGTATCAGGAATGGCAGGAGGATGTTGCTGCAGTATGTGCCCCTGCTGTGGACGACTCAGAAAGTTTACCCCTCCCTGATTTACTAGAGAGAGAACCCCAGACTGATCTCATTAGCCTTGTACAGCTAGGGGACCGGTTAAGTCCCACAAAGAAGGAACAGGCTAAGCGGCTTCTGTCGTGTAGCCTGGCTAAACCAGGCTACACGACCCTGGCTGTGCATAAGGTAGAGACCCCTGGACAAGCACCCCTTTGACAGGCCCCCTACCGTATCCCTGAAGCAGTCCGAGAAGGAATACCAAGTAGGGTGTGGGAACCAGAGACCTGAGCCAACCAAGGTAGAGGCAGTAGATAACTGGCCCACACCCTGCACTAAGACCAAGGTATTGGCCTTCTTGGGGACTGCAGGGTACTATCGACTAGTGTTGCTCACGAATATTCGCATTGCGAATATTCGCTACGAATATTGCATATTCGAGTATTCGCGAATATCTCGAATATCGCGGCGAATATTCGCTATTTCGAATATTCGATATTTTTCAAATTTCGCAAAAAAATTTGCAATAAAATTCGCAATAGCGAAAATTCGCAATTTTTTTTTTATCAAATATCACGAATATTCGATATTAACGAATATTCGCAACCGCATATGTGAAATTTCGCTTTTTTTTTATATAAAATATACCGAATATTCGTAAATATCGAATATTCGTGATATTTTATAAAAAAAAAAAAAAATCGCGAAATTTCACATTAGCGAAAATTCGCATTAGCGAAAATTCGCATTGGCGAAAATTCGCAATTTTTTTTTTTTTTTTTTTTTTTTATAAAATATCACGAATATTCGATATTAACGAATATTCGCGAATATTCTTCGAAATATTCGCGAAATATCGCGAAATCGAATATGGCGTATTCCGCTCATCACTACTATCGACGTTTTGTTCCTGATTATAGTGCCATCGCCAAACCCCTGACTGACCTGACGAAAAAGAATTTACCTAGGCAGGTCCTGTGGTCTCCAGCTTGTGAAGCCGCGTTTCTAGCCCTCAAGAAAGCACTTTTAAATGCCCCTGTCCTGGTTGCCCCAGTATCTAACAGACGTTTCCTTGTTCACACAGATGCTTCCATGTTTGGTCTGGGGGCGGTGCTGAGCCAAGTCGGGGAGGATGGAGGAGAACACCCTGTCGCATACCTGAGCAGAAAGCTATTACCCTGGGAAGTGAGCTATGCGGCAGTGGAGAAGAAGGAGTGTTTGGTCCTGGTAAGTTGAACTCTTACTTGTATGGACAAGAATTTTCATTAGTCACTGACCACAGCACATTGGTAAGGCTTAACTGGGTCTCGGGAGACAATGGCAGGTTGCTGCGATGGAGCTTAGCCCTGCAACCTTACAACTTCACCATCAGCTACCGACCAGGTAAGCAAAATGGCAATGCCGATGGGTTTTCCCGGCAAACAGAAGTCATCCCGGCCTCCTAGTTCCGAACATCCCCAAGTTGACACCAAAAGGATCAAGCCGGGTCTGCCGGAGTGTCCCACAAAGGAGGAAGCCATGTAACGGGAGACACTTTTGGGCACAGATTGAGCCAGAAAATAATGGACATGCAGAATATGTCCGTCTGTCTGTTGTGATGTAAATGAATCTAGGATAACTTCTAAGGGTCTTTCATTGTGGCTTGTGCTAATTGACCCTGTATTGTGTGTTGGCTGTTGTGTACTATAAAGCTTGCTGTGGTAATTAAGTCTGCTATAGTGATAAATGTGTATTGAATCCAGGGCTAACTTCTAAGGGTCTTTCATTGTGGCTTGTGCTAATTGACCCTGTATTGTGTGAAGGTCTATTGATGGTAATGTGTATTGTAAGTTGGCAGACAGCCTAAAGGTCAGGGGTATGAGTCATCAGCTGTAGTTAATTAGCTCATGTAAATTAGGTCAGAGCCGGGGTCAGGATGTCTACTAAAGGATGTGTACTGGGGCTCGTTAGGAACCATTGTGTGATGTTGCAGGTGGAGTTGGGTCATTGTTTATTTGGTTACTGCAGTATCCTAAACTGTATATAAAGAGCCTGTATTTCTCAATAAAGGTCTATTCCTGTTAAACCTCAAAAACAGAGCTGTGTGTCTCGTTAATGGGGGAATTTGTATGGGTCGTGTTCGCCGGATTGTGGAGTATCGATAGCTGCCTTGTGTGCGGGAATGGAATATCCTGAACGGCTTTTACCCCTGTCCCATTTGGGGTTCCGTTACAAGTATTATTTGGAGTTTTTCTCAAAAATAACCGAACAACAGGCTTTTATTATGGATCTGCTCGAACTTGCAGCAAACCACAATTACATTTGGTTTGACCATCAGTATTATCGTCAACAATTTTGTGTGGCCATGGGGGCTGAATATGCCCCTAGCTTGGCAAATGTATTCATGGCCAAGTGGGAGGAGGACGTCATCAATATGAACCAGAGCCCACATTTGACCTTAAGGGCCAGGTATATTGATAACATTCTCCTCCTATGGGATGGTACTAACTCACAGTTAGATGGGGGCATAAGATTTATCCATGATGGACCTCACAATAACTAAAGATGAAGGCTGCTTTAAGACAAAGTCCTATTTTAAACAGACTGATTGTAATTTGTTTATACCTTTGGGTAGCTGCCACAATGACTCCTGGCTAAAGTCAGTCCCCAAGAGTCAGTTTGTCAGGATGAGACGGAACTACGCGGCAATAGAGGACTACAAATTCCAAGCAGGTATATTAAAGAATAGACTGCAGGAGAAAGGTTATGATTTGAACTCTCTAGAGGCCACTATTGAAGAGGCAGCGAGGATTGATAGATCATAGTTATTGGATGTTGGTCCCAGGTTATACCTTTCATTACAACTTTCTTGACAAATCACTATTTGATAAAAAAAAAAAAAATCAATCATACACAAACACTTTGGGCCAGATTCACAAAGACTTACTCCGGCGTATCTACTGATACGCCGGCGTAAGTCCAAATGTGCGCCGTCGTATCTATGCGCTGATTCTTTAAATCAGATACGCCTGAATTTTGCCAAGATACGACCAACGTAAGTCTCCTACGCCGTCGTATCTTGGGTGCATATTTACGCTGGACGCATTGGCGTTCCCATTATAAATATGCAAATGAGCAAGATACGCCGATTCACAAACGTAGGTACGGCAGACACAGTAATCTACAACGTTTACGTAAGGTGTTTTTCCGGCATAAAGATAAACCACCAAAAGGTGGCGCATCCCATGCAAGGTATGGACGTCGGAACAGCTGTCGTTTTTACGTTGTTTACGTAAGTCGTACGTGAATGGGGCTGTGGCGTTCACGTCGTAGGCAGTGTTCGACGTGTATCTTAGGCATTCTATTCGACGTGATTCTAAGCATGCGCACGCATGTGGCGTTCGCTGGGCCGCTCATTTACATGGGGTCACGGTTAATTTAAATGAAGCACGCCCACTACCTGCCTACTTTGAATTAGGCGGGCTTACGCCGGCCTATTTACACTAGGCCGGTGCAACGTACGGCGCGACTGCTTTGAGAATACTGTTCTGGGCTCCCTGTTTTATATGAGATGCGCTACGCCGGCCAAAAAATACGCCACTGTACCTGAATCTGGCCCAGTATGTGTATGATTTTTGACAGGAAAAATTACAGGATAATTAAAACTTTTTTACCAGTCTACCCACAGGTGATCTTCAGAGGGGTCCCTTTAAGGGATAGGGTGGCCCCCAATGTAGTGGATCCACAAACAAAAAAGGTGTCCTTTTTTCAGAACCTCTCGGCTTACCATCAGTGCCGCAGGTGTCAAGTTTGTACATTGAATAAGAGTAAAGCTAAGAAAATGGAGTCTCTCTTTTCAACCATCTACATCTAAAGAACATACAATTGAGACTTATTACCAGAAGCTCAACAGGCATTGTGTACTTGTTACAATGCCCGTGTGGGCTCCAGTATATAGGCCGGACCAAATGGTCCATGCAGGTCTGATTGGGAGAGCACATCACAAATATTAAAACAGACTTTAAGTATCATTCTGTCTCCAAATATTGGGGATTAAATAAAATGTATTATATATGTATACAGTGACACCTAAGTGAATTAAATGTCCAATAAATATAATAAGCAGTGCTTTAAGTGAAATATGACCTTCACATGCGTAGATAAATAAATAAATTATAAATAAACACCTTGCATTGAAAACGTGAAAATAAATAAATAAAAATATTAGAATAATGAATAAGCGGATTAATAATGTGTCATAAGGCCGTGATGATGAGTGATAAGATGAATGAAAGTTCATGAACAAGGAATTATCCTAAAATCGTCAAAATCTTCCACCACACCGCTTGTGTACAGTGAATCCACAGTGAATCCACCCTTTAGAAATGTGCACTCACCGCAATCATATGCCTCACACTCACGTGTTTTGGCACAAAAGCAAAATTCAAACCAATCAGGAGTGTTGGTAAAAAATTCAGTTTCTAGTGATATATTCCAGTGTATTCCACGTGAGTAAGAGAAGAAAGTGTACAATAGTGTAATACCATAAAACCAGTTTAATAAACACCATATAAAAGAATCTTCAAAGGTTACACTCACAAACACAATTATTTAACCAAACTGTGAAAAAACCACACATCAGCGATATTCACAAACTTCTCTCCAAATGAGCTAGTGGTCACGGCGGACCGACGATCAGCCTGAATGTACTCACGCCCTTGGAGTGTGCTAGGTGAAAGTGCTGTTTCCGGTAGCCTGAATCAGCTGGATGCATCCCACACGTCTATGCTACTCATACAGGTTCAGACAGTGATTTAGTGACCACTCCCCGACATGTTTCGTCATTGAGATTTAGTCATGGGGTTGGTCACATATTCCTAGGTCTGCCCTTTTATTCATAATCATCTAATTACTAAAGCGTGAGATGATAGCTCACGTGCACCATAGCGGGTCCGTCGGGGGCCGATGTAAGCTCCCAACGTCCCTCTGCTGACGCGAACCACGTCTCCAACCACAACTCTAACCCAGCCAATGGATGCACAAAAGCCGCTCATCTCATATGGGCGGAAGTAGCATCTAATATTAACATCAAAGCACGTATAGCTGGCAAGCGGCTTATCGAGTGTCCCCGTGACCACAAGTCGTCTTAATACATTCTCCTGCTTCCTTGCTTTAGTTTTGAACATTAGGGTTGCTGAACAATATCTAAGTGTTAGGTTACATTACATAGTATTTCCAGCATAATGGTTGAATGACTAAACCGCAACGTATAACTAATGTACAGTTACATTCAATAAAATCAATTAAAAAGTAACACTAAAAAATAAAAATTAAAGAATAAAATGATTAGAGCACTAGTAAAACTAGTAATCTAGTACCTTATCAGCTAAATAAAATGTGATCGTATATGTTGCAATGGAACACAAGAAAGTGTGCTTTATAGGTACAGAAATTGCACATCATTAGATATGATTTTTTAAATATTCATATGTATTCACATAAGGATTAGGACACAAGCTGCTGACATGGCCATCATAATAATAATCCCATATTAAGTGTCACAACTGGTTGGCACTCATATCAACTTAACATACGGGTAAGAAACATAGATAACCAAGTCCACTCTGTCCATGCCATATCTACATCAGACAGGAATGGGGTGCGTGAACCATACCTCCCACCCTGTAAAGATTAACATAATGATATCATATGCATAACTTCACCCCAAGGGCTAATCAAGCATTGATGAAACCATTTAGATCTACCTCAATATTCAGGCCCCTTGGAAAAAGGCATTTCAAAAGGAATATCCACTATGTTTCACGCTGTGACAGGTCCCTAACCCTATTTGATCCTCTCCAGGCTGGGTACACACAATCAATACCACAGAACTGGGCCAGGGAGGGGTCCTGATCATGTTTCTGTTTAAAATGTACTGAAACGCTATGATGCTCATAGCCTTTCTTGATGTTTGCTAGATGTTCAGCAATGCGTACTCTTAGGCCTCGTACACACGATCAAATCTGTCTGCTGGAAACGGTCTGCTAGACCGTTTCAGCAGACAGATTCGATCGTGTGTACGGGCTAACAGACGGATTTGGCCACCCGACAGATTTCAAAGCATGCTTTGAAATCTATCGGCTGGGAACCCGTCCCCCCGACATGTCTGCTGGTTAGTATGCTAACCAGCAGACATGTCTTCTCGCACACGCGCCGAATGGTTTCGACGCATGCACGGAAGTGTTTTACTTCCTGGTGCGGTGACGTGGCGGCGTCAACGTCACCGCCACGTCACCGACACATCAGCGCGCTGTCTGCTGGCGGAGATTTTGGTTTGCTCGTGTGTACACGCGAGCAAACCAAAATCCCAGCAGACAGATTTGTTCAAATCTGTCGGACAGACAGATTTGAACAAATCTGTCTGCTCGTGTGTACGAGGCCTTAGGAGCCTTTTAGTTCTCCCAATGTACAACAATCCAAAGGGGCACCATAACAAATAGACAACATGAGAAAAATTACATGTGATGAATTCCTTTATATCATACGTGTTGCCATCACTTCCTGTCACCTGTTGGTTGCCCCTGTTTTGTATTTTAACTGTTCGGCAGCAAATACATTTTCTACATGAATAAAAACCTATAAAATCAAATTTCAAAGCATGTTGATCAGGAGGATCCAAAATCTTCAGAACAACCTGATCCCCAAAGTTTGGTGCGCGTCTATAGATAAACCGTGGCTGATCAGGTAAGACCTCTCCCAAATGTCTATCTCTGCTTAGAATGTGCCAATGATTTTTAAAAATATTTTCTATTTCTCTGTATTGGGCATGGAACCCTGTTAGGAATCCCCATTGATGCTGATTATTTGGAGATACAATCTCCTTTTTCTTAAAGCATTGATCTCTAGGAGTATCCGCAACTTGTTGAATAATTCCATTCATTTCTGTCTCCTTGTATCCTTTCTGTATAAATTTATGTTTCAAAACTTCTGCTTGTGAGTAATAATTGATTTCAATGGGAAGGAGCGGTATAGGAGCGGTGAACACACCGCTCCTATACCGCTGTAAAGATGCGGCTAGCAGGACTTTTGGTGCAGTCCTGCTAGCGCACAGCTTCTGTGTGAAAGCCTTCGGGCTTTGACATTGAAGCCTGCAAGGCAGGTTTTTTCACGCGGTATAGCAGCGCTATTTTTAGCGATGTACCGTGTGAAAAACGCCCCAGTGTGAAAGGGCTCTAAAGGTTTTTATTCATGTAGAAAATCTATTTGCTGCCGAACAGTCAAAATACAAAACAGGGGCAAACAACAGGTGACAGGAAGTGATGGCAACACGTATGATATAAAGGAATTTATCACGTGTAATTCTTCTCATGTTGTGTATTTGTTATTGTGCCCCTGTGGATTGTTGTACATTGGGAGAACTAAAAGGCTCCTAAGAGTACGCATTGCTGAACATCTAGCAAACATCAAGAAAGGCTATGAGCATCATAGTGTTTCAGTACATTTTAAACATAAACATGATCAGGACCCCTCCCTGGCCCAGTTCTGTGGTATTGATTGTGTATACCCAGCCTGGAGAGGATCAAATAAGGTTAGGGACCTGTCACAGCGTGAAACACTGTGGATATTCCCTTTGAAATTCCTTTTTCCAAGGGGCCTGAATATTGAGGTAGATCTAAATTGTTTCATCAATAATGCTTGATCAGTCCTTGGGGTGACGTTATGCATATGATATCATTATGTTAATCTTTACAGGGTGGTAGGTATGGTTCACGCACCCCATCCCTGCCTGATGTAGATATGGCATGGACAGAGTGGACTTGGTTATCTATGTTTCTTACCCGTATGTAAAGTTGATATGAGTGCCAACCAGTTGTGACACTTAATATGGGATTATTATTATGATGGCCATGTCACCAGCTTGTGTCCTAATCCTTATGTGAAAACATATGAGTATTTAAAAAATCATATCTAAGATGAATACATATGATGTGCAATTTCTGTACCTATAAAGTACACTTTCTTGTGTTCCATTGCAACATGTAAGATCACATTTTATTTAGCTGATAAGGTACTAGATTACTAGTTTTACTAGTGCTCTTATCATTTTATTCTTTAACTTTTATTTTTTAGTGTTACATTCAATAAAATCAATGAAAAAGTAATTGTATACTATACATTAGTTATACGTTGCTGTAGATATTGTTCAGCAACCCTGTTCAAAACTAAAGCGAGGAAGCAGGAGAATATATTAAGATGACTTGTGGTCACGGGGACACTCAATAAGCCGCTTGCAAGCTATACGTGCTTTGATGTTAATATTGGATGCTACTTCCGCCCGTATGAGATGAGCGGCTTTTGTGCATGTGACCTTCACATGCGTAGATAAATAAATAAATTATAAATAAACACCTTGCATTGAAAATGTGAAAATAAATAAATAAAAATATTAGAATAATGAATAAGCGGATTAATAATGTGTCATAAGGCCGTGATGATGAGTGATAAGATGAATGAAAGTTCATAAACAAGGAATTATCCTAAAATCTTCAAAATCTTCCACCACACCGCTTGTGTACAGTGAATCCACAGTGAATCCACCCTTTAGAAATGTGCACTCACCGCAATCATATGCCTCACACTCACGTGTTTTGGCACAAAAGCAAAATTCAAACCAATCAGGAGTGTTGGTAAAAAATTCAGTTTCTAGTGATATATTCCAGTGTATTCCACGTGAATAAGAGAAGAAAGTGTACAATAGTGTAATACCATAAAACCAGTTTAATAAACACCATATAAAAGAATCTTCAAAGGTTACACTCACAAACACAATTCTTTAACCAAACTGTGAAAAAACCACACATCAGCGATATTCACAAACTTCTCTCCAAATGAGCTAGTGGTCACGGCGGACCGACGATCAGCCTGAATGTACTCACGCCCTTGGAGTGTGCTAGGTGAAAGTGCTGTTTCCGGTAGCCTGAATCAGCTGGATGCATCCCACACGTCTATGCTACTCATACAGGTTCAGACAGTGATTTAGTGACCACTCCCCGACATGTTTCGTCATTGAGATTTAGTCATGGGGTTGGTCACATATTCCTAGGTCTGCCCTTTTATTCATAATCATCTAATTACTAAAGCGTGAGATGATAGCTCACGTGCACCATAGCGGGTCCGTCGGGGGCCGATGTAAGCTCCCAACGTCCCTCTGCTGACGCGAACCACGTCTCCAACCACAACTCTAACCCAGCCAATGGATGCACAAAAGCCGCTCATCTCATATGGGCGGAAGTAGCATCTAATATTAACATCAAAGCACGTATAGCTGGCAAGCGGCTTATCGAGTGTCCCCGTGACCACAAGTCGTCTTAATACATTCTCCTGCTTCCTTGCTTTAGTTTTGAACATTAGGGTTGCTGAACAATATCTAAGTGTTAGGTTACATTACATAGTATTTCCAGCATAATGGTTGAATGACTAAACCGCAACGTATAACTAATGTACAGTTACATTCAATAAAATCAATTAAAAAGTAACACTAAAAAATAAAAATTAAAGAATAAAATGATTAGAGCACTAGTAAAACTAGTAATCTAGTACCTTATCAGCTAAATAAAATGTGATCTTATATGTTGCAATGGAACACAAGAAAGTGTGCTTTATAGGTACAGAAATTGCACATCATTAGATATGATTTTTTAAATATTCATATGTATTCACATAAGGATTAGGACACAAGCTGCTGACATGGCCATCATAATAATAATCCCATATTAAGTGTCACAACTGGTTGCCACTCATATCAACTTTACATACGGGTAAGAAACATAGATAACCAAGTCCACTCTGTCCATGCCATATCTACATCAGACAGGAATGGGGTGCGTGAACCATACCTCCCACCCTGTAAAGATTAACATAATGATATCATATGCATAACTTCACCCCAAGGGCTAATCAAGCATTGATGAAACCATTTAGATCTACCTCAATATTCAGGCCCCTTGGAAAAAGGCATTTCAAAAGGAATATCCACTATGTTTCACGCTGTGACAGGTCCCTAACCCTATTTGATCCTCTCCAGGCTGGGTACACACAATCAATACCACAGAACTGGGCCAGGGAGGGGTCCTGATCATGTTTCTGTTTAAAATGTACTGAAACGCTATGATGCTCATAGCCTTTCTTGATGTTTGCTAGATGTTCAGCAATGCGTACTCTTAGGCCTCGTACACACGAACAAATCTGTCTGCTGGAAACGGTCTGCTAGACCGTTTCAGCAGACAGATTCGATCGTGTGTACGGGCTAACAGACGGATTTGGCCACCCGACAGATTTTAAAGCATGCTTTGAAATCTGTCGGCTGGGAACCCGTCCCCCCGACATGTCTGCTGGTTAGTATGCTAACCAGCAGACATGTCTTCTCGCACACGCGCCGAATGGTTTCGACGCATGCACGGAAGTGTTTTACTTCCTGGTGCGGTGACGTGGCGGCGTCAACGTCACCGCCACGTCACCGACACGTCAGCGCGCTGTCTGCTGGCGGGGATTTTGGTTTGCTCGTGTGTACACGCGAGCAAACCAAAATCCCAGCAGACAGATTTGTTCAAATCTGTCGGACAGACAGATTTGAACAAATCTGTCTGCTCGTGTGTACGAGGCCTTAGGAGCCTTTTAGTTCTCCCAACGTACAACAATCCAAAGGGGCACCATAACAAATAGACAACATGAGAAAAATTACATGTGATAAATTCCTTTATATCATACGTGTTGCCATCACTTCCTGTCACCTGTTGGTTGCCCCTGTTTTGTATTTTAACTGTTCGGCAGAAAATACATTTTCTACATGAATAAAAACCTATAAAATCAAATTTCAAAGCATGTTGATCAGGAGGATCCAAAATCTTCAGAACAACCTGATCCCCAAAGTTTGGTGCGCGTCTATAGATAAACCGTGGCTGATCAGGTAAGACCTCTCCCAAATGTCTATCTCTGCTTAGAATGTGCCAATGATTTTTAAAAATATTTTCTATTTCTCTGTATTGGGCATGGAACCCTGTTAGGAATCCCCATTGATGCTGATTATTTGGAGATACAATCTCCTTTTTCTTAAAGCATTGATCTCTAGGAGTATCCGCAACTTGTTGAATAATTCCATTCATTTCTGTCTCCTTGTATCCTTTCTGTATAAATTTATGTTTCAAAACTTCTGCTTGTGAGTAATAATTGATTTCAATGGGAAGGAGCGGTATAGGAGCGGTGAACACACCGCTCCTATACCGCTGTAAAGATGCGGCTAGCAGGACTTTTGGTGCAGTCCTGCTAGCGCACAGCTTCTGTGTGAAAGCCTTCGGGCTTTGACATTGAAGCCTGCAAGGCAGGTTTTTTCACGCGGTATAGCAGCGCTATTTTTAGTGATGTACCGTGTGAAAAACGCCCCAGTGTGAAAGGGCTCTAAAGGTTTTTATTCATGTAGAAAATCTATTTGCTGCCGAACAGTCAAAATACAAAACAGGGGCAAACAACAGGTGAGAGGAAGTGATGGCAACACGTATGATATAAAGGAATTTATCACGTGTAATTCTTCTCATGTTGTCTATTTGTTATTGTGCCCCTGTGGATTGTTGTACGTTGGGAGAACTAAAAGGCTCCTAAGAGTACGCATTGCTGAACATCTAGCAAACATCAAGAAAGGCTATGAGCATCATAGTGTTTCAGTACATTTTAAACATAAACATGATCAGGACCCCTCCCTGGCCCAGTTCTGTGGTATTGATTGTGTATACCCAGCCTGGAGAGGATCAAATAAGGTTAGGGACCTGTCACAGCGTGAAACACTGTGGATATTCCCTTTGAAATTCCTTTTTCCAAGGGGCCTGAATATTGAGGTAGATCTAAATTGTTTCATCAATAATGCTTGATCAGTCCTTGGGGTGACATTATGCATATGATATCATTATGTTAATCTTTACAGGGTGGTAGGTATGGTTCACGCACCCCATCCCTGCCTGATGTAGATATGGCATGGACAGAGTGGACTTGGTTATCTATGTTTCTTACCCGTATGTAAAGTTGATATGAGTGCCAACCAGTTGTGACACTTAATATGGGATTATTATTATGATGGCCATGTCACCAGCTTGTGTCCTAATCCTTATGTGAAAACATATGAGTATTTAAAAAATCATATCTAAGATGAATACATATGATGTGCAATTTCTGTACCTATAAAGTACACTTTCTTGTGTTCCATTGCAACATGTAAGATCACATTTTATTTAGCTGATAAGGTACTAGATTACTAGTTTTACTAGTGCTCTTATCATTTTATTCTTTAATTTTTATTTTTTAGTGTTACATTCAATAAAATCAATGAAAAAGTAATTGTATACTATACATTAGTTATACGTTGCTGTAGATATTGTTCAGCAACCCTGTTCAAAACTAAAGCGAGGAAGCAGGAGAATGTATTAAGATGACTTGTGGTCACGGGGACACTCAATAAGCCGCTTGCCAGCTATACGTGCTTTGATGTTAATATTAGATGCGCGAACGGATTAGCACCATACGCTGGCTACATGCGCCGCGCGTATCTCGTCCGTCCGGCGCAAAGTTATTTCTACAAATAGCTGCTTTATCTTTACTCCAGACGGCCTCAGGTCAGCAGGAGAGCAGCTACAGCAGCGTTACCGACGAAACTAGCAAGCTGAACAACCACACTTGCAAGGACAACACCTCTGTGTGCCAACATGCCAGGGGCAGTCGTGGTCCTAGCACTAGTACTGGGTCCCCCGGAACGAAGGAGGCGGGCACGTGAGAGGATATACCGCACGCGCATGAGCCTCTTTGGCATGGGGGATGAGGAGGTGTATCGCCTCTTCAGATTCAGCCCTGATGCAATCCTTGAACTAACCACAACCCTGCAGGGTGACATCACCAGCAAGACACACCGCTCACAAGCAGTGCAGCCACTGGTGAAGGTCAGGGATGTATTTAGGTTTTGTGCTGCCCTAGGCCTGACTAAACTCGTGCACCCCTAATTTAAATATTCCCCATCCCTTCCTGTCAAGGCCACACCCCTTGCTATTAAAGACCTGCCCTTCCCTTACCCTTACTCTATCCAAAATTAAATAGAAAAGTGTTCCTAAAGTTCTACTTTAGGCCCAAAATTCTGATAATTTTATGGAGAGGACTAAAAAGATATAACCATGCCAATGGTACAGCAGAAAACATATAGCACAGTGAGGAAGGTTTGTGGTCCAGGATGATAGGACAGTCAAAATTAGAAGCTCCGCCCCCCTACAGTTGCGGAATGCTTGCCTCTCTGCCCAGTCCGCCCCATAAGACTGGCGCTACACTAACAGTGCTACACTAATAGTGCAAGCCGGCGGAGACTCTTTCTGTGCTGCCCCCCTGCAACCTGCTGCCCTAGGCCTGGGCCTTGTTGGCCTAGGCCAGGATACAGCTCTGGTGAAGGTCCTGGCAACACTCCATTTCCTTGCCAGTGGATCATTCCAGCGTACAAGTGGAGTGGTGGCTGGGATGTCACAGTCCTCCATAAGCAGATGTGTGCACCAGGTTGTCCCTGCAATCCTCAGACGCATGTCCAACCAGTTCATCAGACCCACCACTGAGGAGCTGCGGCTGAAGGCAATGACAGATTTCTACAGCATTGCCAGATTCCCACGCACTGTGGGGGCCATTGATTGCACACATGTGGCCCTACAGCCCCCCAGTGCCACACAGCACATATACCGCAATCGGAAGCATTGGCATTCCATCAACATACAGGTGATAGCCGATGCCCAACGCCTCATATGGCACGTCCGTGCCAAACACCCCGGGTTCAGCCATGACAGCTTCATATACAATCAGAGCCCCATCCCAGCAGAATTCGAGCAGAACATGTATGGGGACAGCTGGCTGGTTGGTGAGTGACATGGGTGGCAGGCATGACTATCCCCTCCCGTGATGCACATCAGAAGTGGCACATGCATGACTAACATCCTCCTGTCTTTTCCCTTCCAGGTGACTCTGCATATGCACTGGGACCCCATCTAATGACTCCTTTCCGGAACCCCCAAACCAGAGGAGAGAGAAAATACAATGAAGCACACATCAAAACCCGTGCAGTGGTGGAGCAAACATTCGGGCTCCTGAAGTCCCGTTTCCGCTGCCTGGATAAGTCTGGGGGGACCCTATTGTATTCCCCTACCTTTGTGTGTCAGATCATTGGTGCATGTTGCATTCTGCACAACTTTGCTATGAGAAAAGGCCTGCAGATTGACATACGTGATGACCTGACCCCCGACCCACACAGTCCCCACCTGCCAGAGGACAACCAGTCTGCTGATGGAAGAGCAGTCAGGAGGGTCCTCGCCGTAGGCATCTTTGGACACTAAACCAAAACATTGATCACACAGACAATGCACGCGTGTACACCACTGATGTCCCTAGATCACACACACCACATGCACATCGCATTGGATTAGCCCAAGTCCAGCATGTAGGACTTGGGAGCAGCAACGCCAGCGTCAAGGCCCCAATGATGTCACTGTCCATTCATACACCTTTCACACGTCATTCATACAGCCGTGGGGTTAACTTCACCACCACGGCCGAGGGTGACACCCCTTACTGTCAGGAGTGGCACCCCCTCACATTCACACACCATTCACACTGTCCCCTGCACTCCTGACCGTCTGCAGTAAAAACTAAACAAAAAAATCTCATAACCTGAGAACAAAAATAAACAAAAACTCATATCCTGAGTATAAAATAAAAATTCAAAAATAAACAAAAACTCATATCCTGAGTATAAAATAAAAATTCAAAAATAAACAAAAACTCATATCCTGAGTATAAAATAAAAATTCAAAAATAAACAAAAACTCATATCCTGAGTATAAAATAAAAAATCAAAAATAAACAAAAACTCATATCCTGAGTATAAAATTAAAAATATAACAACCAAAAAAACAAAAAACCCTCATCTGGGATGACGGGGGCTCCTCCTTGGGGGCACTCTCGGGCTCCTCAGCTGCCTCGAGGGAGTGGGTGGTGGTGGGGGTGGGGGGGCATCTGGAGGAGGCTGATCCCCGGGTGGCCCACTCCTGGGAGCTGTTGGCTGCCTGCCCTCCAATGCCACAGCAATACGGCTCAGATACAGGTTTGTCTGGGCCTGCATCCTCAGCTGGCGGGTGATCTGATGCCGCTGGTCACGTTGCCGCTGCCTCCCCTCTTCCCGGATGGCAGCTGTGTTGTCTCGGACGGCTGCTGTCAGGTGCCGGACATCAGCCTGCACCTCCCCCAGGCTGGTGACAACGTCCTGCACACGACTGGGCAGCTGTGACATGGAGCCCAGGCTGTCTGCGACCCTGTCTAAGTGGCCAGCAATCTCCCCCATCTGCTGGGTCTGCCTTGCGTGGTCCAACACTACCTGGTCCTGGACCAGATCAGACACCCCCCTGGTCTTACGGGTCGCCTTCCTGGGGGCAGAAGAAGGTTGTCCCCGTGGGGATGGAGTCGCCCTTGAGGGGCTACCTAGGATGGGGGAGGGGATGACAGAGGGCCCTACAGAGGAGGAGGACTCCTCCAACATTAAAATAAAGTCCTGCTCAGGGACAGGCTCCTCCTCAACCACCTGTGCTGAAGTGGTGTGGGCACTCTCCTCCTCCACCTCGGTGTCTCCAGCACCCAGGGCCTCGTCATCAGCATCCCGTTGGGAGGTTGGGGTGGACTGGCCGGTAAGCGATGATGGCCCAGCTCCGTCATCTGTGGATGACACAAAGCAGACACATGTTGGTGGTCCCACACACTTGGCACATGTACCCTCCCCCCCCCACATGCAACACACCAAATAGGGGGTAAAAAACACTTACCTGTCCTGGAGCCTTCCTCCATGGAGTCATAGCCAGAGACCCCCTCCAACTGCTCCCTGTCCAGGCAGCGGGCGACCACCTCCTCCTCCGTGGTCAGGCTGACCGGACATGGTGGACCACCACCTGTGCCCCTCTCATGGCTCCTAATGGTGGCCACCTTGCCACGGACCTTGCGCCGCAGGTCGTTTATTTTTTTTTGAATGTCGCCTGCAGTCCGGGTGGAGTACCCTAGCACATTGACCCTGGCAGCAATGGTCTCCAGGATGCCCTGCTTCCTCTCCCGGCTGGTCTTCCTGCTTTTTTTCCCGTGGAGGGAATCATTAAACGTTTCCATAGCCGAGATTATCACAGAGACCTCCTGGGCATTAAAGTTGAGGTTCCTCCTCTCTCTGGGGGTAGCGGGAGCAGCCATGACAGTGCAAAAGTATCTTCCCTGGGGTGGGGGGGAAACGGATATACTTTTGCGCCGGAATGGTGTTTCCGCTAGCGCTTTTATACGCGCAACGGAACACATTGCGCTGACGTTTCCCGTGAAGTGGTGCCGACGGAAGTTGTGAGCATGCGCACAAGGGGGCAAGTGAAGCCTCACTTACTGCGCATGCTCCGTGGATGATGCGCTGAACGTAAGCCTCTGCGCTGGGCTCCGCCCATCATTTACATATGATCACACCCACTTCCACTTGCGTCGGGTTACGCCAGCGCATTATCGTTACTCTGGCGCAAGTTTACGCGCAAGTGCTATGTGAATAACAGTACTTGCGCCGAAAGTGTCGGCGGAGTAACGTAAATGAGAAACGTTACTCCAGAGCAAAGATGCTCCCATCTACCTGAATCTGGCCCAATATGTTTATTTTCTTCACTATTACCTTTATATATGAATGGTACTTTGTTTAGAGGTGAATTGGAAGGGAAAGGTAAAAAACTAAATGTACCCTATTGTTTATGATTGTTTGTCACACTGTGATATTTTCCTTGATGTTCATTTTGATGTACTGATTTTTTTCTAAAAAAAATAAACTTAAACTTGAATGAAGAAAAATAAAAATAAAAATTCAGTGCTCATTAGAAGGGTTGCTCGTTAGTTAGGGATCTCTCAAGACTTGAGATGGCAAGAATTAATTGGGTGTGGTGCTTCACCCCTCACAGCCTAAATATAGACACAGACGTCAACGTCTTTATAGATAATGGTTAAAGGGTCACTAAAGGAAAAAAACTTTTTGCTGAAATGACTGTTTACAGGGTATAGAGACATAATAGTTAATTCCTTTTAAAAACGATTAAAAACAGATACAAATCAATTATATAATGTGCCTCTAGTTTCACTTTCGTTTTTTGCATCTAGCTTAGTTTTTGCATGTAATTTAATGGCTGTGCTGGACAGTGCCATAGAGAGTGATGGTTAGGAAAACCAAACTAGAATCTCCCAGTACTGTGGTCATCAGGAAACAGACAGTACTGTGGACGTGAATAATTTTTATAATTCATGATTTTGGATGTGAACTAGCTCTGAGTTCCTGGTAGACCCTCTACTTTGATCCTTCTCCTTTTAATTATGACTGGTAATAAGCACAATACATTTTTCTATTTTGAATTCTATAAGTCAACATTTCATACTGTTATATAGCCATAGGGGATTATGGCCAATCCCCCAATTGGGTGAATTCACTCACATTAGGCTGGCACATCTCAAGTGTGTTAATTTCAAATTCGAAATTAAAATTTAAAATTTAAAATATAATAGTTTTTTGTTTTTTAGTATATGCCGCTACTCACTCTGTAGGAGAGAGATGGGTAACATAACTAATCTATTGTGGTTTTTTTTCCTCTTTTTTATTTAAAATATAATATTTTTAAATATATATATATATATATATTTTTTTAGGCACTTATTATTTAAATTCTGCCTGAGAAGTACTGATATGTTAGTACAAGTACAGTATCCCCTTAATTTGAGGAATTTGTAGGAACCACTGGGAGGCCCTTTATCTAACCCTCTTGGGGGGGGGCACTTAGGGGTACCAGTAGCTGGTGCTGCTTTAGTACTGTGATGCTCTTTATATAAGTAACACTTTATATGCAGTAAAGTTGAGATTGTTTGACAATTTGAGCCCCTGAGAATATGTTCCACATACATATTTTTAGTATAAACTAAGTGACATTTACGCCCTTTTAGTCTTGTTGGAGAGGCGGAGTGACAATTTATAAGCACTTTCAGAGAGGTTTTGCCATTAGACCTAATCTGTTTTTTTTTTTTTTTAATTTTAGACACACCTAGTATTGATACCCATAGATACATATCATTCTATAACAGGTGAGAATACATTTGCCAGCATTTCGGTACTAAATACACTGTCTGGTGACGCTGAACGTTTGTATAATACTGGCAATTGCCCCATTTTAATATGGTGGTGTTGCGTCATGGATTCCTGGATCTCGGAGCTGGGCGTTCCCTAACATCTTGTAGAACATAAATAGCGGTGAGTCAGAACGCCGCTCGTGCCCCTGGATGACGTCATCTCTGAAGAAACAGAGTAGGGAGGAGAGGCGTGCTCACGTCACAGCGAAAAACGCAAAGATCCCGAAGGAACGAGCGGATATAAAGAGGCGGCTGGCTCGAATACATATGACATGCTTTTATATTTCTACCTAATTGTAAGTGTACATCCTTGTTTTTACTAAATACATTTTATGCAGTATTACACTATTGTAGCTTTTTTCACCTACATGGGGAACCATTAATTATGGATTATACAGAGGATTTCTGGCACAGAGGACCCAGGAGTGCCTGCTCTCCACCATAGAGACCCAAGGCTGGGGTAATAGCCACAAGTGGATGCAATCTCCCTAAAAAGAGATCAAATTAGCTGGCAAGTGGCATTGATGTAAAAGTTGGAGGATCTTTTTCTATCTTATCCCATCATTTCTTCCTTGGTTGAACTTGAACTGTTTTCCGGAATTTCTAGTGGGGAACCTATATACATTTTTTCCCCGTTTTCATTATTAACAGTGATATGGGCACTGGGAAGGGAACTTATGCTGGTTTCATGCGATACGTATTAACCATCTGGGTCCATCAGTCTGCTTTGTCACATCATTTGTGGACTTAGGAGGAAGGTTTTCAGTCTTCTTTGATTGCCCTTGGTTTATGATTCATATATCAACAGGATTTATGATTTATATGTCACATATTTATCTTGCAGCGCAGCTTAATTTATTTATTTGTTCTATTTTGTGTATCTCACATTTTAGTTGCAGCGGCTCATTTATTATTTTTTATTACTTAATACACTTATAGGGTGTGTTACACAGAGAGCACAGCTATTAACTTTGACCAAGTGTACAGAGATGCCACGTCTGCTGTAGCCATAATAAGATCACTTTCAAAGATTGTTGTGGATAAACGTTTAATCACATACTTGGTGACTTTAAGATAGGATGGGGTATTTCTAACTGTAACGGTCACCACCGCTTACGACTTTCCATCCAACCACGACAAGCTTATCTGACACACTCCGACAATATTGCATACACGATCCATATCCTTTCCAAGAATAAGACGAGACAGAGCTCCGTTCTTGCTTCCAAAGATATGACAATTTATTAGTATTTTCTCAGCTTCTTATACAGTCTCAAGCATAATGCAGTTAATCACAGGACAATGCAATCTCCACCCCCCTTCACACCATGGGGGGCTTCAATCACACTCTAAAAGGCATTCAGGTAAGCTAACCATGTAGACCGGTCGGCACCGCATCTTCAATAGGGTTCAATTAACCTTGAATAATAACACAGACATCTAGTTGAATAAGTTATCTATACAGCTTTATCACACAATGGCAGAGTCTTGTGAGAGTGGGTGCAATCCACACCTTCAGATATTTCAATAGCCTATTATACAACGGTATGACTCACTGGCTGGCTGACCTGAATTAACACCTTTCAAAAGCATGTGTGCCCAGATTGCATAGCTAACAGCTTTTGATATTTGAAGACATCCTGCAAACATGAATTATTATTAATGTCCCTTATTAATGTCTTCTGTAACATATGAATTATGATTCTTTGTCACCCTATGGCCCTAGTGGACATAAGGCGACCCTAGACATAGGAATATCTCAGTCTGTCACGGTGCATTCCGTTACACTAACTGATGGTTGAAGAAAAAAAAAT
Source organism: Rana kukunoris (assembly GCA_029574335.1). NCBI lineage: Eukaryota > Metazoa > Chordata > Amphibia > Anura > Ranidae > Rana > Rana kukunoris. The sequence goes on from CM056049.1 coordinate 391,090,230, forward strand.
CAATGTATTTACCTATTCTGGAAGTGATAGAATCATTCACACTTATGATGTGGCATCCAGGGGGGTGTAGAGGATCTTTATGGATCTTTGGTAAATAATAATAACAGGAATTCTGGGAGCCAAAGGAATGAGGAACGACTTTTCTTTATGATTTAAAATCATGGTATCAAAACCCTTAGTAATAAGACTTGTCAACTTCTTAAATTTAGATGTTAGATTGCTGGGTAATCTATACGTATCTTGATCGCTCAAAATGTTGTACATTTCCCCCATATAGTCTTCTTTATCCAATAACACTATGCCACCACCTTTGTCAGCGGGGCGTATAACCAAATCCTTTTGGGTGGCAGTTTAGCTAAATCTTTCAACACCAGGTCTCTGAACATGTTTATAGCTAGAGCAAGCTGAGTAAGGGGATTAAAAAGAGAAGGTTTACATAACCCTAGGTGGACAGTGCCTGATGTGGCTGCCCTCGCAACACTTCTAGTAGGATTAGAAGTGATATACCGCTGTATGTTAATTTTAAGACCCTTGTCTAAGACCATCTTTTCTTCCTGGGACAATGTAATACTACTTAAGTTGAACACCCCTTGACAGGTTATGTTTGCCTTCTCTTTCCACCTCTGAACCCTTCTCCCCAGGCAAGACATGTTCTGAGTGGAACCTTTCCTGTTAAACCACTGTATGGTCCTGGCCACCATGCTGCAGCTCAGTTGCAGGGTCTTGGCAATCTTCTTACAGCCTAGGCCATCTTTACATTTTTTCAGATCCTCAGATCCTGAGAGTGTTCTTTGCCATGAGGTGCCATGTTGAACTTCCAGTATTCAGTATAAGACAGTGGGAGCAAAAACACCAAATTTAACACACCTGCTTCCCATTCACACCTGAGACCTTATAACACTAAGGCCGCGTACACACAATTAAATCTGTCTGCTGGAAACGGTCTGCCAGACCGTCCCAGCAGACAGATTCGATCGTGTGTACGGGCGAGCCGACGGATTTGGCTAGCCGACAGATTTAAAAGCATGCTTTCAAATCTGTTGGCTGGGAACCCGTCCGCCCGACATGTCTGCTGGTTAGTACGCTAACCAGCAGACATGTCTTCTCGCACACGCGTCGAATGGTTTCGACGCATGCGTGGAAGTGTTTTACTTCCTGGTGCGGTGACGTGGAGGCGTCACCGCCACGTCAGCGCGCCGTCTGCCGGCGGGGATTTTGGTTTGATCGTGTGTACACGATCAAACCAATACGTCCCCAGCAGACAGATTTGTTCAAATTGGTCTGTCCGACCGATTTGAAAAAAATCTGTCTGCTTGTGTGTATGGGGCCTTACAGGCCACATGACACCGGAAGGGAAAATGGATATTTTAGCCCAATTTGGACATTTTCATTTAGGGGTGTACTCACTTTTGTTGCCAGCAGTTTGGACATTAATGGCTGTATGTTGAGTTATTTTGAGGGGACAGCAAATTTACACTGTTATGCCCTATACACACGATCGGACATTCCGACAACAAAACCGTGGATTTTTTTCAGATGGAATGTTGGCTCAAACTTGTCTTGCATACACACGATCACACAAATGTTGTCAGAATTTCCGAGTGCCAAGGACGCGGTCACGTACAACACTAGGACGAGCCGAGAAAAGTTCAATAATTCCGAGCATGCGTCAAATTGATTCCAAGCATGCGTAGGATTTTTGTGCATCGAAATCGCATACAGACAATCGAAATTTCCGACAAGAACTTTTCCTGTCAGAAAATTTGAGAACCAGGTCTCAAACATTTGTTGTCGGAAATTCAAACAGTCAATGTCCGACGGAGCATACACCGACCGTGTGTACACGGCATTATACAGTGGGGCAAAAAAGTATTTATATTATAGACAAAATGTGGAAACAAATTCAGACAATCACATTGTCTGATTTGGAAAGAATTTATTTGCAAATTATGATGGAAAATAAGTATTTGGTCAATATCAAAAGTTCATTAATACTTTGTTATATATCCTTTGTTGGCAATAACAGAGGTCAAACGTTTTCTGTAAGTCTTCACCAGGTTGTCACATACTGTTGCTGGTATGTTGGCCCATTCCTCCATGCAGATCTCCTCTAGAGCAGTGATGTTTTGGGGCTGTCGCTGAGCAACACAGACTTTCAACTCCCTCCAAAGGTTTTCTATGGGGTTGAGATCTGGAGACTGGCTAGGCCACTCCAGGACCTTGGGGGGCCTCTGCCATAGGGTGGCACACTGGGGGGCCTCTACCATAGGGTGGCACACTGGGGGGCCTCTGCCATAGGGTGGCACACTGGGGGGCCTCTGCCATAGGGTGGCACACTGGGAACTGTGATGTATATGGAGAATGTTGGGACTTTTTTTGTAAGGGAGGACTCTGATGTGAGTGTGGAGCTCATCCTGACTGTTGTATAATGTTGTTTTGTTTGTTACTTAGTCCTTGCGTGATGGCCATATGTAAACCCCGGGGGCCCCATAATCTTCTATTGCCCGGGGGTTCCATGAGTTGTCAGTCCGCCCCTGTCTGACCATATGGCGTTCTCCCAATCCTCTTCTGGATCATCCAAATGCTCTCTAGCAAACCTCAGAAGAGACACGTCTGGCACTGCAGGATCCGAGTTACTGTCGGCGTAGTGTGTTACTGATGGTAGCCTTTGTTAGGTTGGTCCCAGCTCTCTGCAGGTCATTCACTAGGTCCCCCCCCAAGTGGTTCTGGGATTTTTGCTCACCGTTCTTGTGATCATTTCGACCCCACGTGGTAAGATCTTGTGTGGAGCCCCAGATCGAGTGAGATTATCAGATGTCTTCCATTTTCTAATTAATGCTCCCACAGTCAATTTCTTCACACCAAGCTGCTTGCCTATTGCAGATTCAGTCTTCCCAGCCTGGTGCAGGTCTACAATTTTATTTCTGGTGTCCTTCAACAGCTCTTTGGTCTTCACCATAGTGGAGATTGGAGTGTGACTGTTTGAGGTTGTGGACAGGTGTCTTTTATACTGCTAACAAGTTCAAACAGGTGCCTCTAATACAGGTAATGAGTGGAGGACAGAGGAGCCTCTTAAAGAAGAAGATACAGGTCTGAGAGACAAATCTTGCTAGTTTGTAGGTGACCAAATACTTATTTCCCGCCATAATTTGCAAATAAATTATTTCCAAATTAGACAAAGTGATTGTCTGGATTTGTTTCCACATTTTGTCTCTCATAGTTGAGGAATACAATTACAGGCCTCTCAAATCTTTTAACCACTTAAGCCCTGGACCAATATGCTGCTAAATGCCCAAAGGCGTTTTTACAATTCGGCACTGCGTCGCTTCAACAGACAATTGCGCGGTCGTGCAACGTGGCTCCCAAACAAAATTGCCGTTCTTTTTTCCCCACAAATAGAGATTTATTTTGGTGGTATTTGATCACCTCTGCGGTTTTTATTTGTTGCGCTATTAACAAAAATAGAGCGACTATTTTGAAAAAAATGCAATATTTTTTACTTTTTGCTATAATAAATATCCCCCAAAAACATATATAATTATTTTTTTCCTCAGTTTAGGCCGATACGTATTCTTCTAACTATTTTTGGTAAAAAAAATCGCAATAAGCGTTTATCGATTGGTTTGCGCAAAATTTATAGGGCCACATTAATGTAGATGCGCGCATTGTTTATCCGGCGTAGCGCAACGCATATACGTTACGCTGACGCAAACTAGTGAGTCAAGTACAGTATTCACCAAACACTTGTTCGTTACTTTGCAGCGGAGTAACGAAAATGCGATGGCGCAACCCGACGTAAGTGGAAGTGGGTGTGACCATATGTAAATGATGGGCAGAGCCCAGCGCAGAGACTTACGTTCAGCGCATCATCCACAGAGCATGCGCAGTGAGGAAGGGCTCCACTCGCTCCCCTGTGCGCATGCTCACAACTTCCGTCGGCACCACTTCATGGGAAACAGCGGCGCAATGTCTTACGTTGCGCGTATAAAAGCGGCCGCAGATGCGCCTTTCCGGCGTAAAAGTATATACGCCCCCCCCCGCCAGGGAAGTTACTTTTGCTCTGAGATGGCTGCTCCCGTTCCCCGCAAAGAGAGGAGAAAGCTAAACTTCAATGCCCAGGAGCTGTCTGCCGTCATCTCGGCTATGGAGACCTACAATGTCTTCCTCCATAGCAGGAAAAGTCGCAAGACAAGCCGGGACAGGAAGCAGGCCATCCTGGAGTCCATTGCTGCCAGGGTGAATAGTTTGTGGTATTCCACACGGACTGCTGCGGACATTGCCAAAAAAATCAATGATGTGAGGCGCAAAGTCCAGAGCAAGGTGGCCACCATCAGAAGGCATGAGAGGGGCAAGGGGGGTGGACCCCCATGTGCGGTCAGCCTGACCACGGAGGAGGAGGTGGTAGCCAGCTGCCTGGAGAGGGAGCAGTTGGAGAGGGTACCGGGCTATGATTCCATGGAGGAAGGCTCCAGGACAGGTAAGTGTTTTTTATCCCCTATTTGGTGTGTTGCATGTGGGGGGGGAGGGTACATGTGCCAAGTGTGTGGAACCACCAACATGTGTCTGCTTTGTGTCATCCACAGATGACGGAGCTGGGCCATCATCTGCTGGCGGCCATTCCACCCCATCCCCCCAACTGCATCCTGAGCCCGACCCCCTGGGCACTGAAGACACAGAGGTGGAGGGGAGTGCCCACACCTCACCTGCTGAGGTGGTTGAGGAGGAGCCTGTCGTCACAGATCAGGAGTTTGTTTTATTTTTGGAGGAGTCCTCCCCTTCAGCAGGGCCCTCTCAGATCCCCTCCCCCATCATAGGAAGCCCCTCAAGGGCGACTCCATCCCCCCGGGGACTACCATTTCCTGGCCCCAGGAAGGCGACCCGGAAGACCAGGGGGGTGTCTGATGTGGTCCATGACCAGATGGCGAGGGACCAGGCCAGGCAGACCCAGCAGATGGGGGAGATAGCTGGGCACCTGGACCGCGTAGCTGACAGCCTGGGCTCCGTGGCCCAGATGACAAACGCAGTGCAGGATGTCAGCTGCAACTGCGCTGCAGTGGTGACCAGCCTGGGGGAGGTGCAGGCTGATCTTCGGCACCTCACTGCAGCCGTCCAGGCAAACACAGCTGCCATCCGGGACCAGGGGAGGCAGAGGCAGCAGGCCCAACAATACCAGGTGACCCGGCAGCTGAGGATGCAGGCCCAGACCAATTCGTACCTCAGCCGGATAGCCATGGCCTTGGAGGGCATGCAGGCCACACCTGCCAGGAGTGGCCCACCCGGGGATCAGCCACCTCCAGATGCCCCCCCCACCCCCACCCGAGACTCCCTCCAGGCAGCTGAGGAGCCAGAGAGGGTCCACCAGAAAGAGCCTCCGTCAGCCCAAATGATGGCTTTTTGAGGTGTTCGTTTTTTTTTGCAGTTTTTGTTTCTGCTCAGATTAGGAGCTTTTTTTTTTTATTTATATTTTGCTCAGATTATGAGCTTTTTATTTTTATTTGTATTTTACTCAGATTATGAGCTTTTTATTTTTATTTATATTTTGCTCAGATTATGAGCTTTTTATTTTTATTTGTATTTTGCTCAGATTATGAGCTTTTTGTTTTTTTTTATACTGCAAACGGTCAGTAGTGCAGGGGACAGTGTGAATGGTGTGTGAATGTGAGGTGGTGGCACTCCTGCCAGTAAGGGGTGTCACCCTCGGCCGTTGGGGAGAAGTTATCCCCACGGCTGTGTGAATGACGTGTGAATGGACAGCGACACCATTGGGGTCTTGACGCGGCGTTGCTGCTCCCAAGTCCTGCATGTTGGACTTGGGCTAATCCAATGTGATGTGGATGTGGTGTGTGTGATCTAGGGACATCAGTGGCGTGCATGGGTGCATTGTCCGTGTGATCAATGTATTTGTTTATTGTCCAAAGATGCCTACGGCGAGGACCCTCCTGACTGCTCTTCCACTGTGTGGGTCGGGGGTCAGGTCATCACGTATGTCAATCTGCAGGCCCTTTCTCATGGCAAAGTTGTGTAGAAGGCAACATGCACCGATTATCTGACACACGAAGGTTGGGGAATACAAGAGGGCCCCCCCCGGACTTATCCAGGCATCGGAAACGGGACTTCAGGAGCCCAAATGTTTGCTCCACCACTGCACGAGTTTGGATATGTGCCGCATTGTATCTTCTCTCTCCTCTGGTTTGGGGGTTCCGGAAAGGAGTCATGAGATGGGGTCCCAGTGCATATGCAGAGTCACCTGGAAGGGAAAAGACGGATGTTAGTCATGCATGTGCCCCTTGTGATGTCTGCATTATGGGGGGGGACAGTCATGCCTGCCACCCATGTCACTCACCAACCAGCCAGCTGTCCTTATACACGTTCTGTTCGAATTCCATTGGGATGGGGCTTTGACGGTATATGTAGCTATCATGGCTGGACCCGGGGTGTTTTACACCTCCTCATCACCCATGCCAAAGAGGCTCATGCGCGTGCAGTATATCCTCTCACGTGCCCGCCTCCTCCGTACCGGGGGACCCATTAGTAGTGCTAAGACCACGGCTGCCCCTGGCATGTTGGCACACAGAGGTGTTGTCCTGCAAGTGTGGTTGTTCAGCTTGCTATTTTCGTCTGTAACGCTGCTGCTGTAGCTGCTCTTCTGCTGACCTGTGGCCATCAGGAGTAAAGATAAAGCAGCTATTTGTAGGATTAACTTTGCGCCAGACGTACGACGTACGCGCGGCGCACGTAGCCAGCGTCTGGTGCTAATCCGTTCGCGAATCAGCAGATCTCCCTCATTTGCATATTTGAATGGGAAATCAATAGGCGCGATGGATGCGCCAAGCGAAAATATGCGCTTACGATACTCTGGCGTAGGAAAAATAAGCCGGTCGGATAAAGCCTGTTTTCTGTCGCATCTAGTTTGGTGGGTACGGCACATAGATACTACGGCGCATCTTTACACTTACGCGGCGCATACCGATATACTCCAGCGCAAGTCTTTCTGAATCTGGCCCATAGGGCCAGATTCACGAACAGTTAGGCTGGCGGATCGAGTGATCCGCCAGCCTAACTGTGACTTTGAGCCGGCGTTTCTGTTTTCTGTAACCAGAAAACAAGAAACGCCGGGTTGAAGCTCCGATGCGAGCAGCGTAACTGAGTTTCGCCATCGCATCGTTACTTCAACTTAAAAATGGCGCCGGGGGCGTTCCCGCCGATTTACGCTCAAAAAATATGTTAATGAGCAGAAATCGGCAATTCACGATCGAATTCCGGCGCGACGCAATGACGATACGACGTTTCCGGACGGGATACGCGGCGCATAGTTATACCTACATGGGGTTGGAATATCCTATGTTAGGTATAGGCGTCGTCATCGCGTCGGAAAAAAAAAAAAAACGTCGCTTGCGTAAAACGGTCATGAATGGGAATGTGACGTCATTGACGTTCATTCACAGATTTTGGAGCATGCGCACGGGGATGTTTTGACACTCGACGCATGCGCAGTACGTTCGCGGCGGGATCGCGCTTAGTTTAAATACTACACGCCCCGTACCCGCCCAATTTGAATTCCGCCGGCTCATTTTCGTTACGCTGCCGCAACTTTAGGAGCAAGTGCTTCGTGAATGACAGCACTTGCTGCTAAAATTTCGGCAGAGTAACGTAAATGAGAAGCGTTACTCTGGAGCAAAGATGCTCCCATCTACCTGAATCTGGCCCATAGTGTTTACAAAATAGGGGATCGTTTTATTGCATTTTTATTATTATTATTTTTTTTTACTACTAATGGCGCCGATCAGCAATTTTTTTTCGTGACTGTGACTTTATGGTGGACACTTCGGACAATTTTGACACATTTTTGGGACCATTGTCATTTTCACAGCAAAAAATGCATTTAAATTGCATTGTTTATTGTGAAAATGACAGTTGCAGTTTGGGAGTTAACCACAGGGGGCGCTGTAGGATTTAGGGTTCACCTAGTTTGTGTTTACAACTGTAGGGGGGTGTGGTTGTAGGTCTGACGTCATCGATCGAGTCTCCCTATAAAAGGGATCACTCGATCGATGCAGCCGCCACAGTGAAGCACAGGGAAGGCGTGTTTACATACGGCTCTCCCCGTTCTTCAGCTCCGGGGAGCAATCGCGAGCGGGCGGCTAGAAACGAATAGCCTCGCCCTTGTCCCGGATCGCTCCCCGCGGGTTTCCGACCGCTGCATGTAGTGGGGGGGGGTCTCGATCGGACCCCCAACCCACGCAAAGACAGGGACTAGGGATGAGCTTCGTGTTCGATGCGAACACATGTTCGCATCGAACATTGGCCATTCGATCGTTCGTCGAAAACGAACAAATCGCGTCGTTCGCGCCAAATTCGAATGACACATAATTCACTGCGGCGTTGCACGCTGATGATTGGCCAATCACAGCGTCTAAAAAACGAAGAGACCTAATTGGCCAAAGCCTGGGTGCTTTGGCCAATTAGGGCTTAGGGCTTTAGCACACACCCCACACTATAAAAGGCCGCCTCCCGGGCGGCCTCGTGTAGTGTGTTCCGGCTTGCTTAGAGAAGTGAGACAGACAGACAGAGAGAGAGAGAGATAGATAGATAGAGACACAGTGGGCCAGATTCTCAGATACCCCGTCGTATCGCCGTTTTTTTTGCCTCGTATCTATGCGAGTGATGCTTAGCATCACTTTGGCATAGATACGCTTCAACATCCGACAAGTGTAATACCATTACACTTGCGGATCGTAGTTGTAATGACAACTCCGGCCACTAGGTGGCCTTTACGTTGTTTTCTCATTTGCATATGCAAATGAGGCTAGTACGCCGATTCCCGATCGCTTTTACGCCGCCCCGTCGTCGTGTACGTCGTTTTCGTCCGCGTAAGGTTACCCCTGCTTCTATGAGGAGTAACCTTACGAAGTTCCGTCGGATGCCGTCGGATGCCATGTTAAGTATGGCGTCGGGTCAGCGTCGGCTTTTTCCGTCGCTTACGTCGTTTTACTAACTCGTTCGCGAATAGGGCATTGCGTAAGTGACGATCACGTTGTTTTGACGTCGGTTTCAACGACGCTTTCCGACGTGAGCTGGAGCATGCGCACTGGGCTTTTTCCCCGACCGGCGCATGCGCAGTTCGTTCAACGCAGGGGCGCTCTTAATTTAAATACAAGCCGCACCATTTGAATTACGCGGGCTTACGCTGGGCCATTTTTGCTACGCCAACGCAAACTACGGAGCAAATGCTTAGAGAATACGGCACTTGCTCTAGTACGATGCGGCGGCGTAGTGTAAATGGCTTACGCTACGCCGGCGAATTACTTAGAGAATCTGGCCCATTGTCTTTTCACATATATAGATAGATAGATAGATAGATAGATAGATAGATAGATAGATAGATAGATAGATAGATAGATAGATAGATAGATAGATAGATAGATAGATCAGGGAGTCTACTAGTTAGTATAGTTAAATGTACAGTTTGTAGAGAATATATTGACATCCCTAGGAGTTGTCAATATATTTATAAACTGTATAGCTTAGCTAGTTCTGCTATTAGTACTGTATCTGTCAGGCATGAGATTGTGCTTGATGCTCTAACGTGTTAGTGTACACGTGTTAGTTAATTGCACATAGACGCATTAACTGTTACTGCACGTGTGCTATTTATTTGCACAGAAAGGCAGTTGCTGTTAATGCAAGTGGGCTATTGAATTGCACAGAAACGCAGTCGCTCTGACTGTGCGTGTGCTGTTTAATACCACCTTAGCGCATTTGGTGTCACTGCACGTGTGCTGTTACATACCACCTTAGCGCATTTGGTGTCACCGCACGTGTGCTGTTACATACCACCTTAGCGCATTAGGTGTCACCGCACGTGTGCTGTTACATACCACCTTAGCGCATTTGGTGTCACCGCAGGTGTGCTGTTACATATCACCTGAGCGCATTTGGGGTCACTGCACGTGTGCTGTTACATACCACCTTAGCCCATTTGGTGTCACCGCACGTGTGCTGTTACATACCACCTGAGCGCATTTGGTGTCACCGCACGTGTGCTGTTACATATCACCTGAGCGCATTTGGGGTCACCGCACGTGTGCTGTTACATACCACCTTAGCGCATTTGGTGTCACCGCACGTGTGCTGTTACATACCACCTGAGCGCATTTGGGGTCACCGCACGTGTGCTGTTACATACCACCTTAGCGCATTTGGTGTCACCGCATGTGTGCTGTTACATACCACCTTAGCGCCTTTGGTGTCACCGCACGTGTGCTGTTACATACCACCTTAGCGCATTTGGTGTCACCGCACGTGTGCTGTTACATACCACCTTAGCGCATTTGGTGTCACCGCAGGTGTGCTGTTACATACCACCTTAGTGCATTTGGTGTCACTGCACGTGTGCTGTTACATATCACCTGAGCGCATTTGGTGTCACCGCACGTGTGCTGTTACATACCACCTGAGCGCATTTGGTGTCACTGCACGTGTGCTGTTACATACCACCTGAGCGCATTTGGTGTCACTGCACGTGTGCTGTTACATACCACCTTAGCGCATTTGGTGTCACTGCACGTGTGCTGTTACATATCACCTGAGCGCATTTGTTGTCACCGCACGTGTGCTGTTACATACCACCTTAGCGCATTTGGTGTCACCGCACGTGTGCTGTTATATACCACCTGAGCGCATTTGGTGTCACCGCACCTGTGCTGTTATATACCACCTGAGCGCAGTTAGTGTCACTGTACGTGTGCTGTTATATACCACCTGAGCGCAGTTAGTGTCACTGGACGTGTGCTGTTATATACCACCTGAGCGCAGTTAGTGTCACTGTACGTGTGCTGTAATATACCACCTGAGCGCAGTTAGTGTCACTGGACGTGTGCTGTTATATACTGTACCACCTGAGCACAGTTAGTGTCACTGTACGTGTGCTGTTACATACCACCTGAGGCAGTTAGTGTCACCGCACCTGTGCTGTTATATACCACCTGAGCGCAGTTAGTGTCACTGGACGTGTGCTGTTATATACCACCTGAGCGCAGTTAGTTTCACTGTACGTGTGCTGTTATATACCACCTGAGCGCAGTTAGTGTCACTGGACGTGTGCTGTTATATACCACCTGAGCGCAGTTACTCTCACTGTACGTGTGCTGTTATATACCACCTGAGCGCAGTTAGTGTCACTGGACGTGTGCTGTTATATACCACCTGAGCGCAGTTAGTGTCACTGGACGTGTGCTGTTATATACCACCTGAGCGCAGTTAGTGTCACTGGACGTGTGCTGTTACATACCACCTGAGGCAGTTAGTGTCACCACACCTGTGCTGTTATATACCACCTGAGCGCAGTTAGTGTCACTGGACGTGTGCTGTTATATACCACCTGAGCGCAGTTAGTGTCACTGGACGTGTGCTGTTACATACCACCTGAGGCAGTTAGTGTCACCACACCTGTGCTGTTATATACCACCTGAGCGCAGTTAGTGTCACTGGACGTGTGCTGTTATATACCACCTGAGTGCAGTTAGTGTCACTGTACGTGTGCTTTTATATACCACCTGAGCGCAGTTAGTGTCACTGTACGTGTGCTTTTATATACCACCTGAGCGCAGTTAGTGTCATTGTACGTGTGCTGTTACATACCACCTGAGCGCAGTTAGTGTCACTGTACGTGTGCTGTTACATACCACCTGAGCGCAGTTAGTGTCACTGTACGTGTGCTTTTATATACCGCCTGAGCGCAGTTAGTGTCACTGTACGTGTGCTGTTACATACCACCTGAGCGCAGTTAGTGTCACTGTACGTGTGCTGTTACATACCACCTGAGCGCAGTTAGTGTCACCGCACCTGTGCAGTTATATACCACCTGAACGCATAAATATGTCTGGAAGGACAGCAAAGAGAGGCAGAGAGTCACGAGGGCAAGCAGGCTCTGCATGTAGAGGTAACGCTGGTAGTGTATGTGGTGCATCCTCTTCAGCACGTGTCCGTGGCTGCTCGTCCTTCTTTTCGGGAGCTGGCCGTGTTAAACCTCAACATGCAGAGAAATTAGTAGAGTGGATGACCAAGCCGTCCTCATCCTCCTCATCCTCTCTCACACAGACTGATCAAAGTTTATCTGGCAAAGCAGCTGCCAAGGCGTCCTCTTCCCTCTGCACAATGGCTTCACACAATACTTCCCTAGTACCACCATGTCCTCCTGAGGAGTCCCCCGAACTGTTTCAACACAGTGTTGGGTACATGCTGCAGGAAGATGCGCAGTGTTTTGAAGACTCCGATGACAGAACACTGATAGAGGAAGGCATTGATGTGAGCCCAGGGAGAGGGGGTGTCCGAGAGGGACAGCAATTTGTCAGTGATGATGTTCCCCCAGCTGGAGCATACTGCCAGGTTGTTGACAGTGATGAGGAGGGAGGGGATGATGAGGTCACTGACTCTACCTGAGTGCCTGATAGGAGAGAGGAGGAGGAGGAGGAGGAGGACGAGGCACAGGCACATCTCCAAAGAGGCAGGATGCCCTCCAGGGGTCAGCTTAAGATCACACCCACTGCATTACAGCGCACATCTACAGCGCTTGTGCATGGCGCTGCTGTGTCTGACCGGTACAGCAAAAGTTCTTTGGTGTGGGCCTTTTTTGAAACATGTCCACAAGATCGTACCTTTGCTATTTGCAACTTATGTCGCAAGCGTATCTCGCGTGGCCAAAACATCAACCGCCTGGGTACCACATGCTTGTCCAGACATATGTCGACCTGCCATGCAGCTCGTTGGCAAGCACACCAGAAAGACCCACACCAAAGACAAAAGCGTACCCCCCCTTGCCCTTCTGGGATCTCCAACCCCAGTAGACCCCCAGTCCTCTCTGAAGCCTGCAGTGAAGGTGTAGAAATAGGTGTGTCACAAGCTAGTAGTAGCGGTCAATCTACTGATAGTACCAGGCAAATTTCCCTGCCCCAGCTGCTGCAGCACCGAAAGAAGTACAATCCCAGCCATCCACATGCCCAGCAGTTGAATGCTAGCTTAGCAAAATTGCTAGCACTTCAACTGCTACCTTTTCAGTTGGTAGATTTTGCCCCCTTACGTGAGTTTGTGCAATGTGCAGTACCTCAGTGGCAAGTACCAAAACGCCACTTTTTCTCACGGAAGGCTATTCCGTCTCTCTACCGGCATGTGGAAGGCAATGTCCATGCCTCGCTGGACAGGGCGGTCAGTGGTAAGGTGCATATTACCACTGACTCATGGTCCAGCAGGCATTGACAGGGACGTTACCTGTCTTTTACGGCACATTGGGTGACTCTGCTGGCAGCTGGGAAGGGCGCAGGACAAGGTCCAGTAGTTTTGGAGGTTGTTCCGCCACCACGCCTCCAAAACAATACTACTGCTTGTGACACACCTCTTTCCTCCACCCCCTCCTCTTCTTCTTCCTCTGTGGCCTCTTCCTGTGGGGATGTTTTCTCCAAACCAGCCGTGCTCCGTAGGCGTACGAGGGGATACGCAGGAATGCAGGCCAAGAGATGCCATGCGGTGCTAGAGCTGGTGTGCTTGGGAGACAGGAGCCACACTGGGGAAGAGGTTTTGTCAGCTCTGCAGGGTCAGGCTGAGAGGTGGTTGACGCCAAGCCAGCTGAAGCCTGGAATGGTGGTCAGCGATAATGGCACCAACCTCCTCTCTGCCCTGCGACAGGGAAAACTCACCCACGTGCCCTGTTTTGCGCATGTCCTCAATTTGGTGGTGCAGCGGTTCTTGGGCAGGTACCCGGGCTTGCAGGATGTCCTGAAGCAGGCCAGAAAAGTCTGTGTGCATTTTCGGAGGTCATATAATGCCACTGCTCGGCTGACTGACCTCCAAAGGGAATACAACCTGCCCAAGAACCGCCTAATTTGTGACATGCCCACCAGATGGAACTCAACGTTGGCCATGCTGCAGCGGCTGCACACGCAGCAGCGGGCCATCAATGAGTACCTGTGCCAATATGGCAGCAGAACTGGGTCAGGGCAGCTAGGTTTTTTTTCCCCACGCCAGTGGGCCTTGATCAGGGATGCATGCACTGTCTTGTCACCATTTGAGGAGGCCACGAGGATGGTGAGCAGTGACAGTGCATGCATCAGTGAGACTGTCCCTCTTATTCACATGTTGGAGCACACGCTATGTGGAATAATGGACAGGGCCCTTGAGGCAGAACAGAGGGAGGAAGAGGAGGACTTCCTTACCTCTCAAGGCCCCCTTTACCCAGACAGTGGTCCTGCTTGCCCACCTAGCACACAGGAAGAGGAGGAGGAGGAGGATTGTATCAGCAGCATGGAGGTGGAGCCTGGCACTCAGCAGCAGCAGACTTTAAGGGATCATTTACAGTCCCAAGGAGCACGTGGAGTTTTACGTGGCTGGGATGAGGTGCCTGTGGATCCTGTCGTCCTCAGTGACCCAGAGGACTGTGCCCCGAATGCCTCTGCAAACCTACGCTGCATGGCCTCCCTGATCCTGCAAAGCCTGCGTAAGGATCCTCGTGTACGTGCTATTAAGGAGAGGGATCATTACTGGCTGGCGACTCTCCTTGATCCAGGTTACAAGAGTAAGGTTGCGGACCTTATGTTGCCATCGCAGAGGGAGCAGAAAATGAAACTTCTGCGGGAGGCCTTGCAGAAGGGTCTGTGCGTTCCCAGAACCGGGGGGATTACCAAAACCTGGCTCTGGACAACGTCTTGCTGAGGCTTCGGTAAGTCACAGAAGGGGCGGTGGAGAAGGTGGTCGTCTGACCGATGCGTTCATGCAGTTTTTTTTTTTTTTAAACATTCAAGTTTATTAAGAGTATACAATAAAGCAGTACAATAGATAAAGACAGCGAAATCCAAATTGGTTGACAGAGATTACATCAGTATCGTATGACTAAACCCGAACCAAACTGCAACATAACAAACAGAGATATTAGAATCAAGGGAGTTGTTGGGTGAGTGACATTGGGAAGGTCAGTCCAATAACTGATCAAAGAGAAAAAATAAATAACAAAAGGGCAGAGGACTGACCTTGTTCATCTGGAGTTCAAGATACATTAAGTGTTAAGTTGTCTGCACTCAATCAATCTTGTCGATGTAAACCAAGTAAAGAGATGAGAAGGAAGCAAAAGAGTGTGGACAGATACTGAGACAAGCCAGGGGAGATGGGAGGGGAAAGAAAAAGGGGGGGGGAGGGGGAAGGAGGGGTGACCAGGAACCCTGCGGCAGTAGAGCCAAAGATTCGATAGATTATGGCATCGATTTGATGATTTCAAGAATTCAGGGAGGTAAAGCCCTCAGGTAAGCCTGGGAAGTCTTGAAAACAAACCACGGAGACCAGGTATCGTGGAACTGTTCCACACTATCCGAAGATTGGGCAACTGAATCCTCCATATAGCAGGTGTCATTCACCTTTCTGAGCCAGTCTTTGATAGACGGGACCCTAGTGCTTTTCCACGCAAGCGGGATAAGGGAGTTGGCAGCATTCAACAAATGCTTGGTTAGCGATTGTTTGTATCTCTTGAGAGAGAAATTGGTAATATGGAGCAAGCAGCAGGCAGCGTCCAGAACCATACTAGTCTCCGTTATGAGCTTCACATATTCTCTCACTCCATCCCAGAATTCACTTATTGCCGGGCAATCCCACCAAATATGTCTGAGACTGCCCACGTCTGCCTCGCATCTCCAACAGCGGTCTGAGGTGAGAGGGTACCATTTCTTAAGTCTCTCCGGAGTAGCATACCACTGTGTCAGAAGCTTGTATGAAGTTTCTTGCATTTTAGTACTGACTGAGCACTGATGTGCTAAAATGCATGCTGCCCCCCATTGTTTGTCAGTAATGTCTATGTGCAGGGCTCTTGACCAAGCCTGTTGGAGTCTGTCGTCCTTAGTGGTAAGAGCATTCTGAAGCCATGAGTAGGTTACAGAGGTTGAGCTCGGGAAGCGTGAACCTCCAGCGCAAATCCTCTCTAATTCTGTCAGCTTCCTGATGAAGGAGGGTCTCCGTGAGCCCATGTTAGCATAATCACGTAATTGAAAATACTGCCACCAAGAAAGATCCGGCAGTCCGCACTCAGACCTGAGTGCCGACAAGGTCTTAAACGCGCCCTTATGGAAACAATCCTTCATAGTAAGCGGAGGAACGGGGTCTAATGCTTGGAATAAACGATTACCTAACCCAGGGGGGAAATCTGGGTTGTTGCTGATTGGGGAAAGCGGACTAACAGTGGAGGTCAGGTCCGTCTTGGTAGCAATGTAGCTAAATAACGATAGGGTAGTGCCCGTCAGTGGGTGTTTTTTAATGGAGTCGGTTAGGCAATGCCAGGGGATCCAAGGAGCGAATCGCAGGGAGGTCTCAGTCAGTGAGCCCTCCAGGCCCACCCAATCTTTCGAGGAGCCATGACAATGCCAGTCAATTATTCTGGTTAAATGTGAAGCTAGGTAGTAATTGTGGAAGTTAGGAAGTCCCATCCCTCCATTCTTCTTCGGTCTAGTCAAAAGGGAGAATTTTATCCTGGACCTGTTGCCCCCCCAAAGGAACCATAGGAGGATAGATTGGAGGGTGTGAAAGCAAGCTTGAGGGATTCTGATTGGTAGGTTTCTGAGGAGGTACAGAAGCCTCGGCAGAACAACCATCTTTATGACCGCCGCCCTTCCAAACCAGGAAAAGTACTTAGAATTCCAGGTTTGCAAATCTCTTTTAATAACTTTGATAAGGATCGGGAAATTCTGATCATATATAGATGACAACTTGGGTGTCAGCCATATCCCTAGATACTTGAGCGCGCCATTGACCCATCTGAAAGGGCAGTTGGCACGGGTCCGCTCCAGGGTGTCCACCCCCAGCGAGACATTCATAGCCTCAGATTTAGTGAAATTGATTTTAAGGTTAGACATATATCCAAATAAGAGGAACTGGTCCATCAGGTTGGGCATGGTGATGTGGGGTTTGGTCAGGAAAAACAGAAGGTCGTCAGCATAGGCTGCAATCTTATATTCCTTATCCGATACTTTAAAGCCAGCTATTGACTGGTCTTTATTGACCGACCTGATGAACGGTTCCAAAGACAGGATAAATAAAAGGGGTGACAGGGGGCACTCTTGCCTAGTACCGTTGGAAATCTTGACCTCCCCTGATAAGGAACCATTTACTTTGAGTCTCGCTGTCGGCTTGTCATATAACGCTGTTATCCAAGACATCATCCGAGGACCAAGTCCCACATGCCCGCACGTAGCGAACATGTAGTCCCAGGCGACCCTGTCGAAGGCCTTCTCTGCATCCGTAGACAGGAGAAGGCCCTCGAAACCGCGGCTGTGCGCCCCGTGTGTTAGAAGTAAGGCTTTGATCACATTGTCTCTAGCTTCTCTGTTGGGCATAAATCCCACCTGTTCAGGGCCGATCAGGGAGGAAAGCAAGGGTCTCAGCCTGTTCGCCATTAATTTCGCCAGCATTTTTAGGTCGAGATTCAGCAGTGAGATGGGTCTATAGCTGGCACACTCGACCAGATCCTTTTCAGGCTTCGGTATAAGTGAAATGTGGGCAGTTAAAAAATCAGGCGGAATAGGTTTGGGGGTGGACAGCGAGTTCAGGGCCCTTGTCAGAGGCGCTGAGAGGATATCTTTAAATGTCTTGTAGTAAATTGACGTGAACCCGTCTGGGCCTGGGCTTTTACCCGATTTGAGCTCTAAAATCGCCGACTGAGTCTCCTCAATCGTGATAGGATCTTCAAGTGATCTTCGTCTAATTTGGGAAGTCCACTTTGTCGCAAAAAGTTTAGGATCTCGGCAGCCCTGTCACCTCGTAAGTTCAGGGGTTTATGCGGCGCCGGCAAGTTATACAGTTTTGTGTAGAATCGTTGGAATTGCGATGCAATAGCATCCGTAGTTGTTTCCAAAGATCCCTCACTAGTTCTAATCTGGGGAACGTGGTTAGCAATGGACGCTTCCTTCAATGCTCTCGCCAAAAACCTGCCCGACTTATTGGCCACTTCATAATAAAGTTTCTTTTTAAAGAATAACATCCTCTTAGCCTTATCATCAAATATGTCTTGCAGGGCTTTACGAGTGTCAAGAAGTTCCCGGGCGGAGTGCAGCGACAGCGACTGTTTGTGTAAACATTCTAGTCTATGGATCGTGGCTGTTAAATCCCTGATCTTCTGTTC
Organism: Rana kukunoris; assembly: GCA_029574335.1. Lineage (NCBI taxonomy): Eukaryota > Metazoa > Chordata > Amphibia > Anura > Ranidae > Rana > Rana kukunoris. The sequence goes on from CM056049.1 coordinate 391,108,378, forward strand.
CTGTTGTTTTTTCCCAACCTGATCAATTCACCTCTTATTGAACATTTATGGGCTTGCCAGACTGACAATGGGTCTATTCCCGGTGTATTGTTAAATCTGAAGTAATCAGTCAAAGAAGCGGTGATGGAGGGCAACAGGTCGTGGTCTGTTAACAGAGAAGCGTTAAGTTTCCAGGTACTTGATCTGGGAGCATGTAATCCACAATCAAGTGTAAGGGAAACTGGTGCATGATCGGACAGAGATTGGATGCCAATCCTGGCTCCCGTCACTGAATGCAAGTCCCGTTGCGTGACAAACAAGTAGTCTATGCGAGAGTATCTATTGTGCGGGACCGAATGAAAGGTGAAGTCTCTGGTATCAGGATGGAGAAATCTCCAAGTGTCGACTAACTGCAGGGAGTTTAGTAGGACTTTCAGTTTTTTAAGGGCACGGTAGGGTATACATGAGGTCCCGGACGATGAGTCCACCCCGGGGTTTAGGGGAGCATTAAAGTCTCCTCCCAGAATAAGGACACCCGAGGTGAAGCCCATTAATTCACGGGTAATTTTCTGGCAGAAAGCTACATGAGCCGAATTGGGAAAGTAGACATTCGCTAGGGTTAGTGGTTTACCGTTATAAGTGCCCTTTAAAAAAACAAAACGTCCCTCCGGGTCAATTAAGCTGTCCTGAAGTGTGAAGGGTGCATTCCTACCTATTAAAGTGGTTACCCCCTTAGTTTTTGCCTCGTCATTTGTTGAATGGTATGCTGCTGTGAAGTAAGCGTTAGTCAATTTTTGTGTGTGACCTGTCCAGAAATGGGTCTCCTGCAAAAACACAAAGTGTGGCTTACCTTTTTGAAGTTCCCTAAGAAATGATACCCTTTTCTCCGGTATATTCAGACCTTTTGCGTTGAGTATTACGACTGTCGGAGCACCTTCCCAGTGAAGCGAAGGCCATCAGGGCGGCTATGACGCGCTATTTGCAGCGAATCTAAAACAAACTGAGAGACACAGATGAAAGCTCGTCCAACCTGCCACATGGTATTAGGTCCTGTTCGGGTAGATTACCCGAGGTGATGGGTGGGGGGGAAGTACAGGGTGGGGAGGGAGGGCAGGATGGGGTGTGGGGGGGAGTTAGGAGCAAGATAGAAAAGAAAGGGAAATCGAAAAGAAAGAGGAATGAGAAAAGCACCTCAAAAGATCAGCGTGCGGAGAGAGGACCGACGCTGCTCGGAGAAATTATGGTACACTTTAGTTAGAGAATAATCCTACCAAAGTAATAAGGTAGTACGTCTAAGGTAGAAATCCACCTCCAGACGTACTTTGTGGGTAATGTCACTCGTCTGTATCCGGGATACACAAGGTGCAACACTCAAATAACTAAAACTTCTGAGAATTTAAAGCACTAAAACAGCAGTAATAGAACGACACAGCCTCTTTCAGCAAGAATAACTCAGGGCCCAGGACGGGTATAATGCATTTTTAACAGAAAAAACATTGATATCAAGCTGCAAATCAGGGAGGGTACATATTACCTTACAATTAAACACAAAATTTGCTCGAGACTCAGGCTGAAAAAAATAAAAAATAAAAAATAAAAAATAAAATAAAATAAAATGAATAAAATAAAATAAAGTAAATATATATATACATGTATTATACATGCATACATATATAAATGGTAACCAGACCGAGTAAAATCCAGGATTCTGAAGAAAAAAGAAGAAAAAAAAAAAGGGGAAAGGTGATATAGGAGGAAAAAAAAAAATCGGTCTGTCTTGATCGTGGTGCAAAACAAAGGAGTGGTCAGAGCAGGGAGAACCGGGTAAGGCACTAGCAAAAAGATGATCCATCATGTCCACTTTGGTCAGCAGCAGGATCTAACGACATCCCAGGGCGAGGCGATGAAAAGTCATCAAGAAGAGGGACCAGACATCAAGAAATTGAGCACTCAGTCTGTGACTTGACCCCTAGCAGGAGTGTGACGTGGTGCGGGAGTTCCAGCTTGTGATCCACCTCCGCGACCATGTTTTGGCTTCTCAGGCGGCGTACACACGATCGGACATATCCGATGAAAACGGTCCGCGGACCATTTCCATCGGATATGTCCGATCGGGAGTTTGATCCGATGGCGTGTACACACCATCGGATCAAATTCCCCACCGCCGGACGGCGCGGTGATGCGGCGGTGACGTTGACGCCGCCGCGTCACCGCCACGTCACCGCACCAGGAAGTAAAACACTTCCGCGCATGCGCCGAATCCATTCGGCAGCGGCGCGGCGGCGGTGGGGGCCGACATGTCTGCTGGTAAGTGTACTAACCAGCAGACATGTCGGGCGGACAGATTCCACCGGATAGATTTCAAAGCTTGCTTTGAAATCTGTCGGGTGGAGAAATCTGTCCGCTAGCCCATACACACGAGCGGAGATGTCTGCTGAAACGGTCCATCGGACCGTTTTCAGCGGACATATCCCCTCGTGTGTACGCCGCCTCAGATCGGTGTTTGTCTGGAGTAGAGAAGGGTGAATCAGGGGGCCTCTGGGGAGCGGTGGCAACATGAACTCTTGGTACCATTCAGGGAGCTCCATTATCTCCAGGTTGAGAGCCTCACAAAAACCTGGTAGGTCAAGCGGGGTGCGCAGGACATGCTGTTTGCCTGCAAGTGTGACAACCAAGGCAAAGGGGAAACGCCAGGTATACTTTATGTCTCTCCTCCTGAGTTGCTCCAGCAGGGGGCGCAGGGCCCTGCGGTTCTTTAGTGTGATTTGGGAGAGATCCTGAAATAACAGAATATGTGTGCCATTGAAGACTATGCGCTCATTGCCACGTGCTTTCCTCATGATGTCTTCCTTTAATGGAAAGCTCTGGAGACAACAGATAATGTCTCTAGGAGGTGCATCCTCCGGACCCCTTGCCCTGAGGGCCCTGTGAGCTCTGACAAAGTCGATCATGTTATCCTCTTGACGTTCCAACAGGCTATTAAATACCCTTTGCAGTGCAGGGACAATTAGGCATGTGCAAAAGTGAAAAATTCGTTTCGTTTCGTTTCAATTCGTCATTTAATACATTTCGTTAAGTTAGGTTCGTTACATGTGTTGAATTTGTTTTCGAATTCGTTCGTTTTCGACCGAATTTCGAAAAAAAAACGGTCGAAATCGAAAATATTTCAACCAGATTAGAAAACAAATAGTCTCTTTTCGAATAGAATATTTTTCGAATTAAATCCGAAAATATTTTTATTTTTTTTATTTTTTTCGAATTCCGATCGAATTTAGTCCGCGGGTATTCGATTCGGAATTCGAAAAAAAAAATTATTTTCGAATTTAATTCGAAAAAAATTCTATTCGAAACGAGACTTCTAATCTGGTTGAAATATTTTCGATTTCGACCATTTTTTTTTCGAAATTCGGTCGAAAACGAACAAATTCCGAAAACGGTCGAAATATTTCGCTAATATAGCAATTCGGGAATTCGTATGCATCCGAATGCCCGAATAATGGAAAATTCGTCCAAATTTCGATTCGGAACGAAACAAAATGCACATGCCTAGGGACAATCTGATCGTTCTCCACCGACTCAGGGATCCCCCTCACCCTAATGTTGCACCTGCGTCCGCGATTGTCCAAGTCCTCTAAATGGCGGTTTATTTCAATAAAGTGGGATATCTGAGTGTCCGCCACACACCCCAATCTATGTATTGCTCTGTCCCTGCGCTTCCCCTTCACTTCCACCGCCTCCATCTTGTCTGATAGAACAAGCAGGTTAGACTTCAGGTCCGTTATCGCTGCCGAGAATGTAGCCTTTATGTCGGCTGCAAACATTGACATGTCAGCGAATGTAAGCGGCTTGCTGGAGCGGGAGCGGCTCCTACCTGAGTCCTCGGCTGTGTACTGTGAGTCCTCGCTGAAGTCATCCTCGTCTTGCTGGGACCGCGCCATCTTGGAACTCGCCACGTTGCTCCCAGAGGGCTTGAAGAGTTCAGAGATGCTCCGGGTAGAGGAGGCAACCGAACCTCGGCGGAGTCTGGTATGTGGGGTTTGGTGGTTCACTCTGCCCATTTCTGGGGTCCTTTGAGCGGAAAGAGAGGCTGTCGGCTGTGTCAGTTCACGGAGCTCTCTTAGTGTGCGTCCATCCCGGCCGCCAGTCAAGTCACGCCCCTCATGCAGTTTTTTAGTCCGCAGCCCCAAGGTCTGACCGGTTCCAGCAACCATCGCCAGCATCTGGTTTACATGGTCCGGGAATACCTACCTAGGGGCAAGATCCGACTTGGACACCTTCCCCACTGAAAATCCTCTGGCTTACTGGGTCTTGAGGATGGATCACTGACCAGAGCTTGCCCAGTATGCAATTGAGCTACTGGCTTGCCCTGCATCCAGTGTTCTTTCAGAACGGACATTCAGTGCTGCTGGAGGCTTTGTGACTGATCACAGGTTGCGCCTATCCACCGGCTCTGTTGATCGACTGACCTTCATCAAAATGAATCAGGCTTGGATCAACACCAGCTACCAAGCACCTGATACTGATATTAATGAATAATATATTTTTGTTGAAATGTCGGATCCCTTTTAGACTGCTGATGCTGAGTGACTGTCCTCTTATGCTGCTAATGGAATATCCTTCTCCTCCTCACTTTTCTTGCTGATAGCTAGTAAGAAATGTTGTGTTTCTGGGCTCCGCCACCAGTGCCTAAGGCACAATTTTTCAGCCCCTGTTTAACAGGGGCGCCTAATAACAATTTTTGATGCAATACTTTGCACGTGGCTCCTTGTTGCGCTCCAATTGGGGTTATTGTGAGGGGTTGCAGTGTTGTGTTGTGCCCAAGGCCCAATTTTTCTGCCCCTGTTTAACAGGGGCGCCTAATAACAATTTTTGATGCAATAATTTGCACGTGGCTCCTTGTTGCGCTCCAATTGGAGTTATTGGGAGGTGTTGCAAGTGTTGTGTTGTGCCCAAGGCCCAATTTTTCTGCCCCTGTTTAACAGGGGCGCCTAATAACAATTTTTGATGCAATACTTTGCACGTGGCTCCTTGTTGCGCTCCAATTGGGGTTATTGTGAGGGGTTGCAGTGTTGTGTTGTGCCCAAGGCCCAATTTTTCTGCCCCTGTTTAACAGGGGCGCCTAATAACAATTTTTGATGCAATAATTTGCACGTGGCTCCTTGTTGCGCTCAAATTGGAGTTATTGGGAGGGGTTGCAAGTGTTGTGTTGTGCCCAAGGCCCAATTTTTCTGCCCCTGTTTAACAGGGGCGCCTAATAACAATTTTTGATGCAATACTTTGCACGTGGCTCCTTGTTGCGCTCCAATTGGAGTTATTGTGAGGGGTTGCAGTGTTGTGTTGTGCCCAAGGCCCAATTTTTCTGCCCCTGTTTTAACAGGGGCGCCTAATAACAATTTTTGATGCAATACTTTGCACATGGCTCCTTGTTGCGCTCCAATTGGAGTTATTGTGAGGGGTTGCAGTGTTGTGTTGTGCCCAAGGCCCAATTTTTCTGCCCCTGTTTTAACAGGGGCGCCTAATAACAATTTTTGATGCAATACTTTGCACATGGCTCCTTGTTGCGCTCCAATTGGAGTTATTGTGAGGGGTTGCAGTGTTGTGTTGTGCCCAAGGCCCAATTTTTCTGCCCCTGTTTTAACAGGGGCGCCTAATAACAATTTTTGATGCAATACTTTGCACGTGGCTCCTTGTTGCGCTCAAATTGGAGTTATTGGGAGGGGTTGCAAGTGTTGTGTTGTGCCCAAGGCACAATTTTTCTGCCCCTGTTTAACAGGGGCGCCTAATAACAATTTTTGATGCAATAATTTGCACGTGGCTCCTTGTTGTGCTCCAATTGGAGTTATTGGGAGGGGTTGCAAGTGTTGTGTTGTGCCCAAGGCACAATTTTTCAGCCCCTGTTTAACAGGGGCGCCTAATAACAATTTTGATGCAATAATTTGTACGTGGCTCCTTGTTGCGCTCCAATTGGAGTTATTGGGAGGGGTTGCAAGTGTTGTGTTGTGCCCAAGGCCCAATTTTTCTGCCCCTGTTTTAACAGGGGCGCCTAATAACAATTTTTGTTGCAATACTTTGCACGTGGCTCCTTGTTGCGCTCCAATTGGAGTTATTGTGAGGGGTTGCAGTGTTGTGTTGTGCCCAAGGCCCAATTTTTCTGTCCCTGTTTTAACAGGGGCGCCTAATAAAAAATTTTGATGCAATACTTTGCACGTGGCTCCTTGTTGCGCTCCAATTGGAGTTATTGGGAGGGGTTGCAAATGTTGTGTTGTGCCCAAGGCACAATTTTTCAGCCCCTGTTTAACAGGAGTGCCTAATAACAATTTTTGATGCATTAATTTGCACGTGGCTCCTTGTTGCGCTCCAATTACAGTATGTTTGAGGGGTGCCCTTTTTTTCTAAAAAATTTCTTTCACAAAACAATAATGGCCCCCCACCACCGCTAAAATATTCGACATAATGTTGCCACACAGAACTTGCGCAAGTAGCATTAATTACTTTTTTTATAGTCCTCTCATGTTGTGCAGGGACATTTCTAAACACGTGCCACTACTATAGACACCCAGCAGGTGTGATATTTAAAGGATTTTTTTTTTCACTTTAAGCATCATTAAAATGGCTGCTCCGCAAAAAAAACGCCGTTTTAAAAAAAATATTTCCATTGATACATGTTCCCTGGGGCAAGACCCGGGTTCTGAACGACGTTTTTCAACATTTAATTGAATTTTGGTCTTTAAAACTACCGTTTTTGAATTCGAACGTTCGGGTCCCATAGACTTCAATGGGGTTCGAAATATTCGTGCGAATCCGCGGTCTGTTCGAACGTTCTGGTGCGAACCGAACCCGGGGGTGTTCGGCTCATCCCTAACAGGGACGTATATATACGCCCATCTGCCTTAACGTGCCCTTCTGTGGACGTATATCTACATGCGGCGGTCGGGAAGTGGTTAAGTGGAAGAACTTGCACAATTGGTGGCTGACTAAATACTTTTTTGCCCCACTGTACAAGCTGTACACTCACTACTTTACATTGTATCAAAGTAATTTCTTCAGTATTGTCACATGCAAAGATATAATATAATATTTTAAAAAATGTGAGGGGTGTACTCACTTTTTTGAGATACTGTATATTAAAACTAAAAACAGCAAATACACTAGCAAGTTTGTACCCATACTTAAATGTACACATATTAATGTGTGAATTTGATTATATTGCAGCAGAAACATTTTTTACATCAGAGTAGTTCCATGGCCTTTTTTTTGTTTGTTCTTCAAAAGAGATTACTCTTACCACCACCACTCTTATTCCAGCACAACATAATTCAGAATGGTTAAAGAGAAACTTCACATTGACCCCACTCTTCTTCCCCCTTACCCTTTTTGCTGGGTTATCCACAAGACAAATCACAAAAAAACAGACTTACATATTTAGAAATCCAGCTGTGTTCTGTAGGGACCCAAGCTTCACTGCTTTATATTTGATCTCTGCAGCAACCTTATCCTCTGGCATTATTAGGAGCTGATTGTGCCTACAAAGTTCTTGCAGCCACTTCCAATAATGTGCATGTACTGTGGCACATCATGAGATGACCAGCTGCAAGACCAAGGAAGAGACAGCAAGCCCGCTGATGTTGCACCTTGGTGTATGCACAGTAGGGTATCCTGAGGCCTCCTAAGATGCAATAAATTGGAATCCCAGGAGACTGAGGACTATTTTATAAATAATTGATGTCTAGTTGACAATCCTGGGGAGGGTGCCCTGAAAAAGAGAGGAAGTGGGTAGGTATTGAGTTGACAAAAAGTGTGGGGATGGTGAAGGCTTGCTTTAGGAATAGGCAACCACTCTAGTGCCCAGTATTTACTGCCAGATTAAGGAAGTGATGTCTTCTCCTCACCAAAGTACCTGCAGCAGTTATCTTTATTTGAGCGTGACATTTGTGATCTGAAAACTGCTGAGTAGGATTGGGGAGGGGGAATCTTACGGCTGCCCGCTTTGGTTGAGGCTAGAAATGGCCATGACTTTCGCACAGCAAAAATAATGTTTACATATTTGTTGGTAGAGTATTCCTTTGAGGTAAAGCTTATCTGCATGCATTACCTTGTGTAGTCTACGAACACTGATAATTATAAAATGATAATGCCATCTTCACAGTTTATTGCCACATATGTACATAGAGAATTATCGTCTTATCTGCTTTTCAAAGTATGGCTGATGATCAGATGAACAAATTCAAGGCTACTAGAAAAATGATGTTGTTCTTTCAAGGGCATCATAAGGAGCTGTCTAACTTGCTACCAATAAAACACCTTAATCACACCTTTGTCTCTGTTGTAAAAGTGGTACTATTGATAGAGCTGCCTATTATGTGAAACTATACTCCGATAACAGACTGACATCACACAATAGTTTGTATTAGAGTAGCTATAGGTCAGCCCACATAAACCTGCTACAAATGCTGCATGCGAGTGTTCTAAAACGTATTACAAACAAGTGGAAGGTATGTAGGTTTTCCTAAATATCATAGTACAGAGAACTGCGATGTACATTGAGGGTATGTAAACCCAAAGAACACAGTTCTATTTTGTCCCCTTTAATCTGATAAAAATATAATTAAAAGCATTTTGTTATATCCATTTGCTAAGTTAACTGCTTGCCGACTGCCCGCCGTCATATTACTGCGGGAAGTCGACACGCCTGGGCGAGAGCCCGGAGCTATATGTCCGCGCTAGTACGTTTTTTTTACCCGGTTACTACATGTGGAAAGTTCCAAGCCAAGCTCCTCTTGGCTTGGAACTTTCCACATGTAGTAACCGGGTAAAAAAAAATTTACTTTTTCATTTATTTAACCTTCATTGATCATTTCTCCTCCTTTTACCTTCCTTCCCCAAGTCTGGGGCTCTCTATGTCCCTTGATGGGGCGGATATATAGGAGGTCAACACCTTTACTTTATAATAATGACAATAACTGTATGTAATACCCTTTTTTTCAGTTTTGGCAAAAAAACAAAAAACCTCTGAAGAAGACCTTTTGGTCGAAACGCGTTAGGATATCTTGCATCACCTGTGCAATCATCAGGCCATGTTATGATATTGCCATGCCTTGTTCTAATGTATGGATATTTTTATGATTGTTAACCAATGCCGCAACTCCTTCTTTGACTACCTCTACATTATTTTAACCTTTTGTACCAGCCAACAATAAAATCTTCCTTTTTTACTTATCCTTTTGCATTGTATAATTTTTACCTTAGCTGCCTCAAAACCCCACTAGGGAAAGTTTCTCTGTCTATAATACGGGGTGTGCAGCTCCTATCCCTCTGCCCACAGGTATATTCTCTCTTTTTAGCTTGTGATGTTTTGCCTACATCTAGTGGATGTGCTCTGTCAATCTCAACTATCTTGAAAGTGGGAAGGACAATTTCCTGGTTCTCGTGGAATACTGAAATCACTTTAGGTTTTAAATACAACATAGGAATCAAGACCACTTGGTCTTGATTCCTATGTTAAAGGGTGAAAAAGGGCTCCTTATGCCAGAGGGCCCCCGATCTCAGAGACTCTCTTAGCAAACGTAATGGCTAGATCCTTAATTGAAAATGACCGAGAATGATCAAATCCAGCATCCGAAGAGAATCCAAGAGTTTATGGAGTGTAAGATTGGGGTGATCAGACTCCAGCAGAAGGTGCATTTTTAGTGAGTACGCCAGTCAAGAACTGACTTTTTTAAGGGCCTGGTAGCCCACTTTTATTTAAAAGCATAAAAAAGTTCACAAATACATCAGTAGCCTTCACAGGGGAGATCCACCATTACTGTATCTTGCATACACAATACTTTAGCCTCCTGGCTTTCATTCTTGCCATCCGGCTGTTTCAGGCCTTTAGCCTAGGCCTTAGCTCTGCTCCTCAGAACAAACAGATCTTCCTTGAGTTAAGCTCTTTCCTAGCTTACTCCAGATCAGTGCCTTGCTGCTCAATCACCAATGAACTCTGCCTCCTGCAGACATGCATACTCTGGTTGCACCCATGCAGCGTCTGACTCCTCTCAGAGTGATGGGAGTCCACTTGACACCCGCACACAACTGCCGCTGGAAGCACTCTCAAAGAGAACTGTGAGACAACTTTCCACAAAAGTAACCAACAGTGCAGCAACCAATTTTCATCAACATTGCCTGTACCACCTGTGTCCACCGACTGGTACTACGCAGTACCATGTCGCCCCTCTGCTGTGGATACATGCAGGTGTACATTGGAAAGATTTTCACCAATTCCAACAACATCTTCGTTATTTCTAGACATGCCACATCTAGACACAGAACTCTAGGAACTTTTCTTTACCAACGACATGGAGGGGCTCACTTGCTAAGGCGTGAGAGGCTGAGACACTTAAAGAGACCTGTCACGTACCTGGAGGCTGAGCACGACGTGCAGGAAGTGGCAGCTTCCCTGGTAGAGTAGACAGGGGGTACGGGAATACAGAGTCGCACAAGCACCTGGTGTGACGCTGGTGCAGGGGCTGGGTGATGCTTCTGCGGATTCTGAGGGAGCCTCTGGATAGCAGGTGCAGGCTGGTGGAAGAGCAGGCCACAGGTAACAGCACAGGAGGAAGCAAGCAGCAGCCGGTGGGGAAGGTGTCCTGTAGTTCAGGCAGCAACAGGTCCCAGCAAGTCAGCGATGAACTGGTACAGCGGATCAGGAGTAGGTAAGGCTAAGACAATAGAGTGGTGGTTCTAGCCGGATCAGCAACGGGCGGGCAGCAGGAGTACCAGGGATGAGGCAGTGGGATGGTCAGAACTAGCCAAGGTCAGGGCATGCGGAAGGCAGGATAAGACAGGAACAAGCCGGGTGTCAGGATCTGGTTCAAAGCAGAGGTAAGAGGTGCAGGTGGCGTGACGTTTGCACGTACCCGCGCGCCGTTTCCGCCGGTGCGCGCGCCCATGCCCGCTGCGGCGCCGTGATCGCGCATACCCAAGCGCCCTTGCCACAAATGCGCGCGCCCCGTGCGCACCGATAGCGCCATCTGGTGGCCGAAGTTGTTTGTGACATTGCCCCCCCTCCAATGGGCAGCCTTCGAATGCCCAACCAGCATAGCTCCAGCGGGTGGGAGTCTTTAAATTACTGGATTAGCCTTTCAGCGTGTATGTTGTCCTCCGGTTCCCATGAGTTCTCCTCGGGCCCATACCCCTTCCATTTGACGAGGAACTGAACTTGGTTACGTCTTTTCCTGCAATCCAGGATGGACTTGACCTCAAATTCCTCCTCACCGTTAACTAGGACCGGTTCAGGAGGACCAGTATTTCGCTCAGGAAAGGGGTCAGGAACGTCTGGCTTAAGCAGAGCAACATGGAAGACCGGATGAATGCGGAAGGTTTCTGGTAACTCAAGTTCGTAGGCTACATCATTTATCTTCCCCTTGACAGGGAAAGGACCCACGAACTTAGGGCCTAGTTTTTTCGTGGGGCATGCAAGTCTTAAATTTAGAGTGGACAGATAAACTTTGGTTCCGGGTTCCAGATTGAGTTCCCCTCTTCTTCTTTTGTCGAAGATTTCCTTATTACGCTCATGTGTCTTAGGCCTCGTACACACGAGGGGATATGTCCGCTGAAAACGGTCCGATGGACCGTTTCAGCAGACATCTCCGATCGTGTGTATGGGCTAGCGGACAGATTTGTCCACCCGACAGATTTCAAAGCATGCTTTGAATTCTATCGGGTGGAATCCGTCCGCCCGATATGTCTGCTGGTTAGTACACTTACCAGCAGACATGTCGTCCCGCACCGCCGCCGCGCCGCCGCCGAATGGATTCGGCGCATGCGCGGAAGTGTTTTACTTCCTGGTGCGGTGACGTGGCGGCGTCAACGTCACCGCCACGTCACAGCGCCGTCCGCCGGCGGGGAATTTGATCCGATGGTGTGTACAGGCCAATCTTAAGACTACTGCAGAGTGCTTTCCAAAACAGTTATGAAAAAAGGTGCTAAGATGCTTTTTATTATTAAACTGGGTACAGTGCCATCATCCATATACATAAAGAGAATGGATCATTTAAACTAAACAGTCTTTGTTTAGTATCCCTTAAAGGCTTCAAGTCCACGGGACCAGCGGGCACGCTCATAAGGTGGCAAATTTAAAGCAACGTACAGGTACGTTGCTTTGCTCAGCCATGACATTCTGACAACGTATATCCGCGTTAGTCGGTCGGCAAGTGGTTACACAGTTGCAGTACAGTGGTGATGAATTTTAGGGATTAAAACAGGCAGTAAGGAGGCAACATAATGCCTCCCCACTGCCTTGTCAATGCCCTCTGAGGAAAGATCCACCACAGATTGCTCTTCAGGAGGGCAACACAAGTGTAAGCTAGCCTTAATCAAGTGTCATGGGCCCACCCAGTTTAAAAAGTGTATTTGTAAAATAAAGATTTTATATATAGGAAATTGGAAATAATATATTAGTGTATAAAACATATAAACGTAAAAAAAAACTGACCCAAACTCAGTACAGCTTTGCTTTAAGAAATCATCAGCCAAAGTTACTAACTAGATTATGATGGGATAGCTTTCGTCAAGGAAGTACTTAAATAGACTTAAATAGACATTGTTAAACAGGTATTTGCAATAATTGACGCAAAAAGCCTGACCAAAGGCCAACAAGTTGATGTGCTGAAAGTTAGCAAATTATTTCAACAATGGAAAGATATGCACAGCTGAGAGTTATCCCCATGAAGTGCTTTCTGAGGTCAATGGAATAAGCTGGTAATCTAGCTCTTGAGAATCTGGTATTTTTTAGGACGTAATGTGTTCAGGACAGCAGAAAAAAAATTAATATGACAGGAAAAAAATAAGCTTTAATAAGAAATACTGTATGATCTTTAAATGGTGTATCCCAAACACTGTATGTAACAAAATAGTTATCAGCATAACTGTTAACTTGTGTAGTTGTGTTTTTCTGTGTCCCTAAAACACTTTCTTAATTATTTAATAACGATATCTATTTTGACCTCTAATTCACCATTTGAGAGCCACTTAGTTACATAGTAAGTGAGATTGAAAAAAGATACAATTCCATCAAGTCCAACCTATGTGTGTGATTATATGTCAGTATTACATGGTATATACCTGTATGTTGTTGTCATTCAGTTGCTTATCTAATAGTTTTTTGAAACTATCGATGCTCCCCACTGAGACCACTTCCTGTGGAAGTAAATTCCACATGCTTTCCGTTCTTACAGTAAAGAACCCTCTACATAGTTTAAGGTTAAACCTCTTTTCTTTTAATTTTAATGAGTGGCCACGTGTCTTGTTAAACTCCCTTACGCAAAAAAGTTTTATCCATATTGTGAGGTTGCCAGTATGGTATTTGTAAATTGAAATCATATCCCCTCTCAAGCGTCTCTTCTCCAGAGAGGATGAGTTCAGTGTTCATAACCTTTCTTCATAACTAACATTCTCCTGTCCCTTTATTAGCTTTGTTGCCCTTCTATGTACTCGCTCCATTTCCAGTACACTAAGAGGCGTAACTTGAAGCTCGTGGGCCCCGATGCAAAAGTTGATCTGGGCCCCCAACCCATACCACTTCCACCGTGCGTGTAGATACACCCACTGCACGCCAAGATACTCAAAGTAACCTAAGAGTTTTGAGTTTCTTACATCAGAGGACAAGGATTACTGCTGGAAAATCAGAGGACAGGGACCCCTGGCAGGTCACTTGGCAGAGCTTCTTTCCCATCCCAGCACTGTATATACAGTAGCTTCTACTCCCCCACACTACACAGGGCTGAAATCACATTTCTTTTACACACAGTATGTCAGCCTTCACAGGGTGAGTAGCGCATGCTCGTCGTACGCGAAAGACGTCAATGCATTCTTGCTGCTCAAAAGAACCGCGGTTCTTTTGAAAGGAGTGTCTGTACACTTGGGGCGGCAAGAGATTCTAGGGTTTTTTCCTGATGAGATTCTGGCCCATGTGTACAGGGCTTCACATTCACAGACATGACTAGGCATGATGTGAATTGTATTTCATAAACAACTGAAGAGCCGTAGTTTGAAGACCCCTGCCTAAGATCGTTGATACCCGGGCCTTGTGTAAAGAAGAAAAACAAGGTTTGCCTGTAATGTCTCTCTGCGAAGGTCTAGGCTCTGGGATCCAGACTTTTGTGTACTAATACGTCTGTGGCAGGAAAAGTTTCTGGCAAAGTCTTCTACAGGTCCATGTATGAGGTTTTCTCTTATGGAACCCTTGATAAACCTGAAGGTTGGCACAACTTTCCCGCCGTGATGGGTAAAAGATGGAACTACTTTTAGTAGATTTTCCTGTGGCGTGGATAAGGTAAGAAGAGGATCATTTATTTTGTATTATCCTCTGTGAGTAAAATGTCTTTCCTGGTTTTCACCACTGGAGGGAGAAAATGCAAACCTGGTGTATTTTCACATCCAGGAACAAGCTCAGTGAAGTTGGTCAAATAAAAAACGCCACTCACCTCCTCCGCTGCAGGCCCTGCCACAAAACGGATACGGGGGTCCCCCAATGATGTCATAGTAATCTCTCCACCTTCTCCTCATCGCCCTGAGCGCCACCATGACAGTGGAGAGGGGGGCCCTCGTTGCGTGTGACTGTGTGTAGACACCCCGCACCTGTGTGCAGGCGCCAAGAAGCTGATTTAAAGCCCAGCACGCCACAAGCCTTCTGTAAGCAGCATGGACACAGAGCTGTGGGCTGTAAGCATCCCTGTGGATTTTAACCAGGCAAACCAAGACTCCTACTCAGCATCAGGTTATGCAGTAAGCTAATATATGTGTATTGTAATGCCGCGTACACACGATCACTTTTTGTAATGAAAAAAAATGACGTTTTCAAAAATGTCATTTAAAATCACCACGTGTGGGCAAAACGTCGTTTTATGTCTTAAAAAAAACGTCCAAAAAAAAATTCGAACATGCTTGAATTTTTTGTGTCGTTTTTCAAAACGTCGTTTTTTGTGTAATAAAAAGTGATGGTGTATGGGCAAAACGATGTTGAAAACAACGTTTTTAAACCCGCGCATGCTCAGAAGCAAGTTATGAGACGGAGCTTCAATGGAACAGAGTGCCGTCGAACGTGGTGTACGTCACCATGCTTTGCTAGAGCATTTTGGAAAAACGATGGTGTGTATGCAACGTCGTTTTGGAAAATGAAGTTTGAAAAACGTTGTTTTTTTTCCATGAGATGAAACTTCGTTTTTTTTCATCAAAAAAATTAATCGTGTGTACGCTGCATAAGACTAAAACACAACAGTGATTGCATTTTTTTGTGGATAGTACCTTTGCTTACAGTAAGGACTATGTCCCCGAAGATCCCCACTTACAGCTAAGAAATCTGAGCTTGCCTGCAGTTTACCTTCCCCCTCTGTCAACATGATAGCAGACTCACAGGATGAGCCCCTGTCTGGTTCTGCAGATTCTCCTATGGCAGCTCCTGTATACATCACTGAGAACGCTTGAAAAGTTGCTTTGGAAGGATTGCTACTATTATCGCAACCTTCTTGAAAGATAGCAGAAAACAGGGTAGATCCTCTTCATCTGCTCTGTAGCTCTCTCATCAGATGAGCCTTCTGAGGGTGAAAAAACCCTCTCTGGAGATGAGCATCATGTGCAGTCTGAGGACATTTTTTTCACCTTTTATGTATACATGTTCTTGTTTTTGCATTTTTAACATATCGCACTTTATTTATTTTGGTCAGCAGACCAATATTGTCACTTGATGATTTACACATTTTTAAATTTAATACAGAAAAAAAAGTTATTCAAAACTACTCGCAGCTGTAATGAATTGTTGGGTCCCGCAATACAGATAAAAGTCATTGAAAAAAATGGCATGGGTCCCGTCCCCCCAGTGCATTATCAGGCCCTTTGGGTCTGGTATAAATATTAAGGGGAACCCAGAACCAAAATTAAAAAAAATATTTCTTGGGGGTCCCCCCAAATTTCATACCAGGCCCTTATCCGAGCATGCAACCTGGCAGGCTGCAGAAAAAGAGGGGGACAACGAGAGCACCCTCCCTCCTGAATCATACCAAGGGATGGAGGCTTTGAGGCAGGTCCCCCCTATGTGAATTGGTGATGGGGTAAATTGGACCCCTACCATTTCACCCAAAAAACTGTCAAAAAAAGACAAGAGCCAGCTTAGGTCAAGTCCTTTATTAAAAATTCCAGCAAAGTCCTGCCGAGGGATGCTACTCCCACCGTGACAGCTGTTATATAGCTGAGGGCAGGGCCACCCGGTGATGTGTAAGGGTGATCCCATCCCTTTTGATGCCATGGGAAAATGCCACGGACCACCTGATGTATACGAGTGACCCCACCCCCTCTAACAGCACAGGAAACCACCCGTAGCATCAGAGGGGGGGTGGGGTCACCCGTACACATCAGCGGGTGGCCCCCGACCTCAGCTATATAACAGCTGTCACATTGGGAGACGTCATTCAGAGGGAGCCGCCATGGAGGCAGAGCTATTGCGTTCTTTCCCCCCGGTCATCGTCCCGAGATGGATTTACATCACTGGAATTATTATTTTTTTTTAATAAAGGACTTGTCCCAAGCTGGCTTTTTAATGATTTTTTAGGGGATGAAATGGTAGGGGTACAATGTACCCCATTACCAATTCACATAGGGGGGGCTGGGATCTGGGGGTAGACCCCCACAACCACTGGGCAAGAGTTATTGGGATGAAGCGCATTGGGGTGGGGGGCGCAGTGCCCAATCAGTTTTTGTGACAGGAAAACCGTGTGTTTTTTTAGCAGGAAAACTGCTCAAAATTGTCTTGCATACACACGGTCACTCAAATCTTGTCTGAAATTCAGAACTTCAAGAACGTGGTGACGTACAACACATACGACAAGCCGAGATCAATGAAGTTCAAAAGGCAGTTTGCCTCTTCTGCTTGATTCTGAGCATGCGTGTTTTTTTGCACGTCGTAATTACAGACGAACGTGATTCGCGATAGGATTTTTCCTGTCACGAAAATTGAGATTCTGTTCTCAATCTTTTCTTGGCAGGAAAACTGACAGAAAAAGTGTGATGGAGCATACACACGGTCGGTTTTCCTGACAAAAACCTCACTTTTCTTGTCAGAAAAACTGATTGCGTGTACAAGGCATTAGGGTCTTCTGATATGGCTCGTGATGGTGGATTTTGCTACATGCTGACCCTGACCTACATGTCGAAATATGCAGGTTGCGGACACAGTAGAGAATAGACAGGTTAGGAGCCAGGTCCAGCAGTAGGCTCAGATAACAAAGAACAAAGCCAAGGATCAGAGCAGATAGTGGGCTCAAATAGAGAGAAAGTTCAGGTGGTGGACTTAGATGCCAGGAACAAAGTTAGACGTCAGTACACAAGAGCCAACTGAGGAAAGCAGGCTGGATAGCAGGCAAGTACAGGGTTCACCAGCTAGCTTGCAGCAAACTGAGAGTTTTACTGAGCTTAAAGCGGTTGTAAACCCTTGTGTTTTTTTCACCTTAATACATCCTATGCATTAAGGTGAACAAACTTCTGCCAGTGACGGGCCCCCCAGCCCCCCGTTTTACTTACCTGAGCCCTGTATTTCCCTTGGTTTCTCTCTGCACGGGGTCCTGGCTCTTGATTGGATAGACCGATAGCAGTGCAGCCATTGGCTCCCACTGCTGTCAATCAAATCCAATGACATGGGCACTGGGGGGCCGGGCCAAGTCCAGCATTCGTGTCTATGGACGCTGAATGCTGGATTCGGAAGCGTGCCCACAAGGTAACCCCCCGGGAGAGGGCTTCTCCTAGGGGGTTATCTGATGTGGGGAGGAGCTGCGGGAGCAGCTGAGGGACCCCAGAAGAGGAAAATCAGGCAAAACAAGCTGCACAGTGGAGGTAAGTATGACATGTTTGTTATTTAAAAAATAAAAATAAAAATGAAGACTTACAATCACTTTAAATAGACAAGGCAAAGGGAAGAGAAATGTGCCTCTCTGATTTTCTGTGACATGATCAGGCCAAGGTTGTGTGGAAGAGCACCTTATACCTATCAACATGGCTGTTCACTTTCAACAGCAGCTTCATCATATGTTGGGGGGTGCATGGGGTTAAGGGTGGGTGTTCCAAAGGACGACCAACTTGACTATTGGCTAACAAGTGTAAATCACTGGCCAAAGTTTGCCCAATAACTGAGCTGCATGGCTGCCCTGCAGCCAGTGTCCTCTCTGAATGTACATTTAGTCCCGCAGGGGGCTTTCTGACAGACAAAAAAGTTCCCTGACATAATTGGCCACATGACATTTGTTAAAATAGATCATTGACAACTACAGTACCAAGCCCCTGCTGCAGACTCGGCAGATTACATTTTGGGGGATTTTGCACCCAAAGTATTTATTCTCTGTATAGCCTAAGCCTCTTTTTCTTTCAGTGCAGATTTGAAGTAAATACCACCTCCTGCCACCATTCCTATCTCCTGCTCTCATGAACATGCCTGGCCACCGTTAACACCTCCTTCTATCACTGCTGACCTTGCACTGTTAATATCTACTGCCACTGCTGTAGGCCTGTCGCTATTACTATTTATTTTTTTGTTTACAAAAAGCTTTATTTGGAAGACAGGAAAATTACAAACGTATACAATGTACAGCGACAGGTTAAGCTGGAGATAGTTAGATAAACATGAGATAAACAAAGATGTATTATCAAGCAGAGGACAAATTGGTTGGTACAGTGGTGATAATATTTGGTTAAAGAGAAACAGTATGTAGGAGATCAAACAAAAACACCAGTCGATATTCTGTTGTGTAAGGGTAAATCTAATGTCACTAGGATTGGTAAAGGGGAGAAAGTATAAGACAAGGAGAAAAAGTCATGTTGCATAAAGGATATTCTTTATCTGCATGATGGCATCCAATAGGACCATTTCTCATCAAAAGTATGTAGACTATCTAGGAACGTATGGTGGATTCTCTCTTAGGCCGCGTACACACGAGGGGATATGTCCACTGAAAACGGTCCGATGGACCGTTTCAGCAGACATCTCCGCTCGTGTGTATGGGCTAGCGGACAGATTTCTCCACCCGACAGATTTCAAAGCAAGCTTTGAAATCTATCCGGTGGGAATCTGTCCGCCCGACATGTCTGCTGGTTAGTACACTTACCAGCAGACATGTCGGCCCCCACCGCCGCCGCGCCGCTGCCGAATGGATTCGGCGCATGCGCGGAAGTGTTTTACTTCCTGGTGCGGCGACGTGGCGGTGACGCGGCGGCGTCAACGTCACCGCCACGTCACCGCGCCGTCCGGCGGCGGGGAATTTGATCCGATGGTGTGTACACGCCATCGGATCAAACTCCCGATTGGACATATCCGATGGAAATGGTCCGCGGACCGTTTTCATCGGATATGTCCGATCGTGTGTATGGGGCCTGAGAAGATCTCTAATTTAGGGAAATCATCCATTGAATAGAACTCACCAAATAATGAATCAATCTATTGCAGGGTGTGGGGACATTTGGAATCTTGGCATACAGTAAGCAAATTTGAGGAGAGAGGGTAATTTTCATCTTACAGGCAGACTCCAGTGTATCAACTTCTGCCTGCCAAATAGGATCTAACAATTTACAGCTCCAAAAGATGTGGAGATAAATCCCCTCTTCCGGGCATCCCCTAAAACAAGCAGGAGAAATGGTGGGGTAGAAGGAGTGGATTTTTGATGGTGTCATATACCATCTTGTAATCTATTTTTAACAGAGTTTCCTAAAATGCTACTGCACGGTTACATGTGCGAAGATTGTCGATCATCTTATACCAAGACTCAGCCGCGAGGGAACAATCTAAGTCGGCCTCCCAGCTGAGCATTGGGTTTGATTTCCCTGGTTGGTGTAGACTGTTTAGGTAGCTATATAGGAGGGAAATCAGGCCTTTGTCTCTGGTAGAAGAAATACAGATGCGTTCAAATAATGTGTTGGGGGGTTTAATAGACAAATAATAGTAGGTGGCATAGAAGTCATGGATTAGGAGATATTGAGGGAGCTCCAAGGTAGGGAGACCAAATTTGGATTGGAGTGTGGCAAAGGAGGGGAAATTTAGATCAACTGCTAATGATTTGAGTGTGGTTAGACCTTTTTGAATCCAACTATAAAATAAGGGGTTGTCTGTGTAGGCAAGAGGGAGTCTATGATCACCCAGGTAGGAAGCCAGCGGGGGAGTCTCTGAGGAAAAATTGAAGGAGTCTTTAATTCTATTCCATAACTGTAGCGAGTGGGCTACTATTTTGTTCCTCTTAAGTAGAGAGTGATGCGATTTGTTATCGGACCATAAAATGCCCTTTAAGTTCAAGGGAGAAATGGTGGAGGATTCAAATTTCAGCCATTGGATATGAGTATCAGAGGAAAACCATTGTGCTATCTTGCAGCTAAGTAGTAGTGCCAAAGATGTGGGAGGCCATATCCACCTTTATTTTGGGGTCCATGCATAAGAACGTAACTGCATCTGGGTTTACGGTTATTCCATATAAACTTGTTTAGTTCACTTTGGAGGGCTTCTTTTCCTGATTTAGGGACATTAGGGTAGGGCACGAAAAAGGTAAAGCAGCTTGGGCAGAATTGTCATCTTGATGGTGCAGATCCTACCCAAAAACTAAATATGGTAAGAGGACCACAGTTTAATCAAAGAACTTATATGGGAGAAGAGAGGAATATAGTTGTCTTTATATAGCAGATTATGGGAGGCTGTTATAAACACTCCAAGGTACTTAAAGGAGTGAGGGGACCATATAAAGTTAAATTCATTTTTAAGATGGGATAGAAGGTTTGGTGGGCAGTTTATAGGTAGCATAGTGCATTTGTTAGTGTTAATGAATAAACCAGAAAGTTTATGAAAGGAGTCTATTTCCGAGAGGAGGTTGGGTAAGGAGGTTATCGGGTCAGTTAGGAATAAAAGAGCATCATCTGCGTATAGGCTTAATTTAAAGTGATTGTGACCATTGTCCTATCCCCTAATATTGATGTTTATTCTTATGGCTATGGCAGGTGGTTCTATTGCAAGGGCAAAAAGCAGAGGAGACAATGGGCAGCCCTGTCTGGTTCCCCTACTCAAAGGAAAGAAATCTGAGTTACTGCCAGGGATTCTAAATTCTAGTCTGAGGAGAGTGGTAGAGAGCATTAAAGCCGTGAATGAAACTATCGGAAATGCCAAATTTAGGAAGGAGGTGGTTTAGGTACGACCAGTTGACGCTGTCAAAGGCCTTGTGTATGTCGAGACCTAGTAAACATACAGGGCGCGAATGTAGGTTTGCATCTTCAGTTATATTGGCTACAAGTCTAATGTTATCTGCTATTTTTCTACCTGAAATGAAGCCAGTCTGGTCAGTGTGTACTAAGGAGGTAATTACATTGGCGAGACGACCAGCCAACAATTTTCCAAATAGTTTAAGGTCGTTATTAAAGACCGAGATTGGGCGGAAAATTTGTGGGAGGGTATGGTCTTTTTGAGGCTTGGGAATAAGTGACAGGTTTGCTAACAGCATTTTGTCTGGAAAGTGCCCACCGAGAAGGATGTGGTAAAATAGTTTAGTGAGTCCCGGGGGCCAAGAGAGGGGCAAACCTTTTATAGTAGGAGGGCGAGAAACTGTCTGGGCCAGGGGCAGTGGGGGTCTTAAGGAATTTTATGATATTGGTAATTTCATCAACAGTACAGGGTTCATTAAGGGAAGAGATCTAATGATCATTAAGTGCTGGAAGTTGGAGATTATTTAGCCATTTAGCCATTCTAGTGAGGAGGGTTGCAGTTGAGTTTGCGGGCCAGAGAGCAAATCTTTATAGAAGGAGGTGAAGATTTGAAGGACATCCTGAGGGTGAGACCTCAGGTTGCCCTTATGGTCTTGCAACTTGTAGACATGGGGGGTCTAGAGTCTTGGTTTAATTTACTAGCAAACATAGCTGAAGCAGAATTGCTGTGCAATAAAAATTTAGCTTTGGAAAAATGCATTGCTTTCTCAGTGTCTTCTGATAATAAGGTGTTTAGGGACTGACGCTTAGTATGAATAAGTATGAATAAGTTTCAAAATTTCTGGTGACGATGAATGATTTAGTTTATTGTATAAGTCATTAAGATCCTTAGTGAGGCACTTGATATCCGCTAGTTTGGCTCTTTTCTTTACAGCAGCAATTTTATTCAGATGTCCTCTTGAAAAATGCCTTATGGGCAGCCCAAATTGAGGTAGGGAGAACATCATCTGAGTTGTTGATGGAAAAGTATTCCTCAATATGAGAACTAATCTGTTTATGGATTGACGGATCTGCAAGGAGCGAGTCATTCAAGCGCCAATTGAAGGAAGTAGGAGCAAGAACTATATGAGAGGTTTCAAAGGCCACTATATTATGGTCTGACCATTCGCATGGGTGGATCAGGGCAGAGGAAGAATTGGCTATTAATATAGGTGTGCTAAAGGTATAGTCAAGCCTGGTTGTCAGAGAACTAACCGTGGAAGAACTGGCAGACCTGTCCTGCACGGACCAACGAGCACAATGCGCATGCGCGTGCATATGCGCATGCCTGCGCAGACAAGCATTAGTACGCACACGAGCAATAACTCTGTGAATTTATTGTTCTTTACTGCGCACCAGTACGCACGCAATGCGGTTGGGACTCCTGGCATCAGTGCCCTATTTAAAGCTTGCTGCAGCAGTGACCAAATGCTGCATGATCTTCAGCCCTTGATGTGATCCTGAGTTCTTGTTCCTGTTTCCTTGTGTTCCTGTTCCTGTTGATGACCCGGCTTGCCTGACCAGACTTCTCCGTGCATGACCACCGGCTTGTCTCTCGGCCTATCCTTTTTTCTGTTCCGGCCTGCTTGTTCCAGTGTATGACCTCGGCTTGCCTTCTGACCTGCTCCAGTCACTTCCTACTTTCTGTGTATGACCACCAGCTTGGCTCCTGACTCCGCCCCTCGGTTTCCTGCCAGTCTACCTCATCTGGTACTTCCATGGTACCCCTGCCTGAGTACATATCCTGGTATACAGCTGATCTCCAACATCAACTCAGCAAGTCACAGCTGGCAACTCCTGCATCTCTGGGCATATCACCCCCTGTGTCAGCTCCAGGGGGCGTTCTGCACTTAGTCACAAGGGAAGTCCTCTTAGCACTCCGGCCTCTGGTAAGGTACGTGACACTGGCATAGCTATCATGAGGGTGTTAGTAGTGCGTATACGCCTTTATACCAATATTATGGGATCTCCAAGAGTCAATGAACTGAAGATTAGTGTTGCTCACGAATATTCGCATTGCGAATATTCGTTACGAATATTGCATATTCGAGTATTCGCGAATAAATCTAATATCGCGGTGAATATTCGCTATTGCGAATATTCGTATTTTTTCAAATTTATTTTTAAAACAGATCACATTCTAGTGATCTCCTTCGACGTCTAAAAGCATTGCTGGTATGATTAGAGACCCTGGGCCGAGTAGCTGAGGTGATCGTTTTATGTTGCCGAATATTCGCGAATACTTTCTCTGCCCTTCTGTTATTTTGTGTATAAAAAACAAAAAACAAAAAAAAATTAGCTTTAGTTTAGTCATATAAATTTGTGTAAGTAGAGTTAGTGTTTAGTGCATATTAGTTTAGTAATCCAGGAAATGATCTCCGTTTTCGCGTGTTGACGAGAATTCCGCAATCAATTTCGCATTCGCATTAGCGAAATTTCGCAAAAATGTTTTGATAAAATATCACGAATATTCGATATTAACGAATATTTCGCGAATATTCTTCTATATATTCGTGAAATATCGCGAAATCGAATATGGCGTATTCCGCTCATCACTACTGAAGATTACTAAGAGATCGGTTAGATCGGTTAGAAATAATAGAAAAAAATACATTTGAAAAAGGCCTTGGAGGAGGAGGTGACCTTACTTCTTTCAAGGGAAGGGTGGGCGAGTAGATTAAAGTCTCCTCCAACAATCATATGTGGGGAATTGTATTGGTCCAAAATGGAAAAAAGTTATTAAAGAAAGTGGTTTGGGCGTCATTTGGGGCGTAAACCGAGGCTATTGTGATGGAACGTCTGTTTACAGATCCTTTCATGATAATAAAATGGCTATCAACGTCTTTGTAAATACTCTGAAGCTCAAAAATTATAGAATTACGTATGAAAATGGCTACACCTCTGGATTTATTGGCGAACGTAGTATAATGGAATTGATTAAAAGTTTTATCAAAATATTGGGGGTGGTTGGGAGTGGAAAAGTGTGTTTCCTGAAGTAGAAGTATATCAGCACTAGTCTTTTGTAGCGTCTAAAGGCCTTCTTGCGTTTGTGAGGGGAGTTAAATCCTTGAACGTTGTGGGAGAAAATTTTAATACCCATTACTGAAAAAGTGGGAGGAGCTAGTAATGAGACGGGTGAGGGAGAGGAGTCGAAAAAAAGTAAACCATGAGATAGGGGAAACTAAGTGTAATAGGAGTGCATTGAGCACCATAGCTAAACCACCTATAACAGTAAATGTACTGTAGTATTGACCTTAGCATAGTAGAAAAGAACAAAAATATTTCCTGCACTGTAAACATTGAGTTGAGAAACCAGTATAGGGAGAGAAAAGAAAGTCTTCCGTTTGATTTTCTGAGTAACACTATAGCTGAAAGGGCAAAACATAAAACAAGGTGAAAAAATAAAACAGAGGGGGATTGGGGAATAAATAGTCTAATCTAGAAAGTGTGATCCGAGGACAATTCAGTCCTGATTCTGCCAACGGAGGCCCCTGCACCATCAAAAGGGAGAGGAGCAGAGAGCCACGCAGGCAAACCAGCGACGGTGGATATGCCAGCAACATTAACAATGTACATTCTGAACAAAATGCGTGCATGGTTTTAAAAAATTTTAAATTA
This sequence comes from Rana kukunoris, assembly GCA_029574335.1. NCBI lineage: Eukaryota > Metazoa > Chordata > Amphibia > Anura > Ranidae > Rana > Rana kukunoris. The sequence goes on from CM056049.1 coordinate 391,133,206, forward strand.
AAAAAAATAATAGGTAAATATTTGAAAAATAATAGGTAAATAAAAATTAGAAAAAAAAAACTGGTAGGGTAAGACTAATAAGAGAGTGAGAGCGAACACTCATAAGTGCCAGCAAGTATAACCAGACCAAAGCAGGAGATCAGAGGGAGTCCAAATCACTCCGATGTCAATCAGATGGCTAAGCTTGGAGCAGTAGACAGAGTTCAGAAGCCTGTAAAAAAGCAAAATGAAAGGAAAAAAAAACCCACAAATCTGACAAGATTGCTATATTGCAATATTAGATGAAGTTGGCTGCAGATAAATTATGGGCATATGAAGAGTTATCTAAAGTGAGAGTCACCCTGGAGCAACGGTTCCATCATCTATAGATATGCTTGAAATAATTCAGGTGACCAATAAAAGGATAAAATAGTCGAAGGGTTCAGGGAACCCCTGTGGACCCTGAAACACCAACAGCAAAAGGTGGGCGGGGAGGACTATACCGGAACTTAGTTATTTAAATACATTTTGATAAAACAGATAGCTCTGTTTTGAGTTTACCTACTCTACTAAGTACCGGTATAGTCCTCCCCGCCCACCTTTTGCTGTTGGTGTTTCAGGGTCCACGGGGGTTCCCTGAACCCTTCGACTATTCTATGAATACTAGGATGATGGTACATTTTCAACCAATTAGTATTTTCAAATGTTAGAGGTAAAATCTATTTACAATAAAAGGATAAGTCCAAAAGCTGTGAAATCAGATGGTTGGGAGCTGTCACAGCCTATAGCGAGAAATAGAAATATCCATTGTGGGAGTGAACACCAGGGGCGTAACGTATCCCTGATATGTTATGCCGCTGTAAATATTTGCGCAAGTTCTTTATTCAGAAAGAACTTGAGCCATAACGTATACGACTTGCGACATAACGTATGTGTTGTGGCTTAAGGCCGCGCAATTCAAATGAATGAAGTGGGGGCGTGATTCATGTAAATTAATCATGACCCCACGTAATTAAAGTTTTTTTGGAAGGCGCATGCGCCATCCGTGGACGTTCCCAGTGCGCATGCGTGAAATCACGTTGCTTTTCCTTAATGTAAACGACGTGAATGTAACTAACGTCGAGCCCGAATGATTTACGCAAACGACGTAACCGACGTACAATTCGACGCTGTCCCAACCTCCATACTTAACATTGGCTACGCCTCCTATAGCAGGGGTAACCTTACGCCGCTATAACGCTTATGCAAACAACGTAAACTATGATGGCCGGCCGCAAGTACGTTCGGGAATCACCATAAATCCCTTATTTACATATTTGACGCGTAAAACTACAGAAGCGCCACCTAGCGGCCAGCGTAAAAACTGCAACTAATAAATGATGGTGTAACAGAATAACGCCACTCGTATATTAGCAGAATTCCGGTGTATCTTCTTTTCTGAATAGCAAAAGAAGATACGCCGGCTATTCTTAGTATTTACACAGCGTATCTCTTGATACGCTGCGTAAATAGCTTTCTGAATATGGCCCCATAACTGCAGAAATAAAATAGCAACTGTCCAAACAAGGAGCTTGTAACCTTCATCGGGTGGAGCAGTATGATAAAACATCTGAGTGACGTAAAAAAAACGCATACACACTGTCATTTTTTGTCTTGTAAAAAAACGTTTTATTACATAAAAAAAAACAAAGTTTTTCAAACTTCATTTTAAAAAACGACGTTGCCTACACCATAGTTTTCTGAAAATGCTCTTGCAAAGCGTGGTTACGTACAACACGTACGACAGCACTCTGTTCCATTCAAGCTCGCGTCATAACTTGCTTCTGAGCATGCGCGGGTTTAAAAACGTTGTTTTAAACATCGTTTTAGCCAACACACGATCATTTTTTGTGAAACAAAAAACGACATTCTGAAAAACGACATAAAAAAATTGAAGCATGTTCGAATTTTTTTTTTGACCACACAGGGGATGGCCTGGGTGTGGTAGGAAAGCGGCACGGCGATTCCTGTTCAAGGAGGCCCAGTTTAATCAAGAGATCCTTCCCTTCAATGACATTGTAAACCATATAGGTGGTTCCATTGTGCATAATTGATAGTTTGAATGGGAAACCCCATAGGTATTTAATCCTAGCAGATTGAAGAATAGATGTAACTTCCTTCATCCTGTTTCTTCGATCCAGAGTCGCAGGAGAAATATCAGGATATATCTGCAACTTGGTGCCATCCAATTCGATATTAGGAGTATTTCTGGAGGCTCTCATAATGTCCTCCTTGGTAACAAAGTCTTTCATACACATTATTATATGGCGTGGAGGCTTGTCTAGGGGAGATTTGGGGCGCAGTGCTCTGTGCATGCGATCACAGGCAAAAGCAGAAACGGGCTTATCCGGGACAAGATTGTGGAACAATTTAAAGATAGCCTGGGGAAGATCTGACAGATTCAGGAACGCTGCGTACTCTTATATTGTTGCGCCTGTTCCTGTTGTCCAAATCTTCTAAATGCGCCTGCATGAAGGAGAAGCTATCTGCCAGCATTTCATAGTCCTTTCTGAGGTCATTGTGTGAGATGGCTAGTTCATCATGTTTAGCCTCTAAAATGGCAGCTTGTCTCTCTTCCTGCATGCAGTGACATTAGTGGACAGTTTCAGGCACTTAATAGCTCTGGCAAAAATTACGATTTGCTGCCTGTGAAACTGTTTCACAGGCAGAGTAGGTTACACACTTTCTTGGATGCAGCATTTCGGGGCAGATCTCTGGAGACAGCATGGGGTGATTAGGGTGTGCCCAGGCACATGCGGCACACCCCGTGAGCATGCCTATGCCAATAAGAGAGTGAGAGCGAACGCTCATATGTGCCAGCAAGTATAACCAGACCAAAACAGGAGATCAGAGGGAGTCCAAATCACTTTGATGTCAATCAGATGGCTAAGCTTGGCCCCAATGCTGGCTATCTCCTGAGTCAAGGCATTAGTAGATTTGTGTAACTCAAGTTTTAATTTGCTCACCAGCTTATCATATATAGCTGTTAAACTAGTATCCAGATCTGCCTTAGTGAGGTGGGGAGAATACTCATTGTTGCTGGCATGCAGAGCCTGTGACGGAGTGGGGGAGCTGGAGGCCGCGTGTGAACTGGAGCCGGCACCATTTTGGGTAGTCATCTTTCCAGCTAATGAGGTCCAGGAGGTATTTTGTGAAAGAAGAGCGCTGCGAGCAGCGATTGCGCCCTTTTTTAGCAGAGGACATGCACCAAAATGTCGCACGGGGGTGCAGGAGGAGATTGGGTGGATCAGATAGAGGAGTTAGCCCCGAGGATCGTGTCGGCAATCCTGGTCAGACAGAGCTCAGCTCAAGCACGTCTATACCGCATCGCGCCGCGCATGCGCACCCTTCACTATTACTATTTCATACTGGGTCTATTGCTATTGTTTATTTGGTATACCCAATTTTCCCACAGCTGTTTCACTGTTGTAAAGAATTAAACATTTTTAGGCAGGTAGCATATTGTTCTCTGTATGAATATGTCTGGGGGGTTACAATGTTTTTTTTTGTTTTTTTCTTCTTTCAGCAGCTGTTTTACTGTTTCAAAAAATGTAATGTTTTTGCCCATGTAACAACCTGTGTACTGCACAAACATTTCTATAGGATTACAGTGTTTTTGCACCACCAACACCCCAAACCTAATTTTGAAGCAGCTGTTTTACAGATGCACATAATATAATGTTCTTGGCAGATACCATCCTGTGCTCTGCAGGAATATTTATATTTGTTTATGGTGTGCTGGCACCAATAGTGCTTAAAATCAAATTTGTTGGCAGCCCCTTTTTTCTTCAGATAAACATTTAACATATTTTTGGCTGGCTAGGTACTACTTTGGTACTAGTTTGTATTTTATTACGATGCATCGTCATTAAAAATGGGCAACACATTTTGGAAAACTTGTTGGCTTTCATGCAGGCTCTTTGATCCTTTTACCCTACTTGCACTGGCATGATCTAAAAATATTTTCAATCAAAATGTTTTATTTTTATCATAAATAAATATTCATTACAGAAAATTAGGGATGAGCCGAACACCCCCGTGTTAGGTTCGCACCAGAACCTTCGAACGTTCGAATTTAAAAGTGCTCATTTTAAAGCCCAATATTCAAGTTATTGTTGGAAAACATCTTTGAGAACCCGGGTCTTGCCCCAGGGAACATGTATCAATGGGAAAAAAGTTTTAAAAACTGTATTTTTTTCTGGAGCAGCGATTTTAATGATGCTTAAAGTGAGAAATAAAATGCAAAATTCCTTTAACCACTTAAGCCCCGGAAAATTTATTACCAAATACTTACCGTAATTTTCCTTTCCTGATGGACATGGAGTCCATCAGGAAAGGAAAATTACGGTAAGTATTTGGTAATAAATTTTCCTTTTTCCTGACAGACTTCATGGCAGTCTACGTGTGGGAAACGTGTGGGCAGACGGAGTACCCACCCTGTAAGCATGGAGTCGGCTAGTTACGGAACACCAGTACTGAAGGTGAGCAAAGCTTTATGGGTATGGGGTCCTATAGCATTGGAGAGGAGGCGGGATTAACCCACACGTAGACTGCCATGGAGTCCATCAGGAAAGGAAAATTACGGTTAGTATTTGGTAATAAATTTTCCTTTTTTTTAACTGTGGTGGTGAAATCACCTCCTTGGAGTCGCGGCTTTATATATATCGTGGGAGCAAACGCTGTTGCCGTCACGCTAAATAAGTCCGCGCTGCAACTGAATGGCGTACCTGCTAAGCAAATGATAGTTAACATTAAAACAAAGTAACATTACAGTATAACAGTAAGATCATACCATACCTGCAAAGCAAATACCAATAAAAAAACATAGTAAAAACGAAAACATTTTTAAAGCAACCTGTGCCTAAAATATATATATATGCCGAAGCATGGGGGCATCCTCCCGCAAAAAAGTTATGCCGCGTACACACGGCCGGACTTTTCTATGCCGTGTACACATGGTCAGACTTTTCCACGAGAAAGCCTCCGTAGGAATGTCAACTGTATGTACGCGGCACTAGGAGCAAAATCGCTCCTCCGCGATTATATATCGTGGGAGCAAACGCTGTTGCTGTCAAGATAAATAAGTCCGCGCAACAGCTGAATGCCGTACCTGAAAACAGTAAAGAAAATTACATATCTAAAAAGCAAGCATGAAAAAACATAACAACAATAAAACTTTGCAGAATAAAATAGAGTAAAAAAGAGCAGAACAATAGAGAGAGAATAGAGAGGGAGAGAACAATAAATTGACAACTATTTTTGTTTTTTTTATTTTATATTTTTTTGTGTGATTTTTATTTTTAACTTTTTTTTAACACTTTCTTTTGTAACTGCTACTATTCAACTTTTCGGTTCCAGGTTTGGGTCTCTCAAAATGCGATGGCATCTTGGGAGACCCTGTGTACGTGTGCCTAGCCTGTGAAATGTTTTACCCTACGCTGATACTTCACTCGTGTGTGGAAGCGTTCAAAACATTCACCAATACAAAGACCAGGATCGGCAGGACATTCGGGACAACAATAACGGGTGTCACGCCTAAATCTGCACTTGCTACAGACACGACATCTTCTTTGGGGTTTTTTTGGGTAGGGGTACTCTCGAGGGCATTTTGGGGGGGTTTTGTGCTATTTTGGCATTTTATGGCCTTCGAAACTGTGATAGGTAGTGAGGAGTGAAATCAAAAATTTGCGCCCTTAGAAATGCTGATGGCGGTGATTGGTTTTTGGGGGGGCCCGTACGCGGCTAGGCTCCCAAAAAGTCTCACACATGTGGTATCCCCATACTCAGAAGAAGCAGCAGAATGTATTTTGGGGTGTAATTCCACATATGGATTGATCGGTGGGTATGCCCACCATTAGAATACCTCCCTTCATCCACCCACTTCTAATGATGGGCATACATGCATCATTTATATATGCCGAAGCATGAGGGCATCCTCCCGCAAAAAAGTAATGCCGCGTACACACGGTCGGACTTTTCTATGCCGCGTACACACGGTCGGACTTTTCTATGCCGTGTACACATGGTCAGACTTTTCCACGGGAAAGCCTCCGTAGGAATGTCAACCGTATGTACGCGGCATTAGGAGCAAAATCGCTCCTCCGCCCCTAATGCCCCCATGCGTCGGCATATATGCTCTTTTTTTAACTGTGGTAGTGAAATCACCTCCTACAGCGCTGAAGTCGCGGCTTTATATATGTCGTGGGAGCAAACGCTGTTGCCGTCACGCTAAATAAGTCTGCGCTGCAACTGAATGGCGTACCTGCTAAGCAAATGATGGTTAACATTAAAACAAAGTAACATTACAGTATAACAGTAAGATCATACCATACCTGCAAAGCAAATACCAATAGAAAAAACATAGTAAAAAATAAAACATTTTTAACGCAACCTGTGCCTAAAATATATATATATGCCGAAGCATGGGGGCATCCTCCCGCAAAAAAGTTATGCCGCGTACACACGATCGGACTTTTCTATGCCATGTACACATGGTCAGACTTTTCCACGAGAAAGCCTCCGTAGGAATGTCAACTGTATGTACGCGGCATTAGGAGCAAAATCGCTCCTCCGCCCCTAATGCCCCCATGCTTCGGCATATATGCTCTTTTTTTAACTGTGGTGGTGAAATCACCTCCTACAGCACTGGAGTCACGACTTTATATATCGTGGGAGCAAACGCTGTTGCTGTCAAGATAAATAAGTCCACGCAACAGCTGAATGCAGTACCTGAAAACAGTAAAGTAAATTACATACCTAAAAAGCAAGCGAGGAAAGAAATTTGGTCTGTTAAGCGCTCTCTAGCTGTCAGTCAGTGAGGCTTCGGATTAGCAGCAGGAGCTCCACACAGCGCACGTCTCCCAGGAGTGGGAACGTGTGTGCTATAGCTCCAGGCAGGTGTAGGAGGTAGACAGGCAGGCTAGGTCTCTCCCAGCCTCCCCCTGCTAGCTTCAGCCCCAGCCCCAGCACTGCTCGTCCCCAACCTGGCCTTTCTCCTCCATCACTCCATCACAGAACCACAGCGGATCAGCCCCCTGGCCCTCTGGCCCCAGGTAAGAAATTGCTGTCGGCCGTCCTTGTCAGGACAGCCGTGGCAAACATCTCATGCCCCCTTGGCTTTCCTTGGCCTTTATCCTCCTTCCCCTGGGCCCCCATACCAGCATCGCCAATCGCTAAATTTTTAGCACACCCGCGCCAGCCTGCATTGAATCGCGGGGCCGCGATCTAGGCAAGACCGCGGCTTCACCCGCGGCCTACCGCTGCGGCGCTCCCCACACCTTCACTCCTATCCTTCACCCCCTATGCCCCCATACCGCCAGCCGAGACACCCTCCGACTACCCTCCAGCCACAATTCCGTCTTCCTAGGGCATTCTTTTTTGACACCCGCGCCGGCCTGCACTGATTCGCGGGGCCGCGATCTAGGAAAGACCGCGGCTTCACCCGGGGCCTACCGGCGCGGCGCTCCCCACTCCCTGTAATCCCCCCAAATCTTCTAGGAATTCCCCCCTTCTATTAGGACAGCCACTCTTTCCCTGGCTTACCTTTTGTGCCCCCAGTACCTCCATCCATTCGTGCAGTCAGCTCCAGGCTGCATCCTGCTGCCTGATCAGGCAGCTCTCCTGCTATACTAGCAATAAGCATATCCCTCACCCCCAGCCACTGCTCCTATCAACACAACAGAAGCTTGATCCAGGGCTCATCCGATCGCCTTTTCACAGGGGTCAGGAAGGAATTTTTTTACCCCACCGGAGCACATTGGCCCAGCACCGCTAGGGTTTTTTTTGCCTTCCTCTGGACCAAGCCAGGAGAGAGGAATCAGCCAATTCCTCTCCCCATCGCCCCGGAAGCCCCCCCCCCGTTCCCCCCTCCCCGGTGCTTGGCGACCATGGCATATCAGCAATATTCTGCAGAAACCATTTGGTTTCACCATCACCAAAAAAGCCCTAAAAATTGAGCGAATATAGAGAGTCGATCAACGATCGACAGTCAGGTATTTCAGCCATTCACCCCAACCTAAGCACATATCTTGTGCTTTGATCAATACAAGATCGGCAGTAAAACACCGACTGGAAATCTGTGACCTCATTCTACAATGCGATTTAGATTGCCTCTTTATTACAGAGAGCTGGCTTACAGCCGACTGTAACACCATTCTAGGAGAACTGGTGCCAGAAAACTACCATATCATAACGGAAAACAGAATAGGGCAAAGAGGGGGAGGACTGGCGGTGATCCACAAGACGCACCTTGCGGTCACTAAACCGGCCCTTCAAAACCCTCTTCCATTCATGGAAACCCTTACTCTGCAATTGCAAACATATTCCAAGGAGACCGTCCTCTTCAAAGCCACGTTAGGGGATAAAATAAACACAATTCAGCCGCACCTAACAGCGGAAGAAACATTAGAGGCCATAAACACAGCACTATTGCAGTCAGCTGACTTGATAGCGCCGAAACGAAAGACCCAGATCAGGAAAAATAACTCCAGCTGGTTCAACAACCAGCTGGCGTCACTGAAGCAAGAGCGCAGAAGGGCAGAAGCAGCCTGGAAAAGAAATTCTTCAGATGAGAACCTCTCGATCTACAAGGCAATAACCAGAAAATATCACAAGCAAATCTTCGAAGCCAAGAAAAACTATTTTTCTGAGGCTATCAACGGTGCCCTAAATCGCCCCCGCGAACTCTTCAAGATGGTCACCCAGACCATGAATCCAGGATGTCTTGAAGCCCCTAACTTGGACACACAAGAATTTTGCGATGAGTTATCGGATTGCTTCATTAACAAAATTGAGGCTATCCGGCAAAGCATTCAACAAAACAACTTCGCTCCTAGCCCCCCCCATAGTCAGTTACACAGCACCGGCAGCAATTCACCAAAGTTAGGTGAGTTCACGCTGGAACCCATCTCCATTCAGACAACAAAAAATATCATCGGCACTCTGCGCAACAGCACTGCGCCAAATGATATTATCCCCACCAAACTGCTGAAGGAATGCGCCGACATCCTGGCACCTCCTGTCACGCAGCTTATCAACCAATCCTTCAGGGAGGGCATAATGCCCTCCCAGCTGAAGGAGGGCTTTATTCAACCCATTTTGAAGAAAGCCACCCTGGATCCGAAGGATCCACTCAATTGGCGCCCCATAACAGGCCTAAATGTTCTCTCCAAGGTAATGGAGAAAGCAGTGGTACAGCAGCTGCAACAGCATCTAGATACCCACAACTTACTCGACCCATTTTAATCAGGATTCCGTCCCGGACACGGGACGAAAACAGCATTGCTTAAGATATGGGACGACGTTCTCGAGGCCGCAGACGAAGGAGAATCTTCTCTTCTGGTTCTGTTGGACCTAAGCGCAGCCTTTGATACAGTAGACCACAAGCTATTATTGACTCGGCTGGCTAAAATAGCCAAAGTCGCAGAAAGCGATCTATCCTGGTTCTCCTCTTTTTTGGATAACCGATCGCAAATAGTAAAGCTAGGACCCTTCACTTCTGAACAACGCACATTATCGTGCGGGGTCCCTCAAGGATCTCCCCTGTCGCCGATGTTATTCAACATCTATATGCGTCCCCTTTTCGAAAACATTAGCAGCCAAAAACTGCTATATCACTCATATGCAGACGACACGCAACTGTACTTCCGCATTTGCAATAAAAAGGATCACCACCTCAATCTAGAGACGTGCCTCTCTTTGATAGAGGACTGGATGACAAAGAGTTATCTCAAACTCAACGGAGTGAAAACAGAACTTCTTCTGTTTCACGCCAAGCGCAGGAATCAATCAGCAACAACCTGGTTCCCCCCGCCCATTCTGGGCAAAATCATCTCCCCTAGCGCCAAAGTCAAAAGTCTTGGGGTCATTTTTGACTCCGACATGACAATGAACGCACAAATAGGGACAGTAGTCAGCGGATCTCACCATCTGCTGCGCCTACTATGCAGACTCATTCCTTTCATTCCCAAGAAAGACGTAGCGGTCGTGGTGGGAGCAATTGTAAACTCCAGATTGGACTATGCAAATGCCCTTTACCTCGGACTCCCCAAGTACCAAATCGCTCGTCTTCAAGTCGTTCAAAATACGGCCGCCAGACTTGTGACTGGGAAAAAACCCTGGGAATCCATCTCACCTTCACTGAGATCTCTTCACTGGCTACCAGTTAAAGACAGAATCACCTTTAAAGCTCTCTGTCTAACGCATAGATGTATCCATGGGAATGCTCCCCATTATCTATGCGAAAAATTAAAACTTCATAATCCCAATCGTATTCTACGATCCACCAATCAAAATCGGCTTCAGATACCGAAAGCCAGATACAAGTCCAAAGGGGACAGAAGATTCGCTGTCCAAGGTCCCAGACTATGGAACGCCTTACCAGCCAGTATATCTCTTTTGATCTCAAAGGAGACAGGAACAACGAGCGCCCAGAGGCGATTTACTTCGCATGTGCTGCGCTATATAAGTTTTCATTCATTCATTCATTCATTCATTCATTCAAGCATGAAAAAACATAACAACAATAAAACTTTGCAGAATAAAAAAAAGTAAAAAAGAGCAGAACAATAGAGAGAGAATAGAGAGGGAGAGAACAATAAAACGACAATTTTTTTTTATTTTTAACTTTTTTTTAACACTTTTTTTTGTAACTGCAACTACTCAACTTTTCGGTTCCAGGTTTGGGTCTCTCAAAATGCGATGGCATCTTAGGAGACCCTGTGTACGTGTGCCTAGCCTGTGAAATGTTTTACCCTACGCTGATACTTCACTCGTGTGTGGAAGCGTTCAAAACATTCACCAATACAAAGACCAGGATCGGCAGGACATTGGGGACAACAATAACGGGTGTCACGCCTAAATCTGCGCTTGCTACAGACACGACATCTTCTTTGGGTTTTTTTTTGGGTAGGGGTACTCTCGAGGGCATACAAAAAATGCCTCTAATGCAGTCGGCTTACTGCATTTGGTAGGGAATGGTGAGGTGCAGAACTGCCTGGATACAGGAGTTCTGTGACAATCTCTTCCTGGAATTGAAGGAACGTTCCATTCTGTCCTGAAGTTTTGTACAAAAGCATGCAGTAGAGTCAATTGAAATAAATATAGAGACACTTTTTTGTACCAGCGTCTCCCCTTACGGGCAATATGATACGGCGCCATCAACTGGTCGTTGAGGTCCACCCCTCCCATATTTTGGTTATATTCGTGGACACAGAGGGGTTTCTTCACAACACCAGTCGCTGTACGAATTTGTACTGTTGTGTCTGCGTGAAGGGTGGTAAGAATGAAAACATTCTTATTGTCCCGCCACTTCACAGCGAGCAAATTATTACATCTGCAGCAGGCTCTTTCCCCCAGCCTAATACGGGCATCTACAAGCCGCTGGGGAAAGCCCCGGTGATTACGTCGCACGGTGCCACATGCTCCAATCTGATGATCAAACAAGTGACTAAAAAGTGACACGCTGGTGTAATATTTTCCACGTAAGTGGTACCCCTTTCCGAATAGGGTGACACCAAGTCCCAAACAATCTTGCCAGCGCTCCCTATGTAATCTGGGCATCCTTCCGGCTCTACGTGACTATCTTTGCCCTCACAAACCCTAAAGCTCCATGTGTAGCCTGTTGTCCTTTTTACAAAGCGTATAGAGCTTGACCCCGTATCTGGCACGCTTGCTGGTAAGGAATTGCTTGAAAGACAAGCGGACAGAAAATTTAATCAGGGACTCATCAACGCAGACAACTTGCTGGGGATTAAACAAGGCTGCAAAACGTTAGTTGAAATTGTTTATGAGGGGCCGAATTTTGTAGAGCCGGTCAAATTCAGGGTCCCCAAGTGGACGACAAAGTGCATTGTCGCTGAAATGCAGGAACCGCAGGATCGCCTCGTATCGATTCCTGGTCATGTGAGCAGAGAATATGGGCATATTGTAAATGGGATGTATGGACCAATACATCCGCAAATTCGGAAATTTGTGTGTGCCCATGTTGAGGGTAAGGCCCAGAAAGGTCTTAAATTCGGAAACCGTAAGTGGTTTCCATTCTTTGGCAAGGAAGGACTGGGGATTAGCGGCGATGTAGGTACCAGCATATAAATTAGTCTGGTCCACAATAGATCTATAGAGATCTTCCGTGAAATACAGCGAATAAAAATCAAGTGGCATAAAATTTGCTGTATCCACCTGAATACCGGGTTGGCCAGTGAATGGGGGAAGTACGGGTGCTGCAGAAGTGGTGGGGACCCAATCAGGATAGGTGAATTCTGCAGGAAGGGCACTATGGGCACGACGGGCCTGTCTTTGTCTTTTTCTTGTTGGCAGCGGGACACTACTTGTGCTTGCCACCTCGCCAGCTTGAACTGCACTTATGGGACTCGCCACGTCACCACGTGATACTGCAGTGCTGGATGAACGACCAGGGTGTACTAGGCCGCTGGTGCTTGCCAATCCACCAGAATAGCGGCGCTAGTACTGGCTCTCTGCTCCATACAAGGGTCCTGCGGTTCTTGCTGATCAACAACATCAGAATGGGATCGGGTACGCCTGGCCTTAGCAGGGACCACAACTCCATCGTCAGAGCTATCTGACATGGAGCCACTGTCGTAAATAGGATCGTATTCTGAGCCCGAATCTGACAGATGCGTGACCTCCTCTTCACTATCTGACATGCTCAGGATCCTAAAAGCCTCTTCACCAGTGTACGTTCGCTTTGCCATTTTGGGCTCTAAATTTAGTTGTAGACTGGTGACACTTATACGGTGATCACTGGTGAAAGGGTTAACTAGGGGGCAATCAGGGGGTTAAAACCTTTATTAGGTAATATATGGGGGTACCTAACGCTTTCTAAAAACCTAAATAACTAACTGGCTAACCTGTGTCATCAGTGACACTTATACGGTGATCACTGTTGAAAGGGTTAACTCTAGGGGCAATCAGGGGTTAAAACCTTTATTTATGGGGGTACCTAACGCTATAGAAACCTGGCGGCGAACCTCAAAAAACTAGCTACCTAGCGGCAAAAGTGACACGAAGGCCCCGTACACACTGCCGAGGTTCTCGCCAGAAACCAGCGAGAACCTCGCTGGGAGCTGCATTCCAGCGAGAACCTCGGCCGTGTGTACGCTCTCTGCTCGCCCAGCCCGTCGGGAAACCCGTCGAGCAAATAGAGAACAGGTTCTCTATTTGCTCGACGGCCCGTCGGGATGAATGGCTGGTTGCCATTCCCGACGGGCGGGTCGCAGATTCTGACGGCCGGCAGAGAACCTCGACGGGCGGAACGATGTGTTCCGCCCGTCGAGGTTCCCTGTCGTGTGTACAGGGCTTAATACAGCGATCAGAAAACCGATCGCTTAGTGACACTGGCAATAGGGGGTGAAAGGGTTAATTAGGGCGGTGATCAAGGGGTTAAACCTTTATTAGGGGGGGTAGGGGGCCTAAAGCTAATGTCCCTAACACTTTTTTCTGTCAAAAATTACACTAATTGCAGTAATCAGAAAATAAATGATCACTGCAATAGTGACACTGTGACAGTTGGCTGGGGGGGGGGGGGTGATAGGCGGTGACTGGGGGGGGGGTTTGTGTGCCTATGTGTAACGTGTCAGTTTACTGTTAGGTGCAACTCACGTTTACAGATGTCCTCTCTCCTCTGGGTTCAGACGAAAAGACCCCACGAGGAGAGATGACATCACTTCCCCCTTCCTGTGTTTACACTTAACACAGGGCTGACCAGGATGCCCATTGGCTGGGAGCGATCGCGAGGGGGTGGCTGGAAACGAATAGCCGTGCCCTCATCCTGGATCGCTCCCGACCACTTACCGACCACCGCACGGTGCGGGGGGGTCCCAATCGGACCCCCGACCCGCGGAGAGGCAGGGACGTATATATACGTATATATACGTCCATCTGCCTGTACGTGCCCTTTTGTGGACGTAAATAGTCGTGCAGTGGACGTTAAGTGGTTAAATATCATACCTGCTGGGTGTCTATAGTAGTGGCACATGTTTAGAACTGTCCTTGCACAAAATGAGATTACTATAAGAAAAAAGTAATTTAAGACTGCTTGCGGCTTTAATGTAATGTTTGGTCCCTGCAATATGGATAAAAATCACTGAAAAAAATAGCATGGGTTTCCCCGCCACCACTTCCCCCAGGTCATTACAAGACACTTTGGCCCTATATAGTTTGAAGTATACAGCAGTATACAGGCGGTGCAAACAAGACAAGGGCTGTAGGTTTGTTAAGTAGAATCTGAACCATGTCATACTTTGCTGCTGCATATTGCACAATTTCCTAAAGAGACCCTCAACAAACTACATGACACTTGTGCCTGATGAGGCCATTGATGTTCCAGTGGCGGCCCGTGAGCCTGGCCATACAGGCTTGGCCCCCCAAAGCGCACATGCTGTATGGCAACAATATGTTGATTATTTTAGGGTTGGGGGAGCCATTCCAATGGCAGATCTTGGCTGAATAATTTATTTTTTTGGGAAAGAAAAATTCTAGAAACAAGGGGGGTTGCCATCCGGGGCCCCCTTTGAACAAATTCTGTGAAGAAATCCTGTTCACTGAAGGCCTCCATTATTTCTGCAAGTCAAAATTAAATTAAATTTGTTTTTGATGTCACAATGTAGAGTAAAATATTTTCTATCATCTGTGCCCAGTCTTGCCACACAGAGTTAATCCAGCTCTGATCAATCCTCTTTTATTGTTCAGTGAAAATAAACAGAATTCCAGATAAAAAAAATCTAAATAAAAAGTATGTTTCTCTCTTCTTGCTTTAAATGACAGGTTATTTATATATATAGCTTTGACATGATTATCATATGTTATGTTATGTTTATCATAACATGAGGTGATTCACAGTATAAAAAGTGAGAAATCCACCCCTCCCCCACATAACACATCCTGGTAATATACAATGAACTTTGGATCACCTCATATTATGATCTAAAAAATCATTAAAAAAAATCATTAATGATTAATAAAAATAACAACAAAAATTATAAAAAATAAAATAATAATTTATGTTGACAAATATTTCTAGCCAAAAATATATTTCTTGATAATAAAACCAAAAAACAAAAAAATAAAGAATTTCTATTAATTTTTTTTTTTTCTTAATTCCACATCAGGCTTAACCCAGGGTTTTGAGGTGTTGGAGGGGTTCATCTTTATTCCGCCCTTCATATTTCCACCTCGGATTTGCATCATCTGTGGATAAATCGATATTATTTTTTTTTTAAATTGTTTTATCTCGTTTTTTATTTTTTATTTTTTATTTTTATTTATTTTTTATTTATTTTTTTCCTCTTAATTTTTTTCCTTTTCCCTTTATCCTTCTCTTTTTTTTCCCTTTCTTTTTTTCCCCCAATATATCATACATTATAAAAACAAAGGTATAGTTACAGATGACTACGCATATTCTTAATAATTGACTCACCCATTTCTCCCCTCAGTACCCACCTCCCTAGATCTCATTATATTTATTTTTATTTATTTATTTATTTCCCCCCCACTTTTTTTTCCCCTCCCCCCTTTTCCTCTAGCCTCCCCCCCCCCCCGCTTCTTCCCTCATTTCCCTATTGGGTCGGGTCAAAACATTTACTGATTTATTTCAAGTAGTACTGAAGTGACTTTTTCCGATGTTTTATAGGTTCTCCACTGGTCCCAGATCTTTCCTCCTCTTCCTCCCTCCTCCTCTCCCAGGTCAACCCTTCTTAAATACTCCATCTCAGCAATATGATCGACCCTGTGTATGAATTCTTTTAGGGGTGGTTTATGTGGGTGGAGCCAGAATTTCGGGATCAATCCCTTTGCTGCGTTTAACAGCACTGGGACCAATGTTGAGGCATATTTTTTTTCCCTTTTACTAGGCCTTGTCTATGAAATAGACAGGTCAAGAAATCTAATGGGATCTTTTCTCCGGATATTTCCTCAATCATTTTGAGGATCTCAATCCAGAATTCCCGGATTATCGGACAGTCCCACCATATGTGCAGAGCAGTCCCTACTTGGTTACATTTCCTCCAGCAGAGGGGGGAGTTGGCTGTAGATATTTTATTAAGTCTAACGGGTGTCAAGTGCCATCGCATCATGCATTTATAGTTAGCTTCTACTGTTGTTATGTCTTTTGCGTAGGTGAATGTCGCTCTGGTCATTTGCGCTTCTTCTATTCTTTCTCCGGTTTCTTTCTCCCAGGCCTCTATGCTTTGTAGTGTATCTTTTGTCCCTATTTCTGTGAGAATTTTGTAAATCGTCGCGATTCCATGTTGTATTGGTTCTCCCCTAGTGCAAAGTTTTTCTATTGGGTTTTGTGCTATATTATCTCTTATTGGTGCTGGAAGTGTGTTTACAAAGTGCTTTAGTTGTAAGTATTCCCAATCAGTTATCTGTTGTGTCCCTTCTACTACGTGAATCTCTTCTTTATTTTTTATTTTACCATGTGCTACTATATCCCCAAGTCTTTTACTACCTAATTTTTTTCCAAATTTGGTCCTATTACCCGGTGCAAATAAGTTTGTGTTTACTAATGGGATTAATGGGGAATTATATTCCCATTTTTCCCGCTTATGTGCCAAGTCCCATATCTTATAAACCTGTTTTGTAATACTGTGAGTATTTGGATTAATTTTTCTAAATTTGGGTGGAATCCATATGTTTGTGTTTAAGTGCTGTTTACTTATCTCTTTTTCCATGTGAGCCCATTTTTTTAGTGAATTCTTATTTGTCCATTCAACTAGTCTCGCTAGAATTACAGCTTGGTAGTATCTTTTAATGTCTGGGAGAGCCAATCCCCCTCTTTTTTTCCCCCGAGTTAGGGTTGCATAACTTATTTTAGGTTTTTTATCTTGCCATATAAATTTTGAAATTATATTTTTTATTACCTTAAAAAAACTTTGTGGGACGTTTATTGGGAGCATTTGAAATTTATAAATAATCTTTGGTAAGACTGTCATTTTGAATAAATTAATCCTCCCCATCCAGGAAATCTGTTTATGTGAAAAGTTTTTTACATCTCTTCTTATTTCGTTGAGTAGAGGGATGTAGTTTGCCTCGAAGAGGCCAGCCACTTTGGGGGTTATTTTTATTCCCAGGTAAGTAAGTGATTTTTGTTCCCACGTGAAGGGAAATGTTCTACGTAGGGCCTCCTCTTCCTTTTGTTTGATCCCTATATTCATAATTACAGTTTTTACTGGATTTATTTTAAAGTTGGAGAGTCTACCATATCTTCCTATTTCCTCTAATATGTTAGGGATTGATATTTTGGGCTTGGTCACATACAAGAGGACATCGTCGGCATATGCTGCCAGCTTCTGTTCCTCTTCTCCAACTCTCACCCCCCCTATCTCAGAGTTATTCCTGATCATGCTCAGCAGTGGTTCCAGAGCTATTACATATAGGAGGGGGGAGAGCGGACATCCCTGCCGTGTTCCATTCATCATGTCAATCACCAGAGATTCCCTCCCGTTCACCTTTACTTTTGCCCAATTCATAAATCTGGGGCCCAATCCTATATTTCTTAAAGTCTCCATCATGAACCCCCAGTCGACTCTGTCAAACGCTTTTTCAGCATCTAATGACATGAGTACGGCTGGAGGTCCATCCCTTTTATCATCTTGTAGTAATAAAAGCGTTCTTAAACTATTGTCCCTCCCTTCTCTGCCTCTTACAAATCCCGTCTGGTCTGGACTTATCAGATCCGGCATATACGGTTTTATCCTTGTTGCCAATATCTTTGCAAAGATTTTTATATCAGCATTTAGCAATGCAATTGGACGATAATTAGAGCAGAGAGTCTTATCTTTTCCTGGTTTGGCTATGATAGCGATATTAGCCAGAAGGGATTCTTTCCTTACTTCTTCTATACCCCCTAGTTTATTAAAGTAAGTACACAATTCTGGAATTAATGAATCTTTAAATTTTTTATAATATTTTATTAGCAGTCCATCTGGGCCTGGGCTTTTCCCCCCTGGAGTTCCTAGGATCGCTTGAGTGATTTCTGCTTGGGTAATTGGCTCTTCTAGGGTTTCTTCTATTTCCTGCGTTAGTTTTGATAAATTGGCTTCGCGTAGATAGTCTCGTATTTTTTCTTCTCTATTTGCCTTTTCCTCTTGCGTCTCGCCTTTCCTGATTGAGTATAATGAGGTGTAGAACGTCCGAAAAGCTTCCGCGATCTCGGACGTCCTAAACCGCATCTGTCCTGTCTGATCTTTTATTTTTTCTATATAGTCTAAGTTTCTTTTTTCTTTTGAGATCCTGGCCAGGTACTTCCCTGGTTTGTTCCCCCAGAGATACCTTTCTTTCATAACATTTTTAAATGTATTTCTAGTTTCAATCTCCATTTGGTCTCTTAATTGAATCCTCTTTTATAACAATTCCTGGTAAGCTTTTATGTTATTTTTTTGATTTTTATGTTTAGATTCTAGATCTTGTAGCTCCTTGATTGTCCTGTTTCTATTTAAATCTCTTTCCTTTTTTTTTGCTCCTAAGGAGATTAATTTACCTCGGATACTAGCCTTATGAGCTTCCCAGATAGTTGCTGTACTTACATCGGGGGTGTTATTAAGCTTAAAATATTCATCTATATCTATTCTTATTATATCGGAGACTTCTATATCTTCTAATAACTCCTCGTTTAATCTCCAGGTTCCCCTTCTCTCTTCAATTTCTGGGAAGTGTATGCTCACCGTAACCCGGGGCATGATCTGAAATTGTCGCGACCCCTATTGCGGCGTTGTCTACATACTCTAAGGTTTCATGATCGACCATTATATAATCTAGCCTCGAGTACATATTATGTACTGTAGAATAAAATGTGTAGTCCTTTTTAGTTGGGTTGAAAGCCCTCCAGGGATCTATTAACTGGCTCAAGAAAAGTTTTTTTTTCACTATTTGTTGTTGTTTAGTGTTCCCTATGTTTACTGTCGATATTCTATCAAGTAGTATGTCTAAGGTGAAATTAAAGTCCCCAGCTAGGACCACGTTTCCTTGTTTAAATTCCGTGAGTTTGTTCAGGATCGTTGTTAAGTACTTCTGAGGGAGTTTATTTGGACAGTAAACATTGGCCAACATGTATCGTTTACCTTGTAAGAAACCTCTTAGAAACATATATCGACCTTCAGGGTCCACGAGCCTGTCTTCTATTACAAAACTTAGATTTTTCCCTATCCCTATGGCGACTCCTCTAGATCCCCTCTGCGGGGAGTCTCCATAGTACCATGATGGGACTGCCCGAGAGTTGAGCCTCACCCTTGAATCAAGAGTTATGTGTGTCTCCTGGAGGAAAACTACATCAGCGGAGTATCTCTCGATCTCTTTTAGGATCATGTGTCTTTTACGCGGAGAGCTAAGGCCCCTTACGTTATAGGTAATTAAGTTAACCTTAGACATGTGTGTATTTCTGATCTCTTATATTCGTTCCCTTACTATTTAGTCTTCTTGTTGTGTTCTGGTGATTGCCCGATCCAATTTTCTTTTTTCTCATTTCCCTCCCCCTCCATTCTCCCCTCCCCTGAACCCCATCTCCCTAAGCCCCACTCACCCCCTCATCCTCCCCTGGACCCTCCCTCTCCTCCCCCCAACCCTTCTACCCATCCCCACACCCAATCCCCCCCCCCTTTCCCATGGTGGTGGTATCTTGACCCTAAGAATTTCTATTAAGATATTTTTGGAAAAAATGAAAATGACACATTTTAAATGTGAAACAATAAATATTTTTGGATAATGAACAATGTGTGGCTTAATATTATTTCAATGCTGCCTAAAAGAACAAATCGAGATTTGTGGTGTTTACATTGACAATGATGAGTATTTAGTACAGGAAAATAAACATGACACTATGATAACCTAGGAGAAAGCTACAATAAACTCAAATTAGAAAAAAATCAAACAAAGAAAAATACTAGAACAGGGGAATAAAAATTGGGCCTTAGGCACTGGTGGCTGTGCCACAACACTGCAACCCCTCACAGATACTCTAGTTGGAGTGCATTAATAAGCCCTGCTGCAAAGTATTGCATCAAAAATTGTTTTTATATGCCCCTGTTAAACAGGGGCAGAAAAAATTGGGCCTTAGACACTGGTAGCGGTGCCACAACACTGCAACCCTTCACAGATAATGTAGTTGGAGTGCAGCAAAGAGCCACATGCAAAGAATTGCATCAACATGTGAATAAAAGGGACAGTCTCACTGATGCATGCACTGTCACTGCTCACCATCCTTGTGGCCTCCTCAAATGATGACAGGACAGTGCATGCCTCCCTGATCAAGGCCCACTGACGTGGGGGAAAAACCAAGCTCCCCTGACCCAGTTCTGCTGCCATATTGGCACAGGTACTCATTGATGGCCCTCTGCTGTGTGTGCAGCCGCTGCAGCATGGCCAATGTAGAGTTCCATCTGGTGGGCAAGTCACAGATTAGGCGGTTCTTGGGCGGGTTGTATTCCCTTTGGAGGTCTGTCAGCCAAGCAGTGGCATTATATGACCTTCGGAAATGCACACAGACCCGGGTACCTGCCCAAAAACCGCTGCACCACCAAATTCAGAACATGAGCAAAACAGGGCACATGGGTCAGTTGTCCCTGTCGCAGGGCAAAGAGGAGGTTGGTGCCATTGTCGCTAACCACCATTCCTGGCTTAAGCTGGCGTGGCGTCAACTAGACATGTGCACACTGAAAAATTTTGTGCACACTGCAATTTAAATGCATTTTTTGACAATTGTCCCAAAAATGTGTCAAAATTGTCCGAAGTGTCCGCCATAATGTCGCAGTCATGAAAAAAATCGCTGATCGCCGCTATTAGTAGTAAAAAAATAAAAATTAACAAAAATGCAATAAAACTATCCCTTATTTTGTAAACGCTATAAATTTTGCAAAAACCAACCGATAAATGCTTATTGCGATTTTTTTTACCAAAAATAGGTAGAAGAATACGTATCGGCCTAAACTGAGGAAAAAAAATAATTATATATATTTTGGGGGGATATTTATTATAGCAAAAAGTCAAAAATATTGCATTTTTTTCAAAATTGTCGCTCTATTTTTGTTTATAGCTCAAAAAATAAAAACCGCAGAGGTGATCAAATACCACCAAAAGAAAGCTCTATTTGTGGGGAAAAAAGGACGCCAAATTTTGTTTGGGAGCCACGTCGCACGACCGCGCAATTGTCAGTTAAAACAATGCAGTGCCGAATCGCAAAAAGGGGCAAGGTCTTTAAGGAGCATTTTGGTCCGGGTCTTAAGTGGTTAAGGTAGAATCTGTCATTGAAGTCTTATGGTGTCTGTCGAATGTTCTAAGAAAAAAAAAATTTGACAGAATCTTTAAAAAAAAAATGTGACTCTTCATGTCTCTCTATGTTGAATCTTCATGTCTCTCTATGTCGAATCTTCATGTCTTCCTATGTTGAATCTGTCATTAAAGGCTTATGATGTCTGCCAAATGTTCTAAGAAAATAGAAGAATATAGTAGAATAAAATAGTAGGATAATATTGGACTAATAAAGTTAAGGTTAGGCACATTCGACCACAACGAAAATTAAAATAAAGCATTTGTTTATGTCGGATCTTCCATTATTCGTTTTCTGTTCTTTCGTTATCGTTTGTTAAAACGATAATGAAAATACCTGAAATTCGGACGAAAATGCATTCGGACGAAAACAAATGCACATGTCTAGCGTCAACCACCTCTGAGCCTGCCCCTGCAGAGCTGACAGAACCTCTGCCCCAGTGTGGCTCCTGTCTCCCAAGCACACCAGCTTTAGCACCACGTGGCATCTCTTTGCCTGCATTCCTGCATAGCCCCTCGTAGGCCTACGGAGAAGACATCAGAACAGGAAGAGGCCACAGAGGAAGAAGAAGAGGAGGGGGTGGAGGAGAGAGGTGTGTCACAACCAGTAGTAGTGTTTTGGAGGCATGGTGGTGGAACAACCTCCAACACTACTATAGTAGGCCCACACGAAAGAACTTTTCCAGTAACGCTGAGACACAGCAGCGCCCTGCACAGGTGTAGCTCTGCGATGTAATGCAGTTGGTGTGCTGCCCTTAAGCTGTCCCCTGAAGGGCATCCTGCCTCTTTGGAGATGTACAGTACCTGTGCCTCCTCCTCCTCCTCTCTCCTATCAGGCACCCATGTACAGTCAGTGACCTCATCCAGAGGCAACTCTAGGGGGGGCCAGAGGGGGCCCTGACCCCCCCAACATTATGCTGTGCCCCACCATGTGTCCCCCCCAAAACAATTTTTAGTTTTTTTTGCTTTTTTTTTGTATTTTTCTCGGGCCGCCCCTGGAGTAACAGTCTCTCCTGAGAGGAAGAGCGTTCCCCAGTCAGCTCTGCGGGGCATTCCTCCCCCCTCCCTCTGCTCGCTGACAGTGCATAATGCAAGCGTTCACACAACCACAGCCGCCCGATCTGCTCCTTCCCCTGCATCCTCATTGGCACGGAGAAGAGTGAGTTGCAGAAAGGACTCCATGAGCACTGTGGGGGAGGGGGGGCCCAAGCCTTCATCTCAGTTACTGAAAAAACAGACTGATTTCTCCCGTCTTAGGACAGGAGAACCAGCCTGTACATTTGCGAGAGTGGTGACTGCAAGCTGAGCTGAGTGTCAATCATTGACATTCTTTTACAGCCCAGCGAGTCCAGCCACCTCCCCCCACTCTCCTCACATACAAGCAGGGAGGAATACAGCTCCTCCTCCTCCACCATTCAGTCCCGTCCACACTATCTTGGTGTGCTGTATCTGAAGAGAGGGGATGTGTGTTCAGGAAATATGAAAATCAGCAGCATGTGTGTGAATGATGCCTGAGATTCTAGCCTGGACCGTGGGTAAGTGTGTGCACTGCAGACTGCAGTACATTGTAATCACTGAACTGCATTATCTCCATCCCTTCTCTCCCCCATCTGTCTCCCTCCCCTCTCCTGTTCTTTCAAGACATTCACAATTTACTTTCTGTAACGGTCACCGCCGTTTACGATATTCCATTCCATCACCCCACGACAGCTTATCCAACAGTCCGACAGACATCAGACACGACCCATTTCATTTCCCAGAATAACCAAGACAACACAAGCTCTGGTACTGGTTCCAAAATGAATGAATGAATCCTTTAATGGTAACTTAGCTTTCTTATATACAGTACAAGCATGTTACAGTTAATCACAGGGACAAAGACACACTCCACTCACACATCACACAATGGGGGGCTTCATACACATTATTTTAGATAATGCCATTGCGATGAGTTAATTACTACTCATTACCCAGACGGTCTGGCTCCGCATTTAGAGGGGTTAAATACTACAGCTTGACAAGTCACATTCCACATCTTAACAGTGTCATTAGCATACACAATAAACAGGTCTTAGGAGCAGACCTAATTAGCACAATG
This sequence comes from Rana kukunoris, assembly GCA_029574335.1. NCBI lineage: Eukaryota > Metazoa > Chordata > Amphibia > Anura > Ranidae > Rana > Rana kukunoris. Next base: position 391,156,598 of record CM056049.1, read on the forward strand.
GACACAAAACAGTATTAGCATCACACAATGGAATGTCTAGGAGCAGACTCAATTAACACCTCAAAAGCATGTGTCCCCACATTGAATGAAAACACTCTATTGACCTGTCAGAGTCAGACTTTAACAACGTGTAATATTTAAAGATATCCTGCAAAACATGAATTATCAGTAATGTCCCATCCCATGTAATTTGTCATTATCATTTCTCAGTCACCCTATGCCCAAAAGGGGCACAGGATGACCCTAGACCCAAGAGTCATTAGTGATGCTGGCACTCGAGTACCCCCCATCCTTCAAAAGTCTCTGGGTGTCACGGCCATTCTGTTACACTTTCACTTTCAGTTAGGCATGTAATATACAGTGCAAATTTCTTTCCTACATCCACAGATTGCAGGAAAGAAACTTGCATTATTCCCCCATCAACACAGACAGTGCTGACGGGAATATCCCTCCTGCCCAGCAATTGTATTCTCCCGACAAACAGTGATTCTCACTAGTGGCTAAACAGCAACCACTAGTGATAATCATAAGAGAATCTGCTCATTAATGGTTCAAATCTCAGCCAGTTCCTGCTGAACTAGCTGAGATTTAAACTGTCTATGGCTGGTCTTAGCTCTTAGGCTAAGCTATTAGGTTGAATGAAAAAAAAAAAGAAATGATCCAATTCCCCCATCTACACATTATAGGTGGATGGGGGAATCGTCCCAGTGTGGACCAGTGCTGGAATAACCAGAGTTGCTGTCCTGTCCCGGCTATTCACAGCGCTGGTCTCTGTCTCCATGGCAGCGGCGGCAGCACATTGGAACCCAGTGCTGGTTACTTTATAGGGCTGATGTACAGGAGGGCCAGCACAATTTGTTGTTAGAGATGGGCTGGGCATGTTCAAAAATCCACATGCCAGAGCCTGCCAGGAAGCCCACACTGCACAGGGTGTGACGGTATGCGAGGTGAGATACTTGACCATAGGTATATTTCACTGCGCATACGTTCTATTTTGAGAAGCTGAACCGGAATCCGGGCCGGGTTTTACGGCCTCTGGTGTTCCGGTCCGGATATTTGGGTCCACTGGAGTTCAATGTCAGGTGGACCTTAAAAACAACCAGGAAGAGATCAGAAGGGAGCTCTCTGGTTTTGGGACACTGAGGAGTAAACCTGAGTGTGAGGAGCTCTCTAAAGACATTGCAAGAAAAAGGTTTGCGTTGTTGTTTATTTTATGGGTGGTGGGGACCAGCCCCACACTGTATAGATAGGAGACCCTGATGTTTAGTTAGCGCCGGACGGCAAGGATTTAAGTTTACTGTTTTGTTTGTTTTAACCTGCAAACCATTTGTGAAATAAACCTGGCAGCTGCCAGACTTAAAAAGAAAGTGCCTGTTTACAGACTGTGTTTCAGAAAAGTGATCCCCACGAGCTAATCTCCCACACGTGGTGGATTCAGCGGGCAACTTTTCTGAAGATGGAGGAAATGTTAAAAGCCCTGCTACAGGCCAATGCAGCCCAGCGGGAAACCAACCGCCAAGTCGCAGAAGCTGCTGCAGCGCAACAGGCTGCCCTGCTACAGGCCAATGCAGTCCAGCAGGAAACCAACCGCCAAATCGCAGAGGCCGCTGCAGCACAACAGGAGATACACCGCCAAGTCGCAGAGGCCGCTGCAGCACAGCAGGCTGCGCAACAGGAGATGAACCGACAGTTTGCCGAAGCTCTGGTGGAACTGAAAAAGGGGTCTGCACCTCCTGTGGCAGCAGAACCAAAGATACTACGGGCCTCCTACCACCTGCAAAAGATGACACCAGCGGATGATGTTGAGGCATACATGGCGACTTTCGAGAGAGTCGCTATCCGCGAAGGATGGCCAAAAGAGCAGTGGGCGGGACTATTGGCCCCATTCCTAACTGGAGAACCCCAAAAGGCCTATTTTGACCTAGAATCAGATAAGGCACAGGACTATGAGAATCTCAAATCAGAGATACTCGCACGCTTGGGTGTCACCATGGCAGTTCGGGGCCCAGCGCGTGCATCAGTGGTCCTACTCCAGCAACAAGCCACCCCGATCACAAATGTTTGATCTGGTCCACCTCACCAGGAAGTGGTTACAGCCAGAGACCCTGACCAGCCCGCAGATTGTGGAGCGTGTGGTAATGGACCGGTACCTACGTGCGCTTTCTGCTGCCCTGAGGAGGTGGGTCGGACAGGGAGACCCCAACACTGCAGCCCAAATGGTGGACCTAGTGGAGAAGTACAGTGCTACCGAGGACTTGGTAAACCCACCTACGCCCCACTTCGGTGTGTCTAGAGGTGCAAGATCTCCCAGCGGTTCGGGTAAGACTGTTCCGGGGTTCAAGAGCTTGGGGAGAGTGGATAAGACTGTTGTTACAGCAGATGAGACTGTGGGTCCTAGACCTGGAGACTGGCCACAGAAGCCAGGAAGGTCTTTGGGACCGTTAAGAGGACTGGGGGTGGGGCAAATACGGTGTTTTCGTTGCCATGCATTGGGCCATATTGCTGCAAACTGCCCTCTAAATGATGTGATTATGCTGATAGGAAAATACACATTTCTCTGTTTGCACAGGTCGCATGTGTTGCGCTAGATCAGAGTCACCTTGAAAAACAGATGTGCGTTATTTTAGTGGATGGCAAGCCTCTCACAGCACTACTAGACTCTGGTAGTGTGGTGACCCTAGTTAGGAGTGCTTGTGTAGACCCCAAAAAACTACACCCCAGTAGTATTGGGGTAATTTGCATCCATGGGGACACTCGGGACTACCAGACAGCAGTGGTTGAGGTTGATACCCAGGGCCGGACTTACCATTGGGCTTGACTGGGCTCAAGCCCAGGGGCCCGCCCAATAGGGGGCCCCTCTAAAAAAAAAAAAAAAAAAAAATTATTATTTTTTTTTTTTTTTTTTAGGGGTCCGGAGGTCCCAAGGGGCCCGGAGGCCCCCAGGGCCCTGGACAGCAACCCCTACTTTTTTATTTATTTTTTATAAAAAAATATGTTTTTTATATATTTATTTATATATTTTTTTTATAAATGTTTATTTTTTTTATTTTTGTTTTATATTTTTTTATTTTTTATTAAAAGGCCCAGAGGTCCCCAGGGCCCCCCGGATGGCAACCTCCCTTTTTTATGTATTTTTTTATAAATGTTTATTTATTTTTTATTTTTTTAGGGGTCTGGAGGTCCCCAGGGGCCCGGAGGCCCCCAGGGCCCTGGACAGCAACCCCTACTTTTTTATTTATTTTTTATAAAAAAAATATGTTTTTATATATTTATTTTATTCATATATTTTTTTTTTTTATAAATGTTTATTTTTTTTATTTTTGTTTTATATATTTTTTTTTAATTAAAAGGCCCAGAGGTCCCCAGGGCCCCCCGGATGGCAACCTCCCTTTTTTATGTATTTTTTTATAAATGTTTATTTTTTATTTATTTTTTATTTTTTTAGGGGTCTGGAGGTCCCCATGGGCCCGGAGGCCCCCAGGGCCCTGGACAGCAACCCCTACTTTTTTATTTATTTTTTATAAAAAAAAATATGTTTTTATATATTTATTTTATTCATATATTTTTTTTTATAAATGTTTATTTTTTTTATTTTTGTTTTATATATTTTTTTTTTATTAAAAGGCCCAGAGGTCCCCAGGGCCTCCCCGGATGGCAACCTCCCTTTTTTATGTATTTTTTTATAAATGTTTATTTTTTTTTTGTTTATTTTTTTTTTAGGGGTCTGGAGGTCCCCATGGGCCCGGAGGCCCCCAGGGCCCTGGACAGCAACCCCTACTTTTTTATTTATTTTTTATAAAAAAATAGTTTTTTTATATATTTATTTTATTTATATATATTTTTTTTATAAATGTTTATTTTTTTTTTTTTGTTTTATATTTTTTTATTTTTTATTTAAAGGCCCAGAGGTCCCCAGGGCCCCCCGGATGGCAACCTCCCTTTTTTATGTATTTTTTTATAAATGTCTATTTTATTTTTTTATTTTTTTAGGGGTCTGGAGGTCCCCAGGGGCCCGGAGGCCCCCAGGGCTCCGGACAGCAACCCCCACTTTTTTATATATATATATATATATATATATATATATATATATATATATATATATATATATATATATATATATATTATTAAAGGGCCCAGAGGTCTCCAGGGCCCCCGGATGGCAACCCCCCCTTTTTTTATAAAAAAATGTACATTTTCTTTATATTTTTTATTTTATTTTTTATTTTTTATTAAAGGGCCCAGAGGTTTATTTTTTCTTTATATTAAAGGCCCAGAGATCCCCAGGTCCCCTTTTTTTTATATATATTTTTCTTTTTTTCTTTATTTCTTCTTTTTTTTGTAAAGGCCCCCCCTGCTTCTCAATTTGTGGCAGCCCCCCTGCTTCTCAATTTCAGGTGGCAGCACCCCCCCCCCCCCGGTTCCTGATGGCGGCCTTGCGCATACCTCCCAACATGCACGGATTCTGCAGGACTTTCCGCTTCTTCCCGCAGTCCTGCGAAAGGGTTAATTTTCCCGCACTGCAATAGGAGGCAGCACGGAAGCACGAGGAACCGGAGCCGTGTGTGGAGGACTGTGGCTGCTGAAGGGAAGAAAGCCGACAGCCGGGCTAATGACAGGTGCGAGGCACTCCCCCCCTTCCGCTCAACAACTGCAAAAACTCCCCCAGGAGGAACCGAAGCGGTGTGGGGATGTCTGCTGAAGGGAAGAGAGCCGACACATTCCATGCACAGGTGAGAGTCACCCCCTGCTCAAGAACTTTAATGCGCACCCCCTGCTCAACAACTTTAATGCTCACCCCCCAGCTCAACAACTTTAATGCCCCCCGGTCAAAAACTTCAATTCGCCCCCCCCGCTCAACAACTTTAATGCCCCCCCGCTCAAAAACTTAAATGCCCCTCTGATCAACAACTTCAATTTGCCACCCCCACCGCTCAACAACTTTAATGCGCACCCCCCCGCTCAACAACGCTAATGCCCCCCCCACTCAACAACTTCAATTCGCCCCCCCCCCGCTCAACAACTTTAATGCGCACCCCCCGCTCGACAACTATGATCCCCCCCGCTCCAGTGGGGCCCCTTCAACACTCAAGCCCAGGGGCCCCCACCACCCTAAGTCCTGCCCTGTTGATACCCCCTGGGGCAGGGTAACACATTCAGTGGGGGTGGTACCCTCACTGCTCCATGAAGCTTTAGTAGGGAGAGACTTTCCCCATTTTTGGAAGTTATGGGAGAATAAAGGGAGGCTCGTAGATAGAGTTCCCCCTGCTGGGGAAACACGGGAACTCTCACCAGACCCGTTTTTCAAAAGGGAAAGGCAGGCTATTGGTGGGATCGAGGAAGCCGGAGATCCTCTTCCTTTCCCTGCCATGGTTGGGGAACCGGAAGACTTGGAAGCTAGCACCCAGCCTGAGGGTAACGAACAGGAAATCCCGTCTGACCCTGACATCGAGAGTAGCCAAAATGTGGTACCCGACTTGGAGGTCAGGAGGGAGGATTTCTGTACCGAGCAGCTGCGAGAGCCCACCCTCATGAGTGCCAGGGAAAATGTTAAGGTGTTGGATGGGGAACCGGTGGATCCTAATTGGGTAGTGTCCTTCCCCTACATGGCGATAAAAAACAATTTATTATATCGAGTGATAAAACACGGAGAGGAAGAGGTAGAACAGCTGCTGGTTCCCAAACCCTTTCGCAGGGTGGTTCTAGACCTGGCTCATGGCCATGTAATGGGGGGACATCTCGGGGTCGAAAAAACCAAGGAGAGAATCACCCAAAGATGTTGTGTAGATTGTACAAAATCTCCCATCTCCGTACTTCTGTCTACCACCCCCAGACAGATGGTCTGGTCGAAAGGTTTAATAAAACATTGAAGAGTATGTTGAAAAAGGTGGTCGACAAGGATGGGAGAAACTGGGATTATTTGCTACCATATCTCATGTTTGCCATACGAGAGGTTCCACAGGCCTCCACAGGCTATTCCCCCTTTGAGCTCTTGTATGGTAGGCATCCCAGGGGCCTGCTAGATATTGCTAAAGAAACATGGGAAGGAGAGGTCAGCCCATATAGGAGCATCATAGAACATGTCTCCTTGATGCAGGACTGAATCGCAGCCGTCCTGCCCCTAGTACGGGAACATATGTAGCGAGCCCAGGAGGCCCAAAGGAGGGTCTATAACCGGGGTGCCAAGGTCCGTACTTTCAGCCCGGGGGACAGAGTGCTGGTACTGCTTCCCACAGTAGAAAGTACGTTTTTAGCTAAGTGGCAGGGTCCCTTTGAGGTTGTCGAAAGGGTGGGGGAGGTAAACTACAAAGTCTACCAGCCAGGCAAAAGGAAACCCCACCAAATTTACCATGTAAATCTCTTAAAGCCCTGGAAGGACCGAGAGACTTTACTGGCCACGTCCTCACCTCCAACAGACCGGATACCCGTGATACCTGACGTTCCCATCACAGATTCCCTGTCCGTAGCACAACAAAATGACGTTAGGGCATTTGTGCAGAAAAATAGGGACTTTTTCTCCCCCTTACCCGGACTGACCAACACGATCCAACATGACATAGTGACGGAACCAGGGGTTCGGGTAAATGTAAAACCCTATAGAATTCCAGAGGCCCGGCGAGAGGCGGTTGCGGAGGAAATAAAACAAATGTTAGAGTTGGATGTGATCGAAGAGTCCCACAGTGAGTGGTCAGGTCCCATAGTGCTGGTCCCAAAACCTGATGGCAGTATCAGGTTTTGTAATGACTTTAGAAAACTTAACAGTGTGTCCAAGTTTGACGCCTACCCGATGCCCCGGGTCGACAAACTTGTGGACAGGTTGGGACAGGCTCGCTACATAACGACCCTGGATCTAACGAAAGGTTATTGGCAAATACCGCTTACTGAATCAGCCAAGGAGAAGACTGCCTTTTCCACTCCTGAGGGCTCGTTTCAGTATAAGCGGATGCCGTTTGGTCTGCATGGAGCCCCTGCATCATTCCAGCGAATGATGGGCAAAACTTTGAGACCACATCGCTCGTATGCAGCGGCGTACTTGGACGATGTGGTCATCCACAGCCCAGATTGGGAATCGCACCTACCCCGCGTACAAGCGGTGGTAGATTCCCTTAGGGAAGCACGTCTCACGGCCAATCCAAAAAAATGTGCCATAGGCCTGGAGGAGGCCAGATACCTTGGGTACATTATTGGCCGGAGTTTTACGGCCTCTGGTGTTCCGGTCCGGATATTTGGGTCCACTGGAGTTCAATGTCAGGTGGACCTTAAAAACAACCAGGAAGAGATCAGAAGGGAGCTCTCTGGTTTTGGGACACTGAGGAGGAAACCTGAGTGTGAGGAGCTCTCTAAAGACATTGCAAGAAAAAGGTTTGCGTTGTTGTTTATTTTATGGGTGGTGGGGACCAGCCCCACACTGTATAGATAGGAGACCCTGATGTTTAGTGCCGGACGGCAAGGATTTAAGTTTACTGTTTTGTTTGTTTTAACCTACAAACCTTTTGTGAAATAAACCTGGCAGCTGCCAGACTTAAAAAGAAAGTGCCTGTTTACAGACTGTGTTTCAGAAAAGTGATCCCCACGAGCTAATCTCCCACAAGGGCTAATCACAGGCAGTGAGAGATTTCCTGGTCCTCAGCTCTGGACAGATCAGGAAATGTCTCACTGCCTGTGATTAGCACTGTGGAGTGTTGGCTTCCTGGCGGGATTGGGCATGTGGGATTTCAAACACACCCGAGCCCATCTGTCAGTTAAGCTCCCTGCAGGTTGCTTAGCAGCAGTGGAGCCTTCTCTGACATGCTGATCGTGATGCAATCCAGGTGATGCTCCCAGTCAAATCCTAGTATTAAATATCAGAGATTTTATTGATCAAAGCCCACACTTTACAGGCATAGAGCCCACACTTTACAGGCATAGAGCCCACACGACTGCGGAACATACGTTTGATTATATATACAGTATATATATATATATATATATATATATATATATATATATATATATATATGTGGTTGTACTCTAGATGCTAATAAATACTGTATTTATTAGATCTGACTGGGAGCATTACCTGGATCACATCCCGATCAGCATGTCAACAGAGAAGGTTATACAGCATTACTGCTGCTAGGTGACCAGCTGGGGGCTCAGCTCTCTATAACCAAGAGTGCCAGCCTTCCCTTGCATGCACCCATAATGTCACCAGCACTAGGTCCTAATGGACTGCCACCGCTGCCAAGGAGACAGATGCCAGACCAGCGCTGTCAATAGCAGGGACAGGACAGCTGGGGAACCCCACAGTGGCAGAACACCAGGGCTCAGGGGCAAGACAACCTTTGCAACCCTGAAAGTTCTCCCACTGCTTTGGACCCTTATATTTTCTTGGTGTGCTGGTGACATATATCTCTTGTTTTCTGCCACCCTGGGGGGCCCCAGTATAGTAGGAAGGGAGCTTACTGCAGAACATGTAAAAGGGCCCATTGTGGGATCATAGTAAAGGGCCCCAGGAGATATATATATATATATAACTGAGCTTAACTGAGCTTAACTGAGAGATGGGCTCGGGTGTGTTTGAAATCCCACATGCCCAATCCCGCCAGGAAGCCAACACTCCACAGTGCTAATCACAGGCAGTGAGACATTTCCTGATCTGTCCAGAGCTGAGGACCAGGAAATATCTCACTGCCTGTGATTAGCCCTGTGCAGTCTGGGCTTCCTGGTAGGCTCTGGCATGTGGATTTTTGAACATGCCCAGCCCATCTCTAACCACAAATTGTGCTGGCCCTCCTGTATATATGTATATATATATATATATATATATATATATATATATATATATATATATATATATATATAATTGAATTTTATAGTTGGCCCCCCTACTTTTGTCCCTGCCCCCCCTAAATATGAAAGCTGGAGACGCCACTGACCTCATCATCCCCTCCCTCCTCATCACTGTCGAAAACCTGGCAGTATGCTCCAGCTGGGGGAACATGACTGCCAGATTGCTGTCCCTCTTGGGCACCCCCTCTCTCTGGGCTCACATTACTGCCTTCCTCTATCTGTGTTCCATCATCGGAGCCTTCAAAACGCTGCGCATCTTCATGCAGCATGTACCCAACACTGTGTTGAAACAGTTTGGGGGAATTCCTCAGGAGGACATGGTGGTACTTGGGAAGGATTGTGTGATGCCATTGTGCAGAGGGAAGAGGACACCTTGGCAGCTGCTTTGCCAGACAAAGTAAGCTCAGCCTGGGTGAGAGAGGATGAGGAGGATGAGGACGGCTTGGTCATCCACTCTCCTAATTTGTCTGAATGGTGAGGCTCATCACAGTCAGCTCCCAAAAGAAGGACGAGCGTGTCCAATGGCCACGTGCTGAAGAGGATGCACTGTGTCCACCATCAGCAATGTTGCCTCTAGATGCAGAGCCTGCTTGCCCTCGTGACTCTCTGCCTCTCTTTGTTGTCCTTCCAGACATTTTAATGGCCTGCACAGGAAAAAATCAGTACACACACCTCGTACCTTTAGGTACAAACTGGAGAGGACAAGTGCACTAAACTCCAAGTAGGTTTAAGTGAAAAATATACAGCACAAGTGCAGTAACACAACTATGTTTAGGTGCTAATAAACAGCACAAGTGCAGTAACACAAAGGACGTTTAGGTGCAACTGAACTGCACAAGTGCAGTAACACCAAGTACGTTTAGGTGCTAATAAACAGCACAAGTGCAGTAACAAAAAGTATGTTTAGGTGCTAATAAACAGCACAAGTGCAGTAACACAAAGGATTTTTAGGTGCTATTAAACAGCACACGTTCAGTAACAGCAACTGCATTTAGGTGCTATTAAACAGCACACGTGCAGTAACAGAAAATGCGTTTAGGTGCTTTTAAACAGCACATGTGCAGTTACAGCAAATATGTTTAGTTGCTATTAAACAGCACACGTGCAGTAACAGCAAATGTGTTTAGGTGATATTTAACACCACACGTGCAGTAACAGCAACTGCATTTAGGTGCTATTAAACAACACACGTGCAGTAACAGCAAATGCATTTAGGTGCTATTAAACAGCAAATGTGCAGTAACAGCAACTGCGTTTAGGTGCTATTAAACAGCAAACGTGCAGTAACAGCAAATGCGTTTAGGTGATATAAAACAACACACGTGCAGTAACAGCAAATGCGTTTAGGTAATATTAAACAGCACACGTGCAGTAACAGCAAATGCGTTTAGGTGCCATTAAATAGCAAATGTGCAGTAACAGCAACTGAGTTTAGGTGCTATTAAACAGCAAATGTGCAGTAACAGCAAATGCGTTTAGGTGATATTAAACAGCACACGTGTAGTAACAGCAAATGCGTTTATGTGCTATTAAAAAGCAAACGTGCAATAACAGCAAATGTGTTTAGGTGCTATTAAACAGCAAACATGCAGGAACAGCAACTGCGTTTAGGTGCTATTAAACAACACACGTGCAGTAACAGCAAATGCGTTTAGGTGCTATTAAACAGCAAACGTGCAGTAACAGCAACTGCATTTAGGTAATATTAAACAGCACACGTGCAGTAACAGCAAATGCGTTTAGGTGCCATTAAACAGCAAACGTGCAGTAACAGCAACTGAGTTTAGGTGCTATTAAACAGCAAACGTGCAGTAACAGCAAATGCGTTTAGGTGATATTAAACAGCACACGTGCAGTAACAGCAAATGCGTTTATGTGCTATTAAAAAGCAAACGTGCAGTAACAGCAAATGTGTTTAGGTGCTATTAAACAACACATGTGCAGTAACAGCAAATGCATTTAGGTGCTATTAAACAGCAAACGTGCAGTAACAGCAACTGCATTTAGGTGCTATTAAACAGCAAAAGTGCAGTAACTGCAAATGCATTTAGGGGATATTAAACAGCACACATGCAGTAACAGCAAATGTGTTTATGTGCTATTAAACAGCAAACGTGCAGTAACAGAAAATGTGTTTAGATGCTATTAAACAGCAAACGTGCAGTAACAGCAACTGCATTTAGGTGCTATTAAACAGCAAACGTGCAGTAACAGCAAATGTGTTTAGGTGCTATTAAACAGCAAACGTGCAGTAACAGCAACTGTGTTTAGGTGCTAGTAAAAAAACAACACACGTGCAGTAACAGCAAATGCGTTTAGGTGCTATTAAACAGCAAACGTGCAGTAACTGCAAATGCGTTTAGGTGATATTAAACAGCAAACATGCAGTTACAGCAAATGTGTTTAGGTGCAATTAAACAGCAAATGTGCAGTAACACCAAATGTGTTTAGGTGCTATTAAACAGCACACGTGCAGTAACAGCAAATGCGTTTGGTTGCTATTAAACAGCACACGTGCAGTAACAGCAACTGCGTTTAGGTGCTATTAAACAACACACGTGCAGTAACAGCAAATGAGTTTAGTTGCTATTTAAACAGCAAACGTGCAGTAACAGCAAATGCGTTTAGGTGCTATTAACCACTTTGCAACCGCCCTATACCGAAAGTACGGCTATAGGGCGGTTGCTTGATTCTAAGTGGCCATTAATTAACGGCCTTTTAGGCGGCGTACACACGATCGGATATATCCGATGAAAACGGTCCGCGGACCATTTCCATCGGATATGTCCGATCGGGAGTTTGATCCGATGGCGTGTACACACCATCGGATCAAATTCCCCGCCGCCGGAAGGCGCGGTGACGTGGCGGTGACGCGGCGGTGACGTTGACGCCGCCGCGTCACCGCAACGTCACCGCACCAGGAAGTAAAACACTTCCGCGCATGCGCCGAATCCATTCGGCAGCGGCGCGGCGGCGGTGGGGGCCGACATGTCTGCTGGTAAGTGTACTAACCAGCAGACATGTCGGGCGGACAGATCCCCACCGGATAGATTTCAAAGCATGCTTTGAAATCTGTCGGGTGGAGAAATCTGTCCGCTAGCCCATACACACGAGCGGAGATGTCTGCTGAAACGGTCCATCGGACCGTTTTCAGCGGACATATCCCCTCGTGTGTACGAGGCCTTAGAATCGCGGGAACATACGTGACCGCCGGGTCCAGAGGACCCGGCGCATCACGGATCACGGTAAATCGCCGCTGATAGCGGCGGTTTACCACGTGATCGCGCCGTCCAATGACGGCGCGATCACTTGTCAACAAAGCGGCGTCATGTGCTGACGCCGGTTCCTCCCTCCTCTCTCTGTACCGATTGGTACAGTGTGAGAGGAGAGGGGAGGGAGCGGATGGCAGCGGCAGTGCTGCGGGCTGGATCTGTGACAAATGTAGTCACAGATCCATCCATCCATCCCTCCCTGCTCAGCCATCCCTGCTGCAATACTCTGCAATACTCGGCAATACCTCAGCTGGGCATACTCTGCAATACTCGGGCAATACTCTGGGCATACTCTGGGCATACGCTGGCCATACACTGGGCATACTCTGGGCATACTCTGGGCATACTCTGGGCATACTATGCAATACTCTGGCAATACTCTGGGCATACTCTTGCAATACTCTGGGCATACTCTGCAATACTCTGGGCATACTCTGGCAATACTCTGGGCATACTCTGCAATACTCTGGGCATACTCTGCAATACTCTGGGCATACTCTGCAATACTCTGGGCATACTCTGCAATACTCTGGGCAATACTCTGGGCAATACTCTGGGCAATACTCTGGGCATACTCCGCAATACTCTGGGCATACTCCGCAATACTCTGGGCATACTCTGGGCATACTCTGCAATACTCTGGGCATACTCTGCAATACTCTGGGCATACTCTGGGCATACTCTGGCAATACTCTGGGCATACTCTGGCAATACTCTGGGCATACTCTGGCAATACTCTGGGCATACTCTGGCAATACTCTGGCAATACTCTGGGCATACTATGCAATACTCTGGGCATACTATGCAATACTCTGGGCATACTCCGCAATACTCTGGGCATACTCCGCAATACTCTGGGCATACTCCGCAATACTCTGGGCATACAGCGCCCCTGTCCCCGTGAGCTCGCATGCAGAAGCGAACGCATATGCAAGTCCCGCCCACATATAAAAACGGTGTTCAAACCACACATGTGAGGTATCTTTATATAATGTTTTGGGGTTTTATATAATTTTCTAGCAAATAAATGATGATTTTTACATGTAGGAGAGAAATGTCAGAATTGGCCTGGGTGCTCCCTGCATGTTGGGCCTCTGTATGTGGCCTCACTGTGTAAAAGTCTCACACATGGGGTATCGCCATACTCGGGAGGAATAGCAGAATGTGTTTTGGGGTGTAATTTGTGGTATGCATATGCTGTGTGTGAGAAATAACCTAATAATATGAAAATTTGATGGAAAAAAAAATCTTGATTTTGCAAAGAATTGTGGGAAAAAATGACAACTTTAAAAAACTCACCAGGCCTCTTTCTAAATACCTTGGAATGTCTTCTTTCCAAAAAGGGGTAATTTGGGGGGTATTTGTACTTTTCTGGCATGTTGGGGTCTCAAGAAATGAGAGAGGCTGTCAGTACATTAGGTGTGATGAAAATCATCAATTTTCAGTAATTGGTACCATAGTTTGTAGACCCCATAACTTTCACCCAGACTAAATAATATCCAACATTTTTTTTTTTTTTTTACCAAAGATATGTAGCAGTATACATTTTAGGCCAAATTTATGAAGAAAAATTACTTTTTTGCAAAATTGTATAATAGAAATGAAGAAAAATTATTATTTTTTGCAAAATTTTCGTTCTTTTTTCATTTTTAGCAAAAAAAAACAAAACGCAGAGGTGATCAAATACCACCAAAAGAAAGCTCTATTTGTGGGAAAAAAAGGACAAAATTTCATTTGGTTACAGTGTTGTATGACCGAGTTATTGTCATTCAAACTGAGAGAGCACCGAAAGCTGAAAATTGGTCTGGTTATTAAGGGTGTTTAAGTGCCCAGTGGTCAAGTGGTTAAACAGCACACGTGCAGTAACAGCAAATGCGTTTCGGTGCTATTAAACAGCAAACATGCACTAACAGCAAATGCGTTTAGGTGCTATTAAACAGCACACGTGCAGTAACAGCAAATGCGTTTAGTTGCTATTAAACAGCACACTTGCAGTAACAGCAAATGAGTTTAGGTGCTATTAAACAGCACACGTGCAGTAACAGCAAATTTATTTCGGTGCTATTAAACAGCAAACATGCAATAACAGCAAATGTGTTTAGGTGCTATTAAACAGCACATGTGCGGTAACAGCAAATGCGTTTAGTTGCTATTAAACAGCACACGTGCAGTAACAGCAAATGCGTTTAGGTGCTATTAAACAGACAAGTGCAGTAACACCGAGTACGTTTACGTGTAAACTAAACAGCACACAGGCAATACAACACGTTAGAACACTGCAGCTAGCACAATCTCCTGCCTGACAAATAGGAATAACTGATCTAGCTAAGCTATACAGTGTATACATATATGTACAACTCCTAGGGATGTAAATATATCCTCTACACACTGTAAATTAAGCTAAACTGACCAGCCTGCCTGCTCTATCTAGCTATCTAAAAAGACTATGGGCCAGATTCAGGTAGAGTTAGGCTGGAGTATCCATTGATCCGCCAGCCTAACTGTCACTTTAAGCCAGCGTTTTTGTTTTCTGTAAGCAGAAAACAAGAAACGCCGGGTTGGACTTCCGATGCGATCGGCGCAATTGAATTTCGCCATCGCATCGTTACTTCAACTTAAAAATGGCGCCGGGGGCGTTCCCGCTGATTAACACTGAAAAAATATGTTAATCAGCGGGAGTCGGAAATTCACGATCTTTTTCGGGCGCGACGCAGTGACTTTACGACGTTTCCAGAAGCGATACGCGACGTAAAGATAAAGCAGCACCCTAGTGGAGTATCCTATGTTAAGTATAGGCGTCGTCATCGCGTCGAAAAATAAATAAATCGCGTCGCTTGCGTAAAACGTTCATGAATGGGGATGTGACGTCATTGACGTTCACTGACAGAATTTGGAGCATGCGCACTGGGATGCATTGACACTCGACGCATGCGCAGTACGTTCGCCGTGGGATCGCGCATAGTTTAAATAATACACGCCCCGTACCCGCCCAATTTGAATTCCGCCGGCTCATTTGCGATGCGCTGCCGCAACTTTAGGAGCAAGTGCTTCATGAATAACAGCACTTGCTCCTAAAATTTCGTCAGAGTAACGTAAATGAGAAGCGTTACTCCAGAGCAAAGATGCTCTCATCTACCTGAATCTGGCCCTATCTCTCTGTCTCTCTGACTGCTCTCATCAACGACGCCGCAACACACTACACGAGGCCGCCCAGCAGGCGGCTTTATATAGTGTGGGGCGTGTGCTAAAGCCCTGAGCCATAATTGGCCAAAGCCACCCAGGCTTTGGCAAATTATGGCTCTTCGTTTTTTGCGCGCTGTGATTGGCCAAGCATGCGGGACATACAGCATGCTTGGCCAAACATCAGCGCGCAATGTTGCAGTGAATTATGGGATGTTGCGCATCACTCGAATTTTGCAAACGACCCGTTTTGTTCGAATTTCGTCGAACGTACAAACAGATGATGTAAGAGTCGAACATACGTTCGAATTGAACGCGGAGCTCATCCCTACCCACGACCGTGTGAATGTGGTATGAATGGACAGCAACATAATTGGGGCCTTGGCGTGGCGTTGCTGCTCCCAAGTCCTGCATGCCGGACTTGGGCTAATCCAATGTGATGTGGATGTGGTGTGTGTGATCTAGTGACCACAGTGGTGTGCATGCGTGCATTGTCCGTGTGCCATGCTGAATGTGTGTGTTTAATGTCCGAAGATGCCTACCGCGAGGCATCTCCTGACTGCTCTTCCCTCATCAGACCGGGTAGCCTCAGGCAGGTGGGGACTGTGTGGGTCAGGGGTCAGGTCATCACATATATCAATCTGCAGGCCCTTTCTCATGGCGTAGTTGTGCAGAATGCAACATGCACCAATGATCTGGCACACAAAGTTTGTGGAATACAACAGGGCCCCCCCCCCAGACTTATGCAGGCATCCAGGACTTCAGGAGGCCAAATGTTTGTTCCACCACTGCACAGGTACGTATGTGTGCAGCATTGTAGTTTATCTCTCCTCTGGTTTGGGGATTCCGGAATGGAGTCATGAGATGGGGCCCAAGTGCATATGCTGAGTCACCTGGAAGGGAAAAGACAGGAGGATGTTAGCCATGCATGTGCCCCTCGTGATGTCTGCATCATGGGGTCGGACAGTCATG
This sequence comes from Rana kukunoris, assembly GCA_029574335.1. Classification (NCBI taxonomy): domain Eukaryota; kingdom Metazoa; phylum Chordata; class Amphibia; order Anura; family Ranidae; genus Rana; species Rana kukunoris. The sequence goes on from CM056049.1 coordinate 391,172,851, forward strand.
CCTGACTCCCATGTCACTCACCAACCAACCAGCTGTCCCCATACACGTTCTGTTCGAATTCTGCTGGGATGTTGCTTTGACGGTATATGTAGCTGTGTAGCTGTCGTGTCTGGACCCGGGAGGGGGGGGTTTGGCACGGACGTGCCATATGAGACATTGGGCATCGGCTATCACCTGTACGTTGATGGAATGCCAGTGCTTCCGATTGCGATATATGTGCTCTGTGGCACGGGGGGGGGGGGGGGCTGTAGTGCCACATGTGTACAATCAATGGCCCCGATGGTGCGTGTTAATCCAGCAAGTCTGTAGAAATCCAGCATTGCCTTCTGCCGCAGGTGCTCATTGGTGGGTCTAATGATGTGGTGGGACATGCGTGTGAGGATTGCGGGGACAACCTGGTGCACACATATGCTCATGGTGGATTGTGACATCCCAGCCACAACTCCACTTGTATGCTGGAACAAGCCACTGGCAAGGAAATGGAGTGTTGCCAGTACCTTGACCAGTGGCTGCACTGCTTGTGAGCGGTGTGTCTTGCTGGTGATTAGTGTTGCTCACGAATATTCGAATTGCGAATATTCGGCTCGAATATTGCATATTCGAGAAATCGCGCAATATCTCGAATATTGCGCCGAATATTCGCAATGTCGAATATTCGGATTTTTCTCAATTTTTTTTTAACACAGATCACATGCTAGTGATCTCCATCGACGTGTAAAAGCAATGGTGGTATGATTAGAGGGACCCTGGGCCGAGTAGCGCATGTGATCCTTTTATGCTGCCGAATATTCGCAATGCGAATATTCGGCAATAGCAATATCGCGCGATTTTTTTCCCCGCCCTTCATTCACATCAGAGCCAATCAGAGTTCCATTTCCACAGGTGTCAGAGGTTAGCAACCTCCACATCAACCAATAGGAACCTGCCTCACGACCATTATATAAACTAAGTGCCAGCATGTGCTCATTGCAGATTCACAAGGTGGATATAGAGGGAGAAGTGTTTCTGTGCTCTGTGTTATATTGCATCAGCATTGCAGTGCCTTTCAGTTCTGTGCTCCTGTTCTGTTCATTTCAGTATTAGCAGCTGCTAGTGCTTATATTTCTAAACTGCTTTTTTAAAAGCAAGAAGATACCAAACAGCTTTTTTTAAAGCTACTATTTGTGTGTTTGTGTTCCAGTTTCATTTAGTGTTAGATAGATAGGTTTGAGTGTACTTGTACACCTCTGTAAGCTAGCTAGCTTAGTTTAGTGTGTTTATTTAGTTAGTTATCTGTTTTATAAAAAAAAAAAAAAAAAAAAAGTTATTTTTAGTTTATTCAGATCTCTGGCTCTGCTGTGTTAGCAGAGTCACTGTTCTATCTATATTAGTTTCTTTATTGCTCTTATTCGTTGCCCAGTCAGTTTTTGTCTGTTGTCTGTCAGTCAGTTAGTTAGTTTCAAAAAAAAAAAAAAAATTAAAAAAAATGTACCTTTCGTTTAATTGTTGTTTAGTGGCATAGCTACTAGGTGTTTGTCTGCGCGCCTGTTTTTTCTATTATCACATTTACCCCCCCCCCCAATAAAGTTTACCCACCCCCCCATATCAGCATGAGCAGCATCCGTGGTCGTGGCAGCAGGGGTAGGGGAGTTACTCCCAGTGCTGGGTCGCTGCCAGCACGGGGTACCTCTCGCGCCCCTACTACTGGTAGAGGATCGGGTGGAAGGGGAGTCCGCCTCATCCTTGAGTTTTTCACTTCGGGCAGCCGCCCGATATTGCCTTCCCAGGCTCCAGCAGTGGTGGAGTACATGGGGCACAGCAGTGCCACTCAGTCATCACCAAGTAGCACCACCACCATCAGTACACCGGTGCCTTTAGTACCCAGCCCCAGCGAGTCCAGCCTCATGCTGTTTGATGGTGAAAGTGACATGGATATCTTGGGGGAGGCCCTCGATCATGCAGACATTGATTTATGTGCTGATGGTCAGGACCTTTTTGAAGGGTTAATGGAGGAGGAGGAGGATGGGGTACTGGCTGTCAGTAGCCCAGAGACCTCCCTTCATGGTGGTGCTGGTGGTTTTCTGCAGGAAACACCAGCACCTAGTCAGACCCATGCGTCTGTGAGGGGACATCGGAGCCAGGCTAGCGGCTCCATGTCAGATGTCTCCTTCAGACCACCACATGTCAGCCCTGGGTCTGACATATCTGGGGGCGAAGAGGAGGGTGACCCAACATGGGTGCCACCTGCCTCGTCGGTTCACAGCATCAGTGACAACGAGGAAGGTAGGCACCCTGGGGAAACGGTGCGCCAGGTCACCAGGGAGACCAACGTCAGGGTCTCCACTGGTGATGGCAGCAGGAGGTGTCAGCAGCAGCAGCAGCAGCAGCAGCAGCAGCTCCACCTGTGTGCACCGAGTCCCAGCAGGTGGAAGTCAGCGTCACCCCATCTGACAGGAGGGCGACGCTGAAGTCACCTCTCTGGGCCTACTTCACCTTGGTAGCAGATAACCCGACAGTAGCCATCTGCCAGCTCTGTCGTGCCAAGGTGAAGAGAGGGAAGTGTTTGGCTCGGGTGGGTACCACGGCACTCAACCAGCACCTGCGGATTAACCACTGGCAGGAGCATGACCAGATGAAGCGTGCTGGTGGTAGCAGCGCCACCACCACAAGTGTGCAGGGTACAGCAGCCCCTGCCACAGCTTCATCGGCTACCAGCAGGTCATGCCCCCCCGCTCCCTCTAGTAGAGGTACTGGTACCGGCAGCCAGACCTCCACATCATCACCCTCCTCTTCGGTGTCCCGCACTGCCGTCCGGCGCCAGGCGTCTCTTTCTGACGCCTTTGAACGCAACACTCCCTTCCCCCCTTCAGACCGACGTGTGCGTTCCCTCAATGGGCTCCTGGCAAGGGTTATTGCCCAACATCTGCTTCCCTTTAACATAGTGGACTGCAACCCCTTCAGGCAGATGTTGGAGCAGGCCCAACCCCAATGGCGTGTCCCCAGCCGCCATTTCTTTGCCAGGACTGGTGTCCCTGCCCTACACCAGCACATTGTGCAGAATGTAACCCTGTCGCTGGATCATGCTGTCAGCAACAGGGTGCATCTGACAATGGATGGCTGGACCAGCAGGCATGGGCAGGGGCGCTACATAAGCTTCACGGCCCATTGGGTTTCCCTCCGAGGCGCCGGGGAGGGATTGGCGGCATCTGATTTTGTGGTGCCGCCCCGGGGTGTCCAGGGGAGAAGTGCTGGTCTCCCTCAAGCCACTGTCTCCGCAGCTGCTGAGCCTCCCAGCAAGCGCCCCCGTAGCTATTCAAGTGTGGGGCACGTGCGCTGTCAGGCCGTGCTCCAGCTTGTTAGTTTAGGGGAACGGAGACACACTGGACGAGAAGTGCTGAGCGCACTTCAGGCTCAGGTCCAGAAGTGGCTGACACCCCGAAGGCTCCAAGCAGGTCTGGTTGTCTGTGACAATGGCAGCAACCTCCTCTCCGCCCTCCAGGCTGGCAGTCTGACACACGTGCCCTGTCTGGCACATGTCCTCAACCTAGTGGTGCAGAAGTTCCTGCGCACCTATCCCGGGTTGAGTGACATTGTGCTAAGGGTACGCAGGATTGCCAGCCACTTCAGGCGCTCCCCAACCGCTACCGCGTCCCTGTCAAAGTTGCAGCGGGACAACAGCCTGCCCCTTCACAGGCTGATTGTGGACAGTGTGACGCGGTGGAACTCCAGCCTCTACATGCTGGAGAGGTTGTGGGAGCAGCGAAGGGCGGTGAAGGAGTACCTGCTGGAGCAAGGCACTGGCGGGCCATCACAACACACACTCCCGTACATCACCAGTCTGGAGTGGGGGCAGATACACCAGGTCTGCCATGTGTTGGCCCCTTTTGAGCAGGCGACCAAGATGGTGAGCAGGGAGCATGTCGGCCTCAACGACGTGCTCCCTATAGTGTTCCTGCTGGACAGGGCACTAGATCGCCTGCTCGGAGCTGGGGAGAGTGCCTTGGTGGAGCAGGAGGAGGCAACACTGCTCCACCAAGACCAGGCCCAGGACGAGGAGGAGGAGGAGGATCATGATGATGATCAGGAGGTGACTGGTGGCGTCCTGGAGTCAGGGCCTGGTCAGGAGGGAGAGCCGGTGTTGGGGGCACCGATAGTCCGGGGGTTTGGCATGACTGACCGCGAACAGCAGCGCCTCCATGACGAGGAAGCGGACGTCATGGACCCAGGCAGCCATGAGGAGTCACAGCGGGCTGTGCTCTTCCCCATGGCTGCCCACATGCTGAGATGCCTCAGGAGGGACCCCCGGGTTAAAGCCATCAAGGAGAGGGACGAGTTTTGGCTGGCCACCCTTGTAGATCCCAGATTTAAGGGGAAACTGGAGCAGTTCCTCCCAGCCAGACGGAGGCAGCCCCGGATGGAGGAACTGCAGGCATGCCTAGTCAGCCGTTTGGAGCAGGCAACTCCCCGGCCTCCAGTTGTCCCCCCTCATCTCACCCAGCAGGTGGCTGCACCCAGCAGCAACATCAGCAGCCGAGCAGGGGACCTAATGGGTGAGATGAGGATGTTCATGCAAACTGAGCGACCCAGTAACAGCAGCAGCAGCAGCAGCAGCAGTCACCACCAGCGGCTGGCCCACATGGTGGCAGACTACATGGGGTCCGTCAGTGCTTCTGACAGTATGAGCACCGACGACCCCATGGAGTACTGGGTTGCCAGATTGGACACCTGCCGCGAGCTCGCTCAGTATGCGCTGGAGTTATTGTCTTGCCCCCCCTCCAGCGTACTATCTGAGCGGACATTCAGCGCGGCAGGTGGGGTGGTCACGGACAAGAGGACCCGTCTGTCCACAGACTCCGTGGACAGACTCACATTCATCAAAATGAATGAGTCCTGGATCGGCGGTGACTTTCTGGCACCCGCCGTCGGTTCAGGGCGCTGAATGGTCCCTTGTCAGTTACCAATACCTCTCCTATCTCTTTATACCAGGGGTGTCAAACTCAATTTCATCGTGGTCCGCATCAGCATTATGGTTGCCCTCAAAAGGGCCGGTTATATCTGTAATATTATATGTCCAGCGCATCCCCTCCCCTTACATTCGATGTCAAAGGCCACCCCACCATCCTACCCCACCATCAGAAGTGGAGTTCCCCCTCTCCCTTACATCACAGTGCATCTCCCTTTCCTTATGCTGCTGCTGGGAAGAAGGTGGATATTTTTTTGTTTTTTTGAAAAGCCTGTGGCGTGCAAAACACAACCCAAAAACTCCACCCGGTGCCACAGCTACTTAAGGCCTGTGTCATTCTGCTTTTCAAATGTAATCACCATGCTAATGCAATTTCAAGCTTTTGTAATTTTGGCACTATATGGGCTCCTACTGCTAATGCCAAAAGGCTGAGTGATTATGTACCGATATATTACTCATACTGGTGCTGTCACCTTTTGTCTGTGAGATTTGCCACTTTCTTACTACTGCTGGTGCTGCTGCCACCTCTTCCACGACCACGAGTGAAAAAAACACTTAATTGTGTACTGGTACTACTATGCTGCTGCTGCTGCCAGTGCTCAGATACTTATGTGTCAAGTTCTTCGGCACTATATGCTACAATTATCAATGCTGCTGCCCCTATGCTGCTGCCACCTCTTCCACGACCACGAGTGAAAAAAACACTTAGTTGTGTACTGGTACTACTATGCTGCTGCTTCTGCCAGTGCTCAGATACTTATGTGTCAAGTTCTTTGGCACTATATGCTACAATTATTAATGCTGCTGCTCCTATGCTGCTGCCACCTCTTCCACGACCACGAGTGAAAAAAACACTTAGTTGTGTACTGGTACTACTATGCTGCTGCTTCTGCCAGTGCTCAGATACTTATGTGTCAAGTTCTTTGGCACTATATGCTACAATTATCAATGCTGCTGCTCCTATGCTGCTGCCACCTCTTCCACGACCACGAGTGAAAAAAACACTTAGTTGTGTACTGGTACTACTATGCTGCTGCTTCTGCCAGTGCTCAGATACTTATGTGTCAAGTTCTTTGGCACTATATGCTACAATTATCAATGCTGCTGCTCCTATGCTGCTGCCACCTCTTCCACGACCACGAGTGAAAGAAACACTTAGTTGTGTACTGGTACTACTATGCTGCTGCTTCTGCCAGTGCTCAGATACTTATGTGTCAAGTTCTTTGGCACTATATGCTACAATTATCAATGCTGCTGCTCCTATGCTGCTGCCACCTCTTCCACGACCACGAGTGAAAAAAACACTTAGTTGTGTACTGGTACTACTATGCTGCTGCTTCTGCCAGTGCTCAGATACTTATGTGTCAAGTTCTTTGGCACTATATGCTACAATTATCAATGCTGCTGCTCCTATGCTGCTGCCACCTCTTCCACGACCACGAGTGAAAGAAACACTTAGTTGTGTACTGGTACTACTATGCTGCTGCTTCTGCCAGTGCTCAGATACTTATGTGTCAAGTTCTTTGGCACTATATGCTACAATTATCAATGCTGCTGCTCCTATGCTGCTGCCACCTCTTCCACGACCACGAGTGAAAAAAACACTTAGTTGTGTACTGGTACTACTATGCTGCTGCTTCTGCCAGTGCTCAGATACTTATGTGTCAAGTTCTTTGGCACTATATGCTACAATTATCAATGCTGCTGCTCCTATGCTGCTGCCACCTCTTCCACGACCACGAGTGAAAGAAACACTTAGTTGTGTACTGGTACTACTATGCTGCTGCTTCTGCCAGTGCTCAGATACTTATGTGTCAAGTTCTTTGGCACTATATGCTACAATTATCAATGCTGCTGCTCCTATGCTGCTGCCACCTCTTCCACGACCACGAGTGAAAAAAACACTTAGTTGTGTACTGGTACTACTATGCTGCTGCTTCTGCCAGTGCTCAGATACTTATGTGTCAAGTTCTTTGGCACTATATGCTACAATTATCAATGCTGCTGCTCCTATGCTGCTGCCACCTCTTCCACGACCACGAGTGAAAGAAACACTTAGTTGTGTACTGGTACTACTATGCTGCTGCTTCTGCCAGTGCTCAGATACTTATGTGTCAAGTTCTTTGGCACTATATGCTACAATTATCAATGCTGCTGCTCCTATGCTGCTGCCACCTCTTCCACGACCACGAGTGAAAAAAACACTTAGTTGTGTACTGGTACTACTATGCTGCTGCTTCTGCCAGTGCTCAGATACTTATGTGTCAAGTTCTTTGGCACTATATGCTACAATTATCAATGCTGCTGCTCCTATGCTGCTGCCACCTCTTCCACGACCACGAGTGAAAGAAACACTTAGTTGTGTACTGGTACTACTATGCTGCTGCTTCTGCCAGTGCTCAGATACTTATGTGTCAAGTTCTTTGGCACTATATGCTACAATTATCAATGCTGCTGCTCCTATGCTGCTGCCACCTCTTCCACGACCACGAGTGAAAAAAACACTTAGTTGTGTACTGGTACTACTATGCTGCTGCTTCTGCCAGTGCTCAGATACTTATGTGTCAAGTTCTTTGGCACTATATGCTACAATTATCAATGCTGCTGCTCCTATGCTGCTGCCACCTCTTCCACGACCACGAGTGAAAGAAACACTTAGTTGTGTACTGGTACTACTATGCTGCTGCTTCTGCCAGTGCTCAGATACTTATGTGTCAAGTTCTTTGGCACTATATGCTACAATTATCAATGCTGCTGCTCCTATGCTGCTGCCACCTCTTCCACGACCACGAGTGAAAGAAACACTTAGTTGTGTACTGGTACTACTATGCTGCTGCTTCTGCCAGTGCTCAGATACTTATGTGTCAAGTTCTTTGGCACTATATGCTACAATTATCAATGCTGCTGCTCCTATGCTGCTGCCACCTCTTCCACGACCACGAGTGAAAAAAACACTTAGTTGTGTACTGGTACTACTATGCTGCTGCTTCTGCCAGTGCTCAGATACTTATGTGTCAAGTTCTTTGGCACTATATGCTACAATTATCAATGCTGCTGCTCCTATGCTGCTGCCACCTCTTCCACGACCACGAGTGAAAGAAACACTTAATTGTGTACTGTTACTACTACTATACTGCTGATGCTGCCAGTGCTCACTTACCTATGTGACAAGTTCTTTGCCACTATATGCTACAAATATCAATGCTGCTGCTCCTATGCTGCTGCCACCTCTTCCACGACCACGAGTGAAAGAAACACTTAATTGTGTACTGTTACTACTACTATACTGCTGATGCTGCCAATGCTCACTTACCTATGTGACAAGTTCTTTGCCACTATATGCTACAAATATCAATGCTGCTGCTCCTATGCTGCTGCCACCTCTTCCACGACCACGAGTGAAAGAAACACTTAATTGTGTACTGTTACTACTACTATACTGCTGATGCTGCCAATGCTCACTTACCTATGTGACAAGTTCTTTGCCACTATATGCTACAATTATCAATGCTGCTGCTCCTATGCTGCTGCCACCTCTTCCACGACCACGAGTGAAAGAAACACTTAATTGTGTACTGTTACTACTACTATACTGCTGATGCTGCCACCATTGCTCATATACCTATGTGTCAAGTTCTTTGGCACTATATGCTACAATTATCAATGCTGCTGCTGTCCTGCTGCCACCTCTTCCACGACCACGAGTGAAAAAAACACTTTATTGTGTATTGGTACTACTACACTGCTGCTGCTGCCAGTGCTCACTTACCTATGTGACAAGTTCTTTGGCACTATATGCTACAATTATCAATGCTGCTGCTGTCCTGCTGCCACCTCTTCCACGACCACGAGTGAAAAAAACACTTTATTGTGTACTGGTACTACTACACTGCTGCTGCTGCCAGTGCTCACTTACCTATGTGACAAGTTCTTTGCCACTGTATGCTACAGTTATCAATGCTGCTCCTATGCTGCTGCCACCTCTTCCACGACCACGAGTGAAAGAAACACTTAATTGTGTACTGTTACTACTACTATACTGCTGATGCTGCCAGTGCTCACTTACCTATGTGACAAGTTCTTTGCCACTATATGCTACAAATATCAATGCTGCTGCTCCTATGCTGCTGCCACCTCTTCCACGACCACGAGTGAAAGAAACACTTAATTGTGTACTGTTACTACTACTATACTGCTGATGCTGCCAATGCTCACTTACCTATGTGACAAGTTCTTTGCCACTATATGCTACAATTATCAATGCTGCTGCTCCTATGCTGCTGCCACCTCTTCCACGACCACGAGTGAAAGAAACACTTAATTGTGTACTGTTACTACTACTATACTGCTGATGCTGCCGCCATTGCTCATATACCTATGTGTCAAGTTCTTTGGCACTATATGCTACAATTATCAATGCTGCTGCTGTCCTGCTGCCACCTCTTCCACGACCACGAGTGAAAAAAACACTTTATTGTGTATTGGTACTACTACACTGCTGCTGCTGCCAGTGCTCACTTACCTATGTGACAAGTTCTTTGGCACTATATGCTACAATTATCAATGCTGCTGCTGTCCTGCTGCCAACTCTTCCACGACCACGAGTGAAAAAAACACTTTATTGTGTATTGGTACTACTACACTGCTGCTGCTGCCAGTGCTCACTTACCTATGTGACAAGTTCTTTGGCACTATATGCTACAATTATCAATGCTGCTGCTGTCCTGCTGCCACCTCTTCCACGACCACGAGTGAAAAAAACACTTTATTGTGTACTGGTACTACTACACTGCTGCTGCTGCCAGTGCTCACTTACCTATGTGACAAGTTCTTTGCCACTGTATGCTACAGGTATCAATGCTGCTGCTGTGCTGCTGCCACCTCTTCCACGACCACGAGTGAAAAAAACACTTTATTGTGTACTGTTACTACTATACTGCTGCTCAGATACCTATGAGACAAGTTCTTTGCTACTATATACTACTATTACCACTACTGCTGGTGTCAAGTCTTGGCCAACTGTTCAGATACTATATATGACTATTACAACTACTGCTTGTAAATGTTGTGTGTGTGATTATTAGTTTATATTTGAATACTACTGCTGCTGCCTTCATGCTGGGTAATGCTTTATGACCTCTCTGGCACAGCGGATCCACCAACAGCCTCCGCTACAAGCTACCAGACCGGATCGTAACAGCAAGTGTGACTAAAACAATAAACTTTATCTTAAACCCTGGTTTGCGGCCTGTTGCAGTTGATGTGGATGTTGATGTGTTAGATGTGAAGTTAGATGTGTTGAAACACCTAACAATCTCAATAAGAAAGGAAACATTTGAAAAATAAAAAAAATGTTTTATTAAAAAAAAAAAAAAAAAAATCAAACACAATCATGCATCTGCTTTTGAAGATCTGCCAACTCAGTCATAATTTTTCCTTGCTGTTGCACCAGCTTTTCGTTTTCGCGGTCTAGAAACCGTATCTTGCATTTGTTTACAAGGATTTGGTCATATGTCCTCTTCAACTCAGCAAACTTGTGGTCAATCTTTTTTAAAACTGTTAGGATATAAGAAAAAACATTTGGATTTCAAAGACCGTTACAAAATCAATATAATATTTATGTTACTTATTAAACAATCATTATCATGTCTATACAATTGTTATGTGTCTAGCACATATACTTCTTGATAGAAGTATATGTGCTAGACACATAACAATTGTATAGACATGATAATACCATATACCATATTACCATATTATTGTTCTGAAATCTGACGTGCGCGCTTTAAATGCTGTCCATTTTTATATCTACATCTTATTGTTGAAATGTTATTAATTTTTGTGCACATATTTACCCTCCTGACCGATGCTCACAGCAACGGTCTCATCCTCCTGCTCCTCTTCTCTCCGATTGGGTACACCACCAGAAGTTTGGGGGGGGTGGGGTTGCAGCTCCTTCTCTTGGTCCTCCACAAGAGCTGGGGGTGGCGACTGGGAGGTCCCTGGCTGCTCGTCATCCCTCTCCTCAGCATCCTCCTCCTGCTCCTCCTCCTCCTCTTCATCCTCCTCCTCTGCGGCCTGTCGCCTTGTGCGCTTGGGGCGCACAGATGGTAGAGGAGCATCTATAATAACACAATGTTCATATATGTAAAAATGTTTTCTAATAACATATGCAAATTCTGTGTACTCTGCTGTATTGTATATGAATACAAATACATTTATATAGACAGTTAACCATAAACAATGGGATAATGTTATATTAAAGGGTCTTGCGGGCACTACAGGGGACTGAGCGTGAGCTGGGCTGCCACCATGGTAAAATGAACTGTTTTTGTTTGCTTTGTTTTGTTCACACAATCTCATGTTTAAAAAAAGGGCCTGATGGAGTACACGGGATTACTATGATAACCCCACGCCTACCACAGGAATTTAGTGGTAATCTATCTATATATATAAAACTCAACGTGTGTGTGTATGTATGTATGTGTGTTCCAGCATCACGTCCAAACGGCTAAAGATATTAACATGAAACTTTGCACACGTTACTTATATGTCAGCCACAAACATAGGATAGGTGGTTTGACCCTTACCCACCACCATTTGCCACGGTCGGGGTTTTTCTTTAAAGTCCCATTCAACTCTATGGGAAATACATGTTACTTTATAATGGCTGTAGATATTTCGATAACACTTGGTCACATATTACTTATATGTTCATTTAAACTATAGGATAGTTAACTTATCCCTTGACTACCCCCATTTGTGATTGTCAGGGTTTTTGTTTAAAGTCCCATGCAAATCAATGGGAAATGTATGTTCCAACTAACTTCTGTACGCCTGGAGATATTTCAATAATACGTGGTACACATATTACTTATATGGCAAATAAAAATATATGAGCGTTACATTAACCCTTGCCTAAACCCTTATAGAAAAGATGTGTTTTTGTTTCAAATCTCCTGCAAGTATATGGGACTGTGGTCTCTTCATTTTCCTACACAAAAGATTAAGATAGGAAGACCGGGCAACGCCAGTTATTCAGCTAGTTGAGTTATAAAATATCACCCCTTCCCCTTTAACCCACCACAACACCACTTAAATTCCATGGTTTAACTTGATGGAATAATGATAGAAAAGGGGGAGAAGGTTTCAATTCCCCCTTTTCTCATGGGAAAGCGGCAGGACTAAATAAAATTAGTAGTGACGGATTCAAGTTCCCCTTTTGGGAACCTAATAGGGCTCTTTAGGTGTAAGCTGGTCCTCACGTGGCCTACTTAGCTGGAAAACGTGTTTTTCCCGTTTTTAGGTGAACACGAGGTGATCACGCGGCCTACACGTGCTTTTCCCTCACTTTTTAGGCCTGTGGGCCTGCTGGTTCTGGAAAAATCCAGTGTTACTTAGGGGTATATACGTAGGGTTCCGTCAGCCATGATCTCAGTCGCCGCAGTAGACGGGACTGTTGTGTCCCCCCCCCCCCTTTTTTTATTTTCTTTCTGTCGCGGCTGCTAATTATGTGGGATGGTCACCTTTCTTTAAAAAAAATAAAATACATTTTACAAAGAATGACAAATCTGTTTAGTTTAGTTGTTGTTGGCTACATTTTAAAGTTGTAATATATTTAGGTACAGCATGAGCCGTAGTGACTAGGCTGTTTTTTAAGTTATTAAAGTATTTATTTAAAATATATGTCTGAAACCCAAAAATAAAGCAGCCTCGGCCAGTATTAGTACATTAATGGGGTGTCTTGTTTATTTAGTTTAATTAGAGTTAGTAAGTGTTCCTGTCTGCTGTCCCATGTCTTTTTTCAACAGTACTATGAATACCTTGGGTTGTGATATATGTTACCACAACATGGCGTCTGGGTTAACAACATCTGCCCTAAGGTTAATTACATATGACCTTACATAACTGTCACCGATAACTTACCTGGATGAAATTCATCTCGGATCTGTTTGACCTGGGACATGTGGCGCCTTTTTAGGTCCGACCATTTTTTAAGGATGGCCATGCGCTCATGTCTGCCCCCATGCACCTCCTGTAACTCCCGCCTAAGGGAGCTGACAATAATTTTTTTTTCCTGCTGACTGCGCAACTGATCATATCCATTTAGCAGGAACGTCTGCAAGATGAAGAAGAAAGTATATTTTAATACTTTTTTTTAAACCCTTATGGATATATGATGAAAATGTATGTTATTTAACAATTGGAAGCATTCTCGCCTTATTAATCAATGACAGGGGTAACATGACAGATTGTATATCTTGCTATTTTGGTCGCCACCTTTTTTGCATAAATATAGCAGCCATTATCATTTGCATAATTATGTATATATGAGTAACACAGGATACACGTATAGGGGGGAAATGCATTGCTATTCATCTGACTGCTCTAATTATTTATTGACCCTTATACTGGAGTTGATGTTATTTAAAAACTACAACTACCAGCATGCTCTGATACACCATTTAGCTCACCGTCACCAGCTGTACAACTACTTTACTTTAACTCCCAGCATGCCTGGACAGTTAATGGCTGTCCGGTAATACTGGGGAGTTGTTTTGCAAAAGCTGTAGGCTGCGTTTAGTAAACAGTGCCGTACCAGACTTTTTGGTTTTGATTGTGGAGGGGAGGATGGCTATGTAGGGGTATGTGTATATGTTGTGTTTTTTAATTTTTATGTAGTGTGGTGTAGTGTTTTTATGGTACAGTCAGAGGGGCGTGGGGTTCACAGTAGTTTCCCACTGAGGGTTTAAGCTGCAGCGCAAAATTTGCTTCAGCTAGAGGCACACTGTAAGCCACAGCCCATGTGAATGTACCCTGTACATTCACATTGGGGGAGGGGGGGGGGTTATTGCTGCCAGTTGCATGCAGGGAGTTGTAGTTTTGCAACAGCTAGAGGCACAATGGTTGCAAAACACTGCGAGTTTGTTACCTAACTCAGGGTTTCAAGACCAGTGCGCCTCCAGCTTTTGCAAAACTACTACTCCCATCAGGCATGGTCTGTCAGTGCATGCTAAGAATTTTACTTTTGCTGCATCTAGAGTGCCACAGTTTAGAGACCCGTGTATAGTGGTCTGAAAAATGTGAGCCTGCAGAACTTGCAAAACTAGAAGTCACTGCATGCCCAGGCATGCTGGAAGTTGTAGTTCTGCAAAAATCAAAAGGCCAATATGTATTCGAACGACCTTGGGCCTTAAGGACCCTGAAGTCAGGACGTTCGCATACGTCCAGGGGCGGACTGGGGTTGGTGGCAGGCATGCATTTTCCCCCCAGGCCGCTCTTATTCCCTCTAAAAAGGCCGATTTTCTGGCAGCTGAGAACTGAGCATGTGCAGTTGGCCGAGTGTTACTGCTGTGGGTGACTCCGGAGGGAGGCTGGCAGGGCTGGATAACAGCCCAGGAGCATGCAGGAACGTGCGTGCTGTGAGCGGTCATCAGTCCTGTCACAGTGCTGTTCCCGGCTGCCTCTAAGCTGACATTCTGTGACACTGTGTGCTGAGAACAGCCGATGAAAGGGGGAGGATGTGCTCTGCCTCCTCCAGCCCCCTCTCTCACTGTGCCCGCCCACACTTTGGCCAGCCTGTGCGATCCATCTGTGAAAGTGTGAATTGGATGTGTGTGCGGGAACGTTTAAACTGAGATCCGACGGTGCTCAATGTCACTGCTCTGTATGGGATGCTCTGGAACCTGATACCAAGCTAGTGATATTTTGCCTGCTTCCTTCCAAGTGAGTAAGCTGTGACCAGCTTCCCCCCTTTCTCCCAAATTCCTCTCCACCCCTCTCTCTGCAGATAAGGTTTCTTTCAGTAGCCTAAGTTGTGCAATACCTGGTCCTGTGTCATATGATTTGGGCTCACGCTGGTCTGCTACAGGTTGGCTGCAGTGTTGGTGATCTGCATGTTACCCTCTATTACACTTCTATTAGTTTGCACATTTTTGCTCCATTTTCTGAAATTGCACAAACAAGACTGCATCTTTGGTGCGCTTAAAAAAAATGCAGCAAAAACGCACAACCTAAAATAAGTCTATAGTACTGCAGCTAAGGAAAACTGTGTACAGTGGCCAAACTGCAGCACACCAGTGTGCGCCCAAAGGCTTGTACACACTTGCAGCAGGCACTGCTCAGGTCACTTTTGCTCATGCTCAGCGGCTCCAACCAGAGCTGTCATTTTTTTTTTTTCTACTTGATGGATTGAGCAAAAAAATAATAAATAAAACTAGTGGTAGCTGTCATTTTTTTTTTTTCTACTTGATGGATTGAGCAAAAAAATAATAAATAAAACTAGTGGTGTGTAATGGTGAGCTCTCTCCTGTTCGCAGAGCCCGGCAGGAGGTCGGCGCTGTGCTGCGCTAATCACAGGCAGGGAGACATTTCCCGAAGCGCGGCTGCAGAGATCGGGGAATGTCTCACTGCCTGTGATTAGCTCAGCGCCAACTGCCTGTGGTGTGTACAACGTTTTACTATGTTGATAAAGGAATTAAGCACGTTTCTGTAGTGGTCTCTGTGCGGACAATTTGGAGCAATGTCTCTCTCTGTTAGTGGTGGCTGGTGCTCAAATTTTATTTGGGGGGGTTACAAACTAAAAAATACTGAATAAAACACCATCAATTGCAGCCTCACTCTGCCATTAAATGCACCCACTGTGGCCCATTAATTGCAGCCTCATTGTGGCCATCAAATGCAGCCAATGTTACCCCCCATTAGCATTTAACCAGCAGCCCCCCCCCCCCGGCTCGCTGTCTGACCAACACTTACCCCATCTTGGTGGTGGGTCAGGTAGCAGGTGACGGTGGTAAGCTGTGGGATTGGCAGCGTCTCCTGTGTTCTCTATGCTTCCTCCATGCTTTTCCTCCTGCTAGACATCCAATAGGAGAGCCTGTCCTTTCAGCCAATCAGGTGATGGGTATCAGACCCGCTCTTCCTGATTGGCGGAGAGGCGGTTCAGTGTTAGAAAAGCAAATAATAATTTGATTTTCTAACACACCTGGGTGCGCTCTGAGTCCATCATATCTTGAAGCTTGTTAGAGCCTATGGCTTCAATCAGGTGCTTAAAAAAACACCCCTGCTGCTTCAGGCACCCAGCATCCTAAAAGAAACCGGAATAGGGGATGGCTGCAGCGGTCATGAATAGATTTATGCTGTGCATGAATCTATCCATTGAGCATATAGGGAGTGGCCTGGACAAGGGGGTGGCGCCCCTAATGGACAGGCCGCCCCTGCTTTTTCTGTAGGGAAATGTGGAGTGGGGTCTCTGTGCAGGGAAATGTGGAGCGGGGTCTCTGTGTCTGTGCAGGGAAATGTGGAGCTGTGTCTCTCTCTGTGCAGGGAAATGTGGAACGGGGTCTCTCTTTGTGCAAGGAAATGTAAAATTGGAGCCTGCATGATGGAAGGGAACTGTCACTGACAGTGCCAGAAATCAGTTACGCTGCCTGAGGTGAGGTTGGGAGAAGTGAATGAATTAGAACATATATGTGTCATGGGAGCATGAGTCGGCAACAGAGGAGGAGATCACATCTCAGCCGGGGTTCATGCTGGGAGTTGTAGTCCTTAACTTTTGGGGATGTGAACCCCTCAGAGCTCAGTCAGGATGTGTCTCACACACCACAGCCCCCCCCCCCCCAAATAGTGAAAGACTACAGGTCCCACTGTCCCAGCTTAAACCCCTAGTGAAGGACTACAGGGCACAACATGAACCTGTGGTATCTAAGGGGACACATCCTTAGGTCTCAGGGGTTCATGCTGGGACTTGTAGTTCGTCAGTAGTTGGGGGGGTCACATCCTTAGAGCTCAGGCATTAATGCTTGGACTTGTAGTCCTTCACTAGTTGCAAAATGGGGGGGAGGCAGGTCTTCAGCTGAGGGATTCTTACAGGGACTTGCTTGCCACATTGTCCTCTCTGCTGCCCCCCCACCTTTGTGATCATCAAAAACCTTAGACAATGTTTTCACGGTCCATCATTTTGCCTTCACCGGGTCTATGGGCCACTTGACTGGACTTGCCCCCCAGGCCTAATGCTGCCAGTCCTCCCCTGCATACGTCCTATGTCCACAACATGTTAATTATGCTAAATAGCAAGAAAAGTGCCTAAATACACATTTACCAACCAGGGTGTCTGCAGCTGTACAGGCATGCTGGGAGTTGTAGTTTAGCAACAGCTGGAGCCACACTTTTTGGGAAATACTAATATCTGATCTTAAATTGTAAGTTTTAAAATAGTCTAAAATGCAGTTACAGATAAATGAAATAACACTATAACAGTGGTGAAATTACTCACATTGATCAACAGGTTTTCCTCACTGGGTGTAAAATTACTTTGCACCATCTTTGCTTCGCAGGGGCAGCACAGTAAAGCGATCCAGAAATAGACTGGCAAAACTCCAGGAAATGTGCTCCGTTATCGCGTGTTGATCGCGTGCATGCGCATGCGCGATGACGAGAATTTCGCAATTACATTTCGCAATTATTTCGCAATAGCGTTAGCGAAATTTCGCAATGTTGTTATTTTGATAAAATATCACGAATATTCGGTTTTAGCGAATATTTCTCGAATATTCTCCAATATATTCGGAATATATCGCGAAATCGAATATGGCGTATTCCGCTCAACACTACTGGTGATGTCATCTTTTAGGGCTGTGGTTATTTCCAGGATGGCATCAGGGCTGAATCTGTAGATGCGATACACCTCCGAATCACCCATGCCAAAGAGGCTCATGCGCGTGTGGTATATCAATGGCAGCGCCAGATGCGTCCAGCGTAAATATGCGCCTACGATACGCCGGCGTTGGAAAGTTAGGTCGGTCGGTCGGAAGAAGCATATTTTCAGGCATATCTAGTTCTGTGGGTACGGCGCATAGATACGACGGCGCCTATTTACACTTACGCGGCGTATCTCGAGATACGCTGGCGTAAGTCTTTCTGAATCTGGCACCAAGTACGTTTAGGTGCAAACTATACGGCACAAGTGCAGTAAACTCCAAGTAGGTTTAAGTGCAAACAATACAGCACAAGTGCAGTAAACTACAAGTAGGTTTAAGTGCAAACTATACGGCACAAGTGCAGTAAACTCCAAGTAGGTTTAAGTGCAAACTATACAGTACAAATGCAGTAAACGCCAAGTACGTTTAGGTGCAAACTATACGGCACAAATGCAGTAAACTCCAAGTAGGCTTAAGTGAAAACTATACAGCACAAGTGCAGTAAACACCAAGGGCCAGATTCAGGTAGATGGGCGCTTCTTTACTTTGGTGTAACGTTTCTCATTTACGTTACTCCGCCGACACTTTCGGCGCAAGTACTGTTATTCACATAGCACTTGCTCCTAAACTTGCACCGGAGTAACGAAAATGCGCTGGCGTAACCCGACGCAAGTGGAAGTGGGTGTGATCATATGTAAATGATGGGCGGAGCCCAGCGCAGAGGCTTACGTTCAGCGCATCATCCACGGAGCATGCACAGTAAGTGAGGCTTCACTCGCCCCCTTGTGCGCATGCTCAAAACTTCCGTCGGCACCACTTCACGGGAAACGTCAGCGCAATGCGTTCCGTTGGGCGTTTAAATGCGCCCGTAGATGCGCCATTCTGGCACTAAAGTATATCCTGTTCCCCCTCCCCGCAGTGAAGTTACTTTTGTTCTGAGATGGCTGCTCCCGTTCCCCGCAAACACACAGGAGAAAGCTGAACTCTAAAGGCCAGGAGCTGTCAGCCATCATCTCGGCTATGGAGACCTATGATGTCTTCCTCCATGGCTGTAAAAGTTGACAGACAAGCATGGACAGAGGTGTTGTCCTGCAAGTGGGGGTGCTCAGCTAGCTCTTATCGTCGGTAACGCTGCTGTAGCTGCTCTCCTGCTGACCTGTGGCCGTCTGGAGTAAAGATAAAGCAGCTATTTGTGGAAATAACTTTGCGCCGGACGGACGAGATACGCGCGGCGCATGTAGCCAGCGTATGGTGCTAATCCGTTCGTGAATCGGGAAATCTCCCTCATTTGCATATTTGCAGGGGAAATCAATAGGCGCGACTGATGCGCCAAGCGAAATTATGCGAGACTCTGGCGTCGGAAAGTTAAGCCGATCGGAAATGGCCCGTTTTCTGTCGCATCTAGTTTGGTGGGTACGGCCACATAGAAATGACGGCGCATATTCACAGTTACGCGGCGCATATCAAAATACTCCAGCGCAACTCTACCTGAATCTGGCCCCAAGTACCTTTAGGTGCAAACTATATGGCACAAGTGCAGTAAACACCAAGGGGCAGATTCACGTACATTGGCGCATTTTTTGACCAGCGTAGCGCACCTCCTTTGCGTTAGACCGGCGCAATGTAGAGGCACAATCACCGTATTCTCGTAGTATTTGCGCAGAATTAAGCGCCGGTGTAACGTTAATTCAGAGGCGTAAGGCGGAGTAATTCAAATTGGGAAGGATGTGGGCGTGTTAAATTGAAATGAGCCGTGACCCCATGCAAATGAAGGGCTGGCGGCTCGTGCATGCGCACATGAAGCAGACCATGGTCAGCACCTCTGTGCGCATGCTCACAACTCGGGAACGGCGCAATCAGTGAAATTGGCAACTATAGATGTCACTTTACTCTATACTATCATCCCCCACCATCTTGGTTTTGAGGCTGTTTTATTCTATTTGACACGAGATTCGGGGCTTCCCCCGGATCAAGTAGAATTCATTATGTCTCTCCTAAAGGTTGCTACCTCTTCCAAATATTTTTGGTCTGAGGGCAACTTCTATAAACAAGAAACGGGTGTAGCCATGGGGGCTAAGTATGCCCCTAGCCTGGCCAACCTTTTTATGGCCAAGTGGGAGGAGGATGTTATCCACAGTGCTAATATACCAGAGCTTACCCTTTGGGCTCGGTATATTGATGACATCCTCCTCCTATGGGATGGCCCCCTTGCATGGTTGGAAGGGTTTATATCTGAACTAAATCTCAACCAAAGGGGGATACAGTTGAAATTTGAGGTTAGTCAGAAAGAGATACATTACCTCGATCTCAACATACGGATCAGAGGTGATGAGTTCAACACCTCCACCTTTTTTAAGGTGACTGATCGTAACTCTTTCATACCATTGGGGAGTTGTCATCATAGTCAATGGCTCAGAGCAGTCCCAAAGAGCCAGTATTTAAGACTCCATAGGAACTGCTCTGACCCTTTGGAGTTCTTCGAACAGACTAGTGTTCTGACCGATAGGTTCCCTGAAAAGGGTTACGACAGAGAGTCCCTGACTGCTACTCTGGAAGGTGTTAGCTCCATTAGTAGGTCTGATCTTTTAAGAGAGAGACCTCCAGGTGAACATGACCAATTTCCAGTGGGTGTGCCTTTCATCACTCCATACTCAATACAGCACGGGAGTGTTAAGCAATTGATTCATAAGCATTAGCACCTGGTGAAGAATGACCCTGTTCTTAAGGGTGTGCTACCCGATAGACCCAGGGTCATCTTCAAGGGTGCCCCGTCTTTACGGAATCGTATAGCTCCAAATGTTTTGAATCCCCCTCGGAACAACCTAACCTTTTTTGACCAGCTAACAGGTTTTTATCAGTGCAGACACTGTAGAGTGTGTTCTAATAATTCCTGTCGAAGTAGACGCACCACTACATTTGTCTCCACTGTTACTGGTAAGACACACTGTATTAAACCATTTATAACCTGTGCCACTACTGGTGTTGTCTATCTGCTCCAGTGCCCTTGTGGCCTTCAGTATGTGGGCAGGACCAAGAGACCGGTACAAGTCCGTCTGAATGAACACATCACGAATATAATCGCAGGGTTTAAGAATCACTCGGTATCTAAACATTACCTACTGAAGCATAATAAGGATCCATCCAACACACTATTTTTGGGCATAGACAAGTACAAGCCCAACTGGAGGGGTAGCTCTTTAGTGAGAGAAATCTCCAAGTTAGAAATGTCCTGGATCCATCGTCTTAAATGTTATATGCCCCATGGGTTGAATATCGATACTGATGTAAATGCTTTCATAAACAATGCTTGACCTTTTATGTCATTTTTCAAATATGTGTAAAAGTCTCGGTTTGGTACATCAGGATGGATACTATTTTTTTATATATATCTATTTACATGACTTAGGGCCAGATTCAGGTAGAGTTAGGCTGGCGGATCAATGGATCGCCGGGTTGGAGATCCGATGCGATCGGCGCAATTGAATTTCGCCATCGCATCGTTACTTAAAAATGGCGCCGGGGGCGTTCCCGCCGATTTACGCTCAAAAAATATGTTAATGAGCGGGAATCGGCAATTCACGATATTTTTCGGGCGCGACGCAGTGACTTTACGACGTTTCCGGAAGCGATACGCGGCGTATAGATAAAGCAGCCCCCTGTTGGAATATCCTATGTTAAGTATAGGCGTCGTCATCGCGTCGGAAAAAAAACAAATTTCGCTATTTTTTTTTTGGATAAAATATCACGAATATTCGAGATTTACGAATATTCGCTATATTTTATAAAAAATAAAAAAAATAATCGAAATTTCGCCATTTTTTTTTTTTTATAAAATATCACGAATATCACGGAAAAAAAATTGCGAAAATGCGAAATTTCGCTAGTGCGAATGCGAAATTGATTGCGAAATTGATTGCGAAATTGATTGCGAAAAAAATACGAATATTCGAAATAGCGAATATTCGCCGCGATATTCGAGTTATTCGCGAATACTCGAATATGCAATATTCGTAGCGAATATTCGCAATGCGAATATTCGTGAGCAACACTAATAAGCATGCTTTACCTGCAGACATTCCTCTTTTCATTTCTTTATTGTTTGTTTTTGCTCAGAAGTTGCTCAATTTCTTCTCTGTTCTGTTCACTTCCTGCTTGTCTGATTTTTACTCACCACCGTGAACGGAGGCTTTACTGCTGTGTTCAGTGATGTGCTCGCCCCCTCCTGGGAACTACATCTCTACGATCAGTCAAAACCAATGAAAACGGACTGAAGGTCCATTTCATCGGTCCAAACCGATCGTATGTGGGACCCATCGGTCAGTTATCCTTCAGTCAAAAAAGGAGAACTTGCTTTAAAATGTAACCGATGGACGCCTGACCGATAGGTCAAAACCAATTGTTAGTATGCAAAAGCAATAGTTAAAAAGCTGAGCATGCTCAGAATCAAGTCGACGCATGCTTGGAAGCATTGAACTTTTTTTCAGCACGTCGTTGTGTTTTACGTCACCGCATTCTGACACAATCGTTTTTAGGCACATCAGACCATCAGTCAGCTTCATCGGATGGACTGATCGTGTGTACACGCCCTTAGAGACTTCAAGGAGGCGTGAATTACTGGGCATGCCGCAATGCATACTGGGAAATGTAGTTCTTACATGAACGAGCACCGCAAACCAGAAAGTGAATGATAGAACAGAAACTAGAACGCCTGAGGGGGATATACTGTAGATGAAGGAATTTAATAGGTATTTACTAGTTTTTTAACAGAATCATTACACTATTCTGTCTGTCTACCTTGCAGACATAGGGCCAGATTCAGCAAGACTTGCGCTGGAGTAATTCGATATGCGCCGCGTAACTGTGATTATGCGCCGTCGTTTCTATGTGGCCGTACCCACCAAACTAGATGCGACAGAAAACGGGCCATTTCCGATCGGCTTAACTTTCCGACGCCAGAGTCTCGTCAGCGCATAATTTCGCTTGGCGCATCAGTCGCGCCTATTGATTTCCCCTGCAAATATGCAAATGAGGGAGATTTCACGATTCGCGAACGGATTAGCACCATACGCTGGCTACATGCGCCGCGCGTATCTCGTCCGTCCGGCGCAAAGTTATTTCTACAAATAGCTGCTTTATCTTTACTCCAGACGGCCACAGGTCAGCAGGAGAGCAGCTACAGCAGCGTTACCGACGATAAGAGCTAGCTGAGCACCCCCACTTGCAGGACAACACCTCTGTCCATGCTTGTCTGTCAACTTTTACAGCCATGGAGGAAGACATCATAGGTCTCCATAGCCGAGATGACGGCTGACAGCTCCTGGCCTTTAGAGTTCAGCTTTCTCCTGTGTGTTTGCGGGGAACGGGAGAAGCCATCTCAGAACAAAAGTAACTTCACTGCGGGGAGGGGGAACAGGATATACTTTAGTGCCGGAATGGCGCATCTACGGGTGCATTTAAACGTCCAACGGAACACATTGCGCTGACGTTTCCCGTGAAGTGGTGCCGACGGAAGTTGTGAGCATGCGCACAAGGGGGCGAGTGGAGCCTCACTTACTGCGCATGCTCTGTGGATGATGCGCTGAACGTAAGCCTCTGCGCTGGGCTCCGCCCATCATTTACATATGATCACACCCACTTCCACTTGCGTCGGGTTACGCCAGCGCATTATCGTTACTCTGGCGCAAGTTTACGCGCAAGTGCTATGTGAATAACAGTACTTGCTCCGAAAGTGTCGGCGGAGTAACGCAAATGAGAAACGTTACTCCAGAGTAAAGATTCTCCCATCTACCTGAATCTGGCCCATAGGGCCAGAATTACAAAGCACTTACGCCGGAGTATCTCGAGATGTGCCGCCTAAGTGTAAATTTGCGCCGGAATATCTATGCACCGTACCCACAGAACTAGATACGCACCAAAATAGGCTATTCCCGACCGGCCTAATTTGTCTACGCCTGCACATCCTAGGTGCACATTTATTCCGTCTAGGTGCACATTTATTCCGTCCACACCATTGATTTCCTATGCAAAATGCAAATGAGGGAGATACGCCGATCCACAAAAGTACGTTTGTGCAGGGCAGGCTACGCCCTGTGCGCATCAGCTGCACTTCCGGTCTAAAGTTAGTCCTTATAAAAGCAGGTTTAAATTTGGACAATCCGTCTACATGTCAGCTAAAGCAACATCGTTAGGGACGAGCTGAGCAGCCACACATGCAGGACAACAATCTGTATGCCAACATGCCAGGGGCATCCTTGCTCATAGCTATACTACTGACTTTAGATGAGTGCAGAAAGAGGAGGGCACGGAGGAGGGCACGGAAGAGGATCGAGTATATCCGTGGGGTGAGCCCAATGGTAATAGGCCCCCCTTTTGGCTGGAATTAGGGTGCAATTGGAGAGATACCCTGTGTTAATAGGAGGGTAGATGTTGGTTCCTCAGCTTCCACTAATTTCAGTGAAATTGAGTAAAGGTGGATTAATTAGGTCAGGAGCCTGTGCGGGCCTGCAGGCCCAAAGATTGATAAAGTAAAATGATCCTATGCAGCTATAAGGATGCCAGTTGTGACCGATACACCCTAAACCATATAAAACAAAGAAAAAAATGTGTCTCTAGAGCCTAATAGGTAGGAATCCCTACTAGTGTGGTTACTAGTGTAATCAACCACACTAGTAGGGATTCCTACCTACCGGCTTAAAAGCTGCTGTACTACACTGATTCATTCTTTTTTTTCAAAGTATTTTTTATTAAAGAGTTTTAAAATTTTACAAAACTCACAGTCATATCAAGTATAACAAAGAAAAATAACTGCTTCAAAATATTAGGAGAATAATTGCGGAAGAACCCAGCCAGTCTCTAGAACATGAGACATCATAAGTTTAGCATTAGAAGAAAAACAAAAATAAAGAAGAACAAGAAAAAAAATGAATATAGTGGCAGCAAAACTAAACCACAACTAGTGATGTATAGAACGGTTCGCCGGCGAACAGTTCCCGGTGAACATCGCTCGTTTGCATTCGCCGCCGCTGGCGAACATATGCGATGTTCGACCCACCCCCTATTCGTCATCATTGAGCAAACTTTGACCCTGTACCTCACAGTCAGCAGACACATTCCAGCCAATCAGCAGCATACTGCTCCCTGACCCTCCCACCTCTAGGGCAGCATCCATTTTAGATTCATTCTGAACCTGCAGTCTTAGTGAGAGGAGGGACAGTGTTGCTGCTGCTGATTTTATAGGGAAAGCGATAGCTAGGCCAGTGTTCTCCAGTCCTGAAAGACTCATCTGATCTCTGCTGTTAGAACAGCGTCCTGACAGCACACCAAACAGCCTTTTTTAGGCTAATCAATCAGTCTGTTTTTTTTTTCAGTCTCTCTAATCTGTGCTGTGTGGTTTACAGAGAGAGACAGAGAGAGAGAGAGAGTGTGTGAAATTTTTTGATTTGAGTTAGATAGGGCGGGCAGGCTAGTCAGTTAGAGTTACAGGGCCAGATTCCCGTAGATCCTGCGCCGTCGCCGCGTAAGCTATTTACACTACGCCGCCGCAACTTACAGGAGCAAGTGCCGTATTCTCCAAGCACTTGCTCCGTAATTTGCGGCGGCGTAGTGTAAATGGCCCGGCGTAAGGCCGCGTAATTCAAAGGGCGCGTCCTCGCGCCGATCGAACTGCGCATGCGCCGGCGGTACAAATAGCCCAGTGCGCATGCTCCAGCTCATGTCGGAAAACGTCAATGAAGCCGACATGAGCTTCATTGACTTAAAGCCCTATTCGGAAACGACGGAAAAAGACGACGCTGTCCTGACGCCATACTTAACATGGCATACGACGGACCTTGGGAAACTTCATATAGAAGGGGTAGTTTTACGCTTACGGAAATGACGTAAATGACGAAGAGGCGGCGTAAAAACTTTCGGGTAATCGGCGTATCTTTCTCATTTGCATAAGCAAATGAGAAATCGACGTAAACGCCACCTAGCGACCAGAGAAGAATTACATCTAAGATCCGACGGTGTAAGTGTCTTACACCTGTCGGATCTACGCCGTATCTATGCGTAAGTGATTCTAGGAATCACATGCATAGATACCCGGGCCAAAAAACAGAGACACGACGGTGTATCTTGAGATACACCGTCGGATCTCTTTTGAGAATCTGGCCCACATTGTGTAGATATATATGCATTCCAGGTTTTGTATATATATTTATACACTGTATTGAGTTTAGCTAGACTAGAGGTGCAGGGTGCTGTGTAATGTAAAGGGGTCCAGAGTTGCAAGCTGCTGTGTAATATTAAGGGGTCCAGAGGTGCAGGATGCTGTGTAATATAAAGGGGTCCAATGGTGCAGGGTGCTATGTAAAGGGGCCCAGAGCTGTGGGGTGCTGTGTAATATAAAGGGGTCCAGTGGTGCAGGGTGCTGTGTAATATGAAGGGGTCCAGCGGTGCAGGGTGCTATGTAGAGGGGCCCAGAGCTGTGGGGTGCTGTGTAATGTAAGAGGCCCAGTGGTGCAAGCTGCTGTGTAATATAAAGGGGTCCAGAGGTACAGGGTGCTATGTAAAGGGGTCCAGAGCTGTGGGGTGCTGTGTAATGTAAGGGGCCCAGTGGTGCAAGCTGCTGTGTAATATAAAGGGACCCAGTGGTGTAAGCTGCTGTGTAAAATAAAGGGGTCCAGAGGTGCAGGGTGCTATGTAAAGGGGTCCAGAGCTGTGGGGTGCTGTGTAATGTAAGTGGCCCAGTGGTGCAAGCTTCTGTGTAATATAAAGGGGTCCAGTGGTGCAGGGTGCTGTGTAATATAAAGGGGTCCAGTGGTGCAGGGTGCTATGTAGAGGGGCCCAGAGCTATGGGGTGCTGTGTAATGTAAGAGGCCCAGTGGTGCAAGCTGCTGTGTAATATAAACGGGTCCAGAGGTACAGGGTGCTATGTAAAGGGGTTCAGAGCTGTGGGGTGCTGTGTAATGTAAGGGGCCTAGTGGTGCAAGCTGCTGTGTAATATAAAGGGACCCAGTGGTGTAAGCTGCTGTGTAATATAAAGGGGTCCAGAGGTGCAGGGTGCTATGTAAAGGGGTCCAGAGCTGTGGGGTGCTGTGTAATGTAAGTGGGCCAGTGGTGCAAGCTGCTGTGTAATATAAAGGGGTCCAGTGGTGCAGGGTGCTGTGTAATATAAAGGGGTCCAGTGGGGCAGGGTGCTATGTAAAGGGGCCCAGAGCTGTGGGGTGCTATCTAATGTAAGGGGCCCAGTGGTTCAGGGTGCTGTGTAATATAAAGGGGTCCAGTGGTGCAGGGTGCTGTGTAATGTAAAGGGGTCCAGAGTGCAGGGTGCTGTGTAATATAAAGTGGTCCAGTGGTGCAGGGTGCTGTGTAATGTAAAGGGGTCCAGAGGTGCAGGGTGCTGTGTAATATAAAGGGGTCCAGTGGTGCAGGGTGCTGTGTAATATAAAGTGGTCCAGTGGTGCAGGGTGCTGTGTAATATAAAGGGGTCCAGTGGTGCAGGGTGCTGTGTAATGTAAACGGGTGCAGGGTGCTGTGTAATGTATAGGAGTGAAGGGTGCTGTGTAACGTAAAGGGGTCCAGTGATGCAGGGTGCTATGTAATATTAAAAGGTCCAGTGGTGGAGGGTGCTGTGTAATGTAAATGGGTCCAGAGGTGCTGTGTAATATAAAGGGCTCCAGTGGTGCAGGGTGCTGTGTAATGTAAAGTGGTCCAGAGGTGCAGGGTGCTGTG
This sequence comes from Rana kukunoris, assembly GCA_029574335.1. Taxonomy (NCBI): domain Eukaryota; kingdom Metazoa; phylum Chordata; class Amphibia; order Anura; family Ranidae; genus Rana; species Rana kukunoris. The sequence continues at coordinate 391,200,205 of CM056049.1, forward strand.
TAATGTAAAGGGGTCCAGTGATGCAGGGTGCTGTGTAATATTAAAAGGTCCAGTGGTGCAGGGTGCTGTGTAATATAAAGGGGTTCAGTGGTGCAGGGTGCTGTGTAATATTAAGGGGTCCAGTGGTGCAGGGTGTTGTGTAATGTAAAGGGGTCCAGTGGTGCAAGGTGCTGTGTAATGTAAAGGGGTCCAGAGGTGCAGGGTGCTGTGTAATGTAAATGGGTCCAGAGGTGCAGGGTGCTGTGTAATTGTCACGTACCTGGTGGTCGAGCCCGACGTGCAGGAGTGGCTGCCCTTACTCCTCTGATCCCGAGACCCCTGGTAGAGCAAACAGGGGGTACAGGAATACAGAGTCGCACGAGCGCCGGTTGCAGCGCGGGTGCTGGGCTGGGACAGCTTCAGGAGGCTTCAGTGCTGCGTAGAGTAGCAGGTGTAGGCTGATAGCTGCAGGCGGCAGGTGAAGACACTAGAAGCAAAGGGACCACCAGAGCGGGGAAGGTGTACCGTAGTACAGTGGAGATAAGTCCCAGCAGGAGGGTCCGCAGCAGGCTGGCGGATCAGGTACAGGTGCGGCAGGTAAGGCAAGTCAAGTTCAGACCGGGTCGGCAACAGGCGGGCAGCAGCGGGTAGGCGGGGGGATCGTCGAGCAGGCAAAAGGTCAGGGCAGGCTGAAGGCAAGAGAAGTCAGGAACAGGCTGGGTTGTCAGGAACAGGTGCAAGCAGGACGGGTACAGGTAATCTCAGGAACTGCAGACCGGACAGCAAGAGGCAAAGGCTCACAACAAGTTTAAATGCCCTGTTTTGGCGCCAGAGTGACGTTTGCACGTGCCCGCGTGCCGTTACCGCCGGTGCGCATGCCCGTGCCCGCCGCGGTGCCGTGATCGCGCGTGCCCGTGCGCCATTGCCGCAAATGCGCGCGCCCCGTGCGCGCCGATGCGCCGCTAGCGCCATCTGGTGGCTGAAGTTGTCCATGACATTGCCCCCCTCCAATGGGCAGCCTCTGGATGCCCAACCGGGATAGTTCCAGTGGGTGGGAGTCTTTAAATGACTGGATTAGCCTTTCGGCGTGTATGTTGTCCTCCGGTTCCCATGAATTCTCCTCGGGCCCATACCCTTTCCATTTGACGAGGAACTGAACTTGGTTCCGTCTTTTCCTGCAATCCAGGATGGATTCGACCTCAAATTCCTCCTCGCCGTCAATTAGAACCGGCTCAGGAGGACCAGTGTTTCTCTCAGGAAAGGGATCAGAAACGTCTGGCTTAAGCAGGGCAACATGGAAGACCGGATGAATGCGGAAGATTTCTGGTAACTCAAGTTCGTAGGCAACCTCATTTATCTTCCTCTTGACAGGCAAGGGGCCCACAAACTTAGGGCCTAGTTTTTTCGTGGGGCATGCAAGTTTTAAATTCAGAATGGACAAATAAACTTTATTTCCGGGTTCCAGATTGAGTTCCCCTCTTCTTTTTTTTGTCGAAGATTTCTTTATTACGCTCTTGTGTCTTAGTCATTGTCTCCTGCAAAATCTTGTTATTTGTATCAAAAAAGGTCAACGTCTCCTGGACGGCGGGTACCGAACACTCCGGAACGGAGTTGGACAGGAACAATGGATGGAAGCCGTAGTTTGCATAAAAGGGTGATTGTTTGGTGGCAGAGTGGACAGAGTTATTGTATGCGAACTCCGCCAGGGCAGCAGGGACACCCAATCTTCCTGAGAGAAGGAGGAGAAGCAGCGAAGATACTGTTCAAGCGTCTGATTTGTTCTCTCTGTCTGCCCGTTTGATTGTGGGTGGTACGCTGATGAAAATGACAGGCCAATCTTAAAACTGCTGCAAAGTGCCTTCCAAAACCTGGAGGTGAATTGCACCCCTCGATTGGACACGATGTCCACAGGGACACCGTGGAGCCTAACAACTTCCTTGATAAAGGCTTTAGCCGTCTCCGGGGAAGAGGGTGTACCCTTCAAAGGTATGAAGTGTGCCATCTTTGAGAGTCTGTCTACTACCACAAAGATAGTGGTGAAGCCCTCCGACGGGGGGAGCTCCACAATGAAGTCCATGCAGATCATTCTCCATGGTCTTTCCGGTACTGGTAGCGGTTTCAGAAGTCCCCAGGCTCTGAGCTTGCTCCCCTTGTTTCGAATGCACGTGGTGCATGATTCCACTTAATCCCTGCAGTCTTTCAGGAGTTGGGGCCACCAAAAGGTGCGTTGCAGGAGTTCTGAAGTCTTATGTACCCCGAAATGGCCAGCCAGCTTGTGGTCATGACAAGAACTCAGGACACTGACCCGTTGATCTTCAGGTACAAAGATCTTGTCTTGATACCAAAGCAAACCGTCCCTAGTCTGTAGCTCCAGACTTGAAGAAGGGGAAATTCCAGCAGAGGTTTGCCTAATTTGGGGCAATAAGTCCCTTTGCAGTAACAAGAAGTTTCCTGATGACAAGATGGTATCCGGGGGGTTGGAAGACTCTGAGCTGCCATACATGTGGGAAAGGGCATCAGGCTTGGTATTCTTTGACCCTGGTCTGTACATGATATGAAAGGAGAATCTCGTGAAAAAAAGTGCCCACCTGGCCTGGCGTGGTTTAAGTCTCTTGGCCACCTTCAAATATTCCAGATTCTTGTGGTCTGTATAAATCAAGATTGGGTGCGCTGCGCCCTCCAGGAGGTACCGCCATTCCTCCAGAGCCGCCTTTATTGCCAACAGTTCTCGGTCCCCCACATCATAATTCCTCTCCGCCTCTGACAATTTACGGGAAAAGAAAGCGACAGGGTGTAAGAGGGCCTTGGGGCCCTGTCTTTGAGAGAGAACTGCCCCAACCGCCGTTTCAGATGCATCTACCTCTAGGATGTAGGGCAGGCTCGCATCAGGATGTCTGAGGACAGATGCAGAGGTGAACAAGTCTTTCAGAGTTTCAAAGGCCAATTGGGCTTCTGGTGTCCAACGGAACCGGGCAGTCTGTTTAGTTAGATTGGTTATTGGAGAAATGATGTTGGAGAAGGCCCTGATGAATTTCCTATAGAAATTCGCAAAGCCGACGAAGCGCTGGACGCCCTTCTTGTCTACAGGCGCCGGCCAGTCACGAATTGCGGAGACCTTCTGGGGATCCATTTCCACGCCCTTTACTGAGATTATGAGCCCCAGGAATTGTATGCTCGAGTGCTCGAACTCGCATTTCTCAGGTTTAGCATAAAGTCCGTGAGTTCGGAGTCGCTCAAGCATGTTCCTGACATGTTCCCGATGTTTTTCCAGAGAAGGGGAGAAAATTAAGATATCGTCCAAGTAAACGATAACAAAGAGGTCGAGGTAGTCTCTGAAAATATCATTCACGAAGTGTTGGAACATTGCCGGGGCATTACAGAGTCCGAAAGGCATGACTAAATATTCGAAGTGCCCAAAACGGGTATGGAAAGCGGTCTTCCACTCGTCCCCTTCACGTATGCGGACCAAGTTGTAGGCCCCCCGGAGGTCCAATTTAGTAAAGATGACCGCGGCCCCCAGACGTTGGAACAGTTCGGGTACCAAGGGAAGGAGTACCGGTTTTTAATAGTAATTTTGTTGAGTTCTCGGTAATCCACACAGGGGCGGAGAGAGTGGTCCTTTTTTTCAACAAAGAAGATCCCTGCTCCTGCTGGAGACGTAGATGGATGGATGAACTTCTTTCTTAGACTGTCCTCAATGTAGGTTTTTAGAGTCTCAAGTTCAAGTCCCGTTAAGGGAAAGATCCTACCAAAGGGAACTTCGGCCCCCCGGGAGGAGCTTGATGGAGCAATCGTAGGGCCTATGTGGTGGAAGGGTCTCAGCTCCCTTCTTGCTGAAGACATCCAGATAGTCGTGGTAGGCTTCAGGGACCGATTGGCGGGTCTCAACGTCAGAGTCCATGCAGAGTAAGGATGGAGGTGAGGGTAACACTTGCAGGCAGTGCTGCTGACAATAAGAAGATTGAAAGCTGATCTCTCCCGTGGTCCAGTTGACCTGTGGGTTGTGGATCTGTAGCCACGGCAAGCCCAATATGACAGGGAACAGGGGGAAGTCAATCACATCCAAGCACAATAGTTCATGGTGGTTGCTGGCAATGGTGGTGGCTAAAGGCTGGGTCTCTCGGGTAACCGGTCCGGATCTCAACACCGAGCCATCCGCTAAGTAGACAGAGAGTCCAGTAACCCTAGGGCGAAGAGGTATCTGATGTCTGGAGGCGAAGGATTGATCCAAAAAACAGCTGCAGGCTCCTGAATCAAGAATGGCGCTAACTTGGATAGTCCTTTCTGGAAGCTGGAAGAGAACGGGAACAGCTAGATGAGTGGAATTGCTTGGGAGAACAGGCAAGTCAACAGATGACACGGACAGACACTTACGGAGCTTTGCGGGACAGGTCCTCACGTAGTGGCCGGCCTCCCCGCAATACAGGCACAGGTTGTTAGCCCTGCGGCGTTGCCGTTCCTCAGGGGTGAGAGAAGGGCGGAGGAGGCCTAACTGCATAGGCTCCGAGGTATCAGGGACAGATGAGGCAGTAGAGATCGGTGGAGCTGGGTTGGAGACGGGCGGTACCCGTGGCATCATCCAGATAGGGCGAGATGGGGCAGTGGCCCTTTCAGTTCTGCGCTCCCTCAGGCGTCGATCGATCTGGATGGTCAGTTTGATTAGCACATCCAACATTCATGGGACTCCTACCCGGGCCAGTTCGTCCTTAAGTGATTCAGAAAGGCCTAGGCGGAACTGGTAACAGAGGACCGCGTCATTCCACCTTGTAACCGAACTCCATCTGCGGAATTCGGACACGTAGTCCTCTGCTGGTCTGCGACCCTGTTGTAGGGCGTGCAAAGCGGCTTCTGCGGAAGCGGTCTGATGAGGATCCTCATATAGTAGAGACATGGCCTGAAAGAAGGTGGTCAGGTTGTCAAGTGCAACGTCTTTTTGTTCCATAAGGCGATGGGCCCAAAGCTTGCGGTTTACCAGAAAGCAGTGCGATGACGAAACCCACTTTAGTGGCTTCTAGGGAAAAGGTCCGTGGTTGTAGAGCAAAGTAAAGTTCGCAAGCATTGCGGAAAGCCCGATATTTGCTACGTTCTCCTGAGAACCTTTCTGGCGTAGGGACTCTGGGTTCAGGCGGCAACATGATTACGGAAGGAGAAGTGGATGCACCAGAAGCAGCAGAGGTGGTGGCAGGAGTAGATAAAGCCTGGATGCGATTCTCCAAACGCGTGTAGCCTTCTTGCAAGGTTCGGACTGCTTGGGTCAATCCATTCAGGTGGCGACAAAGTTCCTGCATAGGATCCACTCTCTGCGCGGGCTCTGTCATGGCTGTCTGGTACTGTCACGTACCTGGTGGTCGAGCCCGACGTGCAGGCGTGGCTGCCCTTACTCCTCTGATCCCGAGACCCCTGGTAGAGCAAACAGGGGGTACAGGAATACAGAGTCGCACGAGCGCCGGTTGCAGCGCGGGTGCTGGGCTGGGACGGCTTCAGGAGGCTTCAGTGCTGCGTAGAGTAGCAAGTGTAGGCTGATAGCTGCAGGCGGCAGGTGAAGACACTAGAAGCAAAGGGACCACCAGAGCGGAGGAGGTGTACCGTAGTACAGTGGAGATAAGTCCCAGCAGGAGGGTCCGCAGCAGGCTGGCGGATCAGGTACAGGTGCGGCAACAGTTCAGACCGGGTCGGCAACAGGCGGGCAGCAGCAGGTACAGAGGGTCAGGCGGGCGGATCGTCGAGCAGGCAAAAGGTCAGGGCAGGCGGAAGGCAAGAGAAGTCAGGAACAGGCCGGGTTGTCAGGAACAGGTGCAAGCAGGACGGTACAGGTAATCTCAGGAACTGCTGTAGACCGGACAGCAAGAGGCAAAGGCTCACAACAAGTTTAAATGCCCTGTTTTGGCGCCAGAGTGACGTTTGCACGTGCCCGTGCGCCGTTACCGCCTGTGTGCGTGCCCGTGCCCACCGCGGAGCCGCGAATGCACGCGCCCCGTGCGCGCCGATGCGCCGCTAGCACCATCTGGTGGCCGAAGTTGTCCATGACAGTAATATAAAGGGGTGCAGGGGGCTGTGTAATGTAAAGGGGCAACACAGAGAGAGGAGTCTGAAGAAGAGGAGTCAGAGGAGGAAGGTGGCTTTGAGGAGGAGGAAGACCAACCACAGCAGGCGTCCCAGGGGGCGTGTTGTCACCTTTTAGGGACCCTTGGTGTTGTACGTGGCTGGGTGGAGGAAGAGACATTTAATGACGTCAGTGAGGACAAGGAACAGAACATTGCTAGCTTGGTATCCAACCTTGTGTAAATGGGGAGTTTGCGGTTGTGCAAATGGACTGTTTGCGGTTGTTTGCGGTGCGTTAAACAGTAGGAGTGTCAAATTTAATCGATGCATCGGTGCATCGCGATTCGGGTGTCCGAGATGCTGCTCCGATGCATGCGACCGTAATAATCGATGTTTTCGCCCCGCCCCCTCCCGGGAGAGCGCTCCGTTCAGATGTACCTTTTTCACGGCGCTCATGTGACTGGTCTGCCCGGCCCGCCTCTCTGCTCGTAGGACTCGCATCTCTCCTGGCGTCAGCCCCGCCCAATGACTAGGACTATCAGAAAGGCGGGAGGGTAGTGTTTGTATATGCCACGCTGACTGGCTGCACGGCCCGCCTATCTCCATCTGCTCCCCTGGCGTCAGCCCTGCCCACTGACTGGGCTCTACTGAACTGTCAGATCAGTAGAAAAAGGCGGGAGGGGCTCACGCGCTGAGAGACGTAAGAGCAGAGTTGAGATAGGAGATGGACGGGCCGTGAAGTCTCCGTTATCTTTACACCCCCTCCCTAAAGCCACTAGTGCTGCCGTGTTCTAAGAGAGGAGGGGGGGGAGGGGGGAAGGAGATCACTGTCGAGCTGGCAGCTGCTCTCTAGGTGAGCTGACTTTTCTTTTTACAATGGAAAGTTTCTTAGAGTGGATTTATTTTGCAGCAAGATAAGGAGATTCGGAAGACACAAACAAATGTGTGTGTGTGAGGGGAGTCTGCAGCTCTACAATCACAGCCAACTCACAGATAAGCGGCACACTTATCTATACAAACATCCCCCATCCTCTGTCCAGTTTATGTGATGTTCATTTATAACCATTTACTTAACCCTGTGTGTACAATATGTGGGGAGTGAACACCTCCAATTGTCCAGACTCAGAGCCTGTATAACAGAGTTATATGAATGGTCATCATTTAGCTTCACTTCATTTATACATGTAGTGCTGGGGGCTGGCATCTTATAACAGATTGTTTTCACGGAGTAGTATTGTTGTATATTTTAGTAGATGACCACAATAGTCTATAATAATAGAAAAAAAAATCTATCTGACCACTTCTCAGCCCCCAACTCCCCCCTCATCCCCTCCTGTACATAGTGCCCCCATCATACCATCCAGAAATGTTATTTAATCACAAAACTATTTGTGTAACGTATACTACATAAAAAATTGCCATTCATTGCATTGAGGTAATGAATTTAATGTACTACAAAAAAAACATATTTGCCGTGCGCTGCTAAAGTGTTCAGGTTTGGCTTGAAGAAAAGGTGGCAACCCTACTCCTGTAGCATGTCTGCAGTCTCTGACCATCTCCGGTAGCATGTCTGCCGTCTCTGACCATCTCCCGTAGCATGTCTGCTGTCTCTGACCATCTCCCGTAGCATGTCTGCCGTCTCTGACCATCTCCCGTAGCATGTCTGCCGTCTCTGACCGTCTTCCGTAGCATGTCTGCCGTCTCTCATCGTCTTCCGTAGCATGTCTGCCGTCTCTGATCGTCTCCCGTAGCATGTCTGCCGTCTCTGACCGTCTCCCGTAGCATGTCTGCCGTCTCTGACCGTCTCCCGTAGCATGTCTGCCGTCTCTGACCGTCTCCCGTAGCATGTCTGCCGTCTCTGACCGTCTCCCGTAGCATGTCTGCCGTCTCTGACCGTCTCCCGTTTCATGTCTGCTGTGTTTAGACTTTGCTACATGCAGGAAGTGTTATAGTGTGTGTGTGTGTGTTTTTTTTTATTTATTTTTTAAAGGACAGATAGGAAAAAAAAATGGAGTACTTACATTTTTTTTGAAAGCTATGCGCACTTGCGCTGCAATCGTGATGCATCGTGATGCATCGCGGAATCGAATCGAATCGAATCGTGGACTTGATAATCGTAATCGCATCGAATCGTGAGACCGGTGAAGATGCGCAGCCCTATTAAACAGGGAGTTTGATTTGTCAGAGTTTGGTCTGTCACTGTGAACCCTAACCCTAACCCTGTCTGTAACCCTAACCCTGTCTGTAACCCTAACCCTGTCTGTAACCCTAACCCTAACCCTGTCTCTAACCCTAACCCTATCTGTAACACTAACCCTAAACCCTATCTGTAACCCTAACCCTAACCCTGTCTGTAACCCTAACCCTGTCTGTAACCCTAACCCTATCTGTAACCCTAACCCTAACCCTGTCTGTAACCCGAAACCCTATCTGTAACCCTAAACCTAACCCTGTCTGTAACCCTAACCCTATCTGTAACCCTAACCCTATAACCCTAACCCTTTCTGTAAGTTACAGATAGGGTTAGGGTTACAGTTAGGGTTAGGGTTACAGATAGGGTTAGGGTTACAGACAGGATTAGGGTTACAGATAGGGTTAGGGTTACAGACAGGGTTAGGGTTACAGATAGGGTTAGGGTTACAGATAGGGTTAGGGTTACAGACAGGGTTAGGGTTACAGATAGGGTTAGGGTTACAGACAGGGTTAGGGTTACAGACAGGGTTAGGGTTAGAGTCTGTAACCCTAACCCTATCTCTAACCCTAATCCTAACCCTTACACTACCTGATCGATACAACATCATACCTGATGTTTTAACCACTTAAGCCTGGACCAATATGCTGCTAAATGCCCAGAGGCGTTTTTACAATTCGGCACTGCGACGCTTTAACAGACAATTGCGCGGTCGTGCGACGTGGCTCCCAAACAAAATTTGCGCCCTTTTCTTCCCACAAATAGAGCTTTCTTTTGATGGTATTTGATTGCCTCTGTGATTTTTATTTTTTGCGCTATAAACAAAAGTAAAGCGACATTTTTGAAAAAAAAACAATATTTTTTTACTTTTTGTTATAAGAAAAATCGAATAAACAACATTTTAGTCAAACATTTAGGCCAAAATTTATTCAGCCACATGTCTTTAGTAAAAAAAAAAAATCACAATAAAAAAAATTAGCTACCTAGCGGCAACAGCGATCAGAAAAATGATCGCTTAGTGACGCTTAGTGACGCTGGTAATAGGGGGTGAAGGGGTTAACTAGGGTGGTGATCAAGGGGTTAAAACTTTATTAGGGGGGTACGGGGCTACCCTGGACCTAACACTAACTGCCTGTCACACTAACTGTCACACTGACACTAAATGCAGTGATCAGTAAATATATGATCACTGCAATCAGTGACAGTGTGACAGGGGGTGGGGGGTGATCGCAAGGGGTTAAATGTGCCTATGTGTACTGGTGTCAGTGTAGTGTTAGGTGTGACTTACTGTGAGTCTTCTGTCCTCTCGGCGAATTGAAAATGACACGGCGGAGGCTCACGGAATTGGCTGGGAGCGATCACGAGGGGGCGGACAGAAACGAACAGCCGCCCCCCCAGGACGGATCGCTCCCGCAGGTAAGCCGCCCTCGGCACGCAGCAGAGGGGGTCCCGATCGGATCCCTGACCCGCTAGAAGGCAGGGACGTATATATACGTCCATCTGCCTGTACGCGTCATTCTGTGGACGTACATAGTCGTGCAGTGGGCATTAAGTGGTTAAAGCACGTTATTCCAAACAATTTAGGAATGTTAGGTGATTTATGCCCTTTATGGATTAAAAACGGACTCTGCGACAACTACATAATTTTCCATGGGAGTTTTGCCATGGATCCCCCTCCAGCATACCACAGTTTAGGTGTTAGTCCCCTTGAAACAACTTTTCCTGGTGCCTCCATGGCAGAATACCTGTGATAGAGCTCCGCCTCGACTCCTCCTTCAGGGCTAGTGAATAGCATAAATTAAAAGGCATAGCCCCTCCCCCAACATTCTCTTTTCTTCCCTCATACCTTCTTGTGCTGGTGAAGAGTAGCAGTATGTCCATACCTCTGCAGTCGGCAGCATCCGCCGGGTTTAGCCTTTCCCGTGCGAAGTCCTCGTCTTGGGCCGCTCAAAGCGCTAAGAAGGCGGGGAACCCCTCTGTGGATCTGGTGAGGTCATCTCGCAGTGTTTCCTTTATGGAACGAAGTCTGCTATCACATCCATGATGAATGCAGTAGAGTCGCAAAAGGATCAGCTCACATCTTTCCAGGCTGGTGATTTCCATTTTATTTTTAGGCATATATTGTTTTTTGTCTCTCCCCTTCTCCCATCCCTTCCTTCCTTCCTTTAACTTGCCTGTCTCCTTTAAAAAAAAAAAAAAAAGTGTGCTTGTTGTCTTTTTTGTGATGCTCCCTTTAAATCCAGTCAGTTTGATGGGGAAGGTGCCTTTTATCCTGACAGGCTTGCAGTTGTTGTTTGTTTCCCCCGAAATTAGCAGTGGGCTACAGCTTTTTGTTGTTTTGTATATCACTCGACATCACTGCGGTCATCTTGGATTCTGGAAAAAGGGCCAGATTTGCCCTTTTCTTCCAGAATCAATTCACAATGGTGGTTATGGGATCAGCCCATCCACCTGAGCCTAATTAAGTTCAGATTCAGGGTTAGCTGCCAGAGTCTCCTCAGCTGTGCCCTGCTAGGTTTCACTGACACTGCTCTGTGGTAGGTACCTTTTATTTATATTCTCAAAAAAATGGTGATTTAAAAAAAAGTGACAAGAGCTTCTCCATAGTTTCTTTTTTTCCCCTTTCTTACAAAATTTCCACAGCTGATCCTTCTGCCTAACTCCGCTATTAGTCATTTATCTTACAACAAAGATCCTCACACTCCTATTAGGTATGGGACCAACTATATGTGAGTATTGAAGAAAAAAAAAAAGTTCGCTCACTGGTCTAATGTGAGTTCCTTACATTGTGGCCCTGCCCACTCCAAGAGGTCCAGAAAATCTTCAAGACACTGTGATGATGACAGCTCAGACCGCACTTCACGCCACTGGTCCCAGGTCCCATTCTTAGATCAGAGAGGTCAATATCCAGAGGACAAGATCCTTCCCCCTCTCCTAGGACCTATACAAAGAAGAAATGCTGGACAGGCGGGGCCACACCACTACCAGACAGAGTGGTCTGTAATGATTGTTTTATGGACTATGCGTCCAACCGCGAGCTAGAAAATCAGCACGCTGTGGATCTGCTCAAGTGAACAATGAAGGTCTCCTTCTCTGAGCTTGTGACTTTGGTCCCCGCTCAACCAGTTCAGCAGATATCCCAGGTTCAGAACCTAATCTCCCTGGTCCTTCAGTCGGTACACCTCTGCCACTGTCAGGCTGACCAGCTAGAGATTCATCACCTGAAAATTCCTCAGAGGACTCTTTAGAGCAGTCAGAACTTTCTGGCTTCAGTCTCTCCTTGGTAAAGCCATTAATCCAGGCAGTCAAACTGCAATCACCAGAAAAGATGCAGAAGAGCCTCCCCAAAAGTCTACGAGTTACTTCCCATTCCTCAAAAGGAAGCAGGTTCTCTTCTCGTTGATGGGTGAGATTAGGGTGACCACATTTGTCAGGTCATTCAGAATGAATGGTCAAAAAACGTTCATGAAGCCGGTTCAATAAACTATACCCCTTAACAAAGTCGGGAAGGCAGTCGCTAAACCCCATGCCAGTGGTAGATGCATCGGTGGTGCGACTCGCAAAAAAAAAAAAAAACTTTACCCATGGAGGATTCCGCTTCCTTCAAAGACCCTTGAGACAGGCGAACCGACCTGGAGCTGAAGAGGAGCTACTTAGCCCCGGGAGCAGCGTGTGAGCCAGCTATCTCCCTCACATCGGTATCAAATGCCATAAGATCTTGGACAGATAATATTGAGAAGGCTTTGCGTCAGGATGTCCCCAAGGAGGATAAAATTAAAGCCTTGGAAGAGCTTAGATTGTCGGCAGACTCTGTCAGGGTAGCAGCCATTGATATGATCAGGTGCTGTGCAAGATCCATGTTGCATTCAGTAATGGTGAAGAGGGCCTTCTGGCTGAAAGATTGGACGGCTGACTTATCCTCCAAACAAAATTGGTGCAAAATCCCATTCAATGGGAAAGCACTATTCAGAGACAAAATGGATAAAGCTATCTCCAGGCTGTCAGGAGGGAAGTCCGGTATGCTTCCCAAGGATAGAAGGCGGTTCCTCTAGGTTCCGCCAGACAAATTCAAGGGATTTTTTTTAGGGCTGTTACTGATCAAAATTTTTGTGTTCGATTAATCGTTTGTTTTTTTAATCGATTAATCGACTAATTTCGATTAATTACAACACACATACAGATTCCCATTGCAGCTACCAACAACTGGAATAATGGATAGCAGGATACAAAAAACACACAAAGGCAGCGCTCAATGGGAATAGCATTAACATTTTTTTAGTCTTCAAGTAGGTAACAAAATAAATATTGCACTGGAGATAAAACCGATGTAGCTACATAAACTGTAAAAATGGCGCGAGTAATATCAAACGGTACCAAAAACAGTCATAATAACAAGTAGCTAAGTATGATACTGGTATAAAAACGTGTACAATGATACCACTGCTGAATCCAGATGAGGAGAGGTTAATATCAGTCCCGTGAAGGAACTATCACATATCCCAGTGGATGGCTGTAGAATCCCAGGTTGATAGAAGGAAGTGTAACAGCCCTTGCGTGTGGCAGATAGTAATGTCCCGCCGCCATGCAGATATGAAGGCACAGCAAAGGAGCCCTTCAGATGGACACGGCAAGCCCCGCCGGTGTCCGTGACATTACCGGATCTCCTACGGAACTCCCTGAATGCCCAGAAGCCGGCGGAGAGATGAGTACCAATCAAAAGAATTTTAATCGATCAAAAAGATTTTGATCGATCAAAAAAATTAAAGATTAATCGATCAATTAAAAGTTAATTTGCACAGCCCTAATTTTTTTTTTTTTTGGGCAGTCAAAGACAGCCCAGAGACAACAAAGACTTTGGAAAGGTACTCAGACATTCTTTTTTGAACAGGAGAATGAAGGACCTTTCCCGCTCCACAGGAGGAGAAGCAGTCTTTGACGCCAGAGTAGCCCAGGCACTCCCGGTGGGAGCCAGGCTAAGCCTCTTTGTCCCAGTCTGGGCCACATGCTGTCAGGACCCATGGGTTCTGTCAACAATTCAATTGAGGCACCTCTGGAATGTCTCTCATCCCCAACCCCCACCTCGGTATTCTTTCAAAGAAACAGAGGTTCCATCCTCTCTGCCGAAGGCTCAAGCTCCGTAAAACTTCCTAACGTCACTCCAGCTTCAGGGGGCGGCTGTTCTGGTTCCCTTGGCAGGGCACTTCGCAGGATTTTACTCCACCCTATTTCTGGTCCCAAAGAGGACATATGACAGACCTTCAGAGGCTCAGCCCGTATATCCGCCCCCAAAAGCTTCGGAATGGAGTCCCTGCAGATGATTATTCAGGCAGTCTAGCCATCAGATTGGATGATTTCAGTCGATCGGCAGGATGCCTACCTACACGCTCTAATTCTACCTGCAATTCAAAAATATCTGAGATTTGCAGTGGGATGTACCCACATACAGTTTCAAGCCCTACCTTTTAGGTCTGTGCACTTCTCCCAGGGTGTTCACCAAGATATTAATATCTGCTCTGGTTCCCCTGCAGGAGAGGGGCTTGAGGATATACCAATACTTGGACGACATCTTTCTCCTAGCAAGCAATCCTGATCAGTGGGTATGTCACTGGAAATTCTTCTACAGACCCTAAAAAGAGCTAGGGCGGCTAATAAATTCTGAAAAGAGTCAACTAGCACCCACACAGCAGGTGATCTACCTGGGTGCAATGTTCAACACTCAGGAGGGGACAGTGTCATTACCACCGCCAGAGGCAAGGATTGTCACCCAGAGAATGATCAAGGTCACCCGGAGCCCATATCTGACGGCTTTAGAATGCCTGAGCCTCATTTGCACATGTCTTCTGTATACCCATGGTTCCTTGGTCCCATTGGCACCTGAGGTAGTTTTTGACAGGTTTCTTGGCGCAGTGGAAGAAACGGCTATCTCAGATGATACTGCTGACTGGAGTAATTCACAGGAGTCTTCACTGGTGGACAGTTCCAGAAAACCTCTCCAAACCTCATCACCTGGGTTCCCATTTTTGGATCACATTTATGTCCGATGCAAGCGGTCAGGGCTGGGAAGCGCATTGCGGGGAAACCAGAATACAGGGTAGATGGTCATGTTCTACTCAGGGAGTGGTATCCAACATCTTGGAGATTAGGGCAGCCTTCTTAGCACTAACTTCTTTGGCATCCCAAATCAAAGGCCAGAGAATACTTCTATGCTTAGACGATATGGCAGCTGTCGCTTATCTGCAGAAGCAAGGAGGCACTCGCAGCAGGTCGTTCCTCAAGGAGGTGGCGCTGATCACGCTCTGGGCAGAGAAGAACCTCCTGGACCCCAGAACAATGTATCTACCAGGCAGGTTGAACACAGAAGCAGACACATTGTCCAGAAACTTCCTGGACGACGAGCGGGCTCTCCACCCCCTCGTCTTCAAACAAATAGCCAGCATTTGGGATCCCCCTCAGGTAGACTTGTTTGTCTCCCGAAGAATGCCAAGCTAGACAGATTCTTCTTCTTGGATGCCGCATCCACAAGCCGAGGCAATGGATGCCCTGTCATGCTCCTGGAGGTTCACCTCGGCACATGCCTTTCCTTCCAGGCCATTAATATTAAACATCACACTCCTCAGGGAGTCAGTCCAGGTGGTGACAGTACTACCGTATTGGCCAAAGAAACCCTGGTCCTCTCTAGCCATGCGCCTCAGTGTGAGCTCTCCAATCAGGATCCCTCCTTTCCCTCAACTTCTGTCGCAGGGCAGTCTAGTTCATCCAAACCCTCAGAAGTTGAATCTTCAAATCTGGAGGTTGAGAGGCGAAGGTTCGAGCCCTTAGGGTGTTCCCCAGGAGTCCTAACAACCCTTCTAAAAGCCAGAGCCTGCAACGTATGCCATATATTCAAAAATCTGGGACAAGTTCTTGTCATTTGCTACCAGAAATGGATTTGATACAATCCTTCCCTCTACGTCAAATATTCTAGGTTTCCTTCAGACAGGACTTGATCTGGGGCTTGGTCTGAGCTCCCTCAAAGTGCAGGTAGCAGCAATCTCTGCCGCAACAAATAAGAGATGGGCAGAGGATCCTTTGGTAGTCACTTTCCTCAGAGGAGTATTGAAGATTCGTCCTCCTGTCAGACAATCATTTCCTAAGTGGGATCTGTCCCTGGTCCTTTGAGTTCTATCTGACCATCCCTTTGCTCCAGTGGAACAAGTAGCAATATGGAACCTGACACTAAATACGGCTTTCCTGCTAGCCATTACATCTGGCAGAAGAATCTCGGAATTCACTCCTTAGGGTTAGGTGACGGCCACATCTTTCTTCCCCGACAGGGTGGAACTTCGCCCTCTTCGAGGGTTGACACCTAAGGTTGCTACTCCAAGCCACCTGTTGGAACCCTGAGCACTTCCAGTATTTACAGACACAGGTTTAGAGTCTCGTTGTGAGCTGGATGTATCCAGAGTGCTCAGGGCCTACCTAGAAGCCATTGACCCCTGAGAGACTTTTTATTGTATCGTTCAGTAAATACAGGGGCAAAGAAGCTTCCATCAGAACTCTGGCAGCTCGGGTTGTGAAGTTAATCCAGAAGGCCTACAGGGTGAAGAATATTCTCCATCCTGAGTGAATGCTCATTCTACAAGGGTAGTCTCAGCTTCCTGGGCAGCAAGGACTAATGGTTTGTTGGAGACGGTGCGTAGGGCCGCCACCTGGTCTTCTCACCATATGTTCCTCAAACACTACCATATTGGTCCAGGAGCTCTCACGACTGTTGAGTTCGGAAGAAGGGCAGTTCAGGCTGCTATGTCCTCTTTTAATTAAACATTTATTGTTAAGCATTTTCCCACCCATGTCAGCTAGTTATTTATCAAAAGTATGCTGCCATGGAGGCACCAGGAAAACGGAAAATGGTATCATACTTACCAGTAATTTTCCTTTCCTGGTGCCTATCCATGGCAGCATACGCTCCCACCCTCGGTATTCAGTATTCTATATTATGGAGAATGTTGGGGGATGGGCTATGCCTTTTAATTTATGCTATTCACTAGCCCTGAAGGAGGAGTCGAGGCGGAGCTCTATCACAGGTATGCTGCCATGGATAGGCACCAGGAAAGGAAAATTACTGGTAAGTATTATACAATTTTCCGTTTTCCATCACTATTGTGGCCAGAAAGAGTCCCTGTGGGTTTTAAAATTCGCCTACCCATTGAAGTCTATGGCGGTTCGCCCGGTTCGCCGGTTCGCGAACATTTGCGGAAGTTCGCGTTCGCAAACGCAACATTTTAGGTTTGTGACATCACTAACCACAACCCATCAGCGTCGACATGCAATAAATGTACCTATTATACGAGACTAATATCACATAACATTATCCCCATTCTGTGGCAGACATATAAGGCCGCGTACACACGATCAAACTTGTCTGCTGAAACTGGTCCACAGACTAGTTTCAGCGGACATATCCGACCGTGTGTACGGGCTAGCAGACAGGTTTTTCCAGCAGACAAGTTTTAAAGCATGCTTTAAAACTTGTCTGCTGGAAACCCATCCGTCCGACATGTCCGCTGGTTAGTACGCCTAACCAGCGGACAAAAATCTCCCGCATGCGTCGAATGGATTAGACGCATGCATGGAAGTATTTTACTTCCTGGAGTGGTGACGTGGCGGCGTCAACGTCACCGCCACGTCACCGCGTCCTCAGCCTGAGGGGATTTTCGTCCGATGGTGTGTACACGCCATCGGACCAAAATCCAATGAGACATGTCCGCTGGAAACGGTCCGTCGGACATGTTTGAGCGGACATGTCTCATCGTGTGTACGCGGCCTAACAGTGAGAAAGGAAATTATCCCTATATACAATGGCCCGGATTCACATACATCGGCACTTATTTATGCCGCCGTAGTGTATCTTCTTTAGGCTACGCCAGCGCAACGCAGAGAGGGAAGCATGGAATTTACAAAGCAAATGCTCCCAACTTTGCGCCGGTGTAGCGTATAGTCGTAGGCGTTAATCAGCGTAAGTCAAAGTAGGTGGAAGTGCACTGGAAGTGGGCGTGATACATTTAAATGAAGCGTGACCCCATGCAAATGATGGGCTGAGCTTCAGACAAGTACTTAAAATGAACTGCGCATGCTTCGTACCTTGGACACATCCCAGTGCGCATGCTCACAATCACGTCGAAACAACTGGCTAAGATACATCGAATCACTGCCTACGACGTGAACGTAGCCTACGCCCAGCCCTATTCACGTACAACTTAAACTATGTAAAATTAGACGGCATTCGTTCCCTGGTCCATACCTTTGTATGAGTTGCGCCTCCAATATGGGGAATAACTTTACGCCAGATGTAAACCTTACACAAATCGCTTAAAACATGCACCGGGCGCAAGTACGTTCATGAATCGGCGTATCTCCTTCATTTGCATATTTGCATTGAAAATCAATGGGAGTGCCAAATGCGTCCAGCGTAACTATGCACCCACTATACGCCGGCATAGGCAAATTACGTTGGTTGGATGAAGTCATTTTTTAGGCGTATCTTAGTTCTGTGGGCACGGCGCACAGATACAACGGCGCATATTTACACTTACGGGGCCAGATTCAGATAGAATTGCCTATCTTTAGGCGGGCGTAGCGTATCTCAGATACACTACGCCGGTGTAACTCAGAGAGGCAACTACAGTGGGCCAGATTCTCAGAGGCGTTACGCTGGAGTATCTCAGATACCCCGTCGTATCGCCTTTTTTTTTGTCTCGTATCTATGCGAGTGATGCTTAGCATCACTTTTGCATAGATACGCTTCTACATCCGACAAGTGTAATACAATTACACTTTCGGATCGTAGGTGTAATGACAACTCCGGCCACTAGGTGGCCTTTACGTTGTTTTTTCATTTGCATATGCAAATGAAGTAGTACGCCGATTCTCGATCGCTTTTACGCCGCCCCGTCGTCGCGTATGTCGTTTACGAACTCGTAAGGTTACCCCAGCTTCTATGTGGAGTAACCTTACGAGGTCCCGTCGGATGCCGTCGTGTCCCGTCGGACGCCATGTTAAGTATGGCGTCGGGTCAGCGTCGGCTTTTTCCGTCGCTTACGTCGTTTTACTAACTCGTTCGCGAATAGGGACTTGCGTAAATGACGCTCACGTCGTTTTGACGTCGGTTTCAATGACGCTTCCCGACGTGAGCTGGAGCATGCGCACTGGGCTTTTTCCCCGGCCGGCGCATGCGCAGTTCGTGCGACGCGGGGGCGCGCTTAATTTAAATACAAGCCGCCCCATTTGAATTGTGCGGGTTTACGCTTGGCGATTTACGAGACGCCAACGCAAACTACGGAGCAAGTGCTTAAAGAATAAAGCACTTGCTCTAGTACGCAGCGGCGGCGTAGTGTAAATGGCTTACGCTACGCCGCCGCAAATATATGAGAATCTGGCCCATAGGCGGCACATCTCGAGATACTCCGGCATAAGTCCTATCTGAATCTGGCCCACGCGGTGTATCTCGAGATACGTCGGCATAAGTGCTTTGAGAATCCGGGCCAATGTATTTAGCTTAGTCTGAGCTAACACTGCAAAAACCTTAATTATACAAGAGAAAGGGGGGCTAAACCCAGCACCACTAGCCACAGGTCCCATAACATGCAAAACCTATTTGGGTGACCCCTACTGTACATTGACAAATTTGCTGTTCTTTCAGTAGGATAATATTGACTTGTTGTTTCCAGTCATCAAACATGGGGACTAGGAGACAGCCATTTCATGGTTATGACTTTGCGAGCAATAAATAGGAGTGTCAGTATTGGCATTCTAATATCAAGAGGAAATTGTTCTTCATCAATTTCTCCCAATAAACACATTGCATTTGGTACTCTCTTTTAATTGTATCTGCCAGCACTCACCAATAGCAGACAAGCGTAGGGCAGTTCCAAAGCATATGAAAAAAATCAGCTGGGGTGCCCTGACATCTCGGACAGTCCGGGGTAGATCTACAACCCCATTTAAATAGTTTAAGTAGGGTTCAATACACTCTATGAACAACATTTTCTTAATTTAGCCTATGAAAAGGAAAGGCAGATTTTTTTTTTGCTTGGGAATACAAACTGCTTACTCTTCCACTCAGAAATTGCAGCCTGTTCCAATTAAGGCTTGAAACTTATGGTGCAATGCTATTTAGGGCCAGATTCAGGTAGATTGGAGCATCTTTGCTCTGGAGTAACGTTTCTCATTTACGTTACGCTGGCGAAATTTTAGGAGCAAGTGCTGTTATTCATGAAGCACTTGCTCCTAAAGTTGCGGCAGCGTATCGCAAATGAGCTGGCGGAATTCAAATTGGGCGGGTACGGGGCGTGTATTATTTAAACTAAGCACGATCCCGCGGCGAACGTACTGCGCATGCGTCGACTGTCAATGCATCCCAGTGCGCATGCTCCAAATTCTGCGTCGCGCCCGAATACGATCGTGAATTGTCGATTCCCGCTGATTAACATATTTTTTCAGCGTAAATCAGCGGGAACGCCCCCGGCACCGTTCCTAAATTAAAGTTGCGATGCAATGGCAAAATTCAATTGCGCCGATCGCATCGGAACTCCAACCCGGCGTTTCTTGCTTTCTGGTTACAGAAAACAGAAACGCCGGCTTAAAGTGACAGTTAGGCTGGAGTATCACTGAGACTCCAGCCTAACTCTACCTGAATCTGGCCCTTAATGTTTATGTTGTAAATTGTACACAAAAAATAATCCATGTTTTTTTGTGCCAGGTGTAATACACACAGTTAATCCATAAGAAACTACAGCCTGCCAAAACAGGCTTGATATGTGTAGTGCAAATCTTTAACTTTTTTCTTTTCTTCAATCTACAAAATAAGACATTTTAATTTTTACTTCGAGGTGCAATGTGCTTGCTCTTTATTATCCAATAAAGGCTTCAAAAATGTATTGTAACCATTTTTATTTTTAATCTAACACAAAAAGATGCATTTTTTTAATTCAATGTGCAATGTGCTTGCTCTCTCCCTCAGAAAATGTGTCCTATGTAACAAGGGCTTCTAAGGTGTCCCACAAATCTGTGCATTTTTTTTAATTGAAAAAAATATAGAATTTTTTTTTTCTTTCCACATGTACTATGTCTGCTCAATCTCTATAATTGTGGCCTGGCAAAAAAGGCATACAAGCTGGGTTGCTAAATATAAAAATTTGCAGTCTCTAAATCAAATAATAAAAAGACAATGGCCCAGATTCACAGAGCAATTACGCCTGTCTAACTGGTGTTAGACAGGAGTAATTTCAAATTTCGCGCGCCGTATCACTAGTTTGAATCCTCAAAACCATGATACGGCGGCTTCGGGCTTCGATCCGAGAGGCTTACGTCTTCGTAAGCCTTCGGATCTATGCTGCGATATTTTTGCGGCCGCTGGGAGGAGTTTGCGTCGTTTTGATGCGTCGGGATATGCAAATGAGTTTTTACGGCGATCCACGAAGAAACGAGCGGTCTTCGCAATCGCTTACGTCTATTTTTTTTTACGTACTGTTAGACCAGCTTTTTGCTGGTCTAACGGTGCGTAGCCCATGTTAAGTATGGCCATCGTTCCCGCGTCGAATTTAACGACGTGATTTCGCGCAATGCACGGCGGGAAATTTGCGAACGGAGCATGCGCAGTTCGATCGCCGCGGGAACGCGCCTTTTTTAAATGATTTACGCCCCCTACTCGCGTAGATCGATTGCGACGGGAGAAATACACTACGCCGCCATCGTTTACTGGACAAAATCTACCTGGATTCCACGTAGAGCCAGGTAAAAAACGGCGGCGTAGTGTATTTCTGATACGGTACGATAATCTAATTCTCTCTGAATCTGGGCCATTATCGGTTATCTGTGCTAGATGCAAACAAAAAAAATTCGAAATGCATTCAAAAATTAAAAATTCGAAAATTCGAAAATTCGAAAAATTAAATAATTCGAAGATTCGAATTAGAGAATTCGAAAACTGAAAAAAAATGGAAAATTCGAATTTTCGAATCTTCGAATTATTTCATTTTCGAAATTTCTAATTTTCGAAATTTTGAATTTTCACATTTTTTTCACAAATAAAAAATTCGAAATTCGAAATTTTCGAATTTCGAATTTTTACATTTTCGGATTTTCGAATATTCCAATTTTTTATTTTTCGAATTTTTCATTTTCGAAAATTAAAAATTCGAAAATTCGAAAAATGTGAAAATTCGAAATTACAAAAATTAAAAATTCGAAAATTAAATAATTTGAAGATTCGAATTAGAGAATTCGAATTATTTAATTTTCGAAATTTCGAATTTTCTAATTTCGAAATTTCGAATTTTCTAATTTCGAAATTTCGATTTTCGAATTTTCACATTTTTTTCACACATAAAAAATTACGAAAATTCAAATATTCGAAATTTCGAAATTGTAACATTAAAAAATCTAAAGTTCGAAAATGGTAATTCTATTTTTTGAATTTCCGAAAAAAACATTTTTTTCATTTTCGTTTCATTCGTTTTTTTCGGAAATTTCGTTTTTTTCCGTTTTATTAGTTTTTTGCTTTTTCGGAAATCCGAAAATTTCGAATTTTCGAATTTACGAATTTACCGAATTTACGAAACAAGCAAAAAAACGGAAAAAAATTATTTTCCGATTTTCCCGAATTTCCGAAAAAAAAAAACGAATGAAACAAAAACGAAAACATTTTTTTTTTCTTTTCCCGAATCTACGAATTTCCGAAAAAAAATAAAATAAAATAAATAACATAAACGAAAAAAACGATTTTTTTGTCAGTGTACATGTCTACAGTGGGAGGGAGTTTTTTTGGAAGTATGACAGAGAGAAAGCGAAAGCTCAATTTTACTGTGGGGGAAAAAAAGAATTCTTGCCCGGGCCATTAGCGATTATGGGCGTTTCCTCCACGGCCCAGACAGTGCCAACACCACCCCGGCCAGGAGGAGGGAGATTTTGGACCTCATCACTGAGCAGGTCAATTCAGCGGGGGAGGGGGAGACACGGACCCGGTCTGGGATTGACAAAAAAATTAATGACCTCCAGCGTCTGGTCAAACAGAAGCTGTCCAAAATGCATGCCCATGCCAGGGGCACAGGAGGGGGCCCACCATGCCGTATTAGGCTGACAGCGGAGGAGCGTGCGGTGGCCCTGACCATTCATCGGCATGAAGTTGAGGGCCTGCCCGGCTTTGACTCAAGTCCGGAGCCCGTGGTGCCAGGTAAGTATTTTTTTTAATATCAGGTGTGTAGCATGTGTGGGGGAGGGGGTGAAAGGGAATATGTGGCAAGTGTGTGGATCCTCCAACCTGTGAATGTTTTGTGTCATCCACAGATGTGCAGGAGGGTGCAGGGCCATCTGGCCTGCCCGCACCAACCCCAGGACAGCAGCCTAATGAGGCCCCCCCAACAAGGCCGGAGTCCGCGGAGGAGGTTTAAGAGGAGGAGGAGAATCATGAGGAGGAGGAGAATCATGAGGAGGAGGAGTCCATGTCAGGCACTGGACGTTTGGTTTTTGAGGACTCTTCCCCTCTGGCTGGCAGCAGGCAGCCCTCCCTAAGGGGGAGCCCCCCTCCTCCCCCAACATGGCTCCCCTACCAAGGGCCTCCCCTTCTCCCCGGCCACAAGCATCAGCTGGAGGCAGGATTTCGTCCCAGAACACCAGGGGGTTGGCCGATCTCCTGCCCGCCACTCTGAGAAGGGACCAGGCCCTCCAGACCCGCCATCTGGGACAGGTCAGCCAGACATTGGTGCGGATGGAGGAGAGCCTGTCCTCCATCAAGGATACGCTGGGGAACCTGGACTCCCACTCCCGGGCTTTCACAACCTGCCTAAACGACCTGCAGATGACATCAGCAGGCGTTGGGCAGGATGTGAGGGCCCTTACCCAGGCTATCCAGGCCAACACGGCAACACTTGGTGCTGCCCTGGACAGAATAGCCGTGGCCTTGGAGGGCAGGCCGCCAGGTGGGCAGAGATCAGGGGCTGCTCCTCCTTCCCCGGTTTTGCCCCTCCCCCATGAGTCTCCCCTGAGGAGCCGGGGCCGTGGCCAGGGGCGCCCCAGGCGTGGCTCACGTAAAGGGCAATAATATTTTTTTTCCCCTTTTTGATTTTTTTTTTTTTTTGCTGGAAATTTTTTTTTTGGGGTTGTGAATGCTGTTTGAATGTGGGGGTGACATTCCTGCCGGAAAAGGGGTGTCACCTCAATTTTGGTGGAGAAGGGTTCCCCAGGACCAGGGAGAAGTGATCCCCAGGTCCGTGTGAATGGTGTATGAATGTACAGTGACATAATTGGAGCCTTGGCGTGGCGTTGCTGCTCACAAGTCCTGCATGGTGAACTGGTGCCAATCCAATTTGATGTGGATGTGGGGTGTGTGTGCTAGGGACCACAGTGGTGTGCATGCATGCATTCTCATTGTGCCATGATTAATGTGTGTGTTTAACGTGCAAAGATGCCCAATGTGAGCTGTCTCCTGGCTGCTCTTCCCTCAGAAGACGGGGGGGATTGTCTGGTTCAGGGGTCAGGTCATCACGTAGGTCAATCTGCAGGCCCTTTCTTTCTGCGAAGTTGTGCAGCATGCAACATGCACCGATGATCTGGCACACAAAGTTTGGGGGATACAAGAGGGTCCCCCCAGACTTATCCAGGCATCGGAAACGTGACTTTAGGAGGCCAAAGATGCGCTCCACCACTGCTCGTGTTTGGGCATGTGCTTGATTGTATCTTTCCTCTCCTGGGGTTTGGGGGTTCCGGAAAGGAGTCATGAGATGGGGTCCCAGTGGATATGCAGAGTCACCTGTAAGGGAAAAGACAGGAGGATGTTAGTCATGCATGTGCCCCTTGTGATGTGTGCATCATGGGAGGGGATAGTCATGCCTGACTCCCATGTCACTCACCAACCAGCCAGCTGTCCCCATACACGTTCTGATCGAATTCCATTCGGATGTGGCATTGATTGTATATGTAGCTGTCATGGCTGGACCCTGGGTGTTTGGCACGGACGTGCCATATGAGGCCTTGGGCATCGACTATCACCTGTACGTTGATGGAATGCCAATGCATCCGATTGCGGTACATGTTCTCTGTCTCCTGGGGGGGCTGAAGTGCCACATGTGTGCAATCAATGGCCCGATGGTGCCATTGACTTTTTTTCTCTTCTTAGACCAGCTTTTATATGCTCTAATTTTAGACAGGACATTTTGCTGTTGCGCACACTGCGTAGCCTGCGCTGCCCCAACGTTCTTTTGTGGATCCCCGTAAGTCCCTCATTAGCATATTTGACTAGCAAATCAATGATCTGTCTAGCGCAGTTTTGCGCGGACGGACGCCCCTTTCTAACGAAATTACGCCGGACCAAAAAAAGTAGATTTTTTGCGTATCTCGTTCTGGGAATGCCGTGCATCGAAACGCACGCGCACATTTCGACTTACGCCGCGCATCTCCTGATGCGCAGGCGTAATCGCTCTGTGAATCTGGCCCAAAGTCTTTACCAAGTAACTATAGACCTGTTAGTTTAACTTCTATGGTTGGGAAGATACTGGAACGTTTAATAAAAGACCAAATGGATGAGTTCTTGCTGGAAACAAACTATTTAAGCAGCAGACAGCATGGATTCATGAAAGACAGAAGTTGTCAGACAAACCTGATTTCCTTTTACGAAGAGGTAAGTAAAACCCTGGACAGAGTCGTGGCAGTGGACGTGGTATACTTGAACTTTGCAAAAGTGTTTGATACAGTTCCCCACACACGGCTCATGTGTAAGGTAAGGTCTACAGGATTGGATATATCGGTTTGTAAATGGATAGAAAACTGGCTGAAAGACAGGATTCAGAGAGTTGTGGTTAATGATTCATACTCTGAATGGTCCAAGGTTATCAGTGGTGTACCCCAAGGTTCGGTGCTGGGTCCCTTACTTTTTAATATATTTATAAATGATATTGGGTCTGAGATCAAAAGTAACATTTCTGTTTTTGCAGATGACATCAAGCTATGCAGTGGAATAACGTCCTTGCAGGATGTCTTCAATTTACAAGCCGACCTCAATGCTCTGTCCAAGTGGGCGACTAAGTGGCAGATCAGGTTTAATGTTGATGAATGTAAAGGTCTGCACTTAGGGGCTAAGAATATGCATGCATTATACATGCTAGGGGGATCTGTAGTGGAGAAGGATCTGGGGTTTTTGGTAGATCATAAGCTCAATAATGGCATGCAATGCCAAGCTGCGCTTTCCAAAGCAAGCAAAGTCCTTTCTTGTATCAAGAGAGGTATGGACTCCAGAGATAGAGATATAATTTTGCCCCTGTACAAATCATTAGTAAGACCTCATCTGGAATATGCAGTCCAGTTTTGGGCACCAGTTCTCAAAAAGGATATCGGAGAACTGGAGAAAGTGCAGAGAAGGGCAACCAAACTGATAAGAAGCATGGAGGAGCTCAGCTATGAGGAAAGATTAGAAGAACTGAATTTATTCACTCTTGAGAAGAGGAGAATAAGGGGGGATATGATCAACATGTACAAATATATAAGCGGTCCATATAGTGAACTTGGTGTTGAGTTATTCACTTTAAGGTCAACACTGAGGACAAGGGGGCACTCTTTACGTCTGGAGGAAAAGAGATTTCACCTCCAAATACGGAAAGGTTTCTTCACAGTAAGAGCTGTGAAAATGTGGAACAGACTCCCTCCAGAGGTGGTTCTGGCCAGCTCAGTAGATTGCTTTAAGAGAGGCCTGGATTCTTTCCTAAATGAACGTAATATAACTGAGTACTAAGATTTGTAGGTAAAGTTGATCCAGGGTAAATCCGATTGCCTCTCGGGGGATCAGGAAGAAATTTTTTCCCCTCCTGTAGCAAATTGGATCATCGCTCTGCTGGGGTTTTTTGCCTTTCTCTGGATCAACTGTGGGTTTGGAGTTGGGTGTATGGGATTGTTTGTTTATTTATTTATTTTTTATGGTTGAACTGGATGGACTTTTTCAACCTAGATAACTATGTAACTATATACAATCAGAGCCCCATCTCAATAGAATTAAAAAAGAACATGTATGGGGACAGCTGGCTGGTTGGTGAGTGACATGGGTGGCAGGCATGACTGCCCCCCCCCCATGATGCAGAAATCACAAGGGGCACATGCACTACTAACATCCTCCTGTCTTTTCCCTTCCAGGTGACTCTGCATATGCACTGGGACCCCATCTCATGACTCCTGTCCGGAACCCCCAAACCCCAGGAGAGGAAAAATACAATGAAGCACACGCCAAAACCCGTGCAGTCGTGGAGCGCACCTTTGGCCTCCTGAAGTCACGTTTCCGATGCCTGGATAAGTCTGGGGGTACCCTGTTGTATTCCCCCAACTTTGTATGTCAGATCATCGGTGCATGTTGCATGCTGCACAACTTCCCAGTGAGAAAGGGCCTGGAGATTGACATATGTGATGACCTGACCCCCGAACCAGACAATCCCCCCCTAACTGAGGCTACCCCGTCTTCTGAGGGAAAAGCAGCCAAGAGACAGCTCACATTAGGCATCTTTGCATGTTAAACACACACATTAATCATGGCATAATGAGAATGCATGCATGCACACCACTGTGGTCCCTAGCACAGACAAACCACATCCTCATCAAATTGGATTAGCACAAGCCCACCATGCAGGACTTGTGAGCAGCAACGCCACGCCACGGCTCCAATTATGTCACTGTACATTCATACACCATTCACACGGACCTGGGGATCACTTCTCCCTGGTCCTGGGGATCCCTTCTCCACCCCAAATGAGGGTGACACCCCTTTTCCGGCAGGAATGTCATTCAAAAATTAGTCACAACCCCAAAAAAAAAACAAAAAAAATTGTCCAGCACCCAAAAAAAAGTGACCCACGCCTGGGGCGCCCACGGCCACGGCCCCGGCTCCTCAGGGCCAACTCATGGGGGGGGTAATCTGGGGAAGGAGGAGCATCCCCTGGTCTCTGCCCACCTGGCTGCCTGCCCTCCAAGGCCACGGCAATGCGAGTCAGGCCATCATTGAGGGTTGCCGTATTGGCCTGGATAGCCTTCGTGAGGGCCCTCACATCCTGACCGAGGGCCCGCACATCCTGACCAACGCCTGCTGTGGTAGCCTGCTGTTCATTTAGGCAATTGATCAGGGCCAGGGAGTTGCAAGCCATGTCCCCAAGTGTATCCTTTATGGAGGACAGGCTCTCCTCCATCCGCCCCAAATTCTGGCTGACCTGTCCCAGATGGCGGGTCTGAAGGACCTGGTCCCTTCTCAGGTTGGCGGGCAGAAACTCGGCCACCCCCCTAGTTTTGTGGGTTGCCTTCCTGCCTCTAGATGAGGCTTGTGGCCGGAGAGAAGGGGGCCCCTTGGGAGGGGATCCCTGTTGGGGGAGGAGTGGGAGGGGCTACCCCTGATGGAGGCCTGGTTGCTG
Organism: Rana kukunoris; assembly: GCA_029574335.1. NCBI lineage: Eukaryota > Metazoa > Chordata > Amphibia > Anura > Ranidae > Rana > Rana kukunoris. Next base: position 391,227,829 of record CM056049.1, read on the forward strand.
CCAGCCAAAGGGGAAGACTTCTCCAAAATAAACAAACCATTCCCTGACAAGCCCTCCTCCTCTAACTCAAACTCCTCCTCCTCAACCTCCTCCGAGGACTCCGGCCTTGTCTGGGGGTCTTCATTAGGCTGTTGTCCCGGGGATGGTGCGGTCAGGCCAGATGGCCCAGCACCCTCCTGCATCTGAGGATGACACAAAACATTCACAGGTTGGAGGATCCACACACTTGCCACATATTCCCTCCGCCCCCCACACATGCTACACACCAGATAGAAAAAAAAAACGTATCTGTCCTCACGGCCTCCTGACTGGACTCAAAGCCAGGCAGCCCCTCCACTTGCTGCCTGTTGAAGGTCTGGGCCACCACACGCTCCTCCTCAGTCAGCCTAACAGGGCATGGTGGGCCCCCTCCAGTGCCCCTGGCATGGGCGGCAATCTTGCCCAGCTTCCCACGGACCACACGCTGGAGGTCATTAATCTTCTTGGCGATCCCCTGGCGTGTCCGGGTCTCCCCCCCAAACGAGTTGACCTCGTCGGTGATGGCCTGCAATATCTCAGCCTTCCTGGCCGGGGTGGTGTTGGCACTCTCCGGGCCGTGCAGGAAACAGCCATATTGTGTAATGGCCCTGGCAAGAATGCCCTTCTCCCGCAAAGAAAAATTCAACTTACGCTTCCTTTCACTCATGTTCTCACAAACTGGAACCATAACAATCAACAAAAATCAGTCACCAAAAATCAGTCACCCAAAAAGTATCAAAAACACTATGGGCCAGATTCAGGTAGATGGGCGAATCTTTATTTTGGAGTAACTTTTCTCATTTACGTTACTCCGCCGAAACTTTAGGAGCAAGTACTGTATTCACAAACCACTTGCTCCTAAAGTTGCGGCGGCGTAGCGAAAATGAGCCGGCGGAATTCAAATTGGGCGGGTAGGGGGCGTGTAGTATTTAAAATAGGCGCGATCCCGCGGCGAACGTACTGCGCATGCGTCGACTGTCAGTGCGCATGCTCCAAATTCTGTCAGTGAACGTCAATGACGTCAATCCCCATTCACGGACGTTTTACGCAAACGACTCGAAAAAAAATGTATTCGACGCGATGACGACGGCCATACTTAACATAGGATACTCCACTAGGGGGCTGGTTTTTCTTTACGTCGCGTATCTCTTACGGAAACGTCGGAAAGTCACTGCTTCGGGCCCGAATACGATTGTGAATTGCCGATTCTCGCTGATTAACATATTCTCGGCGTTAATCAGCAGAAACGCCCCGAGCGCCATTTTTAAAATTGCAGTTCCGATACGACGGCGAAATACAATTACGCCGCTCGTATAGGAACTCCAACCCGGCGTTTCTTGTTTTCTGCTTACTGAAAACAGAAACGCCGGCTCAAAGTGAGAGTTAGGCCGTGTACACACGGCAGAGAACCTCGACGGGCAGAACACATCGTTCCGCCCGTCGAGGTTCTCTGCCGGCCGTCGAAATCGGCAACCCGCCCGTCGGGAATGGCAACCAGCCATTCATCCAGGCGGGCCGTCGAGCAAATAGAGAGCGTGCTCTCTATTTCTGCTCGACAGGATTCCCGACGGGATGCTCGCCGAGAGCGTACACACGGCCGAGGTCCTCGCTGGAATGCAGCTTCCAGTGAGGTTCTCGCTGGTTTCCAGCGAGAACCTTGGTCGTGTGTACGCCGCCTTAGGCTGGAATATCACTGATACTCCAGAGTAACTCTACCTGAATCTGGCCCTATGGTACCATCCCCACACAGGATTTAGGAATGGAATACAGCCACTGCTTTGATGCAACATGCCCATTTATTCACTCTGGTGCAAATCTGTAATACATTTACATCTTCATTCTCCTGATATATATTTTTTTTATTATTTACAGATGTATTTGCTCTCTCTCTCTCTTAGAAATTGATGCCTACCCATGAAAAGGCTCAAAACGTGTGCTGTAAATCTGTGCATTTTTTTGTCTTTTACATTCAAAACAAATAGACACTATTTTTCCCATATTCAATATACCTGTTCATTATCACTAGTAAAATGCAATTCACCTCCAACTAAACTGCATTCACCTGCTTAACCTGCCTGGCGGTATAATTCTGTCTGGAATTACGTACCAAAAGCGGTACAATTATTTTGCATGGAAATTCTGCATTTTATACAGTAGGCCTGCAATTCTTATGCCGCGTACACACGATCATTTTTTGCGATGAAAAAAAAACAAAGTTTTTTAAAACGTCATTTAAATTGACCGTGTGTGGGCAAAACGTCGTTTTATGTCTTCAAAAAAAACGACAAAAAAAAATTTGAACATGCTTGAAATTTTTGTGTCGTTTTTCAAAACGTTGTTTTTTGTGTCATAAAAAGTGATGGTGTGTGGGCAAAACGATGTTGAAAACGACGCTTTTAAAGCCGCGCATGCTCAGAGGCAAGTTATGAGACGGAAGCTTCAATGGAACAGAGTGCCGTTCAACGTGGTGTACGTCACCACGCTTTGCTAGAGCATTTTGGAAAAACGATGGTGTGTATGCAACGTCGTTTTGGAAAATGAAGGTTGAAAAACGTCGTTTTGTTTCATCACTTGAAACGTCGTTTTTTTTCATCACAAAAAGTGTACACGGCATTAGGAATAACTCACTTAAATTTGTCCAAACAATAGTCTAGTAGACATCTCTGGTATGATAAAGTTTGAAACACAAAATCATAAAATTATAATATATTATAATATAATAAATAACTATAAATAATTATAACAAATGATAATGTAATTATAATAAAAATTATTCACTAATGTAATCAAATCAAAAACACTGAAATTTGCTCAGTTGCAGAATTGTTGCTGGCATTACTTTTATTTTTTTATTTCCCCACAAATCACTATCGCTCAATTCTGAAAGTGATTATAATTTATTATCGCTGTTTTCCAGCTGCTCTAAAATCATTTTTGACACAAAGGGACACTATTGGTTGCTATGGGCAATGTACAGTTTGCAGGCACAAAAAAAATGTTTTTATTATATAAAAGTGTATGTAGGACACTGGGCAGGCCACTGGGGACAATGGGGGGGGGGTGTATTTTTTACATACAGTACTGTAATCTATAAGATTACAGTATTCTGTATGTAATGTGTTTGTTTACTTTTTTGAATTTGCCGCCGGTCTCTGCCCCCGTGCGCCATTACATCGCAGGAAACGGAGATCGGCGGCACGCGGGCACTGTGTGAGTCTAATGGAGGACGCCACTCGCTCACACAGCGGGGATGCATCGCTGGATCCAGGGACAAGGTAAGTACAGTACCCTGCCTGGATTGCATTGTGGAGAGAAAAATACACATCAACACAAGCCCTAATAAGAATTTCCAAGCACAAATTACACATTTTTTAGTTAGGTAAAACAGTCATTATTTATATATACACACACACATACATACATATAGTATAATTAGCCAATTTTTTTTTACATTTTTACTCTCCTATATTAGGATGTCCTTATTTGATCCTCTGTAATTTGCTATTAAAAATCACTGTACCGCTGTACCTATTTTTACTTAATGGTGTATGAATAAGGAATTCCTCATTTGCACTAAACAGATGTAAGTATCTGGCATGAACACACTTGGCTCATCTGTTTATTTCACATGATATTTGACTAGCAGTCAGAGACATCCCAGAAATACTCCAAATATAGCACAGTTCTTAGGCAATAATTATTACGATATTTGAAGAGCATACCTCTCTTTTCCAGTAGCTGTTGTTCCTAAAAATACAAATACCATATATATACACACATAAAAAATATATTTAAAATGTCAGATCTTTTTTTAAAACACGTTTAATGATAAAACATTGGTTACCCTTAATACAATGAGCCTGCTACTGAAAATATTACCTTTCTGCCAAACCAAATCCACATTTGCACTTAGATAATTAGGGCCAGATTCACATACATTCACATTCACATACATTGGCGCATATATAGACCGGCGTAGCGCATCTCCTTTACGTTAGACCGGCTCAATTTCAAACCGCAAGTGCCATATCCACAGAGTATTTGAGCCCAAATTCCGAGGCCTAAGGCCGTGTAATTCAAAGTGGGAAGGACATGGGCGTGTTCCATTGAAATGAGCCGTGACCCCATGCAAATGAAGGGCCGGCCAGACTGGGCATGTGCATGACGCTGACTATGGTCAAAGCCTCTCTGCACATGCTCACTACTCGGCCCGGAGCAATCAGTGAGATAGGAACTAGGCCCGGCAGACTTAGTGAGATACGCCCAGTGCATAAATAGGCCCAGACATACGCCCTTCCATTGCAAAAGTACATCCATTTTTTTTCCTTACCTGAAGCAAGGTGCTTTTGTTCCATTGTCTGTTGCTGTTTGTAGGTTTGTGTCATGTTGGTGTATTCCATTATTTTGAGGGCCATCACCCAATTTATATACACACATACATATTGTGACGGTATGCGAGGTGAGATACTTGACCATAGGTATATTTCACCGCGCATACGTTCTATTTTGAGAGGCTGAACCGGAATCCGGGCTGGGTTTTACGGCCTCTGGTGTTCCGGTCCGGATTTTTGGGTCCACTGGAGTTCAATGTCAGGTGGACCTTAAAACAACCAGGAAGAGATCACAAGAAAGCTCTCTGGTTTTGGGACACTCAGGAGGGAACCTGAGTGTGAGGAGCTCTCTAAAGACATTGCGAGGAAAAGGTTTGCGTTGTTGTTTATTTTGTGGGTGGTGGGGACCAGCCCCACACTGTATAGATAGGAGACCCTTATGTTTAGTTTAGCGCCGGACGGCAAGAATTTGATTTCACTGTTTTTGTTTATTTTTTCTTGCAAACCTTTTTGTAAATAAAAACCTGGCATCTGCCAGAGAAAAAAGAAGGTGCCTGCTTACGGACTGTGTTTGAGAAAAGTGATCCCCACAAGCTAATCTCCCACACGTGGTGGAATTAGCGGGCAACTTTTCTGAAGATGGAGGAAATGTTAAAAGCCCTGCTACAGGCCAATGCAGCCCAGCGGGAAACCAACCGCCAAGTCGCAGAAGCTGCTGCAGCGCAGCAGGCTGCCCTGCTACAGGCCAATGCAGCCCAGCAGGAAACCAACCGCCAAGTCGCAGCAGGCTGCGCAACAGGAGATGAACCGACAGTTTGCCGAAGCTCTGATGGAACTGAAAAAGGGGTCCGCACCTCCTGTGGCAGCAGAACCAAAGATACTACGGGCCTCCTAACACCTGCAAAAGATGACACCAGCGGATGATGTTGAGGCATACATGGCGACTTTCGAGAGAGTCGCTGTCCGCGAAGGATGGCCAAAAGAGCAGTGGGCGGGACTATTGGCCCCATTCCTAACTGGAGAACCCCAAAAGGCCTATTTTGACCTAGAATCAGATAAGGCACAGGACTATGAGACTCTCAAATCAGAGATACTCGCACGCTTGGGTGTCACCATGGCAGTTCAGGCCCAGCGCGTGCATCAGTGGTCCTACTCCAGCAACAAGCCACACCGATCACAAATGTTTGACCTGGTCCACCTCACCAGGAAGTGGTTGCAGCCAGAGACCCTGACCAGCCCGCAGATTGTGGAGCGTGTGGTAATGGACCGGGACCTACGTGCGCTTCCTGCTGCCCTGAGGAGGTGGGTCGGACAGGGGGACCCCAACACTGCAGCCAAAATGGTGGAACAGTGGAGAAGTACAGTGCTACCGAGGACTTGGTAAACCCACCTACGCCCCACTTCGGTGTGTCTAGAGGTGCAAGATCTCTCAGCGGTTCGGGTAAGACTGTTCCGGGGTTCAAGAGCTTGGGGAAAGTGGATAAGACTGTTGTTACAGCAGATGAGACTGTGGGTCCTAGACCTGGAGACTGGCCACAGAAGCCAGGAAGGTCTTTGGAACTGTTAAGAGGACTGGGGGTGGGGCAAATACGGTGTTTTCGTTGCCATGCATTGGGCCATATTGCTGCAAACTGCCCTCTAAATGATGAACCTATGCAATGTGATTATGCTGATAGGAAAAGACACATTTCTCTGTTTGCACAGGTCGCCTGTGTTGCGCTAGATCAGAGTCGCCTTGAAAAACAGATGTGCGTTATTTCAGTGGATGGCAAGCCTCTCACAGCACTACTAGACTCTGGTAGCGTGGTGACCCTAGTTAGGAGTGCTTGTGTAGACCCCGAAAAACTACACCCCAGTAGTATTGGGGTAATTTGCATCCATGGGGACACTCGGGACTACCAGACAGCAGTGGTTGAGGTTGATACCCCCTGGGGCAGGGTAACACATTCAGTGGGGGTGGTACCCTCACTGCTCCATGAAGCTTTAGTGGGAGAGACTTTCCCCATTTTTGGAAGTTATGGGAGAATAAAGGGAGGCTCGTAGATAGAGTTCCCCCTGCTGGGGAAACACGGGAACTCTCACCAGACCCGTTTTTCCAAAGGGAAAGGCAGGCTGTTGGTGGGATCGAGGAAGCCGGAGATCCTCTTCCTTTCCCTGCCATGGTTGGGGAACCGGAGGACTTGGAAGCTAGCACCCAGCCTGAGGGTAACGAACAGGAAATCCCGCCTGACCCTGACATCGAGAGTAGCCAAAATGTGGTACCCGACTTGGAGGTCAGGAGGGAGGATTTCTGTACCGAGCAGCTGCGAGAGCCCACCCTCATGAGTGCCAGAGAAAATGTTAAGGTGTTGGATGGGGAACCGGTGGATCCTAATTGGGTAGTGTCCTTCCCCTACAGGGCGATTAAAAACAATTTATTATATCGAGTGATAAAACACGGAGAGGAAGAGGTAGAACAGCTGCTGGTTCCCAAACCCTTTTGCAGGGTGGTGCTAGACCTGGCTCATGGTCATGTAATGGGAGGATATCTCGGGGTCGAAAAAACCAAGGAGAGAATCACCCAAAGATTTTTCTGGCCCGGGTTGCATGCAGAGGTCAAGGAGTTTTGCGAATCGTGCCCCGAGTGCCAAATGTCAGCACCGTCGCCCCATTTTCGCAGCCCCCTTGTCCCTCTACCAATAATTGAGGTTCCCTTTGAGAGGGTTGGCATGGACCTGGTCGGGCCGGTGGTAAAATCTGCCCGAGGTCACCAGCATATTCTGGTGATCCTGGACTATGCGACTCGCTATGCTGAGGCCATACCCTTGCGTAACACCTCCGCTAAGGCTATTGCCAAGGAATTGGTCCAGGTATTTAGTCGAGTTGGGTTCCCGAAAGAGATCTTGACCGATCAGGGCACCCCTTTCATGTCTAGGGTTACCAAGGAATTGTGTAGATTGTACAAAATCTCCCATCTCCATACTTCTGTCTACCACCCCCAGACAGATGGTCTGGTCGAAAGGTTTAATAAAACATTGAAGAGTATGTTGAAAAAGGTGGTCGACAAGGATGGGAGAAACTGGGATTTTTTGCTACCATATCTCATGTTTGCCATACGAGAGGTTCCACAGGCCTCCACAGGCTATTCCCCCTTTGAGCTCTTGTATGGTAGGCATCCCAGGGGCCTGCTAGATATTGCTAAAGAAACGTGGGAAGGAGAGGTCAGCCCATATAGGAGCATCATAGAACATGTCTCCTTGATGCAGGACCGAATCGCAGCCGTCCTGCCCCTAGTACGGGAACATATGGAGCGAGCCCAGGAGGCCCAAAGGAGGGTCTATAACCGGGGTGCCAAGGTCCGTACTTTCAGCCCGGGGGACAGAGTGCTGGTACTGGTTCCCACAGTAGAAAGTGCGTTTTTAGTTAAGTGGCAGGGTCCCTTTGAGGTTGTCGAAAGGGTGGGGGAGGTAAACTACAAAGTCTACCAGCCAGGCAAAAGGAAACCCCACCAAATTTACCATGTAAATCTCTTAAAGCCCTGGAAAGACCAAGAGACTTTACTGGCCACGTCCCCACCTCCAACAGACCGGATACCCGTGATACCTGACGTTCCCATCACGGATTCCCTGTCCGTAGCACAACAAAATGACGTTAGGGCATTTGTGCAGAAAAATAGAGAATTTTTCTCCCCCTTACCCGGACTGACCAACACGATCCAACATGACATAGTGACGGAACCAGGGGGTTCGGGTAAATGTAAAACCATATAGAGTTCCAGAGGCCCGGCGAGAGGCGGTTGCGGTGGAAATATTTTTTTTTTTAGAGTTGGATGTGATTGAAGAGTCCCACAGTGAGTGGTCAAGTCCCATAGTGCTGGTCCCAAAACCTGATGGCAGTATCAGGTTTTGTAATGACTTTAGAAAACTTAACAGTGTGTCCAAGTTTGACGCCTACCCGATGTCCCGGGTCGACGAACTTGTGGACAGGTTGGGACAGGCTCGCTACATAACAACCCTGGATCTAACGAAAGGTTATTGGCAAATACCGCTTACTGAATCAGCCAAGGAGAAGACTGCCTTTTCCACTCCTGAGGGCTCGTTTCAGTATAAGCGGATGCCGTTTGGTTTGCACGGAGCCCCTGCATCATTCCAGCGAATGGTGGACAAAACTTTGAGACCACATCGCTCGTATGCAGCGGCTTACTTTGACGATGTGGTCATCCACAGCCCAGATTGGGAATCGCACCTGCCCCGCGTACAAGCGGTGGTAGATTCCCTTAGGCCTCGTACACACGATCAAATCTGTCTGCTGGAAACGGTCTGCTAGACCGTTTCAGCAGACAGATTCGATCGTGTGTACGGGCAAACAGACAGATTTGGCCACCCGACAGATTTTAAAGCATGCTTTGAAATCTGTCAGCTGGGAACCCGTCCGCCCGACATGTCTGCTGGTTAGTACGCTAACCAGCAGACATGTCTTCTCGCACACGCGCCGAATGGTTTCGACGCATGGGCGGAAGTGTTTTACTTCCTGGTGTGGTGACGTGGCGGCGTCAACGTCACCGCCACGTCACCGACACGTCAGCGCGCTGTCTGCTGGCGGGGATTTTGGTTTGCTCGTGTGTACACGCGAGCAAACCAAAATCCCAGCAGACAGATCTGTTCAAATCGGTCGGTCCGACCGATTTGAACAGACACATTTAATCGTGTGTACGAGGCCTTAGGGAAGCACGTCTCACGGCCAATCCAAAAAAATGTGCCATAGGCCTGGAGGAGGCCAGATACCTTGGGTACATTATTGGCCGGGGAGTGGTCAAGCCGCAGACCAATAAGATTGAGGCAATTCAAAAATGGCCCCAACCAGTCAATAAAAACAAGTGAGGGCCTTCCTGGGCATTACGGGGTATTACAGACGTTTCATACCCAATTTTGCCACCGTTGCTGCCCCCTTGACCGATTTGACAAAGGGTAGAGGGTCGGTCATGGTCAAGTGGAACCCCGAAGCCGAGGAGGCATTTCAGAAGTTGAAACAGGCTCTTTGTATGGTACCCGTACTAGTAACCCTGGACTTTAGCCAGGAGTTTGTTGTACAGACGGACGCCTCTGAGGTGGGCCTAGGGGCCGTACTGTCACAGAACAGGGATGGTGAGGAGCACCCAGTGGTATACCTGAGCCGGAAGCTGAACAAGCACGAGAAAAATTATGCCATTGTAGAAAAGCAGTGTCTCGCCATTAAGTGGGCTTTAGACTCCCTGAGGTATTACCTACTGGGGAGGTCATTTAAGCTGGTCACAGACCATGCTCCCCTGAAGTGGATGTGTGATAACAGGGAGAAAAATGCTCGGGTGACAAGGTGGTTCCTGGCTTTACAGCCTTTTAAATTTACGGTGGAGCACAGGCCAGGAAAACTCCAAAATAATGCAGATGCTCTCTCCCAGGTGCACTGTATGGTTGGGGCAAGTGCTCAGCCGCAGGTGCTTGAGCAGAGGGGGAGGATATGTGACGGTATGCGAGATGAGATACTTGACCATAGGTATATTTCACCACACATAAGTTCTATTTTGAGAGGCTGAACCGGAATCCGGGCCGGGCCGGGAGTTCAGGTGGACCTTAAAACAACCAGGAAGAGATCACAAGGAAGCGCTCTGGTTTTGGGACACTCAGGAGGGAACCTGAGTGTAAGGAGCTCTCTAAAGACATTGCGAGGAAAAGGTTTGCGTTGTTGTTTATTTTGTGGGTGGTGGGGACCAGCCCCACACTGTATAGATAGGAGACCCTTATGTTTAGTTTAGCGCCGGACGGCAAGGATTTGATTTCACTGTTTTTGTTTATTTTTTCTTGCAAACCTTTTTGTAAATAAAAACCTGGCATCTGCCAGAGAAAAAAGAAGGTGCCTGCTTATGGACTGTGTTTGAGAAAAGTGATCCCCACAAGCTAATCTCCCACAATATATATATATATATATATATATATATATATATATATATATATATATATATATATATATATATATATATATATATATATTTTAAATGTTTATAATAATATAATTATAATAATATTTAAAATATTAAATATATATTAGATATAAAAAATAAAATTATATATTTATTATATTAACTAATTTTAAATATATACTAAACAGAAAAAATGTATATGAAATATATATTTAGCCATTAGGGTGAAAAGAGCCACTGGCAAGGAAATGGAGTGTTGCCAGTACCTTGCCCAGTGGCGGTCGGCAGATCCTCTCCCGTGTAAGAACAGGGGAGTCCAAGCTATGGTGAATAAAGTAGCTGCTGCCTCCCTGTAGGATCCCTATGTTGGGACCTAATATAAATATGGATAGGAGAAAGGGAAATGGCGCTGCTAAATAATACCTTTGTCAGGTATATCCGTGGGGTGAGCCCAATGGTATTAGGCCCCCCTTTTGGCTGGAATTAGGGTGCAATTGGAGAGATACCCTGTGTTAATAGGAGGGTAGATGTTGGTTCTTCAGCTTCCACTAATTTCAGTGAAATTGAGTAAAGGTGGATTAATTAGGTCAGGAGCCTGTGCGGGCCAGCAGGCCCAAAGATTGATAAAGTAAAATGATCCTCTCCCCACGGATATACCCGACAAAGATCCTCTCCCGTGCCCTCCTCCGTGCCCTCCTCCTTCTGCACTCATCTAAAATCAGTAGTATAGCTATAAGCAAGGATGCCCCTGGCATGTTGGCATACAGATTGTTGTCTTGCAAGTGTGGCTGCTCAGCTCGTCCCTAACAGTGTTGCTTTAGCTGACATGTAGACGTATTTTCCAATTTTAAACCTGCTTTTAAAAGGACTAACTTTAGACCGGACGTACAGCTTATGCGCACATGGCGTAGCCTGCACCGCACAAACTTACTTTTGTGGATCGGCGTATCTCCCTCATTTGCATATTTGCAAAGGAAATCAAAGGTGTGGACGGAAAAAATGTGCACCTAGAATGTGCACGTGTAGGCAAGTTAGGCCGGTCGGGAATAGCCTATTTTGGTGCGCATCTAGTTCTGTGGGTACGGTGCATAGATATTCCGGCGCTAATTTAGACTTAGGCGGCACATCTCGAGATACTCCGGCGTAAGTGCTTTGTGAATCTGGCCCATAGCTTTTTTTTCATTAGTTTATGTTTTTCCATAAAAGTAGAACATCCTAAAATCATAGCATGCATAGATTCATTAAAAATTTTCAACCAAAACTTTGTTTGTTTTTTAAATAGAATATGAATGGGTCAACCCTTGATCACGTTTTTTTTCCTGCCTGTGTCCCACTGAGGAAATTACTTTCACATCCTGTACTGGAGATGCAACCAAAATGTTTTAAATAATAACACTTTTAGATATTGAAAGTTTTCAAAAGACATGTCTCTTTATTATCTATGGTTGTAGCTGGCCAGCTAGAACCTGTCCTAGGTAGCTAATATAACCTACATGTATATACAGCTAAGCCTGCTGGGAACCTAATGTAGTGCACATGTTTATATGTGAGAGACAAAGATTATTCACTGTGATTTTGTGCTTGGATGTCATATAACAGTTGTATGTTGTGTTCACAGAAGGAAAAGAAAAAATATGCCTTTAAGAGTCATTTGTTTGTATGGCAGCAGGAGGTAAAGAATAACACAGTTGAATTCATGCCAGCAAGCATAGAGTTAAGCTTTTGTGACTCATTGGTAGCCTTGCCCAATCATAGCTAATCTCACATTGAGCAGAGTCTTGACCTATCACAGCCTGCTTTGCATCCATTTCTGTCTGGGAGGTTCCTAATACACAGCATGTGCTGCTAGATTATTCCACACAGAGACAGCGAGCCACATGAAGACAGAGACAGAGAGCAGAACAGACACAAGGCCAAAGTTGTGTTTTATGGAAGCCAGGGGCTAAAAATAGGTATGTGACACAGTTATATATATGTTCTTATTGTAAATAGTGTGGTTAGAACTGTATACTTAACAAAGAGCAATCCGCGCTATCCCGGTTAACCATATAATGATGTTGGTATATAAACCACCTGTGAATTGATATATATTTAAATATGAACAGATACAACTTAGTGGTACATTTTGATACTGGTGCTGCACATAGAAAAAAACCTGAATATGAGGTTCAAACAAACATAGAAAAACATTTAGGGCCAGATTCTCAAAAGAGATACGCCAGCGTTTTGTAGGATAAACCGTCGTATCTCTGTTTTTTTTACTGGGTATCTATGCGTGTGATTCCTAGAAACACTTACGCATAGATACAGTGAAGATCCGACATGTGTAAAACCATTACACTGGCGGATCGTAGATGTAATGACATCGCCGGCCGCTAGGTGGCTTGTACGTTGTTTTCTCATTTGCCTATGCAAATGAGCCTAATCCGACGATTCCCGAACGTTTTTACGCCACCCCGTCGTAGTTTACGTTGTTTCCGTACGCGTAAGGTTACCCCTGCTATATGAGGGGTAACCTTACGAAGTTCCGTCTTTGCTATGTTAAGTATGGCGTCGGGTCAGCGTCGTCTTTTTCCGTCGGTTACGTCGTTTTACTAAGTCGTTCGCGAATAGGGATTTACGTAAACGACGCTCACGTCGGTTTCATTCACTTTTTCCGACATGAGCTGGAGCATGCGCACTGGGCTATTTTGAGGCCGGCGCATGCGCAGTTCGATCGATGCGGGGGCGCGCTTAATTTAAATACAAGCCGCCCCCTTTGAATTACGCGGGGATACGCAGAGCCATTTACACTACGCCGACGCAACTTACGGAGCAAGTGCTTTGGGAATACGGCACTTGCTCTGTTAAATTGCGGCGGCGTAGTGTAAATGGCTTACGCTACGCCAGCGGCAATTCTACGGGAATCTGGCCCTTAACATTTAGTGCACAACCTGTTTAAAAAAGAAAAAGTGAAAGTGATATTGGTGACAAAAAGTCCAATAAGCAATCAACAATAAGATTGATTCATGTATGGGTAAAAACCCAAAGTCCCATAGGAGTTTCCAACTAGTTTGTATTCCTCCTTGAAACACTCTGATGCTTGAACCGATCCAAACAGCAATCTATAATCCTTCTGCAAGTAAGTGAATGGCCGCTTACCAGATCCAGGAGAAATGAAGGCACCGTACAGATCACTCGCTGGCCGGATCGAGATGCTCACACAGGCTCCTCTCCTCCTTCAGCTGATTGCAAGGATCGTATGCTCTCCAGGTGGATTAGTTGGTGTTGAGATCCACGTACAAGTAAGATGTTTAAAGATAGCATTGGTGGAAAGAAAAAAAAGGCTTCATAGTACAATGATGTATTAAAAGGCGCTTTATTCCACTTAATTGAAATAAATCACTGACATCAAATAAAACCAGCCTTTGTAAGTCAAGGTAAAGGATTCCGGTAAAAAGTTTTAAAAACCAGCGTCGGTGGCAACCGATCAGCTGGAAGTGTGGTGACGTCAGCTACTGATGCTCCACCCAACGTAACGTTTCTCCCAATTGTGCTTCTACTGGGAAAGGAGGCATCTTTACCCATACATGAATCAATCTTATTGTTGATTGCTTATTGGACTTTTTGTCACCAATATCACTTTTTCTTTTTTAAACAGGTTGCGCAATAAATGTTAAATGTTTTTCTAGAACTGTATACTGATCTAGTTGTGTGTTCACTTGTAGTTCCACCTAACCTAATTCAGAAACCAAACCCAACTAAGCTAACCCTGCAAAAGCAACCCTGCAAACCAAGTTGCAAACAACAGAGTTATACCTTTCAGAGAAATCAGAGAATGCTTTGATATCTTACAGAGAGAGAGAGTAAATACTGAAGAAAGAAATATATCCACCATCTTATGTTAAATGACAAGATTGAATATTTGAACCACCATTTTCTGTTATACTTATTCATCACGTGTTTTTGTACATGGACTGTCTGCTGCAAAGCAGCAGTATTATATATGAAGAAAAGTGAAGTTAATAAAGAAGTTATTTTAAGCATTTGGTGTGCTCTTTAAACCTACTGCTTCCATAGAATGGCGCTAGAGGAATTTCAGATTAATAGACAGTCTTGTTGGACTGAAAAGTCAGAGATATCACAATTATTCTAATGCCACAGCGCATGAGGCACTTCATAGTGCTGCGCCTGCCACAATGGTGTCCTTACCAAATCTCCATTCAAAGCAGCATCAAAGACTATATCATCTGCCATACTAAGGGGGTGGTATATTTACTCCGTTGTAAGTGTGGTCTACAGTATGTGGGGAGGACCACATGTACATCAGGGATTAGTGGGTGAACATTTGGCCAATATTAAAAAAAGGCTTTGTGGGACACAGCTTATCAAAACACTTTAAAAATAAGCTTTTTGAAGTGTGAAACGTAGTGGATCTTTGACCTCAAATGTTATCGCCCATGGAGGCTTAATGTAGAATGGGCTATTAACTAATTTATTAATAACAACTTAATTAGATTATACACATCTTGTGGGAACGTTGAGGCCTAGATCCCTGGTGTTTTGCTTTTTACCTCAGAAAAGGCCTGTCATAAGTGTTTATTTGTTTATACTTTTGCTTATCTATTTTGTTTTTTCCTTGCCATATAGTGAATTAGAGGGTAGTGAAGTTATAATATTTATGCCCTAATCAGAGTGGGCCAGATTCAGGTACATTGGCGCATATTTTGACCGGAGTAGCGCACCTCCTTTACGTTAGACCGGCGCAATGTAGAGTCGCAATTACTGTATCCTCGTAGTATTTGCGCCGAATTTTGCGCCGGTGCAACGTAATTTCCGAGGCGTAAGGTGGAGTAATTCAAATTGGGAAGGACGTGGGCGTGTTACATTGAAATGAGCCGTGACCCCATGCAAATGTAGGGCCGGCCGGATTGCGAATGCGCACATGAAGCAGACCATGGTCAGCACCTCTCTGCGCATGCTCACAACTCGGGAACGGCGCAATCAGTGAGATTGGAACTTGGCCCGGTCAACTTAGTGAGCTACGCAGAGAGCTTAAATAGACAGAGACAAACACACTTCCTTTGCAAAAGTACATCCCTTTGTATCCCTCCCTATACAGCAAGGTGCTTTTGTTCTGTTATGTGTTCGCGTTTGTCGGTTTGTGACTTGTGTTTGATATATTTCTTGACTGTTTAGTATAGTGGTTTTGATAGTGGTTTTCAGAGTGTTGTTTGGTGACTGTTTTTGATACTTATTTGCTGTCTGTTTTTTGCTTTGTTTTTTGCTGTCTGATTTTTGCTGTCTGATTTTTGGTGACTGATTTTTGGTGATTGTTTTGTTTCCAGTTTGTGAGAACATGAGTGAAAGGAAGCGAAAGTTGAATTTTTCTTTGGGGGAGAAGGGCATTCTTGCCAGGGCCATTACACAATATGGCCTTTTTCTGCACGGCCTCGAGAGTGCCAACACCACCACGGCCAGGAAGGCACAGATATTGCAGGAAATTACCGACCAGGTCAACACGTTGGGGGGGGGGAGACCCGGACACGCCAGGGGATCGCCAAGAAGATTAATGACCTCCGGCGTGTGGTCCGTGGGAAGCTGGCCAAGATTGCCGCCCATGCCAGGGGCACTGGAAGGGGCCCACCATGCCCTGTTAGGCTGACTGAGGAGGAGCGTGTGGTGGCCCAGACCTTCAACAGGCAGCAAATGGAGGGGCTGCCTGGCTTTGACTCCAGTCAGGGGGCCGTGAGGACAGGTACGTTTTTTTTTTTTATATCTGGTGTGTAGCATGTGTGTGGGGGGGAAGGGAATATGAGGCAAGCGTGTGAATCCTCCAACCTGTGAATGTTTTGTGTCATCCACAGATGTGCAGGAGGGTGCTGGGCCATCTGGCCTGACCGCACCATCCCTGGGACAGCAGCCTGCTGAAGAACCCCAGACAAGGCCGGAGTCCTCGGAGGAGGTTGAGGAGGAGGAGTTTGAGTTGGAGGAGGAGGTCATGTCAGGGAATGACTTGTTATTTTTGGAGGAGGCTTCCCCTATGGCTGGCAGCAGCCAGGCCTCCATCCGGGGTAGCCCCTCCCACTCCTCCCCCAACAGGGCTCCCCTCCAAAGGGGTTCCCCTTCTCCCCGGCCACAAGCCTCATCTGGAGGCAGGAAGGCAACCCACAAAACTAGGGGGGTGGCCGAGTTTCTGCCCGCCAACCTGAGAAGGGACCAGGCCCTTCAGACCCGCCATCTGGGACAGGTCAGCCAGAGTTTGGGGCGGATGGAGGAGAGCCTGTCCTCCATAAAGGATACGCTTGGGGACATGGCCTGCAACTCCCTGGCCCTGATCAATTGCCTAAATGACCAGCAGGCTAACACAGCAGGCATTGGTCACGATGTGAGGGCCCTCGGTCAGGATGTGAGGGCCCTCACCCAGGCTATCCAGGCCAATACGGCAACGCTCAATGATGGCCTCACTCGAATTGCTGTATTCTTGGAGGGCAGGCCGCCAGGTGGGCAGAGACCAGGGGATGCTCCTCCTTCCCCAGATTACCCCCCCCCCATGAGTTGGCCCAGAGGAGCCTGGGCCATGGCCGTGGGTGCCCCAGGCGATCGTTTTTTTTGCTGGTCATTTTTTTTGGGTGCTGGACAATTTTTTTTGGGGGGGGTTTGAATAATTTCTGATTGTGGGGGTGACATTCCTGTCGGAAAAGGGGTGTCACCCTCATTTGTGGTGGAGAAAGGTTTCCCAGGACCAGGGAGAAGTGATCCCCAGGTCCGTGTGAATGGTGTATGAATGTACAGTGACATAATTGGAGCCGTGGCGTGGCGTTGCTGCTCACAAGTCCTGCATGGTGGGCTTGTGCCAATCCAATTTGATGAGGATGTGATGGGGTTTTGGCGTGTGCTTTCCTCTCCTGGGGTTTGGGGGTTCCAGATAGGAGTCATGAGATGGGGTCCCAGTGCATATGCAGAGTCACCTGGAATGGAAAAGACAGGAGGATGTTAGTAGTGCATGTGCCCCTTGTGATGTGTGCATCATGGGGGGGGGGGATAGTCATGCCTGCCACCCATGTCACTCACCAACCAGCCAGCTGTCCACATACATTTTCTGCTCGAATTCCATAGGGATGGGGCTCTAATTGTATATGTAGCTGTCATGGCTGGATCCGGGTGTTTGGCACAGACGTGTCATATATGGCATATCACCTGTACGTTGATGGAATGCCAGTGCTTCCGATTGCAGAACAGTGTTGCTTTAGCTGACATGTAGACGGATTGTCTAATTTTAAGCAAGCTTTTATATTGCCTAATTTTAGACAGGACGTGCAGCTGATGCGCACAGCGCGTAGCCTGCGCTGCACCAACTTACTTTTGTGGATCGCCGTAACTCCCTCATTTGCATATTTGCCTAGCAAATCAATGGTGTGTCTAGCGCAGTTTTTGCGAGCACGATGCGCCGGTCTATCGAAATTACGCAGTTCGTAAAAAAATAGATTTCTGGCGCATATCATTTTGTGGATACGGCGCATAGATACGAAGGCGCATATTTCCAATTGCGCTGGCGCAGCTCCTGATACTCCAGCGTAAGTGCTTTGTGAATCTGGCCTAGTATTGCTACAGGTAAACTTGTTTTAAGGGGAGGTTATCTCTTATATTTCTTTAACCACTTAAGACCCGGACCAATACGCTGGTAAATGACCCAAGGTGTTTTTGCGATTCGGCACTGCGTCGCTTTAACAGACAATTGCGCGGTCGTGCGACGTGGCTCCCAAACAAAATTTGCGTCCTTTTCTTCCCACAAATAGAGCTTTCTTTTGGTGGTATTTGATCACCTCTGCGATTTTTATTTTTTGCGCTATATACAAAAATAGAGCGACATTTTTGAAAAAAAAACACTATTTTTTACTTTTTGTTAAAAAAAAATCAAATAAACTAAATTTTTTTATTTCAACACGATTTTATTGAAAATATAGACAGTACATGGTCAGGGAAAAAGCACGTGTACATCGTCAATAAGAACAATGGGTAGTCAAAGAGATACAACATAACACAGGTATCAACATACAGATTGCAGGAAACAACAAAAAAAAAAACATACTGATAGCCAGCAAAGATCCAACTGACATAGACTGTTATCATAAAAAATGACCATGATCTAGACGGTAAACCTGTCTAAGGAGAGACCCCAGACCTAACAATGACAGAAGGTAGAAAAAAATAAAGAAAAGAAAAGAAAAAAAAATAAGATAATGAAAAATAAAAAAAAACAAGGGGGGAGGGAAGGATCAGTCTTGGAGTCTATAGATAAACCATGGGTTCCATTTGGCATCAAATTTGGGGAGAGAGTCTTGCAGGGTATAGAATATTTTTTCAGACAACATCATTTGATCGAGTCTGGATGTAACCAGTGAAAAAGGAACCAGGTCTTTTTTCCAGCATAAGGCAATGGCCCACAACACTGCTAGACAAATAGAGTGAGTCAGTCTCGTGATGGGAACTGACAGGTCCTGGATGGAGTTAAAAAGTAAACAGTGTGAGGGACCTAGGGCCACATGGTCACCAACTAAAATATCTACAAGTCTGTGAGCTTCAGCCCAGGTGGGTTTAAGTTTAGGACATTCCCAATATACATGGAGGTATGAGCCTGGTTCTCCACAGCCTCTGAAGCATAACGGGGAGGCCTGCGGGAAGATACTATGGAGACGTGTTGGGGTGTAGTACCAACGAGTCAGCAGTTTGACCGCTGTTTCTCTGACAGTGAGAGAGAGAGTGCACCCACGCATGTTACTCCAACAAGCTGACCAGTTCAATGAGTTTGCGTCTAAGTGCAACTCCCGTTCCCACTGGGTCCTATATTTAATCGCAGGGGCATGGCTAGCCTGCACCAACATGCCATAGGTCCCTGAAATCAAACCCTTCCCCCTGGGGGCCGTAGAGCAAAACATCTCAAAATCTGAGGGCCGTTCTGAATGGGGGGTCCCATAGTGGGATTGAAAAAAATGGCGAATTTGGAGATAACGAAAAAACTCTCCCCCCAGGATGCCAAACTTTCTCTGAAGCATGGTGAAGGGAACAAACTTCGTACCCTGTATGAAATCCTTGAGCCTAGTAAGACCCAGTCTAACCCAGGTTTGGAAAGCCTCGGGGGTGACAAAGGCAGGAGAAAAACGAGAATCCCCAAGAAATGAGGCATTCAAAGAGGGGCGTGAGATCAGACCAAACCTGGCTTTGTATCCATCCCACAGGGAAAGGGAGGACGCTACTATCAAGTTTTTAGATCGAAGGGTAGCGCCTATCGGGTTGGAGGACCACATGAGGCCTGGGAGATATAACGGGGAAATCGAATCGAGTTCGAATCTGACCCAGGGGACTCTAGGATTACAAATGTTCCATTGAGCCTGTTGGGAAAATCTACTGGATAAATAATACAGCCAAATTTGAGGGACCCCGAGCCCTCCTTCCTTGGCGGAACGATAGAGAATGTCTTTTGAGAATCTAGGGGGCCTATTTTTCCATATGAAATTATTAAATAGGGACTGAATTCTGAGAATATAAAGTTTGGAAAGTCTTAATGGGAGGGAACGAAATAGGTATAATAATTTAGGGAGACAGGTCATTTTGAGGGCAGTTACTCTGCCTAAAAAGGAGACATGGAGCGGGGCCCAAGATTTAAGAAGTTGTGTTAATTTAGAGACTATAGGGGGGTAATTGGCATCAAACAGTTTTTGATAATCACTAGTTAAATTAATACCCAAGTAGGGGAGGGAGTGGGTGGCCCAGGAGAATTTAAAGGTATGCCTGAGATGGTCCAGCTCAGAATGGGAGTAGCCTATGGGGAGTGCAACAGACTTGGAGACATTGACCGAAAGACCAGAGACCTTTGCAAATCTGTTCAGAGAGCTAAAGAGATTAGGCAAGGTTATTAAAGGGTTGGAGATAAACATCAATACATCGTCCGCATACATGCAAAACTTGTATTCAGCCTGGCCTTTGCAGTGACCCGAGATATCCGGATTTCTTAACAGCTCAATGGCAAGGGGTTCCAGGGCTAAGGCAAAAATGAGGGGCGAGAGAGGACAACCCTGCCTAGTGCCCCTACCTAAATTAAAAAAATCAGAAGTGCAGCCCGGGATCTTAATCCGGGTCTTGGGGTTGTTATACAATGCTAGAAAGGCTTGCAGAAATTCGCCTCTGAACCCCATGCGACCCAGCAAGGTGGATACATAATGCCATGATACACTATCAAATGCCTTTTGAATATCAAGGCTTAACAGAATCAATTTTTTGGAATGTAAATTGGCATCCTGAATCACATTAGTTGCTAGGCGGATGTTGTCGGTGATCAATCTATGAGGGATAAAACCAGCCTGAAAAGGGGAAATGAGGGAGGGGATAATACTAGCTAAACGGTCTGCCAAAATTCTACTGAAAATTTTTAAATCATTGTTGATTACGGAAATGGGCCTAAAATTCTGAGGGAGGGAGTGATTTTTGTTGGGCTTAGGGATAAGTGACATGTTTGCTAAAAGCATGTCTTCCGGTAGGGGGCCACCCTGAAGAACAGAGTTGAAAAAGTTTACCAGCCTGCTAGCAAGGGAAGGGGCAAATTTCTTATAATATAAAGCGGAAAAGCCATCCGGGCCTGGGGCTGATCCTAGCTTCAGGGATTTAATGACTGCCAGGACCTCCTCTGTAGCTATAGGGGAATTCAACGTCTCAACCTGAGAGGGGGAGAGGGTAGGGACCGGGATAGAGTCCAACCAAGCCAGGATGGATCCGATGGGGACCGAGCCAGGAGGGAGGAGTAAAACTTGGAGAAAATCTTCAGAACCTCCTGAGGGTGAGAAGTGGTCAGTCCAGATTCATCCGTAAGTTTATAGATATGAGGTGGTCTGGTGAGGCGATTCAGCCGCCTAGCTAGCATGGCAGAGGGGGAGCTGCCATGTAAGAGAAACTTGGCCTTGGCCCATCTTAGAGCTTTCTCAGCTTTGTCCGTGAGCAATGAATCTAGTTCCAGACGCTTCCTATCTATGTCGGCCCTTACAGAGTCCCCGGGGTGGTCCGACATATTTTTGTAGAGGGCATCTAATTCAGATGTGAGGGTAAGAATACGCTGTCTATTATTTTTATTACGGGCGGAAGATATTGCGATCAGTTTACCTCTTAGAACGGCTTTATGTGCCGCCCAAACCGTAGAAATAGGGGTCTCAGGGAGGGCGTTCAGTTCGAAATACTGTTCAATGGATTGTAAAACCTCCGCTTCTATCGCCGCATCTGAGAGAAGAGATTCATTCAGACGCCAGGCATAAGGTGTCGGGGCAAGACCTATAAAACCTGTGACAAAAGACACTATGTGGTGGTCTGACCATACACATGGGAGTATATCGGCATCCTTTGAATTAGCCAAAATGATGGGAGAAACAAAAATATAATCTAACCTGGCCGAGCTATTGTGTGGGTGGGAAAAAAATGTATATTCTCTGGCTCCAATATTGTGCGCCCTCCAGGAGTCAATCATTTGGTGATCCCTCAGGGCACGAGTAAGTGATTTAGGGAAAGCCCTAGTCGAAGTGGTAAAGGAAGTCCTATCTAGTGAGGGGTTCGCCACCAGGTTAAGATCTCCCCCTACAATCATGTGGGGGGATTGGAAGGCGGACAGGCGTTCAAAAAATGAGGTAAAAAAGGTAGCCGGGGGGTCATTCGGGGCATACACGCTGGCAATAGTCAATTCTTTGTTATTCAATAAACCCTTAATAATTACAAACCTACTATCCTTATCCCTGAAAACCCTCCCAACCTCAAAGGGGAGGGAGGAGTGAAGGAATATGGCAGCATCCCTGCTCTTGGATGAGTGCAAAGTGTAATAAGATTGAGGGTAATTCCTATGGAAAAATTTAGGGTGGGAGGACTCGGAGAAGTGTGTTTCCTGAAGTAGGAGAATTTTGGCTTTAAGTTGATTGTACATGGCGAATGCCTTTTTGCGTTTAACCGGGGAGTTTAAACCTTTCACATTGTGAGAAAGACACTTAATCGCCATTCCAATAGGATAAGTAAAAACACATCAGGAAGAAAAGGGGGGTAGGTAATCCCCCACTCATCAGATTGTCGCCTAAGAAGGGTCTATGGGGTGAAGCAGGGGTTGCCGCCACAATTCCACAAAACATAGACATCACAAGTAGATTACATTTAAAACAGTTGTGTAATATATATAAGCCATAGAGCCAAATGAGCCACGGGGAAGAGAGGGACTGATCAGAACCATGGACTAAAAAAAAAACGTTCAAAAAATATCTCAGGGTGAAAAAAAAGCCTAGGAAAAAAAAATAAGACAGAAGTACAGTTCGTGGATCAGGTAGAGACATCACACCTGATAAGAGAAGCAACCAAACGAGACCTCCTGGTCTCGAAACCAGCCAGGAAAGTAGACCAGCCTCACGTCCATTAGGGAGGGTGAGATGTGAGGGCCGGCAAAAGGAGTCATCCAGATCACTGCGATCGAAGGGAATACATAGAGTCAGTGAAAGGCTGGGAGGGGAGGTCATGCAACAACTCAAACGGATGGGCCCGAGGAACCAGGGCTATATTAGCTGAAAATGAACGGTGCAGCCGAAGAAAACAAACAAAACAAATGCACAAAAAAAAAAAGGAAAAATTCTCAAGGGCATAAGTCAGTGGGTGAGAGAATATATATAGCCAGAATATCAGGGATCAGTCAATAATTAATGCCCATACCTCCGATGTCATATCGAAGTCTCCGACGGTCACGGCGTGGTGGTGGGGTATGCCAGAGAGGAGAAGGTCTTGGGGTGGAGGGCCGGCGGCGAACAGCATCAGCTTCAAGGAGACCTAATTTCACAAGGATCTCCTGGCCTTCGGGTAAAGTGGTGGCTACATACGTAGATCCATTGTGAGGGATCATTAATTTAAAAGGAAATCCCCACTTATACCTGATCCGAGAGGCCTGGAGCGCGGTTGTGATTTCCTTTAGGCCTCTGCGTCTCTCCAAGGTGGCCTGGGAGACATCCGGAAAAATCTGCACAACTTGATCATCTAAGGTGATGCGTTGTTTGTTACGGGCAGCCCGGAGGATTTCTTCTTTAGTCAGGAAGTCCTTCATACATAGAACGACATCCCGCGGAGGTTTATCCACAGGCGGTTTCGGACGGAGCGCCCGGTGGATCCGATCGCAAGTGAAGGCCGCAGAGTCGCAATTAGGAAGGAGCGATTTAAAGAGACGTACTACTGCTGGAATAAGCTCCGTTACCGACTCCGGGATACCCCGTAGACGTAAATTATTGCGTCGGTTACGATTGTCCAGGTCCTCCAGTTGGGCTTGCATTACAGAGAAAGCCGAGGCCAGATCCTCATGTTCCCGACTGAGGTCGTTGTAGGCCAGGGCGAGCTCGTCATGTTTCGTTTCAAGCTTTTCTGTTCTTGTACCCAAGGCCGCAATCTCCTGGGAGAGGGTGTGGGAGGTCTTGTGTAGCTCCGATTGGAATTTAGCGGCAAGCTTGGAATACATCGCCTCCAGGCTAGAGTCCAGGTCTGCCTTGGATAAGGCTGCAGCATTGGCCTCTGGAGCTTCCTGTGAGCGGAGTGAATAGGGGATGGGAGACTGGGAAAGGGTGCCAGCCTCTCCCGCGTCGGCGCCATCTTGAGCCATGCCGTACAGTTCACGAGTGCGGAGAAGGTAGTGGGTCAGAGTTTTCTGAGCAGTGCCCTTATCCTTCTTTTTCTTGGAGGTCGACATGCACCGCCTTTAGAGGGCTCGAGGGGTGATAAATTGAAGGTGTTAATGTAAGATGATGGCCCTCCGTGAGCCGGGATCAGCCCCGATGCTGTGGAGCAAATTCCTCAGGCGACCATCTCGTTCAGCGCCGCGCATGCGCCCTCAATAAACTAAATTTTAGTCAAACATTTAGGCCAAAATTTATTTAGCCACATGTCTTTAGTAAAAAAAAAAATCGCAATAAAAAAAAATAGCTACCTAGCGGGAACAGCGACACTAATACAGCGATCAGAAAAATGATCGCTTAGTGACGCTGGCAATAGGGAGTGAAAGGGTTAACTAGGGCGGTGATCAGGGGGTTAAAACTTTATTAGGGGGGGTGGGGGGGTCTATCCTGAACCTAACACTAACTGTTTTATACAGTGCCTGTCACACTGACACTAAATGCAGTGATTAAATCACTGCATTCAGTAACACTGTGACAGGGGGGTGGGGGGGGCGATCACAAGGGGTTAATATGCCTATGTGAGTGTGTGTCAGTGTTGTGTTGGTGCACACTTACTTGGCATGTCTTCTCTCATCAGCAGCGCTGGGAAACAGCGCTGCGATGAGAGAATGCATCATTTCCTCCTTCCTGTGTAAACACAGGAGGAGGAAGTGACAGGCTGGGAGCGCGCTCCCATTGGCTGGGAGCGATCGCGGGGGGGGCGGAAAACACGGACATCCGCCCGCAGATCCCGGATCGCTCCCAGAGGTAGGGAGACCCCCGCACGCCGTGGAGGGGGTCCCGATGGGACCCCCGAACCGCACTCAGGCGGGGACGTAAATTTACGCCCTTGTGCCTGTACGAGCCATGTTGTGGCCGTATATGTGCGTGCGGGGGTCCTTAAGTGGTTAAACATCACAAGGTAGAATCATAAGGTAGTGAAATAAAAATATATGTGCCCTAATTAGAGCATTGTGACCGGTAAACTTTTTTCCGAGGGGAGGTCATCTCTCGATATATTTTTTATACACTTTTAAGGTTTAAAGTTTAAAGCAGAACTCCTGGAAAAACGTTTTTTCATGTTCTTGGTGCTGATCTCCTACCTTCCTAGACTATCCCATCCATCTTCTTCTGAGCTCTCTAGTTCCTCCTAAACATTAATCACCTGTGATTTCCTGTTTGTAAGACCGCTGGCTGCCATTCCTCCTGTGCTCCCAGATAGGGATGAGCTTCGTGTTCGAAATGAACGTATGTTCAACTCGAACATCGGCCGTCGAAATACGAACAAAACGGGTCGTTCGCGACAAATTCGTGTGACGCAAAACGATCCATAATTCACTGCGGCGATGCGCGCTGATGATTGGTCAAGCATGCACCATGACCCCGCATGCTTGGCCAATCACAGCGCCCAAAAAACGAAGAGACCTAATTGGCCAAAGCCTGGGTGCTTTGGCAAATTAGGGCTCAGGGCTTTAGCACACGCCCCACACTATAAAAGGCCGCTGTGAAGAAAATAGACTTTATTCTGGATTTTCTCATAGACTCTGTTTGTCTTTTAAGAACCCCTGGACCGATCTGGGTGAAATTTGGATTTGTTGGTCCCCCAGATCGGGGCTATCAGGAGATATGTAATTGCAGGTATACCTTGTGTGGAAGAGGGGTGTTCTAACGTTGGGAAAATGAGGGTGCTCTCTACCTGGAGATAATTGGTTTATTCCTTAAACTGATCTCAATATCTCAATGTGTCATGTAAATGATCTTTAGTCAGTCTTTCAAGAAGTGTTCATTGTGTGAAGTTCTATTGTTTAGCAGGTGAGAAGTTCCAAAACACCTTGTCTGGGCAAAGGACCAGTAATTAACTCATGTGGATTCTACCGGAGACAGCCGTCTGTCTCCTACAATAGGTGTCTTGAAAGGGGTCTCGTTAGTAACACCATTGTATGATGATGTGGGAGGAGGATGTAATTGTATATCTGATTACATCAAGTATTTCTTTTGCTGTATATAAGTAACCTGTCACTCAATAAAGTCATTCTATGTCTGGACACCCTTCATGAAGTTTTGGCTCATGCTTGGGGATGGGGAACACTCTAACCATTCAGAAGAATCATCTTGGGAGACGGAAAGAAGGCCGCAGTACTCTAACCACTGCAGGTCTTAACAACTGGTGGCAAGCAGCGGGGTTGAATGGGACGCATAAAGACAACAAGTGAATGGCCCAGCATTACGAGAGACTAAAGAGGACTACGCTAAAGGTTCTGCTGGAAGCCCGAGGCCAGGTGACAAGCAACAAAAATAAAGCTACCCTCATAGCAGAACTAATGGAGGGCGACCAAACCAGCAGCATGGCGAATGTCAGCCAGGAGGAAGCCGAGTTCCAACAAAAGGTGATGTGGAGGCTAAACCTATATGGGCCAAATCCCACACCAGAGATGGTGACGCAAGTCCTGGAGCAGGTGAGTGCAGAACGCAGGGCACAACAGGCAAGCGTAAACCAAGGAGACACCACTTCCTCAGCCGGATCTATAAATGTAGGGCAGCGGAGAAAGATTAACTATGCTGCGTTTAAAAGTTTTTCGGATGGAGAAATGGAAATTGACTCATACCTACAAGACTTTGAGTGTCAATGTGCTTTGGAGGGTCTGGAATCAGAGCAATGGGCCGCGATTCTAAGCAGCAAACTCACGGGCCGAGCAGCAGAGGCATACCGAGCAGTTCCTGACACAGCCATACACGACTACGCCAGTGTAAAGGACATTCTGCTAGCCAGGTATGCCGTGACCCCAGAGACTTACAGGAAAAAGTTTCGGGCATTACGTAAAGGGGGCCAAGACTCCTACACCGAATGGGCTTTTAGGATGTATCGGGCGGCCCAAAACTGGATACAAGGCTGCCAAGCCGCGATGCTGGAGGAGGTGCTACAACTCTTCTTGCTAGAACAATTTTTTGACCACACACCTGCAGACACCAAGGACTGGGTCAGGGACAGGAAGCCGGCCACAATCGAGGAAGCGGCCAAGCTGGCAGACGAGCATCACGAGGGAAGAAGAGGAGAGACTAGTGGAAACCGCCCCCTGGTAAGGTCCAGCAACCCAACGCCTAGTCCTGTGACCCACCACCGACCGATTGCAGGACCACCCACTACACCACCTAATTTTAACCGGAAACCGCCATTGGTATGTCACCAATGCAATCGGCCAGGGCACTACAAGATACATTGCCCTCAGCGGAGCAGAGGCAATTGGGAGCGGCCACCACCACCGAGGGCAGCCGCCCATCACTATCAGCATGAACCGCTGGAAGACCACAGCCCTGAAGCTGAGCAATGGACCGTACTACATGTGGTGAACCTAGCACAAACCGAGGGGGACAACCGGGTGCACCACAGACAATGGGTCACAGTAGATGGAAAGGAGGCTGAGGCACTACGAGACTCCGGGGCCACCCTCACTCTGGTGCAACCTCACACCGTATCTGCGAAGGCACACACCAACAGGACTGTTGCAGTAAGAGTGGCAGGAGGCGCCATACACAAACTACCCACAGCCCAAGTGCAGCTAAATTGGGGCATTGGAGCCAAGCAGATAGAAGTAGGCATTATGTCGGGCCTACCTGCGGAAGTATTGTTGGGGAACGATTTGGGGTGCCTAACTTCACAGCTGCTTACCCCAGATCCTGCTGGAACCTGCCCTGTGACTACCAGGACGCAAGCACGCCGAGCTGGACAGACGCACTCTGAGAAACCACAGGTAGGAACCGAAAACCCTGTAGTATGCCCTGACCCTATCCCCTTCTGGGGCACTCCACAAGACTTTGGCCAAGCCCAGCAGTCAGATCCCACCTTAGCAGGTTACAGGAAGGCCGTAGGTACCCCTAAGGAAGGTAATACCCAAGAGGGCTTCCACTGGGACAAGGGACTGCTATATAGAGTCACATGGGGATGGGGATGGGGAACACTCTAACCATTCGGAAGAATCATCTTGGGAGACGGAAAGAAGGCCTCAGTACCCTAACCACTGCAGGTCTTAACAGCCGCCTCCCGGCGGCCTCCCGTAGTGTGTTCCGGCTTGCTTTCAGAGAGAGAAGTCAGACAGACAGTGAGTTTGAGAGAGATAGATAGAGACACAGGGCCAGATTCTCATATAATTCCGGCGGCGTAGCGTTAGCCATTTACACTACACCGCCGCATCGTACTAGAGCAAGTGCTTTATTCCCAAAGCACTTGCTCCGTAGTTTGCGGCGGCGTAGCGTAAATGGCCCGGCGTATCCCCGCGTAAATCGAAGGGGGAAGCTTGTATTTAAATTAAGCGCGCCCCCGTGCCGATTGAACTGCGGGCCGCGACTAAATCCCAGTGCGCATGCTCCAAAGACGTCACATTTTATCAATGTAAACAACGTAATCGTAGCGTACGCCAGCCCCATTGAGATACCCCGTCGTAGCGCAGCTGAGAATCTGGCCCACAGTGTCTTGATAGATAGATAGATAGATAGATAGATAGATAGATAGATAGATAGATAGAGCAGGGAGGCTAGTAGTCAGTATAGTTAAATTTACAGTTTGTAGAGAATATATTGACATCCCTAGGAGTTGTCAATATATTTATAAACTGTATTGCTTAGCTAGATCTGCTATTAGTATCTGTCAGGCAGGAGATTGTGCTTGATGCAGTGCTCTAACGTGTTGTATTGCCTGCATTAGGGTTTACCTTAAACATAGTACTCCGTGTTAGTCAACGTGTGCTAGTTAATTGCACATAGACGCATTACCTGTTACTGCAAGTGTGCTATTTATTTGCACAGAAACGCAGTAGCTTTTAATGCAAGTGGGCTATTAAATTGCACAGAAATGCAATCGCTCTGACTGTGCATGTGCTGTTTAATACCACCTAAACACAGTTGTGTCACTGCATGTGTGCTGTTACATACCACCTGAGCGCATTTGGTGTTACTGCACGTGTGCTGTTACATACCACCTGAGCACATTTGGTGTCACTGTACGTGTGCTGTTACATACCACCTAAGCGCAGTTGGTGTCACTGCGCTTGTGCTGTTACATACCACCTGAGCGCAGTTAGTGTCACTGCACGTTTGCTGTTACATACCACCTGAGCACAGTTAGTATCACTGCGCTTGTGCTGTTACATACCACCTGAGCGCAGTTGGTGTCACTGCGCTTGTGCTGTTACATACCACCTGAGCGCATTTGGTGTCACTGCACGTTTGCTGTTACATACCACCTGAGCGCAGTTAGTATCACTGCGCTTGTGCTGTTACATACCACCTGAGCGCAGTTGGTGTCACTGTACGTGTGCTGTTCCATACCACCTGAGCGCAGTTAGTGTCAGTGCACGTTTGCTGTTACATACCACCTGAGTGCAGTTGGTGTCACTGCGCTTGTGCTGTTACATACCACCTGAGCGCAGTTAGTGTCACTGAACGTTTGCTGTTACATACCACCTGAGCGCAGTTAGTATCACTGCGCTTGTGCTGTTACATACTACCTGAGCGCAGTTGGTGTCACTGCACGTGTGCTGTTACATACCACCTGAGCTAAGTTGGTGTGACTGCGCTTGTGCTGTTACATAACACTTGAGCGCAGTTAGTGTCACTGCACGTTTGCTGTTACATACCACCTGAGCGCATTTGGTGTCACTGCATGTGTGCTGTTACATACCACCTGAGCGCAGTTGGTGTCACTGCGCTTGTGCTGTTACATACCACCTGAGCGCAGTTAGTGTCACTGCACGTTTGCTGTTAAATACCACCTGAGCTCATTTGGTGTCACTGCACGTGTGCTGTTACATACCACCTGAGCGCAGTTGGTGTCACTGTACGTGTGCTGTTACATACCACCTGAGCGCAGTTAGTGGCACTGCACGCTTGCTGTTACATACAACCTCAGCGCAGTTAGTATCACTGCGCTTGTGCTGTTACATACCACCTGAGCGCAGTTAGTGTCATTACGCTTGTGCTGTTACATACCACCTGAGCGCATTTGGTGTCACTGCACGTTTGCTGTTACATACCACCTGAGCACATTTTGTGTCACTGTACGTGTGCTGTTACATACCACCTGAGCGCAGTTAGTGTCACTGCATGTTTGCTGTTACATACCACCTGAGGGCAGTTGGTGTCACTGCGCTTGTGCTGTTACATATCACCTGAGCGCAGTTAGTGTCACTGCACGTTTGCTGTTACATACCACCTGAGCGCAGTTAGTATCACTGCGCTTGTGCCGTTACATACCACCTGAGCGCAGTTGGTGTCACTGCGCTTGTGCTGTTACAGACCACCTGAGCGCAGTTAGTGTCACTGCACGTTTGCTGTTACATACCACCTGAGCGCATTTGGTGTCACTGCACGTTTGCTGTTACATACCACCTGAGCGCGTGGTGTCACTGTACGTGTGCTGTTACATACCACCTAAGCGCAGTTATTGTCACTGCACATTTGCTGTTACATACCACCTGAGCGCAGTTAGTATCACTGCGCTTTTGCTGTTACATACCACCTGAGTGTAGTTGGTGTCACTGCGCTTGTGCTGTTACATACCACTTGAGCGCAGTTGGTGTCACTGCGCTTGTGCTGTTACATACCACCTGAGCGCAGTTGGTGTCACTGCGCTTGTACTGTTACATACCACTTGAGCGCAGTTGGTGTCACTGCGCTTGTGCTGTTACATACCACCTGAGCGCAGTTGGTGTCACTGCGCTTGTGCTGTTACATACCATCTGAGCGCATTTGGTGTCACTGCACGTGTGCTGTTACATACCACCTGAGCGCAGTTGGTGTCACTGCGCTTGTACTGTTACATACCACTTGAGCGCAGTTGGTGTCACTGCGCTTGTGCTG
Source organism: Rana kukunoris (assembly GCA_029574335.1). Classification (NCBI taxonomy): domain Eukaryota; kingdom Metazoa; phylum Chordata; class Amphibia; order Anura; family Ranidae; genus Rana; species Rana kukunoris. The sequence goes on from CM056049.1 coordinate 391,258,653, forward strand.
TTACATACCACCTGATCGCAGTTGGTGTCACTGCGCTTGTGCTGTTACATACCATCTGAGCGCATTTGGTGTCACTGCACGTGTGCTGTTACATACCACCTGAGCGCAGTTGGTGTCACTGCGCTTGTGCTGTTACATACCACCTGAGCGCAGTTAGTGTCACTGCACGTTTGCTGTTACATACCACCTGAGCGCAGTTAGTATCACTGTGCTTGTGCTGTTACATACCACCTGAGCGCAGTTGGTGTCACTGCGCTTGTGCTGTTACATACCATCTGAGGGCATTTGGTGTCACTGCACGTGTGCTGTTACATACCACCTGAGCGCAGTTGGTGTCACTGCGCTTGTGCTGTTACATACCACTTGATCGCAGTTAGTGTCACTGCACGTTTGCTGTTACATACCACCTGAGCGCATTTGGTGTCACTGCATGTGTGCTGTTACATACCACCTGCGCGCAGTTAGTGTCACTGCGCTTGTGCTGTTAAATACCACCTGAGCGCAGTTAGTGTCACTGCACGTTTGCTGTTAAATACCACCTGAGCTCATTTGGTGTCACTGCACGTGTGCTGTTACATACCACCTGAGCGCATTTGGTGTCACTGTACGTGTGCTGTTACATACCACCTGAGCGCAGTTAGTGTCACTGCACGTTTGCTGTTACATACCACCTGAGCGCAGTTAGTATCACTGCGCTTCTGCTGTTACATACCACCTGAGCGCAGTTAGTGTCACTGCGCTTGTGCTGTTACATACCACCTGAGCGCAGTTGGTGTCACTGCACTTGTGCTGTTACAGACCACCTGAGCGCAGTTAGTGTCACTGCACATTTGCTGTTACATACCACCTGAGCGCAGTTAGTATCACTGCGCTTGTGCTGTTACATACCACCTGAGCGCAGTTAGAGTCACTGCGCTTGTGCTGTTACATACCACCTGAGCGCAGTTAGTATCACTGCGCTTGTGCTGTTACATACCACCTGAGCGCAGTTGGTGTCACTGCACTTGTGCTGTTACATACCACCTGAACGCATTTGGTGTCACTGCACGTGTGCTGTTACATACCACCTGAGCGCAGTTGGTGTCACTTTGCTTGTGCTGTTACATACCACCTGAGCGCAGTTGGTGTCACTGCACTTGTGCTGTTACATACCACCTGAACGCATTTGGTGTCACTGCACGTTTGCTGTTACATACCACCTGAGCGCAGTTAGTATCACTGCGCTTGTGCTGTTACATACCACCTGAGCGCAGTTGGTGTCACTGCGCTTGTGCTGTTACATACCACTTGAGCGCAGTTGGTGTCACTGCGCTTGTGCTGTTACATACCACCTGAGCGCATTTGGTATCACTGCACGTTTGCTGTTACATACCACCTGAGCGCAGTTGGTGTCACTGCGCTTGTGCTGTGTCAGGGCACCAATTCTGCGGACTTTGATCGCGCGCACATGCGCAGTAGAACGACGCGATCGCACGTCTCTATTCGGCGTATGCGCGCGCACGTACGCGGGCACGGTCCGGCGGCGCGACGTGTGCGGGAGCGCGCGCGTGGCGCGAACTCACGCGATTCCATCGGAGCCAATCACAGGGCTCACCACCCTATTTAAACCGGCCTCTGACACATGGCAGGTTGCTGGTTTGTCATCAGCTCCTGTATGTGTCTCGTTGCTGTGAACCTGTTTGTCCTGAAAACCTTCTGGCTTACCTGTTTGAATCCTGATCTCGGCCTGCCTTGGACTCTGCTGACCTCTCCAACCCTTGACCCCGGCTTGCACTCCTGGACTTTGCTAACCTCTCCAATCCTTTGATCTCGGCTCGTATTCTTGGACTTCCGCTGACCTCTCTGATTCTTTGACCCTGGCTTGCATTACTGGACTTTCCTTGATCTCTTTTGACCCGTGATCCACAACCAGTACCTTGAACTAGTTTTGCCTATTTGGACCTCTGTTCCTGTTTGGTGCCACGGACTGTCTCCTCGGCCTGTCTGCAGATCCGGTGCCTTCCCTGATCTACACCTTGACCCAGCTTCCTGTTTCCGGTACCGGTGCCTTCCGGTGCTGTCACCTCTCTGTCTCCATCACCAGAGGCCGGTCAGCACTGGTTCGCAAGGGTGAGCCGTCCGCAGCATCTTGGCCTCGGTAAGTTCTTTAGACTCTGACAGTACAAACCAGCCAGATGTCTGAGGCCGACCGGGCGCGCTCACCATTCGAAACTCTCTGCCAGCAAGTTTCCACCCTGACCGAAGCAGTGCAAAAACTACAGGAGGGATACCTCCAGATGGACGGCCGTCTACAACAAATAGCCACTCCTCCAGGACCTTCTGCAGCCCCTACCGTCCAAACGACAGGGCACACAGCTCCGCCATCCCCTTCGGGTCCAGCAGTAATGATCTCACACCCTGAACCCCGAGTACTTACACCCGAACGGTTTGTAGGTGACCGAAGGAAGTATCGGGCCTTTAAGAATGCCTGCACCTTGTATTTTGCCCTACAACCAAGGACCTTTTGCTCGGAAGCTGTAAAAGTAGGGTTTGTCATCTCCCTTCTCTCGGATGAGCCCCAGGCCTGGGCCCATGGCTTAATGGAACAAAGAAGCCCTGTTCTGGACACCATTGACGCCTTCTTCACCCACATGGCCAAGCTCTACGACGATCCGCTGCGCTCCGCCACCGCAGAAGCTACCCTCCACAATTTGAGTCAGGGCCGGCGGCCCATAGAGGACTATACTGCTGAGTTCAGGAAGTGGTCAGCAGACACAGGTTGGAACGAAGCGGCTTTAAAGTACCAGTACCGTCAAGGTCTCTCCCAGGCCCTCAAAGATGAACTTGCACGCTCTGAAACCCCCGCTTCACTGGAAGGCCTGATCCAAGCTGCCACCAAACTGGACCGACGCCTGCGGGAGCGGCGTTCTGAGCGGTTCCAGACCACCCGTCTCAGTTGGACTCCACCAAGACAGCCTTCAGTACCCATTCCTCCACCTGCTTCACCCAGTCCCTCATTGCCGGATCCAGAGCCCATGCAGCTCGGCGTAGTTCGAGCACCACTCACCCCAGAGGAACGACTGCGCAGGCGACGGGAGAATCTTTGCCTCTACTGTGGCGCGGGTAACCACTTCCTCCTCAACTGCCCTGTCAGGCCTAGTAAGTCGAAACTTTCACCGGTGTTTAATTACCATACCTCCCAATTACCACAGACTTACATTGTGCTTTTTCTTTCTCTTCAGCTTCCGGATGGGGAGACCCGCCTGCCGGCAATCGTTGATTCTGGAGCTTGCAGCAGCTTCTTGGACTCTACTACGGCCCGGAAGTTGCATGTCCCCTGCCGTACTAAAGACGTTCATCTTCAGGTCCTCTTGGCTGACGGTTCCCGTCCTTGCTCTGGTCTGGTCACCCAGGAAACTCTCCCTCTGCTTGCTACCACGGATTCAGGTCACCAAGAGCACCTACGTCTGGACCTCATCTCATCCCCTATGTATCCCATTATCCTGGGTCTTCCGTGGTTGCAGCTTCACCAACCCTGTATCAATTGGCTCACGAAAGAAATAAACCTTACCTCCTCATACTGCTCCCAGCACTGCCTTCCACTTCCTCCGGTCTCCTGCTCTACCATTCTAAAACCACCAGAAAGTCTTCTACACGTCCCTCCGGTCTATCTGGAATTCAAAGACGTTTTCGATAAACAACAGGCCGATTGTCTGCCCCCACATCGACCTTACGACTGCCCCATCGATGTCCTGCCGGGCGCCAAGATCCCTTTTGGCCGAGTCTTCCCTCTCTCCGAGACCGAGTTAACAGCTCTCAAAAACTACATCGACGAGAACTTAGAGAAGAAGTTCATTCGACCTTCCTCCTCTCCCTCGGGGGCCGGGATCTTTTTTGTCGAAAAGAAGGACGGCTCCCTTAGACCTTGCATCGACTACAGAGAGCTAAACAAGATCACCATTAAAAATAGGTACCCATTACCACTCATCTCGGAGTTATTTCAACGATTTCGCTCAGCACAAATTTTCTCCAAGCTCGACCTTCGGGGCGCCTACAATCTAGTCCGGATCAGGGAAGGGGACGAGTGGAAGACGGCGTTTAGGTCTAGATTCGGACATTTCGAATACTTAGTCATGCCCTTCGGGCTCTGCAACGCCCCGGCCACTTTTCAACATCTGGTCAATGATATATTTCGCCAACACCTGGACGACTTTCTTGTCGTATACTTAGATGACATCCTCATCTTCTCGGCCACGTTGGAACTTCACCGAGACCACGTCAAACAGGTCCTCATGATCCTCAGAAAACACCGGTTATATCTCAAAGCAGAGAAGTGTGAGTTTGAGAGACACTCAGTACAGTTCCTGGGTTTCATAATATCCACAAATGGGATTGCCATGGACCCCCAGAAGGTCAAGGCCATTCAAGATTGGCCGGCCCCGACAGATAAAAAAGGCGTTCAACGCTTCATTGGCTTCGCCAACTTCTACAGAAGATTTATCGCCGGGTTCTCCGCCATCGTTTCTCCCATCACCCAGCTCACAAGGCAAGGAAACCGTTTTCAATGGTCCCAGGAAGCCCAGGAGGCTTTTTCCAAACTAAAGACAGTATTTTCCTCTGCCCCTGTCATACACCATCCTGATCCTGCACTACCGTTCATCTTAGAAGTTGATGCCTCCGAGTCCGCTACAGGCGCTGTCCTATCCCAGAGGCAGGGACCCAAATCTCTTCTGCACCCTGTTGCCTATGCCTCCCGGAAACTCTCTTCGTCTGAAAAGAACTACGACGTGGGCGATAGGGAGCTGCTCGCCATCAAATTCGCGCTAGAAGAATGGAGGTACCTGCTGGAGGGGGCAAGCCATCCCATCCTAATTTTCACGGACCACAGGAATTTGGAGTACTTACGTTCCGCGAAGCGTCTTCGACCCAGACAGGCCCGCTGGGCACTCTTCTTCACTCGCTTCAACTTCCACATTACGTATAGACCCGGATCAAAGAACGGTAAAGCAGATCCCCTTTCAAGGATGTTTCCCGAAACTCCCAACTCATCAGAACCCAGTACTATTCTGAAACCTCAAAATTTTTTCTTGATTTCTCAGTCAGACCTTCTCAGTTCTCTTAAAGAGGCATCGCACCAATGCTCCGAAACAGAAGTCTCGTCCCTGGTTAAACGAGAGGACTTATGGTGGTCCCGAGACCAGATCTTCGTGGCAAGGGAGGTAAGACAGTTACTTCTTAGCACCTTCCACGACCTTAAGCTTGCAGGACATTTTGGGACACACAAGACCTCTGAATTGATCTCTCGGTCCTTTTGGTGGCCTAATTGGAAACGGGACTGTAAGACCTATGTGGCCTCCTGCACTTGTTGCCAGCGCAACAAGGGATCCAATAATAAGACCTGGGGCCTACTCAAGCCATTACCCATCCCGGAGCGTCCTTGGGCAGACATATCAATGGACTTTATCGTGGACCTGCCACCTTCTGAGGGGTTCACCACGATCTTAGTTGTGGTCGACCGCTTGTCCAAGATGGCGCATTTCCTGCCCATGATCGGCACACCCTCAGCCTCTGACACAGCAAAGATGTTCTTTAATGAAATCATCAGACTTCACGGGGTCCCTAAGAGCGTCGTATCCGATAGGGGTACACAATTTACGTCTAAGTTTTGGAAGGAACTCTGTAAGTCCTTGGAAGTGAAGGTCTGCCTGTCCTCGGCCTACCATCCTCGGAGCAACGGCCAAACCGAGAGAACCAATCAGACTTTAGAGCAGTACCTCCGCTGTTTTTGTTCAGCCTCCCAGGATGATTGGCGATCCCTACTAGCTTCTGCTGAGTTTGCATACAATAATTCGGTTCATGCAACTACCAACCAAACCCCATTCTGGGCCAACTGTGGCTTCCATCCCTCCTTCCTGCCAGACCTCATTCCTGATACACTTGTTCCGGCCGTCCAGGAACGTGTAACTGCCATTAAACATAACTTCCAGTTACTACAAAAAGTAATGCGACAAGCTCAGGAGGACTATAAAAGATTCTTCGACAGAGGAAGGAAGGACTGTCCTACATTTCAGGTCGGCGAGGAGGTTTGGCTATCCACTTCACATCTTAAATTACCTATTTCCTCACAAAAATTGGGCCCAAGATTTATTGGCCCATTCAAAATTAAACGCAGGATCAACTCTGTGGCCTTCGAACTGGTGCTACCCGAATCTTATAGAATCCATCCGGTATTCCATGCTTCCCTGCTTAAACCTCTGGTTCCGGATCCTTTTCCAGGCAGGGAGGAACCTCCACCTCCGCCAGTAGAGGTTGAAGGGGAAAGAGAATTTGAAGTGGAGACTATTCTGAACTGCAGGAAGAGAGGGAGACAACTCCAATACCTCATTAAATGGAAGGGCTATCCTCCGGAGGACAATTCTTGGGAACCTTCCAGGAACATTCATGCCCCTCGATTGATCCGGACCTTTCATCGAGAACATCCAGAACTAATGGCCAGTTTGGGCGTCCGGAGTTCGCCCCTTGGGGGGGGCACTGTCAGGGCACCAATTCTGCGGACTTTGATCGCGCGCAGTAGAACGACGCGATCGCACGTCTCTATTCGGCGCATGCGCACGCACGTACGCGGGCACGGTCCGGCGTCGCGACGTGTGCGGGAGCGCGCGCGCGGCGCGAACTCACGCGATTCCGTCGGAGCCAATCACAGGGCTCACCACCCTATTTAAACCGGCCTCTGACACATGGCAGGTTGCTGGTTTGTCATCAGCTCCTGTATGTGTCTCGTTGCTGTGAACCTGTTTGTCCTGAAAACCTTCTGGCTTACCTGTTTGAATCCTGATCTCGGCCTGCCTTGGACTCTGCTGACCTCTCCAACCCTTGACCCCGGCTTGCACTCCTGGACTTTGCTAACCTCTCCAATCCTTTGATCTCGGCTCGTATTCTTGGACTTCCGCTGACCTCTCTGATCCTTTGACCCCGGCTTGCATTACTGGACTTTCCTTGATCTCTTTTGACCCGTGATCCACAACCAGTACCTTGAACTAGTTTTGCCTATTTGGACCTCTGTTCCTGTTTGGTGCCACGGACTGTCTCCTCGGCCTGTCTGCAGATCCGGTGCCTTCCCTGATCTACACCTTGACCCAGCTTCCTGTTTCCGGTACCGGTGCCTTCCGGTGCTGTCACCTCTCTGTCTCCATCACCAGAGGGCGGTCAGCACTGGTTCGCAAGGGTGAGCCGTCCGCAGCATCTTGGCCTCGGTAAGTTCTTTAGACTCTGACATGCTGTTACATACCACCTGAGCGCATTTGGTATCACTGCACGTTTGCTGTTACATACCACCTGAGCGCGTGGTGTCACTGTACGTGTGCTGTTACATACCACCTAAGCGCAGTTAGTGTCACTGCACATTTGCTGTTACATAACACCTGAGCGCAGTTAGTATCACTGCGCTTGTGCTGTTACATACCACCTGAGCGCAGTTGGTGTCACTGCGCTTGTGCTGTTACATACCACCTGAGCGCAGTTGGTGTCACTGCGCTTGTGCTGTTACATACCACCTGAGCGCAGTTGGTGTCACTGCGCTTGTACTGTTACATACCACCTGAGCGCAGTTAGTGTCACTGCGCTTGTGCTGTTACATACCATCTGAGCGCATTTGGTGTCACTGCACGTTTGCTGTTACATACCACCTGAGCACATTTTGTGTCACTGTACGTGTGCTGTTACATACCACCTGAGCGCAGTTAGTGTCACTGCATGTTTGTTGTTACATACCACCTGAGGGCAGTTGGTGTCACTGCACGTGTGCTGTTACATACCACCTGAGCGCAGTTAGTGTCACTGCACGTTTGCTGTTACATACCACCTGAGCACAGTTAGTATCACTGCGCTTGTGCTGTTACAGACCACCTGAGCGCAGTTAGTGTCACTGCACGTTTGCTGTTACATACCACCTGAGCACAGTTAGTATCACTGCGCTTGTGCTGTTACATACCACCTGAGCGCAGTTGGTGTCACTGCGCTTGTGCTGTGACAGACCACCTGAGCGCAGTTAGTGTCACTGCACGTTTGCTGTTACATACCACCTGAGCGCAGTTGGTGTCACTGCACTTGTGCTGTTACATACCATCTGAGGGCATTTGGTGTCACTGCATGTGTGCTGTTACATACCACCTGAGCGCAGTTGGTGTCACTGCGCTTGTGCTGTTACATACCACTTGATCGCAGTTAGTGTCACTGCACGTTTGCTGTTACATACCACCTGAGCGCATTTGGTGTCCATGCATGTGTGCTGTTACATACCACCTGCGCGCAGTTAGTGTCACTGCGCTTGTGCTGTTAAATACCACCTGAGCGCAGTTAGTGTCACTGCACGTTTGCTGTTAAATACCACCTGAGCTCATTTGGTGTCACTGCACGTGTGCTGTTACATACCACCTGAGCGCATTTGGTGTCACTGTACGTGTGCTGTTACATACCACCTGAGCGCAGTTAGTGTCACTGCACGTTTGCTGTTACATACCACATTAGCGCAGTTAGTATCACTGCGCTTGTGCTGTTACATACCACCTGAGCGCAGTTAGTGTCACTGCGCTTGTGCTGTTACATACCACCTGAGCGCAGTTAGTATCACTGCGCTTGTGCTGTTACATACCACCTGAGCGCAGTTGGTGTCACTGCACTTGTGCTGTTACAGACCACCTGAGCGCAGTTAGTGTCACTGCACGTTTGCTGTTACATACCACCTGAGCGCAGTTAGTATCACTGCGCTTGTGCTGTTACATACCACCTGAGCGCAGTTAGTGTCACTGCGCTTGTGCTGTTACATACCACCTGAGCGCAGTTGGTGTCACTGCACTTGTGCTGTTACATACCACCTGAACGCATTTGGTGTCACTGCACGTTTGCTGTTACATACCACCTGAGCGCAGTTAGTATCACTGCGCTTGTGCTGTTACATACCACCTGAGCGCAGTTGGTATCACTGCGCTTGTGCTGTTACATACCACCTGAGCGCAGTTGGTGTCACTGCGCTTGTGCTGTTACATACCACCTGAGCGCATTTGGTATCCCTGCACTTTTTGCTGTTACATACCACCTGAGCGCGTGGTGTCACTGTACGTGTGCTGTTACATACCACCTAAGCGCAGTTAGTGTCACTGCACATTTGCTGTTACATAACACCTGAGCGCAGTTAGTATCACTGCGCTTGTGCTGTTACATACCACCTGAGCGCAGTTGGTGTCACTGCGCTTGTGCTGTTACATACCACCTGAGCGCAGTTGGTGTCACTGTGCTTGTGCTGTTACATACCACCTGAGCGCAGTTGGTGTCACTGCGCTTGTACTGTTACATACCACCTGAGCGCAGTTAGTGTCACTGCGCTTGTGCTGTTACATACCATCTGAGCGCATTTGGTGTCACTGCACGTTTGCTGTTACATACCACCTGAGCACATTTTGTGTCACTGTACGTGTGCTGTTACATACCACCTGAGCGCAGTTAGTGTCACTGCATGTTAGCTGTTACATACCACCTGAGGGCAGTTGGTGTCACTGCACGTGTGCTGTTACATACCACCTGAGCGCAGTTAGTGTCACTGCACGTTTGCTGTTACATACCACCTGAGCACAGTTAGTATCACTGCGCTTGTGCTGTTACATACCACCTGAGCGCAGTTGGTGTCACTGCGCTTGTGCTGTTACATACCACCTGAGCGCAGTTAGTGTCACTGCATGTTTGCTGTTACATACCACCTGAGCGCAGTTAGTATCACTGCGCTTGTGCTGTTACATACCACCTGAGCGCAGTTGGTGTCACTGCGCTTGTGCTGTTACATACCATCTGAGCGCATTTGGTGTCACTGCACGTGTGCTGTTACATACCACTTGAGCGCAGTTAGTGTCACTGCACGTTTGCTGTTACATACCACCTGAGTGCAGTTGGTGTCACTGCTCTTGTGCTGTTACATACCACCTGAGCGCAGTTAGTGTCACTGCACGTTTGCTGTTACATACCACCTGAGCGCAGTTAGTATCACTGCGCTTGTGCTGTTACATACCACCTGAGCGCAGTTGGTGTCACTGCGCTTGTGCTGTTACATACCATCTGAGCGCATTTGATGTCACTGCGAGCCTGTTGCCGTGTGGTCACTGGATGGGCTTCCTGGTATGGGGCCTGGGGTACAAAAGCAGAGGTCATCTGGCCCAAGTCATTTCCCAGCACAACATTTGCTGGTAAATTTTGCATGAGGCCCACTTCTACCGTCCCCCCTCCCACACCCCAATCCAAATGTACTTTGGCAGTGGGTAGTCGGTACACTGCTCCCCCTGCCACTCGTACTGCCACGGATCCGCCAGTGTGTGCCGAGTCAGGGACCAAATGGGGTGCTATCAAGTTTAAAGTAGCTCCTGAATCCCGAAGCCCCTGGACTTCTTTCCCCTCCAAGGTCACTGGCTGTCGATGATGCTGCCGGTTATACGTGGCTCGGACTGTCATCACCTCATGCAAGATTCCGAGGGGTTCTTCCGCTGGAATGCTCAACATCTCTTGAGTGGCCGGCTCCCATTGATAATGATGGGCAGCAGCCCTTGGTGCCAGGTTCAGTCTGCCTTGGTTACAGATGGGTCTGCCCCGGTTTTGGGTGCACTCGCGTACCATATGTCCCCACTGTTTGCAGGTGTGGCATTGGATGTTGGCACGTCAGTTATATCTGGAGGGTGGGGGTAAAGTCCCTTGGGATTGACGAAAAGGGGAGGTACTGGGTGGTCCCGCGGGTTGAGGATAACTCTTGGTTAGGGGCCCATGATGTCTCCTCGCATCAAAATGCTGATCCGCTAATCGAGCCGCTTCGGTTAGGGTGAGAGGTTTCCTGTCTCGCACCCATTCTTGTGCCTCTGGGGACAAGCCATTAAAGAATTGCTCCAACATCATTAACTGTCGCAATTCCTCCATAGTAGTGGCTTGCCTGGCTTGTATCCACCCTTGGGAAGCTTGGTCCAGCTTGTGTGCCCATTCAGCATGTGAATCCTTCTCTGGTTTGCGCAGGTTTCTAAACGTGCGCCGGTATGCCTCTGGAGTAATGGCGTATCTCTCTAATATCGCTCGCTTAACTTTATCATAATCCTTGCTGTCCTCACTGGGTACAGCGCGATATGCTTCTGCTGCCCGACCTGCCAGCTTGCCTGCTAGCAATTGGACCCATACCGTCCGTTCCAATTCATGTAAATCACACAGTCTCTCAAAATCCTGTAAATACCCATCAATCTCATCCTTCTCCTCGCAAAACATTTTAAAGGCATGATAGGGAATTTTGGGTTTTACCTGGTTGTAGAGTGACCCAGTAGTGGATTCTGCTCGAGACTGTGTATGCTGTGGACTGTGTGCCATCACGTACTTCCTGCACATTCGCCATTACCATATGCAGCATGGCATTGGATATAGGCTGTGGCAAAAATTCCAGCCTGGTCCTCATTTCTCTCTGGTAGAGGGTTTCTTCTATGGCTGCTGGGGGTGTAGCGCTGCGGGCTCTGTCTCCTTATATCAGCTCAGCAGTAAGTACAGCTTTGGATTTGTTGCTGGCTACCTCACCCCTGGCTTCTAGCAGTTCCTTTAATGTCTGCCGCTTTAGCCTAGAATAATCCGTCTCCATTTACATCGGTAGTTCACATTGCACGAATTGAGCTTATGGGCTGTAAGGTTGAATCCCGTCACTTGCCACCAATTGTAGCGGAGTACAATATTAAACTCCATGATCTCTGCTGGTAACCAGGGTAAATCCACAGTCAGCGTTGAAAAGCAAGGCAATGTCCCAAATCCCCGCCAGTAACCGGACGAAACACAGCTCTGAGAGTCAACTGGCTTTTTATTCACAGGGTTCCATATTTTTATAATTCCCCATGCAAGGGGTTTGAAAACAGCCAAACAGATTTTGCAGGGGTAATACAGTGAGGACCACATTTAACTTAACATTTTGGATAATTCTCCCATCAGGCATTGCTGCATGAGGGAAAAGTCGGTTGATAGCTGGGGTCTGGGGTTATGTGTTGTGGGAGTTTGGTTTAAAACTGCCGAACACCGATTGGGCAACATAAAATGAAGTACTTGAATGCTAGTGGCTTACGGCTGCCAGCATACAAATTACTATGCCCACATAAGACCAGCAGAATACATAGCATATAATACAGACAACCTTTTGACATGTAACGTCGAGCGTTCCAGAAGTGGCTAGGTTTGCCACAGTATTGACATAGATTTAGATGCACACTGTGCAGAGGACACAGTACATCAAGTGAAAATACTTGCTGATCAGCCACTGCCTGTGGTATTAATATGACAACAACAGCAATTGCATTCACATGGCTTTAGTTGCACACAGTGCAGAGGACACAGTACACCAAGTAAAAATACTTTCAGATCCCTGCCTGTGGTATTAATATGAGAAACACCAGCACATGTATTGACATAGCTTTAGGTGCACAATGTGCAGAGGACACCAAGTAAAAATACTTGCAGATAGTGCCTGTGGTAATAATATGAGAACACCAGTAAATGTATTGACATAGATTTAGGTGCAGACTGTGCAGAGGACACAGTACACCAAGTGAAAATACTTGCTGATCAGTCACTGCCTGTGGTATTAACCACTTGCTTACTGGGCACTTAAACACCCTTCCTGCCCAGAGCAATTTTCAGCTTTCAGCACTCTCACACTTTGAATGATAATTACTCAGTCATGCAACACTATACCTAAATGAGTTTTTTGTCCTTTTATTCCCACAAATAGAGCTTTCTTTTGGTGGTATTTGATCATCTCTGGGTTTTTTATTTTTTGCGCTATTAATAAAAAAAGACAGAAAATTTTGAAAAAAAAAGTTTTTTTCTTAGTTTCTGTGATACAATTTTGCAAATTATTAATTTTTCTTCATAAATTTTGGCCACAATTTATACTGCTACATGTCTTTGATAAAAATAACCCAAAATGTTTCGAAATTATTTGGTCTGTGTGAAAATTTTAGAGTCTACAAGCTATAGTGCAAATCATAAAAAATTATCACATCTGATTACACCTGATGTACCGAAGGCCTATCTCATTTCTTGAGACCCCAACAAGCCAGGAAAGTACAAATTCCCCCCAAATAAACCCATTTTGGAAAGTAAACATTCCAAGGTATTTATTAAGAGGCATGGTGAGGTATTTGAAGTTGTAATTTTTTCCCACAATACTTTGCAAAATTAAGATTTTTATTTTTTATTTAAAAATGTTCTCAAAATTGTCATTGTAATAGCTTATTTCTCTCACATGGCATGTGCATACCACAAATTACACCCCAAAATACATTCTGCTACTCCTCCTGAGTAAAACGATACCCCATGTGTGAGACTTTTTCACTGCCTGGCCACATACGGAGGCCCAACATGCAGGAAGCGCCATCAGGGGTTTTAGGAGCATAAATTGCACATCTAACTAGTTGACTACCTATTACACTTTGGAAGGCCCTGGAACACCAGAATAATAAAATTACCCACAAAATGACCCCATTTTGGAAAGCTAACACCCCAACGTATAATCTATGAGGCATAATAAATCTTTTGAACGGTTCATTGTTTTCCAGAAGTTTTTGGAACACGTGGAAAAAAAATGAAAACGCATTTTTTTTTACACAAAGTTGTCAGTTTCTAAGATATTTCCAACACATAGCATTTAGATAGCAAAAATGACACCCCAAAATGCATTCTGCTTCTCCTTCTGAGTAAAACGATACCCCATGTGTGAGACTTTTTCACTGCCTGGCCACATACGGAGGCCCAACATGCAGGAAGCGCCATCCGGGGTTTTAGGAGCATAAATTGCACATCTAACTAGTTGACTACCTATTACACTTTTGAAGGCCCTGGAACACCAGGATAATGAAATTACCCACAAAATGACCCCATTTTGGAAAGCTAACACCCCAACGTATAATCTATGAGGCATAATGAGTCTTTTGAACGGTTCATTGTTTTCCAGAAGTTTTTGGAACACGTGGAAAAAAAATGAAAACGCATTTTTTTTACACAAAGTTGTCCGTTTCTAAGATATTTCCAACACATAGCATTTAGATAGTAAAAATGACACCCCAAAATACATTCTGCTACTCCTCCTGAGTAAAACGATACCCCATGTGTGAGACTTTTTCACTGCCTGGCCACATACGGAGGCCCAACATGCAGGAAGCGCCATCAGGGGTTTTAGGAGCATAAATTGCACATCTAACTAGTTGACTACCTATTACAATTTGGAAGGCCCTGGAACACCAGAATAATGAAATTACCCACAAAATGACCCCATTTTGGAAAGCTAACACCCCAACGTATAATCTATGAGGCATAATGAGTCTTTTGAACGGTTCATTGTTTTCCAGAAGTTTTTGGAACACGTGGAAAAAAAATGAAAACGCATTTTTTTTACACAAAGTTGTCCGTTTCTAAGATATTTCCAACACATAGCCTTTAGATAGCAAAAATGACACCCCAAAATACATTCTGCTACTCCTCCTGAGTAAAACGATACCCCATGTGTGAGACTTTTTCACTGCCTGGCCACATACGGAGGCCCAACATGCAGGAAGCGCCATCCGGGGTTTTAGGAGCATAAATTGCACATCTAACTAGTTGACTACCTATTACACTTTTGAAGGCCCTGGAACACCAGGATAATGAAATTACCCACAAAATGACCCCATTTTGGAAAGCTAACACCCCAACGTATAATCTATGAGGCATAATGAGTCTTTTGAACGGTTCATTGTGTTCCAGAAGTTTTTGGAACACGTGGAAAAAAAATGAAAACGCATTTTTTTTACACAAAGTTGTGCGTTTCTAAGATATTTCCAACACATAGCATTTAGATAGCAAAAATGACACCCCAAAATACATTCTGCTACTCCTCCTGAGTAAAACGATACCCCATGTGTGAGACTTCTACACAGCCTGACCACATACAGAGATCAAACATGCAAGGAACACGGTCCGGTGTTCCAGAGACACATAGCATGCACATACCAAGAGTTACACCCCAAAATACATTATGCTGAGCAAAGCGTAAACAAAAGATTACCTGTGGTAATAGTAGCACAGTTCTACACAGCAGGATAGCACTGGTCCAGGCAGCAGGCAGGGACTTGGTCAGCAACGGCATACACAATTGTCCAGGCAGGGATACTGTCCCGTCAGGGTTAGTGCAGGTGGTCAGTTCATGCAACAGGCAGAGGCATGATGGCATAGGTCCTACAGGCAGAAGTAGGGCCTCGTTCAGGACAGAATGGGGACAGGGGTGGAGGCTTCTCCCACCCAAATCTCTTTGAAGCCTCCGGGCAACCAGACCCTAATCTAGAATGAGAAAACAAAAACAATTGTTTTCTTCATCCAGAAAAACAAATTCTGGAGCCCCTCACATATGTGAGACCCCTGTGCTATGAATCCCACTAGTCCACTGGCAGGGTAAAAGATCAGTCCAAGAGGCAGGCAAAAAGAATGGTCAAACAGTCCAGGGTCAGTTCCAGATCAGGCAGAGGTATAAACATAATCGGTAGGCAGAATCGTGGTCAAATAACAAGCCGGGGTCATAAGCAGAGGTATAAGGGGTGTGAAGGTAAATGGCAGGAAGTGACTAATAATTTAGTGAGGTATGGTAACGTGCGAAACAACCAACTACGCAGAGGGCTGGTTGGGAAGGGCATTTAGGACAATAAAAAATGGTGTCTCTTCTCACTCCTGCTTTGGAGCACACCTTGCATCTTTTTTGGCATTTTTGGCCTGTTGGTCTGGGAGGGAGCTTATCTGGAAAGTGGCGCTCGTTGAGTCGGCTAACCACATCGGATCGAATGTATGCTGGTGGGTTGCTGGGGTATAAAAGGGCAGTGGTGATTTCCTCCAGGTAGAAAAGGTAGGGTTTGGGTCTTGGAGTGGATTTACGATATATATCACATATGTGTTGTACGCGGCCAAATTGAACAAATAAATTGAAACTTTTTTATACCACTGGTATGATCTTCTTGTAGAAAGGTAGGGTTCCAGCATCTGGTCGTTCAAATCGACACCCCCCATGAACTTATTGTAGTCATGAATGCATTTCGGTTTCTGGATTAGCCCATTCCTCGTTCTGGTCTCAACGAATGTGTTGTTGTGGATGGTAGAAAGCACGTACACATCCCTTTTGTCCCTCCATTTCACAGCCAGAACTTCCTCTGTACGTAAACTCATTGTCTCCCCTTTTTCTAATTTTTTGATGACAAGACTTTGAGGAAAGCCCTTCCGGTTCGATCGCACGGTGCCGCATGCTGGGGTATTTTTTTGGAAAAGGTTTCGGAACAGGGGCAAACTTGTGTAGAAATTGTCCACATACAAGTGGTATCCTTTCTCCATGAGTGGGTTCAGGAGTTGCCAAACAATTTTCCCGCTGGTTCCTACGTAGTCTGGACAATTAGGGGGGTGTAGCTGGCTGTCCTTTCCTTTGTATACGTTGAAGGCATACGTATAACCTGTGGCTCAGGCACATAATTTATAGAGCTTCACCCCATAGCGGGCCCTTTTACTGGGAATGAATTGTTTTATGCCCAGCCTGCCAGAAAATTTTACTAAGGATTCGTCTACACATATTTGTTGGTCCGGGGTAAACAACTGGGGGAAAATTTCGGAAAAATAATTAAGTAGTGGCCGAATTTTATAAAGTTTATCAAAACTTGGGTCATTTCGGGGAGGGCACTGGGTATTGTCGTTGTAGTGTAGGAATCTCATTATCGATTGATATCTGGACCTGGGCATTTTTGAGGAAAAGATGGGCATGTGGTAGATGGGGCGGTTTGACCAATAGGCACGTAGCTGTTTTTTGTGGTTTAGTCCCATACAGAATATGAGGCCCAAAAATTTTTTAAACTCTTCCACTGTTAGGGCTCTCCACTCGAAGGGACGGGCATAATGGGATGTGGGGTTACTGGAAATAAATTGTTGTGCATCAAGATTGCACTGGGTAACAATTGAGGCAAGCATGTTGTCGGTGAAAATTAAATTAAAAAAGTTAATCGGGGCAAAATTTTCTGTGTCCACCTGGACTCCTGGCTGGGCAGTGAAAGGGGGAATGTTGGCTTCTCCTGAATTAGAAGGAAGCCACAGGGGGTTCTGAAGAGAATAGGGAAGGCTGGCATGGGACCTAACCCTTTGGGACTGAGGTGACACCCCACTGGTACGTGACCTTGCTTGCTGAGGTATTGCGGTACTGGTGGATGGCACAGCGGTGCTGGTGGATGGCACTGCCTCCTTAGCAATACGCCTTCTTCTGGCAGGTGGACCCTCCTCCTCTTCTTCTTCTTCCTCTTCCTCCTCTTCTTCTTCCTCCTCCTCCTCCTCGGATGTCTCTTCTCCACTGCGGACTATCGGCTCATAGGTGACGTCAGATTCGTTGTCGGAATTTTCAGGGGAATCCGAATCGCAGAGCTCCCCGTTGCTCTCGTCAGCCGCCATAATTTCATATGCCTCCTCAAGTGAAAAGGATCTTTTAGCCATTGTTGGCACTGATGACACTGACAGGTGGCACTGACGGCAAATGGCACGGACTGATGGTAGATGGCACTGATGGCAGATGGCACTGATGGCAGGTAGCACTAATGGCAGGTAGCACTAATGGCAGCTGGCACGGGCAGATGGCACAGATGGCACGGATGGCAGATGGCACCGATGGCACGGGCAGATAGCACTGATGACAGATAACACTGATGACAGATGGCACTGATGGCAGATGGCACGGGCAGGTGGCACAGGCAGGTGGCACTGATGGGAGATTGCACTGGCAGGTGACACTGATGGCAGATTACACTAATTGCAGGTAGCACTAATGGCAGCTGGCACGGGCAGATGGCACGGATGGCACGGATGGCAGATGGCACCGATGGCACGGGCAGATGGCACGGGCAGATAGCACTGATGACAGATGGCACTGATGGCAGATGGCACAGGCAGGTGGCACGGGCAGATAGCACTGATGGCAGGTGGCACAGGCAGATGGCACTGGCAGGTGGCACTGATGGTAGATTGCACTGGCAGGTGGCACTGATGGTAGATTGCACTGGCAGGTGACACTGATGGCAGATTGCACTGATGGCAGATGGCACTTACGGCAGATGGCAGGGGCAGGTGGCACTGATGGCAGGGGCAGGTGGCACTGATGGCAGGGGCAGATGGCACTGATGGCAGGGGCAGGTGGCACTGGGGGCAGGGGCAGATGGCACTGGGGGCAGGTGGCACTCATGGCAGGGACAGGTGGCACAGGCTGTTTTCACTGGCAGGTGGCACAGGCTGTTTGCACTGGCAGGTGGCACTGGCAGAGACACTGGCGCTGTTTTTAACTTTAACTTTTTTTTTTTTTCAACTCACTTAACCGCTGTCACTCTCTTTCTCTCCTCACACGCTGTGTGTAAGGAGAGAAAGCCGGCGATGAGAGATGATCTCATTTGTTTACAATTGAGATCATCTCTCATTGGACAGCGGGATCGAGTGCTGAATGGCCTCTGCGATTGGCCATTCAGCACGATCTGTGATTGGCTGTGTCCAAGGGACACGGTCAACACAGTTTTTTGCCGATGCGCGCTCGCGGGGACGCACAGGGAGCGGGGAAAGGCAGTCACGTCCAAAGACGTCAACCCGGCGCCTCAGGTTTGCTCTGTTCACGTCTTTGGACGTGACGCGGATTCGAAGTGGTTAATATAAGAAATCCAGCAAATGTATTGACTTAGCTTTAGATGCACACTGTGCAGAGGACACAGTACACCAAGTGAAAATACTTGCAGATCCCTGCCTGTGGTATTAATATAAGAAACACCAGAAAATGTATTGACGTCGCTTTAGGTGCACAATGTGCAGAGGACACAGTTAGGGATGAGCCGAACATACTCGCGTTCGGTTCGCACCAGAACGTTCGAACAGACCGCGGGTTCGCGCGAACATTTAGAACCCCATTGAAGTCTATGGGACTCGAACGTTCAAATTCAAAAACGATCATTTTAAAGACCAATATTCAATATAATGTTGGAAAACGTCTTTCAGAACCCGGGTCTTGCCCCAGGGAACATGTATCGATGGAAAAAAAAGTTTTAAAAACGGCCGTTTTTTACGGAGCAACCATTTTAATGATGCTTAAGGTGAAAAATAAATAAAAAACTCCTTTAAATATCGTACCTGCTGGGTGTCTATAGTAGTGGCACGTGTTTAGAAATGTCCCTGCACAAGATGAGATTACTCTCAGAAAAAAGTAATTTAATACTGCTACACAGAGCCACGTGCAAAGTATTGCATCAAAAATTGTTATTAGGCGCCCCTGTTAAACAGGGGCTGAAAAATTGTGCCTTAGGCACAACACTGCAACCCCTCACAATAACTCTAATTGGAGCACAAGAAAGAGCCACGTGCAAAGTATTGCATCAAAAATTGTTATTATGCGCCCCTGTTAATCAGGGGCTGAAAAATTGGGCCTTACGCACAACACTACACTGCAACCCCTCACAATAACTCTAATTGGAGCACAACAAAGAGCCACGTGCAAAGTATTGCATCAAAAATTGTTATTGGGCGCCCCTGTTAAACAGGGGCTGAAAAATTGGGCCTTAGGCACAACACTACACTGCAACCCCTCCCAATAACTCTAATTGGAGCACAACAAAGAGCCACGTGCAAAGTATTGCATCAAAAATTGTTATTAGACGCCCCTGTTAAACAGGGGCACAAAAATTTGGCCTTAGGCACTGGTGGCGGAGCCCAGAAACACAACATTTCTTACTAGCTATCAGCAAGAAAAGTGAGGGGGAGAAAGGAATTCCATCAGCAGCATAACAGGACAGTCACTCAGCATCAGCATACGCAGTCTCAAAGGGATCCGACATTTCAACAAAAAATTATTATTTAGTAACATCAGCATCAGGTGCTTGGTAGCTGGTGTTGATCCAAGCCTGATTCATTTTGATGAAGGTCAGTCGATCAACAGAGTTGGTGGAGAGGCGCACCCTGTGATCGGTCACAAAGCCTCCAGCAGCACTAAATGTGCGTTCTGAAACAACACTGGATGCAGGGCAAGCCAGTAGCTCAATTGCTTACTGTGCAAGCTCTGGCCATTGATCCATCCTCATGACCCAGTAAGCCAGAGGATTTTCGGTAGGGAAGGTGTCCAAGTCAGATCTTGCCCCTAGGTATTCCCGGACCATGTAAACCAGACACTGGCGATGGTTGCTGGAACCAGTCAGACCTTGGGGCTGCGGAATAAAAAATTGTCTGAACACATTGGTCAGACGGCCACCTTCTCCACCGCTCCTTCTGTGACTCACCGAAGCCTCAGAAAGACATTGTCCAGAGCCAGGTTTTGGTAATCCCCCCGGTTCTGGGAACGCATTGCACAGACCCTTCTGCAAGGCCTACCACAGAAGTTTCATCTTCTGCTCCCTCTGCGATGGCAACATAAGGTCCGCAACCTTACTCTTGTAACGTGTATCAAGGAGAGTTGCCAGCCAGCAATGATCCCTCTCCTTGATAGCACGTACACGAGGATCCTTACGCAGGCTTTGCAGGATCAGGGAGGCCATGCAGTGTAGGTTTGCAGAGGCATTCGGGGGACACAGTCCTCTGGGTCACTGAGGACGACAGGATCCACAGGCACCTCATCCCAGCCACGTAAAAGTCCACGTGTTCCTTGGGACTGTAAATGATCCCTCGAAGACTGCTGCTGCTGATGCTGAGTGCTAGGCTCCACCTCCATGCTACTGATACAATCATCATCCTCCTCCTCCTCCTCCTCCTTTTCCTCTTCCTGTGTGCTTGGTGGGCAAGCAGGACCACTGTCTGGGTAAAGGGGGCCTTGAGAGTTAAGGAAGTCCTCCTCTTCCTCCCTCTGTTCTGCCTCAAGGGCCCTGTCCATTATTCCACGTAGCGTGTGCTCCAACATGTGAATAAGAGGGACAGTCTCACTGATGCATGCACTGTCACTGCTCACCATCCTCGTGGCCTCCTCAAATGGTAACAGGACAGTGCATGCATCCCTGATCAAGACCCACTGGCGTGGGGAAAAAAACCAAGCTCCCCGACCCAGTTCTGCTGCCATATTGGCACAGGTATTTATTAATGGCCCGCTGCTGTGTGTGCAGCCGATGCAGCATGGCCAACGTAGAATTCCATCTGGTGGGCTTGTCACAGATTAGGCGGTTTTTGGGCAGGTTGTATTCCCTTTGGAGGTCTGTCAGCCGAGCAGTGGCATTATATGACCTCCGGAAATTCACACAGACTTTCCTGGCCTGCTTACCTGCTACCTGCCCAAGAACCGCTGCACCACCAAATTCAGGACATGTGCAGAATAGGGCACGTGGGTGAGTTTTCCCTGTCGCAGAGCAGAGAGGAGGTTGGTGCCATTATCACTGACCACCATTCCAGGCTTCAGCTGGCGTGGCGTCAACCACCCCTAAACCTGCCCCAGCAGAGCTGACAAAACCTCTTCCCCAGTGTGGCTCCTGTCTCCCAAGCACACCAGCTCTAGCACCGCATGGCATCTCTTGGCCTGCATTCCTGCGTAGCCCCTCGTACTTCTACGGAGCACGCCTGGTTCAGAGAAAACATCACCACAGGAAGAGGCCACTGAGGAAACAGAAGAGGAGGGAGTGGAGCAGAGAGGTGTTTCACAACCAGTAGTAGTGCTTTGGAGCCGTGGTGGCGGAAAAACCTCCAAAACTACTGTACCTTGCCCTGCGTCATTCCCAGCTGCCAGCAGAGTCACCCAATGCGCCGTAAAAGACAGGTAACATCCCTGTCCATGCCTGCTGGACCATGAGTTTGCGGTAAGATGCACCTTACCACTGACCGCCCTGTCCAGCGAGGCATGGACATTGCCTTCCACATGCCGGTAGAGAGCTGAAATTGCCTTCCGCGAGAAAAAGTGGTGTTTGGGTACTTGCCACTGAGGTACTGCACATTCCACAAACTCACGGAAGGGGGCAGAATCTACCAACTGAAAAGGTAGCAGTTGAAGTGCTAGCAATTTCGCTAAGCTAGCATTCAACTGCTGGGCATGTGGATGGCTGGGAGTGTACTTCTTTCGGCGCTGCGACAGCTGGGGCAGGGAAATTTGTCTGGTACTATCAGTAGATTGCCCGCATGTACTACTACTACTAGGTTGTGACACACCTATTTCTACACCTTCACTGCAGGCTTCAGAGAGGACTGGGGGTCTAGTGGGGTTGGAGGTCCCAGAAGGGCAAGGGGAGGTACGCTTTGGTCTTTGGTGTGGGTCTTTCTGGTGTGCTTGCCAACGAGCTACATGGCAGGTCGACATATGTCTGGACAAGCATGTGTTACCCAGGTGGGTGATGTTTTTGCCACTCGAGATACGCTTGCGACATATGTTGCAAATAGCAAAGGTACGATCTGATGGACATGTTTCAAAAAAGGCCCACACCAAAGAACTTTTGCTGTACCGTTTAGACACAGCAGCGCCATGCACAAGTGTAGATGGTGTGCCCTTAAGCTGACCTCTGGAGGGCATCCTGCCTCTTTGGAGATGTGCCTGTGCCTCGTCCTCCTCCTCCTCCTATTCCTCCTCCTCCTCCTCTCTCCTATCAGGCAACCAGGTAGAGTCAGTCACCTTATCATCCCCTCCCTCCTCATCACTGTCAAAAACCTGGCAGTATGCTCCAGCTGAGGGAACATCACTGCCAGATTGCTGTCCCTCTCGGCCACCCCCTCTCCCTGGGCTCACATCAATGCCTTCCTCTATCTGTGTTCCATCATTGGAGCCTTCAAAACGCTGCGCATCTTCATTCAGCATGTACCCAACACTGTGTTGAAACAGTTTGCAGGACTCCTCAGAAGGACACGGTGGGACTAGGGAAGGATTGTGTGATGCCATTGTACAGAGGGAAGAGGAAGCCTTGGCAGCTGCTTTGCCAGACAAACTAAGATCAGTCTGTGTGAGAGAGGATGAGGAGGATGAGGACGGCTTCGTCATCCAATCTACTATTTTCTCTGCATGTTGAGGCTCAACATGGCCAGCTCCCGAAAAGAAGGACGAGCGGCCACGTGCTGAAGAGGATGCACCGCGTCCACCACCAGCGTTGCCTCTAGATGCAGAGCCTGCTTTCCCTCATGACTCTCTGCCTCTCTTTGTTGTCCTTCCAGACATTTTAATGCGTTCAGGTATAAATAAACACCACACGTGCACTTACAGTAAATGCGCTTACGTGCGATTACACAGCAAACTTGCACTTACAGTAAATGCGATTTTGTGCTACTAAAGATCAAACTTGCACTTACAGTCAATGCGCTTACATGATATTACACAGTAAATGTGCACTTACACTAAATGCGCTTACGTGCGATTACACAGCAAACTTGCACTTACAGTAAATGCGCTTACGTGTGATTACACAGCAAACTTGCACTTACAGTAAATGCGATTATGTGCGATTACACAGCAAACTTGCACTTACAGTAAATGCGCTTACGTGCGATTACACAGCAAACTTGCACTTACAGTAAATGCGCTTACGTGCGATTACACAGCAAACTTGCACTTATAGTAAATGTGCTTACATGCGATTACACAGCAAACTTGCACTTACAGTAAATGTGCTTACGTGCGATTACACAGCAAACTTGCACTTACAGTAAATGCGCTTATGTGCGATTACACAGCAAACTTACACTTGCAGTAAATGCGCTTACATGCGATTACACAGCAAACCTGCACTTACAGTAAATGCGCTTACGTGCGATTACACAGCAAACTTGCACTTTAAGCAAATGCATTTAGGTGCAAATAAGCAGGACTAGTGCAGTTACACCAAGTATGTTTAGGTGTAAACTAAACACAGCACACAGCCACAGGCAATACAACACGTTAGAGCACTGCATCTATGCACAATCTCCTGCCTGCACAATCTCCTGCCGGACAAATACTAATAGCAGATCTAGCTAAGCTATACAGTGTATAAATATATGTACAACTCCTAAGGATGTATATATATTCTCTACACACTGTAATAAAGCTAAACTGACTAGCCTGCTTTATCTAGCTAGCTAAAAAGATAATCTCTCTGTCTCTCTAACTGCACTTTTTAACAAAGCCGGAACACACTACACGAGGCCGCCCGGAAGGCGGCCTTTTATAGTGTGGGGCGTGTGCTAAAGCCCTGAGCCATAATTGGCACCCAGGCTTTGGCCAATTATGGCTCTTCGTTTTTTGGGCGCTGTGCTTGGCCAAGCATGCGGGGTCATGGTGCATGCTTGGCCAATCATCAGCGCGCAAAGCCGCAGTGAATTATGGGCCGACGCGCGTCACTCGAATTTGGCGCGAACGACCCGTTTTGTTCGATTTTCAACGAACGATCGAACAGGCAATGTTCGAGTCGAACATACGTTCGTATCGAACGCGAAGCTCATCCCTAGACACGGTGCACCAAGTGAAAATACTTGCAGATAGTGCTTGTGGTAATAATATGAGAACACCAGCAAATGTATTGACAGAGATTTAGGTGCAGACTGTGCAGAGGACACAGTACACCAAGTGAAAATACTTGCTGATCAGTCACTGCCTGTGGTATTAATATGACAACAACAGCAATTGCATTCACATGGCTTTAGTTGCACACAGTGCAGAGGACACAGTACACCAAGTAAAAATACTTTCAGATCCCTGCCTGTGGTATTAATATGAGAAACACCAGCAAATGTATTGACATAGCTTTAGGTGCACAATGTGCAGAGGACACCAAGTGAAAATACTTGCAGATAGTGCTTGTGGTAAGAATATAAGAACACCAGCAAATGTATTGACAGAGATTTAGGTGCAGACTGTGCAGAGGACACAGTACACCAAGTGAAAATACTTGCTGATCAGTCACTGCCTGTGGTATTAATATGACAACATCAGCAATTGCATTCACATGGCTTTAGTTGCACACTGTGCAGAGGACACAGTACACCAAGTAAAAATACTTTCAGATCCCTGCCTGTGGTATTAATATGAGAAACACCAGCAAATTTATTGACGTAGCTTTAGGTGCACACTGTGCAGAGGACACAGTACACCAAGTGAAAATACTTGCAGATCTCTGCCTGTGGTATTAATATGAGAACACCAGCAAATGTATTGATGTAGCTTTAGGTGCAGACTATGCAGAAGACACAGTAAACCAAGTGAAAATACTTGCTGAACAGCCACTGCCTGTGGTATTAATATGACAACAACAGCAATTGTATTCATGTAGCTTTAGGTGCACATTGTGCAGAGGAAACAGTACACCAAGTGAAAATACTTGCAGATCCCTGCCTGTGGTATTAATATGAGAACACCAGCAAATGTATTGACATAGATTTAGGTGCAGACTGTGCGGAGGACACAGAACACCATGTGAAAATACTTGCTGATCAGTCACTGCCTGTGGTATTAATATGTGAACACCAGCAAATGTATTGACGTAGCTTTAGGTGCACACTGTGCAGAGGACACAGTACACCAAGTGAAAATACTTGCAGATCAGCCACTGCCTGTGGTATTAATATGACAACAACAGCAATTGTATTCACGTGGCTTTAGGTGCACACTGTGCAGAGGACACAGTACACCAAGTGAAAATACTTGCTGATCCCTCCCTGTGGTATTAATATGAGAACACCAGCAAATGTATTGACATAGCGTTAGGTGCACACTGTGCAGAGGACACAGTACACCAAGTAAAAAAACTTGCAGATCCCTGCCTGTGATATTAACATGAGAACACCAGCAAATGTATTGACATAGCTTTAGATGCACACTGTGCAGAGGACACAGTACACCAAGTGAAAATATTTGCTGATCAGCCACTGCCTGTGGTATTGATATGACAACAACAGCAATTGTATTCACAAGGCTTTAGTTGCACACTGTGCAGAGGACACAGTACAGCAAGTAAAAATACTTGCAGATCCCTGCCTGTGGTATTAATATGAGAACACCAGCAAATGTATTGACGTAGCGTTAGGTGCACACTGTGCAGAGGACACAGTGCACCAAGTGAAAATACTTGCAGATCCCTGCCTGTGGTATTAATATGAGAACACCAGCACATGTATTGACATAGCTTTAGATGCACACTGTGCAGAAGACACAGTACACCAAATATTTGCAGAGGAAACAGTACACCAAGTGAAAATACTTGCAGATCCCTGCCTGTGGTATTAATATGAGATTACCAGCAAATGTATTGACATAGCTTTAGGTGCACACTGTGCAGAGGACACAGTACTCCAAGTGAAAATACTTGCTGATCAGCTACTGCCTGTGGTATTAATATGACAACAACAGTAATTGTATTCATATGGCTTCGACTCGAAACATTGTCTGTTCGTACGTTCATCGAAATTCGAACAAAACGGGTCGTTCGCACCAAATTCGAGTGACGTGCAATGGCCCATAATTCACTACGGCATTGCGCGCTGATGTTTGGCCAAACATGCACTATGACCCTGCATGCTTGGCCAATCACAGCGCGCAAAAAAACGGAGAGCCAAAAATGGCCAAAGACAAGGGTGTCTTTGGCCAATTATGGCTCAGGGCTTTAGCACACACCCCACACTATATAAGGCCGCCTGCTGGGCGGCCTCGTGTAGTGTGTTCCAGCGCTGAACAGAGATCAGTCAGAGAGACAGAGAGATTGGGCCAGATTCAGGTAGATGAGAGCATCTTTGCTCTGGAGTAACGCTTCTCATTTACGTTACTCTGCCGAAATTTTAGGAGCAAGTGCTGTTATTCATGAAGCACTTTCTCCTAAAGTTGCGGCAGCGCATCGCAAATGAGCCTGCGGAATTCAAATTGGGCGGGTACGGGGCGTGTATTATTTAAACTATGCGCGATCCCGCGGCGAACGTACTGCGCATGCGTCGAGTGTCAATGCATCCCAGTGCGCATGCTCCAAATTCTGTCAGTCAACGTCAATGACGTCACATCCCCATTCATGAACGTTTTACGCAAGCGACACGATTTTTTTTTTTTCGACGCGATGACGACGCCTATACTTAACATAGGATACTCCACTAGGGGGCTGCTTTATCTTTACGTCGCGTATCGCTTCCGGAAACGTCGTAAAGTCACTGCGTCGCGCCCGAAAAAGATCGTGAATTTCCGACTCCCGCTGATTAACATATTTTTTCAGCGTTAATCAGCGGGAACGCCCCCGGTGCCATTTTTAAGTTGAAGTAACGAT
The DNA here is from genome assembly GCA_029574335.1 of Rana kukunoris. Lineage (NCBI taxonomy): Eukaryota > Metazoa > Chordata > Amphibia > Anura > Ranidae > Rana > Rana kukunoris. Next base: position 391,285,874 of record CM056049.1, read on the forward strand.
GCGATGGCGAATTTCAATTGCGCCGATCGCATCGGAACTCCAACCCAGCGTTTCTTGTTTTCTGCTTACAGAAAACAAAAACGCCGGCTTAAAGTGACAGTTAGGCTGGCGGATCAATGGATACTCCAGCCTAACTCTACCTGAATCTGGCCCATTGTCTTTTTCTATAGCTAGATAGAGCAGGCAGGCTAGTCAGTTCAGCTTAATTTACAGTGTGTAGAGGATATATATACATCCTAGGAGTTGTACATATATTTATACACTGTATAGCTTAGCTAGATCAACTATTCCTATTTGTCAGGCAGTAGATTGTGCTAGCTGCAGTGTTCTAACATGTTGTATTGCCTGTGTGCTGTGTAGTAGCACCTAAACATACTCATTGTTACTGTACTTGTCCAGTTTAATAGCACTTAAACCTAGTTGCTGTTACCGCACTTGTGCTGTGTAATAGCACCTAAACCTACTTGGTGATACTGTACTTGTCCAGTTTATTAGCACTTAAAGCTAGTTGCTGTTACCGCACTTGTGCTGTGTAGTAGCACCTAAACCTACTCGATGTTACTGTACTTGTCCAGTTTAATAGCACTTAAACCTCGTTGCTGTTACCGCACTTGTACTGTGTAGTTGCACCTAAACCTACTCGGTGATACTGTACTTGTCCAGTTTAATAGCACTTAAACCTAGTTGCTGTCACCGCACTTTTTTCTGTGTAGTAGCACCTAAACCTACTCTGTGTTACTGCACTTGTCCAGTTTAATAGCACCTAAACATAGTTGGTGTTATCGCACTTGTGCTGTGTAGTGGCACCTAAACCTACTGCACTTGTCCAGTTTAATAGCACTTAAACATAGTTGCTGTTACCGCACTTGTGCTGTGTAGTAGCACCCTAAACCTACTCGCTGTTACTGTATGTAACGGTCACCACCGTTTACGACCTTCCATCCACCCACGACAGCTTATACGACACTCCACAATCCAGCAGACACGATCCATATCAATTCCCCAGAAAATGAGACTGACAGCTCTATCCTCTGGTTTCAAAATGAATGAATGCTTTAATGGTTTCTTCTCAGCTTTTTAGGCAGTTACAAGCATGTGACAGTAATCAAAGGGACAATGAAGTCTCCACCCCCCTAGTCACACACTGGGGCTAATTACTAATTAGTATCCAGACATTTCGGTACCGGGCTATAATTAATATGATCTAATTACTACACCTGAGCAGCCACATTCCTTTATCAAAAGAATTCAAACAAAATACCATCACACAATGAGTTGCCCTTCAATCCACATCTTTAGACAGACGGTTTGTCTCCGACAGAAAGGTGTTTACACCTGATAAACAAAAGGCTTTAAACAGTGTTATCACACAATAGAAAGGTCTAAGAGCAGACCTGAATTAACACCTCTACAGCCTTACACAATGGACAATTAGTATATCTTCTGAGTCTATTGACCTGGTTGGGGGTCAGAATAAAATCACCTGTAATATCTCAAGGCATTCTGGAATATGAACTACCAGTAATGTCCCATCTTCTGCAATACATGAATTATGATTTATTAGCCACCCTATAACCAAAAGGGGCACAGGGTGAACTTAGACCCAAGAGTTATTAGTGCCGCTGGCACAGGAGTATCCCCCATCCTTCAAAAGTCTCTGGGCGTCACGGGTCATCCCGTTACATCTCTCCCCTTTCGGTGGGAGACTGACACAGGAGGAGACCCCAGACAGGTTGACTCCGAAGTTAGTCAGTACTGTACCCCAAATAAATTGCTCCAAACAGAGCATTACTCACCCAGCCAACCTCTGCCTCTCTCAGAGAACATGCCTGCCGCTGGGGAGAGGCCTGGACTGGCCCTTCTCCCTGGAGTCCTTTCAGCCGCTGGGGAGGAGACAGGGTGACTGGGCTCAGTCCATCATGCTGTTGGGAATCTGGGCCAACTGCCCCCCATTCCTGGGGTATACCAGTGGAGACTGAAGTCCCATCCACTGGTGCTAGGTGAAAATCCCCCGGTGTTTGCAAAGCAAAGCCGACATCCTCCTGTCCCAGTGCCGCACCATTTTCTGGGGTTGTGTCAGTGGAGACTGAAGTCCCATCCACTACCCCAGGATCCCCCTCTTCCGTTAGTGGAGAGCAGAGGCCCGGGGCACTCTGCTCTGTTGCCAGCTCTTTCGCTGGGTTGCTGCGAGTGGAGACCACAGACCTATCCACTATCACAGGAACTGCCTCTCCTGCTAGTTGGGAGCAGAGGCTTGTGGCACTCTGCTCTGTTGCCAGCTCTTCTGCTGGGTTGCTGTGAGTGGAGACCACAGTCCCATCCACTATCACAGGAACTCCCTCTCCTGCTAGTTGGGAGCAGAGGCCTGGGGCACTCTGCTCTGTTGCCAGTGATTCAGCTGGGAGTAAAAGCTTTACCACCTCAGCTTGTTGCTGGAGAGAGGGGCCAACTGCCCCAGCTCCCTGGAACTCTACATCATCCGCTTCGGCTTTGGGAATGGCAATCTTCATATTTTCCACTGCGATTTATCAGCCAGGATGTCATAGTTGTCATCTAAACTTTCCTCATAGTCCCAGGCAATGGGAGCCCCACCCTGCTGCTGAGCCGAGTCTAGCAGCTGTCTGTAGGCGATTTCCAGCTCCCATTCCTGAATGGCCAGAAATTCCAAATCTTCCTGTAACCAGTGCCCTTCCGAGATATTTAATTTTTCCTCTCTGTGCTCCATTATGTCCTCCAAGCGCCACTCCTGATCATGCCCGAAGTCTGGATCACTGGACATCCTCCAATACAACAATCCCAGGCCATCATAGTCATAGCCTTTCGTAGGGCTGTCATCCGCTGACCCCGGGCACTCTTGGGCTACATACCACCGGAGGGCTTTGTAGCTCTCGTCCAGCTGCATCTCTGCCCAGATCAGCCTGCTTATTTCCGCTGTCCACTCCTGCTTCGGTTGTTCCCCCAACAACGACATTCGTGTGTCATACTGCGGCCAGTACCTTACATAGATGGAGGGCAGGACCTTTCCTTGGTGTTGCTGCTACAGAGCTAGCGCTTTCTTCCAGAGTTGGCAACGAATCACATCCGACAATCCCAGCAGGGCCTCCTCTGATATTGGTCCTCTGTGCTGTATCCGCATCTCTTGTAACCTGCTTCTGAATTCCTCTTCCATGGTGACTGGTATCTGCACCTCTCCTCTCTCTTCAGTTGGTGCTGCTGTGACTTCAGCTGCTGCAGCACCTCTTCTCTGTAGCAAGGTGGCATCTACAGCCGCTATAACCCGGTCTATGATCTCCGGTGGAGGATTATGACCATATTGTGGCAGTCCACGTCTAACAGCCCGATCAAAAAAATCTTCCTCTGGTGTCCTGTCTGTTACGCCGGGCCTTTCAGCTCTATCCATTTCGACAAGTTCTGCGATAATGACCCTTTTCTTACGGTTGCTGGCCGGTCTGCCCCGGCTCTTCAGTAAGTCCATGAGGGAAGGGAGCTGTGTAGTAGCACCTAAACCTTCTCGGTGTTACTGTACTTGTCCAGTTTAATAGCACTTAAACCTAGTTGCTGTCACCACACTTGTGCTGTGTAGTAGCACCTAAACCTACTCTGTGTTACTGCACTTGTCCAGTTTAATAGCACCTAAACCTAGTTGGTGTTATCGCACTTGTGCTATGTAGTAGCACCTAAACCTACTGCACTTGTCCAGTTTAATAGCACTTAAACCTAGTTGCTGTTACTGCACTTGTGCTGTGTAGTAGCACCTAAACCTACTCTGTGTTACTGTACATGTCCAGTTTAATAGCACCTAAACCTAGTTGGTGTTATCGCACTTGTGCTGTGTAGTAGCACCTAAACTTACTGTACTTGTCCAGTTTAATAGCACTTAAACCTAGTTGCTGATTTTGAACTTCATGATCAGTGGATGAGTTTGTGGGTTAAATATGGGGAGAAAGCTAAGGCTTGACTGACATTTGTTTTTTTGCTAAATTTTGACTTGCAGAAATAATGGAGGCCTTCAGAGAACAGGAGTTCTTCACAGAATTTGTTCAAAGGGGGCCCTGGATGGCAACCCCCCTTTTTTCTAGAATTTTTCTTTCCCAAAAAAATAATTTATTGAGCCAAGATCTGGCATTGTAATTCCCCCCACCCCTAAAAAAATCAACATATTGGTGCCACACAGCACGTGCGCTTTGGGGGAGCCAAGCCTGTATGGCCACAGGCTCACGGGCCACCACTGGAACATCAATGGCCTCATCAGGCACAAGTGTCATGTAGTTTGTTGAGGGTCTCTTTAGGAAATTGCACAATATGCAGCAGCATAGTATGACATGGTTCAGATTCTACTTAACAAACCTACAGTCCTTGTCTTGTTTGCACCGCCTGTATACTGCTGTTCAAAGTATATAGGGCCAAAGGGTCTTGTCAGGGCCGATCCTCGCTATAGGCTCACTATGCAAGCCACTTAGGGCCCCGCAAAGCTGCAAAGGGCCCCCCAAATTACTAGAGGCTCCGCTTGGTGAGAAGTCATTTTCGCCCCCTCACCCCGCTTCTAAACTCACTGGCTGAGTCATTTACGACAGCAGAACACCCCCTCCCCCCGCTTCTCAACTTTCTTTAATGTGACATGTCACTGTCGTCAGCGCCCCCTGCTTCTCATTTTTAATGTGCCATGTCATTTTGCTTAGGGCCCCAGGAAGGTCAGGATCGGCACTGGGTCTTGGAATGACCTGGGGGGAGTGGTGGCGGGGAAACTCATGCTATTTTTTTCAATGATTTTTATCCATATTGCAGGGACCAAACGTTACATTAAAGCCGCAAGCAGTATTAAATTTCTTTTTTCTTATAGTAATCTCATGTTGTGCAGGGACATTTCTAAACACGTGCCACTTCTATAGACACCCAGCAGGTACGATATTTAAAGGAATTTTTCTTTTTTCTTTTTTGACTTTAAGCATCATTAAAATCGCTGCTCCAGAAAAAACTACAGTTTTTAAAACTTTTTTTTCCATTGATACATGTTCCCTGGGGCAAGACCCGGGTTCTCAAAGATGTTTTCCAACAATAACTTCAATATTTGGCTTTAACCCCTTAACGCCCGCCGCACGCCTATTTATGTCCACAAAAGGGCTTGGACAGGCAGATGGACGTAAATTTACGTCCCTGCCTACTAGCGGTTCGGGGGTCCGATCGGGACCCCCTCCGCTGCGTGCGGCGGGCGGCTTACCTGCGGGAGCGATCCGTCTTGAGGGGCGGCTGTTCGTTTCTGTCCGCCCCCTTGTGATCGCTCCCAGCCAATCCTGTGCGCCGCTGCGGATGCAGCTCTCATCTCGGCGGTATTTTAAACCGCCAAGATGAGAGAAGAGGCACAGTAAGTCTGCACCAACACTACACTGACACCACACACATAGGTACATTTAACCCCTTGCGATCATCCCCCCCCCACCCCCTGACACACTGTCACTGATTGCAGTGATCATATATGTATGATCACTGCATGTAGTGTCAGTGTGACAGGCAGTGTGACAGGCAGTTAGTGTTAGGTTCAGGGTAGCCCTGTACCCACCCCTAATAAAGTTTTAACCCCTTGATCACCGCCCTAGTTAACCCTTTCACTCCCTATCATTTTTCTGATCGCTGTATTAGTGTCACTGTTGCTACTAGGTAGCTAATTTTTTTAATTGCGATTTTTTTTTTACTAAAGACATGTGGCTGAATACATTTTGGCCTAAATGTTTGACTAAAATTTAGTTTCAATTTTTCTTATAACAAAAAGTAAAAAATATTGTTTTATTTTCAAAAATGTCGCTCTATTTTTGTTTATAGCGCAAAAAATATAAATCGCAGAGGCAATCAAGTACCATCAAAAGAAAGCTCTATTTGTGGAAAGAAAAGGACGCAAATTTTGTTTGGGAGCCACGTCGCACGACCGCGCAATTGTCTGTTAAAGCGACGCAGTGCCGAATTGTAAAAACGCCTCTGGGCATTTAGCAGCATATTGGTCCGGGGCTTAAGTGGTTAAAATTAGCACTTTTGAATTCGAACGTTCAAGTCCCATAGACTTCAATGGGGTTCTAAATGTTCACGCGAACGTTCGGTCTGTTCGATGGTTCTGGTGCGAACCGGGGTGTTCGGCTCATCCCTAGTGCAGAGGACAGAGTACACAGTACACCAAGTGAAAATACTTGCTAAAATACTTGCTAATCAGCCACTGCCTGTGGTATTAATATGAGAACAACAGCAATTGTATTCACGTAGCTTTAGATGCACACTGTGCAGACAACACAGTATACCAAGTGAGAATACTTGCTGATCAGCCACTGCCTCTGGTATTAATATGACAACAACAGCAATTGTATTCACGTAGCTTTAGGTGTAGAGGACACAGTACACCAAGTGAAAATACTTGCTGATCAGTTATTAATATGACAACAACAGCAATTGTATTCACGTAGCTTTAGGTGTATAGGACACAGTACACCAAGTGAAAATACTTGCTGATCAGTTATTAATATGACAACAACAGCAATTGTATTCACAAGCTTTAGGTGCACACTGTGCAGACGACACAGTACACCAAGTGAGAATACTTTCTGATCAGCCACTGCCTGTGGTATTATTTTGACAACAACAGCAATTGTATTCACTTAGCTTTAGGTGCACACTGTGCAGAGGACACAGTACACCAAGTGAAAATACTGCAGCTAGCACAATCACCTGACTGCCTTTCAGTATATTAGGAAGAGCGGATCTAGCTAAACTCAATACAGTGTAAAATATATATTTATGGTCGTGGCCCTCTGACTAAGAGTGATGTGGATCACATAAACACGCGACAAGACTTACAACATAAATAGACCTGAAGTGTGCCTTGGTGGTCTAGTCAGTATGCCAAGAAAAGGGGGCATACCCAAAGTAAGTAATGGGTAGTTAATTGAAGAAGGATATGCTGAGAAGTGCCCTGAAAAAGGGATGGGCGGGAGGGTGTCGAATGCGATTGAATGCGCAGACTCACGGACATGAGGTGAGCTGGGAAGAGTCGACCCAGTGACGTGTAGTACTGCACACTGAACCGACAAAGAGCATGTGTGAGTGGGCTGCTTAAATACCCTCCGGGCTCCTCCCATAAACTCAGGCCACCATACTGGCCTTCTTATTTATGGTCGTGGCCCTCTGACTGAGAGTGATGTGGATCACATAAACACGCGACAAGACTTACAACATAAATAGACCTGAAGTGTGCATTGGTGGTCTGGTCAGTATGCCAAGAAAAGGTGGCAAAAGACTCAGATAGGGAAATAGCTTATATTGATTTCTTGTATTAATTGAGCCAGCTTGGTAAAGGCTTGTGCCATTTCTTCCTGAGGATTTGGGATGTATGTGGCAAAACAAGGAGACTTTCCATCAGCCTGGTATCTTGATTACGTGGTCTGGTACTCCCTGTTGGGAGGCAGTTGAGGCTGCTCTAATTCGGAAAGAATGTCCAGAGAACTGACTGGGGTTTGAAGCCCAAGTTGCTTAGGATTCTGACAAGCTTGAAAAACTGGCTGCCACTCAGGGAGCTGGTTTAGAAAGGGTAGCAACAAGCTACCATCAGATTGGCTGGGTAGGTGGAGCAGCAGTCGGTCGAGCACCGTCACTGGGCGTCAGGCATTGTTAGTCTGAAACAGGTTGATGTCAACTCCCAGGGCTGGTTTATTGCGTTTGCAGACAGAGAGTGTAGGGGTGTCTGACTGCCGGAGCCACTGACTGTAAATTCACTAGGTCCTAGGGAACCGTAGAAGGCCTGGTAGATGGCTGCTTGGGTGACTATGCTGGGCAAGGCCCTAAATGGGGAACGTGTAAGGATTTCAGACAAGTCCCTAAAGAGGGCACTCTTGAAAGGTAGGCGCTTGCCACTGACTACAGGTTGGTGCTTCTGTATGCTCTGTAGGAGGGACTTGACTGCATGGGCTCGAGAATACTGACAGTTTACTGAAGTCCTGCAGGGACAGGAAATGCTGGACGCCATCTAGATATGGCGTGATAGTATTGTGAGAAAGGGTCAGCTGCGTGTGGCAATACGATATGAAGTCTAACATTGCCTATTGCTGCTTCGAGGCAAGTGGCCAAAAATTAGCGGTTAGTGTTCCAAGCAGTGCGATAGGCCTTCAGTGTGTTGCGTGCCAAGGAGTGGTTAATAAACTGGGTTGAGTTGGTGAGATGCTACTTCAGTCCATCATCAGCAATGACCAGGGTGGGACAGGGATGGTTATTGGGTCGGCTCCAGGCTCTTGCTGGAAAAACAAAGTAAGGTTGGAATGGGACAGAGCATCAGCTGCGATTTTGCATTTGCCTGGAATATGTCTACAGAAGATATTAAACTGGTGACGGAGTGAAAGCTGCGCGAGCCTGCGCAGGAAGGACGTGATGGGGATAGGCTTGATCTACCTTAATTGATGAAGTCGGCTGTGGCCTGATTGTCTGTGGTGAAGAACACTGTCTGTCCAGTTCAAGTGTGGCCCCAGACCTGGGCAGCTGCCACGATGAGGTACAGCACGAGGCGTGATGAAGACTGGGTGAAGCAGAAATTTAAGAGAATTTCTGGGGGCCAAGGTTTGGAGAACCAGTGGCAGACAAAAAATGCACGGCTGACACTGCCGGGATGAAGACTGAAATGCTGTTCTATCAGGTGGGGAAGTTGTCTCACATAGATAAGTCTGCTACTGATGCTTGGTCTAGTTTGAGAACTTGGACTGGATCTTGCATTGGTGTGAGAAAAACAACACAATACACAGGTGCTCAACAAGACAATATACGTGCACTCGCAGACCAACGTGCACTCGCAGACCAACGTGCACTCGCTGACCAACGTGCACTCGCTGACCAACGTGCACTCGCTGACCAACGTGCACTCGCTGGTGCTGGATGGAAACCTGAACTAACTGCAGGGAAAAATACAGGGAAAACTAAAGATGAATGGCCAACTAGGTGCCACTGTGTGTTTGTGTGACTGATTGTTTGTCACTGAGGTGTGTTTGCAAGTTTAGTTTGTATTCGGGTTTGCACGTGGTGCGCAAAGTGTTTAATACTACTGCAGACAATATTATGTGGTTGCAAGGGTGTCAGTGAGTGACAGGTTGCTGGGATGATATTGTGTGGTTGCAGGGGCCTCGAGTATGAAGGTTTTTTTTGAGACAGCATTGCGTGGTTGCAAGGATGTCAGTCTGGTTTGCTGAGACGATGTTGCGTGGTTGCAAAGGTCTCGATGATTATGAGGTTTGTTTTGAGATGGCATTGCGTGGTAGCAAGGGTCTCAGTCTGGTTTGCTGAGACGATATTGCACGGTTGCAAAGGTCTCGATGATTATGAGGTTTGTTTTGAGATGGCATTGCGTGGTAGCAAGGGTCTCAGTCTGGTTTGCTGAGACGATATTGCACGGTTGCAAAGGTCTCGATGATTATGAGGTTGTTTTGAGATGGCCTTGTGTGGTTGCACGGGTCTCAACAAGTGAGGGGTTGCTGAGACGATGTTGCGTTTGCAATGGTCTCAAGTAAGTGTCGGGCTGCTGAGATGACTATGTATGGCTGCAAAGGTCTAAACGGGTGTCAGGTTGCTGAGACGATATTGCGTTTGCAATGGTGTCAAACAAGTGTCAGTTTGCTAAGACGACTTTGTATGTCTGCAAAGGTCTGAACGGCTGTTAGGTTGCTGAGACGAGATTGTGTGGTTGCAAAGGTCTAGACGAGTGTGAGGTAGCTGAGATGATATTACATTTGCAAGGGTCTCAAATAAGTGTCAAGTTGCTGAGACAATATTCCTTTTTTTTAATGAAAACGACTGTGAATGAAATGCTGGTAAACATTAGTTACCACGTTTGGCAGTGTTTACAAGCCGTCACAGGCATTGGTGTTTGGAATGCCTCTGAACATCCGACTGAACCCATTTTTTTTTCCAGGAAGGTTTCTAACTCAACTGCCTAGAAACGACTATAATGATCCTGTGTAGATGTACTGATAAGATAACACGGAGGAGAGATTGGGGGCGGCTGAAAAAACACCCAACTGTTTCTAAACGTCCGTTTACCAACAGCAGTGTACATGAGGCCTAAGACAATTTGCCTGGCTGCAAGGATCTTAATGAATGCCAGGTTGCTGGGGCGAGACTGCATGATCACAAAGGTCTTTATCGAGTGGGAGGTTGCAAGGGTCTCAATGAGTGTGGGGCTACTGAGACGGTATTGCGTTAGCAAGGGTCTCAACAAGGGTGTCAGGCTACTGAGACGATTTTGTGTGGTTACAATGGTCTGAACAGGTGTCAGGTTCCTGGGCCGAGATTGCGTGGTGGCAATTTTTATATATATATATATATATATATATATATATATCTTTTTTCTTTTTGCTTTTTTTTTTGTTTTCGTTTTTTGTATATATATATATTTTTGGCGTTTTGTAAGGGTCATGTGTTGCAAGGGTCTTAAGGGTGTCAGGCTGCTGAGATGATATACGCATGGTTGCAAGGATCTCAATGAGTGTGGGGCTGCTGAGATGATATTGCGTTTGCAAGGGTCTCAACAAGGGTGTCAGGCTGCTGAGATGATTTTGCGTAGTTGCAGCAGTCTCAACAGGTGTCAAGTTGCCGGGGGGCTGAGATTGCGTGGTGGCAATGTTTTTTCTTTTTTTTGCGTTTTTATATATATTTTTTATTTTATTTTGCGTTTTGTAAAGGTCATGTGTTGCAAGGGTCTTAACAAGGGTGTCAGGCTGCTGAGATGATTTTGCGTGGTTGCAAGGATCTCAATGAGTGTGGGGCTGCTGAGACAATATTGCGTTTGCAAGGGTCTCAACAAGGGTGTCAGGCTGCTGAGACGATTTTGCGTAGTTGCAGCAGTCTCAACAGGTGTCAGGTTGCCGGGGGGCTGAGATTGCGTGGTGGCAATGTTTTTTTTTTTTTTTTGCGTTTTTTTTTTGCGTTTTTATATATATTTTTTATTTTATTTTGGCGTTTTGTAAAGGTCATGTGTTGCAAGGGTCTTAACAAGCGTGTCAGGCTGCTGGGATGATTTTGTGTGGTTGCAAGGATCTCAATGAGTGTGGGGCTGCTGAGACGATATTGCGTTTGCAAGGGTCTCAACAAGGGTGTCAGGCTGCTGAGATGATTTTGCATGGTTGCAATGGTCTCAACAGGTGTCAAGTTGCCGGGGGGCTGAGATTGCGTGGTGGTAATGTTTTTTCTTTTTTTGCTTTTTTATATATATTTTTTATTTTATTTTGCGTTTTGTAAAGGTCATGTGTTGCAAGTGTCTTAACAAGGGTGTCAGGCTGCTGGGATGATTTTGTGTGGTTGCAAGGATCTCAATGAGTGTGGGGCTGCTGAGACGATATTGCGTTTGCAAGGGTCTCAACAAGGGTGTCAGGCTGCTGAGACGATTTTGCGTAGTTGCAGCAGTCTCAACAGGTGTCAGGTTGCCGGGGGGCTGAGATTGCGTGGAGGCAAAGTTTTTTTTTTTTGTTTTGTTTTTTCGTTTTTTCAGGGTTTTTTTTTGCGTTTTTATATATATTTTTTATTTTATTTTGCGTTTTGTAAAGGTCATGTGTTGCAAGTGTCTTAACAAGGGTGTCAGGCTGCTGAGATGATTTGCATGGTTCCAAGGTCTGAATCAATAAGAATTGGGTTACTGAGAAAGGATAGAAACACCTGGTTTGTTTGTACCTTAAGCAAGCAGTATAAGGTAGAAGGACAATGCCTGTATGAATCGTAGGTTCCATAGGGGCCACTAATAAATGATATGGGAGACAACGAATGGTAGCAAATTGATAGGACATAAAGAATGTAATAACAAATTTTACTTGCGACAGTGGGCCATGCGAGTGAGTTTGCGGCGGACTGTGGCTGGAGTGAAACATGTAGGAAAGGTGTAGCATGATGCCATGCATGGGGCAAAACAACAAGGTTTGGTGTAGAAAATAGAACACGAGAAGTGCGTACGAATATTTTATAAGCTCCACTGTGGGAACCGAACATATGATGCGGGTGACACTACGAATTTTGACATGACAAACAAGCTAACAAATCCTACCTGGGACAGTGAACATGCAACTGGGTTTTGCTTGGACTGGGGTGGATGTGCAACACATCCGAAGAGTGTGGCGTGGTGTGGTGTGGCGCCATGCATGACGCACAGGCAATAACTTGGTAAATAATAAGAGAGAAGAACCGTGTACAAACAATTCGTAAGTTCCGCTGCGAAAACTAAAACGTACGGCATGGGAGAAACATAGAATGGCAATGGTGGAAAGTATGCAATGTATGTGATACAAAACGGTTATAAAGAGAAATGACTGATACAAAAACGGTTGTAAAATGCATGAAACAAATCCGATACGAATCGGAAGTAAACAAATCTGCTGTGAATTGGTTGTAGAGTGTATGCTACTCCTTGCTGTGAAACCGAACACCTACCAGCCACCCATCCCCCCAGGCTAATCAAGTGCAGACAAGGCAGCAGGTGAGTTCAATTACCACCTCAATCTGCCAAAGAACCCATACAAAGAATATATGCTAATCTCCAAATGAATGAGACAGCAAGCATGGACACTGAATATACAAATAAATAGTTTGTTTGTCAGGAGGAAGTTACAAATGTACCAAGCTTGTAACTAAGATGTTAGAACATGAGCAACAATAACTCAGAGGCAGATTTTTACAAAAGAAATGCAGGATAGGAAGCATAACGAATTGCAAGATTGCCCATGATACAAAAGGTTTGAATACAACCTGCGTCAGTATGCGGGAACCGCCGTCAAAGACCATGAAGGAGAAGCCGCAATGCACTTGCGATGTCGAATGCGATTGAATGCCCAGACTCACGGACATGAGGTGAGCTGGGAAGAGTCGGCCCAGTGACGTGTAGTACTGCCCACTGAACCGACAAATATATATATTCTTATATATATATATATATATATATATATATATATATATATACACAACACCTGGGATGCATATATATCCTCTACACACTGTAAATGACTAGCCTGCCTGCTTTATCTAACTCAAAAAAATTACACTCTCTCTGTCTTAACCACCGCAACACACTACACAGGGCCGACTTTCAGGCAGCCTTATATAGTGTGGGGCGTGTACTAAACCCCCTGAGCCATAATTGGCCAAAGCCACCCTGGCTTTGGCCAATTATGGCTCTCCATTTTTTGCACGCTGTGATTGGTCAAAGCATGTGGGTCACAGTGCATGCTTGGCCAATCATCAGCCAGCAATGCACTGCGATGCCACAGTGGATTATGGGCCGTGATACGCCACTCAAATTTGGCGCGAACAGCCCATAACGTTCGTAATTTGACAAACGATCGAACATGCGATGTTAGAGTCGATTGCTGGTTAGTATAGTTGGCTGGCTGCAGAATGAGGGGCGTGATTTATGCTGAAGTGGGTTGTTCACATTTACAGGCCTAGTGTACCCGCCCACATTTTCTCCAATTCCCAAAGCATGATGGGAAGTGAAGTTTGATTATGGTGTAAAGAGAGAGGAGAGAATATGACACAATTACTGTTCTTATAGCTCCTCCTTGGCGGAAAAGATGGTGCATTCTTTTAATTACAGAGATGACATCCCGAATATTAGACTTTTCTCTTCAATGTTGAGAAATTTCACAAATGTAATAATAACTGTTTAGTGTTTTGTGTAGGGTAGTGTACTAATAGGGGATTTTTTGCTGATCCCAGAGTCTTTAAAGACATTACTTTTATATTACTATATATATGTGTATTAGGATGGTTATGAAAGTAGTTAAATGGCAAGTCACAGTCTATTGATTTAAATGGTACCTATGCGACTTTGAAAATCAGTGACTTTGAAAAGGTACCTGCAATGCTTTGATGCGGTTTTGATCCAGAGAGTGTGAGAGTGTAAAATTGGATCAATGCTCTGTTCAAAGTCGCACTTTAAATCATGCAACTTTGTGGTTGCAATAGTGGAAACGTAGACTAGGCTCCACTAGTATGAATTGTCATGCGACTTTGGACACAAAGTCACATGACAAGTCACAACCCATTGATTTCAATGACACCCGTTCCCATCTATGCAACCTTGAAAATCAGCCACCTTGAAAAGGTACCTGCAATGCTTGTATGTGACTTTTCATGCAACTTTGATCCAGAGAGTGTAAAGTTTGAACAAAGCTGCACTCAAAGTCGCATCAAAGTTGCACTCTAAATTGAGCAACTTTGTGGTTGCAATAGTGGAAACCTAGACTAGGCTCCACTAGTATGAATTGTCATGCAAATTTGGACACATAAAGCTGATGACAAGTCAAAGCCCATTGATTTCAATGGCATCCTTTAACATCTATGCGACTTTGAAAATGAGCGACTTTGAAAAGGTACCTGCAATGCTTTGATGCAACTTTTATCCAGAGAGCGTAAAGTTAGATCAAAGTCATACTCCAAAGTCACACTACAAGATCACATTCTAGCCTTAGGCTATGGGCCAGATTCAGGAAAGGTTACGCTGGCGGATCGAGTGATCCGCCAGCCTAACTGTGGCTTTGAGCCGGCGTTTCTGTTTTCTGTAACCAGAAAACAAGAAACGCCGGGTTGAAGTTCCGATGCGAGCAGCGTAACTGAGTTTCGCCATCGCATCGTTACTTCAACTTAAAAATGGCGCCGGGGGCGTTCCCGCCGATTTACGCTCAAAAAATATGTTAATGAGCGGAAATCGGCAATTCACGATCGAAATCCGGCGCGACGCAATGACGATACGACGTTTCCGGACGGGATACGCGGCGCATAGATATACCTACATGGGGTTGGAGTATCCTATGTTAGGTATAGGCGTCGTCATCGCGTCGGGAAAAAAAAAAAAAACGTCGCTTGCGTAAAACGGTCATGAATGGGAATGTGACGTCATTGACGTTCATTCACAGATTTTGGAGCATGCGCACGGGGATGTTTTGACACTCGACGCATGCGCAGTACGTTGGCGGCGGGATCGCGCGTAGTTAGCATACTACACGCCCCGTACCCGCGACATTTGAATTCCGCCGGCTCATTTGTGATGCGCTGCTGCAACTTTAGGAGCAAGTGCTTCGTGAATGACAGCACTTGCTCCTAAAATTTCGGCAGCGCAACGCAAATCAGAAGCGTTACTCCAGAGCAAAGATGCTCTGGAATACGTGAATCTGGCCCTATGTTTCCACTAGTGCGACTTTTAGTGCAGCTTTAATCCAACTTTACACTCTGGATCAAAGCTGCATCAAAAGTTACATCAAAGTAGTGCAGCCACCTTTTCAAAGTTGCATAGATGGGAAAGTTTTCCATTGAAATCAATGGGATGTGACTTGTCATGCAACTGTTTGTGTCCAATGTCGCATGCCAAGTTGCACTAGTGGAAACAGAGCCTTAAACTCATTACTCACATGTAGCATCCTCAGCTGGATGTGTGCCACACCATGCACACAGTGCCACACCATGCACAGAGTACCCACCACAGTGCCACGCCATGCACACAGTGCCATCACAGTGCCACACCATGCACACAGTGCCATCACAGTGCCACACCATGCACACAGTGCCCACCACAGTGGCACACAATGCACACAGTGCCCACCACAGTGGCACACCATGCACACGGTGCCTACCACAGTACCACGCCATGCACACAGTGCCAAATCGTGCATACACCATGCACACAGTGCCCACCACAGTGGCACACCATGCACACAGTACCACCACAGTGCCCCATTGTGCACACAGTGCCCACCACAGTGCCACACCATGCACACAGTGCTATCACAGTGCCATGCATTGCACACAGTGCCATCACAGTGCCATGCTATGCACACAGTGCTATCACAGTGCTACGCTATGCACACAGTGCCACACCATGCACACAGTAAAATCACAGTGCCACACCATGCACACAGTGCCATCACAGTGCCACACTGTGAACACAGTGACCGCCACAGTGCCATGCCATGCACTCAGTGCCATCGCAGTGCCACGCCATGCACACAGTGCCATCACAGTGCCACACTATGCACACAGTGCCACACCATGCACACAGTGCCCACCACAGTGCCACACCATGTACACAGTTTCACCACAGTGCCACACCATGCACAGTGCCCGCCATAGTGCCACACCATGCACACAGTGCTATCACAGTGCCACACCATGCACACACTGCCCACCACAGTGCCACACCATGCACACGGTGCCATCACAGTGCCACACCATGCACACGGTGCCATCACAGTGCCACACTGTGCACACAGTGTCCACCACAGTACCACACCATGCACACAGTGTCCACCACAGTGCCACACCATGTACACAGTGCCACCACAGTGCCACACCATGCACATAATGCCAACCACAGGGCCACACCATGCACACAGTGACCACCACAGTGCCACACCATGCACACAATGCCATCACAGTGCCACGCCATGTACACAGTGCCATACAGAAACAACCACGTGGTTGTACACTGTAGAAAATCTGCAGCATGTTGCAATGTAATCTATATTACAGTTTCTAACAAACAGAGAATACTTCCAAAGTAGGAATGAGATCCGGCGTGTTCGCACACTGCACGTGGAGACTTCCTGGCGGGCTCTGCACATGCAGTGTTCGCACACTGCACGTGCAGAGCCCGCCAGAAAGTCTCCACGGCACTGCGCTAACCACAGGCAGGGAGACATTTCCCGATCTCTGCAGCCGCGCATCAGGACAATGTCTCCCTGCCTGTGATTAGAGCAGAGCCGTGCAGACTTCCTGGCGGGCTCTGCACGTGGACTGTGCAAACACGCCGGTACTCATCCCTATTCCAAAGCATGTCACCCCTCTCCTCTGTCTCTCAGGAGAAATTGCTCTCCATAAAGAGGTTTTGAATACAGGAGGAGATCTGAGAAGGAGAAGAGGGATGTGAGCGGGGTGTGTATCAGAAAAGGACAACGTTTTTAGGGAGTGAGGGGCCCCCATGCAGAATTCAGAAATAAGGAAGGTTGTCCCTAAATAACCAGAAGAAGCTGATTGTCTGGCTTTGATTGGACTTTTAATCAGCTATACAGAAAACAAATAAAGTCAAAGTTAAAGATATTTTACATATAATTAATAGAACATTTTTCATTCTTGACAGGACTTCCACTTTAATGCTTGTGTTTACCAAGGTGTAGTGTAGTGTAGTGTAGTGATTACAAAGAAAAGTTACATGTCACCACCAAGTGGTGATCGGAATGCTTTCCTTTCTAACTTCTTTTCAGGAACCTTTTTTTTATTTTATTTTTTATGAGACTATGTACCATAAACTTAGACATAGAAGTCTTGAACAGATCATATAATAATAGTTACTTGGATTATTTCCAGCAGTTATGGGCTTTATGTGCAACTGTGCTAACAACAATTAAGTTAGACAAACAGTGGTAAGTGGTTTAACGAGTTGTTACCGAATCTTGTGATAGTTTTCTGAGGTTGATGACCAAAAGTGCATTAACATGTAGTCAAATGTGAATGTTTCAATGTGCAATACACATGCTATAAAGGAATAGATGTGTTCCGTGTACAGTATATGCATACAAGTAAAATATACTGCTAATATAGCTGATGATGGTATATACATATTGATTAAAAACATAAAGTTACTTCCAAAAAATGGTTTGCAATAGTGACATAGATTTAAAGTTAAGTGGTTCTACCATTGTAGTAAAGATGTGGTTCCATCCCCCAAATTCTGCTTCACTACAGGACTCAGGATCAGTGGCGGCTGGTGCTCAACATTTTTGGGGGGGGAGCAAACCAACGAAAAAAAAAAACATCAATTGCAGCCTCACTGTGCCCATCTTGCAGCCACTGTGCCCATCAAACGCAGCCACTGTGCCATAAAATTGTCACCACTGTGCCATAAAATTGTTGCCACTGTGCCATGCCATCAAACGCAGCCACTGTGCCAT
Source organism: Rana kukunoris (assembly GCA_029574335.1). Lineage (NCBI taxonomy): Eukaryota > Metazoa > Chordata > Amphibia > Anura > Ranidae > Rana > Rana kukunoris. Next base: position 391,303,813 of record CM056049.1, read on the forward strand.
CAATTGTTGCCACTGTGCCCATCAATTGTCACCACTGTGCCATGCCGTTGTCACCACTGTGCCCATCAATTGTCGCCACTGTGCCATCAATTGTCGCCACTGCGTCATGCCAAACTCAGCCACTGTGCCATGCCATTGTCGCCACTGTGCCCATCAAATGTCACCACTGTGCCATGCCATTGTCGCCACTGTGCCCATCAATTGTCGCCACTGTCCCATGCCAAATGCAGCCACTGTGCCATCAATTGTCGCCACTGCGCCATGCCATTGTCGCCACTGTGCCATCAATTGTCGCCACTGTGCCATGCCATTGTCGCCACTGTGCCCATCAATTGTCACCGCTGTGCCATGTCAAACGTAGCTACTGTGCCATGCCATTGTCGCCACTGTGCCCATCAATTGTCACCACTGTGCCATGCCACTGTGTCCATCAATCACTGTGCCCATCAATTGTCGCCACTGTGCCATGCCATTGTCGCCACTGTGCCCATCAATTGCCTGATAGACACTTCCACAGCCAACTAGCTGCCGTTTTTCAGATGGCCGGCGCTCACCAGGGGGGCGGCCATCTGAATAGTGGGCAGCGGCGAAAATACATATATTCGTGCAATGCAATGCATGAATCTGTGTATTGTTTTTCACGTGTCTTATACAGCCCCTCCCCTCTTGTCCGGGATTGGATGGGTGATTTGTCTATCAAAGTTTCAAGAGGGGAGGGGCTGTAGAAGGCGCGTGCTGCGGGGAACACAGCTATTGAATTGAAAGCTGTAATGTTCCCCGCGGTTTGAACCATTCGGCGACAGCTCCTCCTCTCCTACCCAGCACAGGTAGGATTGGGGGGGGGAACTCTGGCTAATATGTGTGTGGGGGGACGGCTCTGGCTGCGAAATGTCTGTGGGGGGACAACTCTGGCTGCAATATGTGTGGGGGGACGACTCTGGCAGCAATGTGGATTAGGGGACGACTCTGGCTGCAATGTGGGTGAGGGGGGGACTCTGGCTGCAATGTGGGTGAGGGGGGGACTCTGGCTGCAATGTGGGTGAGGGACGACGACTCTGGCTGCAATATGTGTAGGAGGGACAACTCTGACTGCAATGTGGATGAGGGGGGGACTTTGGTGGCTGCAATGTGGGTGAGGGGGGACTCTGGCTGCAATGTGGATGAGGGGGGACTCTGGCTGCAATGTGGGTGAGGGGGGGGACTCTGGCTGCAATGTGGGTGAGGGGGGGGACTCTGGCTGCAATGTGGGTAAGGGGGGACTCTGGCTGCAGTGTGGGTGAGGGGGGACTCTGGCTGCAGTGTGGGTGAGGGGGGACTCTGGCTGCAGTGTGGGTGAGGGGGGACTCTGGCTGCAGTGTGGGTGATGGGGGGACTCTGGCTGCAGTGTGGGTGAGGGGGGGGACTCTGGCTGCAGTGTGGGTGAGGGGGGGGACTCTGGCTGCAATGTGGGTGAGGGGGGACTCTGGCTGCAATGTGGGTGAGGGGGGACTCTGGCTGCAATGTGGGTGGGGGGGGACTCTGGCTGCAATGTGGGTGGGGGGGGACTCTGGCTGCAATGTGGGTGGGGGGACTCTGGCTGCAATGTGGGTGGGGGGACTCTGGCTGCAATGTGGGTGGGGGGACTCTGGCTGCAATGTGGGTGGGGGGACTCTGGCTGCAATTGTGTGGGCAGCGGCGAAAATACATATATTCGTGCAATGCAATGCATGAATCTGTGTATTGTTTTTCACGTGTCTTATACAGCCCCTCCCCTCTTGTCCGGGATTGGATGGGTGATTTGTCTATCAAAGTTTCAAGAGGGGAGGGGCTGTAGAAGGCGCGTGCTGCGGGGAACACAGCTATTGAATTGAAAGCTGTAATGTTCCCCGCGGTTTGAACCATTCGGCGACAGCTCCTCCTCTCCTACCCAGCACAGGTAGGATTGGGGGGGGGAACTCTGGCTAATATGTGTGTGGGGGGATGGCTCTGGCTGCGAAATGTCTGTGGGGGGACAACTCTGGCTGCAATATGTGTGGGGGGACGACTCTGGCAGCAATGTGGATTAGGGGACGACTCTGGCTGCAATGTGGGTGAGGGGGGGACTCTGGCTGCAATGTGGGTGAGGGGGGGACTCTGGCTGCAATGTGGGTGAGGGACGACGACTCTGGCTGCAATATGTGTAGGAGGGACAACTCTGACTGCAATGTGGATGAGGGGGGGACTTTGGTGGCTGCAATGTGGGTGAGGGGGGACTCTGGCTGCAATGTGGATGAGGGGGGACTCTGGCTGCAATGTGGGTGAGGGGGGGGACTCTGGCTGCAATGTGGGTAAGGGGGGGATTCTGGCTGCAATGTGGGTAAGGGGGGACTCTGGCTGCAGTGTGGGTGAGGGGGGACTCTGGCTGCAGTGTGGGTGAGGGGGGACTCTGGCTGCAGTGTGGGTGATGGGGGGACTCTGGCTGCAGTGTGGGTGAGGGGGGGGACTCTGGCTGCAGTGTGGGTGAGGGGGGGGACTCTGGCTGCAATGTGGGTGAGGGGGGACTCTGGCTGCAATGTGGGTGAGGGGGGACTCTGGCTGCAATGTGGGTGGGGGGGGACTCTGGCTGCAATGTGGGTGGGGGGGGGGACTCTGGCTGCAATGTGGGTGGGGGGACTCTGGCTGCAATGTGGGTGGGGGGACTCTGGCTGCAATGTGGGTGGGGGGACTCTGGCTGCAATGTGGGTGGGGGGACTCTGGCTGCAATTGTGGGGGGACTCTGGCTACAATTGTGGGTGGGGGGGCATTTTGCTGCATTGGTAGACATGGGCAGGCTGCATTTTTGGGCACGGACAAAGTTGTTGTTAATATTTATTTTTATAACTTAATTCTACATAAAACATTTAAGTGTAATTTCATGAGAATTATGAGGGCGTGTCTAGGGGTGGGATTAGGGGTGGGACATGGTAGGGGTTGGGCGGGGCAACTTGTGGCGAGTATGCCTTGAGGCCTGGCTAGTAGCTCAGGACTTGAAATTTTGAGCCCTGCCCTAATTTACAATTGGGGGTCACCTGATGTATTGCTATAGAACAAGAAAAGTGCCTGAAGGAGAATGTCAGCAAAAAAAGCCATGATAATTAATAATTATACTCCCAACTTGTCTAGAGCAAAAACTATTATTGGATCATCATGACTAAGGCAACGCCATTAACCATAATGAACCTATATTGTAACAACATTCATCTGCTGACAAAAGACTTGATATGTAATGTCATCCACTAGGGCAAGGCTTGCCATGTGCCATGCTGACAGATATGACCTTTTCAAAGTTTGCACTCAAGAAACCTCTGCTTTCATTCTAAAAATAGTTTATTTGAAAGACATGTTATTACAATAATGTTAAACACAATATTTACTCTTAAATATATGAAAAATACATTAAAATATATTTCATTAAAAATACAAACAGCATTCATTAAAAATTCAAACAATAAATTACCAATAAATAAAAAATGCATAAATAACATGTTTTGTTTGAAATATTAATATTAAACATGATAATACACAATAATCTTAAATAGCTATTACTTTTGTAACTTTTCTTTCAAGAGAATAAAATCTACTTATCATTTCAACTGACATGTTAGAGACAGCACAAGTTTGGAAATGAAACGATAGCAAATAGTTTAACCTGATTTCCATCTTGGACTCAGTGCTGTATTTATTAGTGCTGCAAAGATGTATAATAATAATTCAAAAGGTTCATGGTAATATTTAAAAAAGAGGAATGTAAAGGATGTGTCTAGAGCAACCAATCAGATTAATGGATTCATTTTACTAAGAAAAAAAGGCAAGAATTTGTCTGGTCATTATGGGCAGCATCTATAATTTTCAATTTGAATGTTAAGTCCTTAGCCTCAAAACAGCAATGACATTTATTGTACTTGTGATGGTGATCCACAGAGCTATGCATTTGATGTGAAGTTGCCCTAATATTAAGCACCTAAGGCGGCGTACACACGGCTGAGGTTCTCGCTGAAAACCAGCGAGAACCTCGCTGGAATGCACATTCCAGCGAGGACCTCGGCTGTGTGTACGGTCTCGGCGAGCTTCCCGCCGGGAAGCCCGTCGAGCAGAAATAGGCGGCGTACACACGGCAGGGAATCTCGACGGGCAGAACACATCGTTCTGCCCGTCGAGGTTCCCTGCCGGCCGTCGAAATCGGCGACCCGCCTGTCGGGAATGGCAACCAGCCATTCTTCCGGGCGGGCCGTCGAGGAAATAGAGAGCGTGCTCTCTATTTCGGCTCGACGGGCTTCCCGACGGGAAGCTCGCCGAGACCGTACACACGGCCGAGGTCCTCGCTGGAATGTGCATTCCAGCGAGGTTCTCGCTGGTTTTCAGCGAGAACCTCGGCCGTGTGTACGGCGGCATAGAGAGCACGCTCTCTATTTCCTCGACGGCCCGCCCGGAAGAATGGCTGGTTGCCATTCCCGACGGGCGGGTCGCCGATTTCGACGCCCGGCAGGGAACCTCGACGGGCGGAACGATGTGTTCTGCCCGTCGAGATTCCCTGCCGTGTGTACGCCGCAGAGTGTTATCTCTCTATAGAAGAGGAAAATCAGTTCTGTATAGCTGAATCCTATTTTATGGCATTTTGAGGCTATAATTCCTTTCAGACTGACAGCAAGATCTATTGCAGAAAATAAAAGAATGCTGAACAGACAAAGAAATAATGGGGAATAAAAAGCTGTGGCCTTTGCTATAAGCCATGTGCATTAGTGAAAAAGGCTTGCAAATTGAATATGTTATTATGCATGTTGCTTTTAGATTTTGCTAGTTTATAAAAAAAAATACTAACAAAAAATTGTAGATTAACCCATACTAAAGCAGGCACATCCTGCTAATTTCAATGCAAGCCCATTCACATAGGGACAACACGACTTCTAGTACGACTTTGGGAGGCAACTTGGACACAACTTGAGTATGAATCATGAGGCAACTTACAAGGCAACTTCAAGTTGCCTCCTGGACAGTACAAGGCAACTTCAAGTCGCCTCCAGGACAGGAGGCTTTCCAGTGGCCAATCAAACAACAATCAGCTCTGTGGCAGGGAGGGGGAGGGAGGGGTGTGTCTGAGAAATGTATGTTATCTTCCTGTATTGTTACTTCAGTTAAGACAGTGATCCGACTTCTGAGGCGACTTCCATTGAATTCAATGGGTACAAGTTGCCTAGAAGTTGGATTGAAGTAGTACAGGAACTTTTTCTGAAGTCGGAGCGACTTCAGTAGTGTACATTAAGATGGCTCCCATTCACTTCAATTCATTTTCTCGACCGCACGACTTGGGGCAACTTAAAGTCGGATCCCAGGTCGCCCCAGTGTGAACCGGCTTTCATTGTTTTTTTCTTCTTTTTCATTATATTGTTTACCAATCAGTCTACCTTGCTCTATGTATTCACTTTGCTTTGTAACATTCTATTTCAAGTTTTTATGAACTGGAGAACAAAATAGTGGCAGTATAGACAAAGGTGCAGCTAAAGAGGAGCAATTATCCTGCTGATCTTTAACAAAAGGCCCTACCGTATTAAACGTACAAACCTCAGCAATGGGTAAGAAAGAAAATATATATATCAGTCCTTTCACATCCTTTTCATATTTCTTTCATAGAAAATAAATAAAACTGCAAAATGCAATATGTTTAAAATTGCTCTATTTATAATAGAGCTGCAGTACTAATTTCTTACGAAAATAATGGAAATGTACTAATGGAGTTGAAAATGTTTACACAATAAATAGAGTGACGAATTATTTCAATTATAGAATCGTGTAAAAAACAAGTTGCTATTTATTTCATCTACGCATTTTTGGATATTCAAAGTGAACACATCTAAAATTTGAGTGAAAATTTTCAACTCCTTTAGTAAATCAACCCTTTTGAGTTTAATTAAGCTTTCCTTTTTGTTTTCAAGTATTTAAATATCAAAATAAATATATTGTTTGCTTATCTTTCTCAAAGAAAACAGTTTTACACTATGTGCAAATTTTCGGTCATAGCCCTTCATTTAGTTACACTTGTGACAAAATATATATTTGCAGCCAGATTCTGTAAATGTATGTTTAAGTATTTACATGGTGTACCTGATTTGTAAACTCAGTGGCAAAGGAAAAAACAGAGCTTTTAGAGCCCAATGAGATTATAGCTCTCATATACTAATCTCCAATAAATAAAGAAACATCAAACTTAACTGGTTGTTATAGATAGTGAATCTACTTGTCTTTGTTTTCTCTTCTTTGATATACAGGACACACATAATATAATTTGTTGTCTAGGTTGCATGTATTATTTTCAATACATCCTGCATAATCATGCATAATTGTGTGAATGTCCTGAAATCTTGGTTAAAAGTCAGTGCATTTGTTTAGTTGGTTTACCCTTATAAAGCCCTTTCCTAGTATAGATTTTCTTTAGTAATAGTGCAATAAAATCGTACAGTGTAAACAAAAATTACACAGACTCTCTGCGTTTGTTCCATGACTGTGCTGCATGCCGGTTACGTAACCAGAACATATTATCTACCATGCCCACTCATTGATGTCCACATATTGATCATGGGTACAATAATATCCAGAGCTAAGATTTTTTCAGTTCTAGAAAATGGGTAATTTTGCAAATTCTACTTACAAATAGTAGAACAATTGGTGATTACATGGTTTCCACTTTCCTATGAGTATCCACTATGCATCAGTAATCTATTTTTAACTTTGCATTTAAACTCTTAACTTTGCCTGCTTTTTTTTTTGTATAACAACTAAATAGTGGCTAGATAAATCTGAGCCTATTCTGAAACTGAGAAAGTAGGTAAAGCATAGATGGAAATTGTAAAAGGCAGGACAGGCTTTTGTTTGGGCAATTGTTCTGATGTATGTGCTTACCAAGCACTTCTCAATCTTCCATTTACCGGCACTTTTGGCACCACTTCAGGCACAGTGGCACTTTCGAACAGTCATGTCATCGAAGACTGTAAAAACCAGTTTGCGCTCAGAATTATAATGCATGAGTACCATGGGATCATAACTTCCCGGAACACAGCATGGTGCTGGGGTATCTCCATTAATGTGATGCATTCTGTATTTGATCTGGGCATGCATGCTGGCTGGTTTGTAGTTATGTGGGCAGGATCCATCACAAAAATGCATTTCGTAGGTGGATGGATGAACAATCCAGTCGCTCCAACCAATCTGCTCAAAGGACACCAGTAAGGACTTGCGGCAGCATTTTTTCTCACTCTTTTTACAGTCTTCATCTGCAGAGAGGGACCTAGTTCTCCTTGTTTTTGAGTGTGCTTGCTGCTGTGTCTCCACTTCTAGCACAAGGGCATTGTCTGCTCCAATTTGTTTGTTACCATCATTCACAAAAGTCTTGTCCAGTATAACTACTAACTCAAGCTGCAGACATTTCTCAGAACTTGCAAGCCACTGCTGTACGGCAGTATCTACATTTAATGTCATCATATTTTTGTCTATGGGTTTAGAATCAAGTAATCTATGTTCTTGTCCTCCATTAGCATGGCTTGATTCTGTCACTTTGTAAATGTTCACCATAGGCTTAGATGTTGAGTTAGCTGCAGCTGATTTAAGTGCAGCTAATACATCTTTGCAGAGTTTCAGTTCAGCTCTCATCACGTTCAACTGTTGATGTATTGTCTGTGTCCTGTAGAAGATCAAATTGTAGCGATGACTGTTGCTTCCATGTTTGCCACATTTCTTCGTGCTATGTTCTACTGTAATACAGAATATAGGATTATGATTTCTCAGTAATTACAATGTAATATCTCTTTTTACTCTAATTTATTTTAAAATTATTAAAAAAAAGAGCTTTCCCAAAAAGAACTATACACATTTTAGTGTTTCTTAAGGTGTATGTAATCCCTAAATCTATTCTTTAATATGTTTGGTATCATGCCTCACTGTGTACGATTTTCTTGAGCAATTTATTTTTATTAACCACTTCCCGACCGCCTTACGAGTTTATACGGCGGCACTTTGAAGATGGATATCTCGGTAACGGCAGCAGCTGCTGCCACAACCGAGATATCCATCTTAATTCGAGTGGTCCTGTAAAACATAACGGCAGTCTCCGCGGCGGATTTGCCGCGAGATCGCCGTTATCGGCGGCGGGAGAGGGGCCCCCCTCCCGCCGCTCTCCCGTGCCCTCCGCCGCTTACCGGAGCCGTCGGTAGCGGCGGAGGCGATCGGGTCCGTTCGTCTGCTGTGTGGGGATGCGAGTGAGGGAAAAATCTCCCCCACTCGTCCTCACAGCTCTGCTGGGCGGAAGTGACGTCAAAACATCAGTCGCGCCCAGCGTCTTAAAGAAACATTTTTTTTTTTGTATTTTGAAAAAATGACAGTTTCAAATTTTAATTTAATTTTTTTGCATTTTAGTCTAAATATGAGATCTGAGGTCTTTTTGACCCCAGATCTCATATTTAAGAGGACCTGTCATGCTTTTTTCTATTACAAGGGATGTTTACATTCCTTGTAATTAGGGTTGTCCCGATACCACTTTTTTAGGACCGAGTACAAGTACGGATACTTTTTTTCAAGTAGTCGCCGATACCAAATACCGATACTTTTTTTAAATGTGTCCCTAAATGCAGCCGTGTCCCCCCACAAATGCAGCCATGTCCCCCACATATTGCAGCCATGTCATGTCCACCACATGCAGTCATGTATGTCCCCCCACATATGCAGTCATGTATGTCCCCCCACATATGCAGCCATGTATGTCCCCCACATATGCAGCCATGTATGTCCCCCACATGCAGCCATGTATGTCCCCCACATGCAGCCATGTATGTCCCCCATATGCAGTCATGTATGTCCCCCATATGCAGTCATGTATGTCCCCCATATGCAGACATGTATGTCCCCCATATGCAGTCATGTATGTCCCCCATATGCAGTCATGTATGTCCCCCATATGCAGCCATGTATGTCCCCCATATGCAGCCATGTATGTCCCCCATATGCAGCCATGTATGTCCCCCATATGCAGCCATGTATGTCCCCCATATGCAGCCATGTATGTCCCCCATATGCAGTCATGTATGTCCCCCATATGCAGCCATGTATGTCCCCCATATGCAGCCATGTATGTCCCCCATATGCAGCCATGTATGCAGCCATGTATGTCCCCCATATGCAGCCATGTATGTCCCCCATATTGCAGCGATGCGTCCCTCATACCTTTTAGATATGCTGATGCTGCCTCTGCCGCATACCGCCGTATCCCCCTGCACAATCACGTAGCGCATTACAAGCTTTCATTCTAAAAACTTGTAAATGGCCGCGCTCCGTGTATTAAAACTCCCCTTCTCCGAATGGAGGGATCCGTCCAATCCCACGCAAGGGGGAGTGTCTATACGCGGATTCGTGCATAGACACTCCCCCTTGCTCGGGATTGGAGGGATCCCTCCAATCCGGAGAAGGGGAGTGTCAATACACGGCCATTTACAAGTATTCAGAATGAATGCTTGTAATGTAAGCTATGCGATTGTGCAGGGGGATACGGCGGTATGCGGCAGAGAGAGGCGGCGTCAGCATATCTAAAAAGGTATGAGGGACGCATCGCTGCAATATGGGGGGGGGAAGTATTCTATTTCAGTATCGGGGGTATTTGCGGGAGTACAAGTACTCCCGCAAATACTCGGTATCGGTCCCGATACCGATACTAGTATCGGTATCGGGACAACCCTACTTTTTCCAGTGTAAAAAATAAGAAAATAAAATAAATAAGAAAAAAAATAAAAAAATTTAAAGCGCCCCGTCCCAACGAGCTCGCGCGCAGAAGCGAACGCATACGTGAGTAGTGCCCGCATATGAAAACGGTGTTCAAACCACACAAGTGAGGTATCGCCGTGATCGTTAGAGCGAAGGCAATAATTATAGTCCTAGACCTCCTCTGCAACTCAAAAAATGCAACCTGTAAAAAATTTTAAACGTCGCCTATCGAGATTTTTAAGGGTAAAAGTTTGACGCCATGCGACGAGCGGGAGCAATTTGTAAGCGTGACATGTTGGGTATCATTTTACTCGGAGTAACATTATCTTTCACAATATATAAAAAAAATGGGCCAAATTTATTGCTGTCTTATTTTTTAATTAAAAAATGTAATATTTTCCAAAAAAAGCGCGCTTGTAGGACCGCTGCGCAAATATGGTGTGACAAAAAGTATTGCAATGACCGCCATTTTATTGTCTAGGGTGTTAGAAAAAAAATGTATATAATGTTTGTGGGTTTTAAGTAATTTTCTAGCAAAAAAAATGTTTTAGTCTTGTAAACACCAAATCTGAAAAACACCCACGGTAGAGAAGTGGTTAATCTGCTGTTTATTATCTGGAGATCTTGAGAAAAAATATCACTTTCTGTTGCTAACTGACAACACTAAGATGCTGTCTTGCAATTAGCAACATTGTCAGCCTGCCATGTGCACTTCTTTAGTTGGCAATTTCACTTACTAACAGGTCTACCAGAAAGGCAGCCAAACAGCCTACTTAAAGAGCCCAAGTGAAGGTTGACAACCCACTACTAATTCTGAAGCAGCAGTTTAGTGTTGTTAGCTTGCTGCTGGAAATGCTGTCACTACCAGAATCTCTAGGTAAGGAACCTTGCAAAAGATTCACCAAAAATTATTTTTGTAACTTCAATTTTGCTGAGGAAAAAAACAATCCCCTCTAATATATGTATATTGCAAGGAATCTAAGCTCTTTACAACCAGCTGCCATCAAATGGCACAGTGGCTCGCCTGCTCGAATCGCCGTACAGTGTACCGCTGTACGGTGGCTCGCGCAGGCTCAGTTGCGGGCGAGAGGTATTGATTCTACACAGGCAGAATGGGTCTGACACTTGACACGACAGGGATCTACTGTTCCTAGTAGTCAGGAACAGTGATCTCTGTCATGTCCCCCACAATTATAAACACTCATAGGGAACACAGTAAACCCCTTGATCGTCCCCTAGTGTTAACCCCCTCCCTGCCAGTGACATTTATACAGTAATCAGTGGCTTTTTTTTAGCTCTGATCATTGTATAAATGTCACTGGTCCCAAAAAAGTGTCAAAAGTGTCCAATCTGTCCGCCACAATTAGTCAGGTTGAAAAAGGTCCATCAAGTTCAACCATAAGAATGTCGCAGTCCCGATAAAAATCGATGATTGCCACCATTACCAGTAAAAAAAAAAATGCTATAAATCTATCCCCTATTTTGTAGACACTAACTTTTAAGAAAACCAATCAATATACGCTTATTGCTATTTGTTTACCATAAACATGTAGAAGAATATACATTGGCCTAAACTGATAAGGAATTTTGTTTTAAAAAAATAAATGTGGGATATTTACTATAGCAAAAAGTAAAAAATATTGTTTTATTTTAAAAATGTATGTTATTTTTTTGTTTATAGTGCATAAAATAAAAACCACAGAGGTGATCAAATACCACCAAAATAAAGCTCTATTTGTGGGGAAAAAAAGGACATAAATTTAGTTTGGGTACAACGTTGCACGAATGCACAATTGTCAGTTAAAACAACGCACTGCCGAATCGAAAAAATGCTCTGGTCATTGAGAGGGTAAAACCTTCCGGGGGTCAAGTGGTTAACAAATTTGTAGTAAAGTCCTACCTCTTTCTGTTGTTAAGAAAACACTGTATGCTCCACTATGTCATTGGAATACTTATTCCTGAATAGGAGTGCCTGTATTTAATATAATCAGCTGATGCACTTACAGTGTTCTAATTAGGAATATAGTAGCATCGGTGTCTCTTTAGAAGTAATTAACTCTTAGGAATTATCTCACCAAAAATATAATTCATGTTGCAGAGGACAACTAAAAATTTTCATTTATCTTTGTGTAGACTTTTGGGAAAATCAGTGAACCAATCACCCAAGCAGGAAATGATATTTCCGGGAAAGGCCTGTACATCAGAACACCCAAGTCGTCATATAGCATTGAATTTTACAGAAAATCACAGCAATGCTTATTGAAAATGAGAGGTCATTTGTTTTATTAATTTAAAGTAAAATATAACTCTTTACTTTTCCTAACTGAGTCAAATCTTTATTCATTTGTATCTTACATTGTCCCCCTCCCAGACCCTACAGCTCATGGTGAGAAGGATTCAGCAACAGAGGCAATGCTCTCAATTGAGAAAGCAGTGAGCAGAACTAAGTGTGACCATATGCTAATTGAAAAGCTTGAGTCAGCAATGTAAATTCTGATTGTCAAGCACCTGCAACATCTTCTCATCCCACTGTAGTGCAAGTGGGCACAACACCCTACATAAAGTGGCAACTCTACTTTGAATTCAGGAGTGGTGCAGCGTCATTGCCTTCCCATCGGAGGAAGGTGTATTCGGTGTACTTCACTGGCAGGCTCAACAGGGATTTGTGGGACTTTGGAGGTAGACTATGAGGAAACTGTAAGTGCAGATGCAGTTATAATTAAGTACTGCAGCACATTTTTTTTAATGGAAGATCAGAGTACTGTTTTAAGAAAAGTGAATAGAGTTAGCATGATACCAAACATACTGCACTTGGATGTAGGGTTTACATATGCAGTGAAGCCAAAAGTGAAAACTGAGCAGGATGCACACAGGAAGCACAGCCTGCCTACACCACCTTACTCCAATCTAACCTTGGAAAATGCCTGCTTGTAATGCTAGATTACCCTCTTTGCTTCTTTACAGAACACAAAAAGACTGATGTAAAAATGTATATAATAACAGACACCAATCATAGTCATGTTTGAATGTGACGAGGAGAGAGGAGGGTACATTTATAACACAGACATCAGGAAGTATGCTCCCACTGCCCTCCTACTAACCCTTTGAGGTGATCTACATGTGGTGTTGTGGCTGCATTGGACAGAATATTCACATTATGGAAATATTTCTGATTTTAGCAGCGCTGCAATGTGCTGCAGTCAATTAGTAGCTCACTCACTAGGTTGCCTGGAATTTCTCTTCAAATATTCCTGTATTAAAAAAAAAAAATCTTTTGGACAAAGTGAAAAAGGGTTAGTACTACCATAAGATTGAGGAGATTATTTTGGCAAATTTTAAATATTAATTGAGCCCCCTTATCTATTATTTTTCTGTCCTACATTTTCATCTGGGCAGGAAGTGAGTGGAAATCTCCCTCATGGGAACATACAGCAACACAGCCCTCACAACAGAAAACTAAACCTTTCTTATTCCACAAATGTTTTATTTTTTTTGCTGCCTTTCAATCTAATTTCTGGTCAGTTTGGCAAATGTCAAATATTCCCACTTCTTTTCTTTCTTACTTCCTTCAAAAAGTCAGGAAGTAGGGAAACGTTTTCCAAATAGGGACATAGGGAGTAATAAAATACTGCCAGAAACTTTAACCCATTTCTAGAGTTGGGTTTTACTGTACACAATATTATCAATGTGTGTAAATGTATAAAATATTTTGTTTCTATGAGGGTGATCATCTGCCTTCAGTACGCTCACTGATCAAAGCAAGCATGCAGCAAGTGAAGTCAGAAAAACTGATCTTTACACTAGTTCCAAGTCGGTGAGCACTTTTAGAAAAGGCCAGGAATTGCAGACTCCATAACAGTATGTATGTAATCGACATGTGCCTGTTATACCCCAGAAACAATCAGTTAACCAGTGGTGTTCTATTGATTCACAGGGGAGGTGCTTGACTTTGGGATTGGGTTCATGTGTACATTTCTGGTCTCATCTGCACTGTGCATTTTTGAAAAATCTATATTTTGTACACATTTTGATTAAAATAAAAGTGGCTGCCATAGAGGTAAATGATCACAAAACGAGAGTGCTCTGAATTGCAGTAAACTAGTCCCAGAGATAAAGGTGGCGTACAAAGGGAGGATATTGTCTTGCTTCATGTTAATAGATGTTACACATACATGTCTATCAGTCTATTTATCTATCTATCTGAACCCCATCAACATAAAAAATAAGCTTTTGAGTAAATAGAGTAAAATATGTAAAAGCAAATAACAAATAGATTGTATCTTTTCCAATAAAAGCTTAGGTTTCATTATAATTTTCTATGGGCCACTCACATTTTGGTGTCAGTAAATGCACTCTTCTCTCTGGTGTCTCGTCCTTGCTTGTATTTCCCCGCAGCTCCATTAACTTCTCCTGGTATAACCAATACATTTTGCGCATTTCATCTTTGTTCATTTTTTCCCTGATAACAGGAGGTTTGTGTAAACCCAAGCGATCCAAAATGCTTTTCTTCACTGCCTCGAGCTGAATCATTTTCTCCTGCTCGCCCAAGGGCCTAAGCTTGACCCCAGTGATGGATAAGAGAGTGAAGCACAGAGTAGCACACCTGACCTTCCAAGGAGAGCTCTGCATTGTGTGCAGTGTCACAGCAAAAGGCTTGTTCAGCACACAGCTTGTGAGCTGTCTTTCAATGAATGAATGAAATTCTCCAGCCTCTCTCCTTTATAGCTTTCTGAACTGCACGCCCCTAGACGCACACTCACTGCTCTGTGGAAGTAAACATTGTAAATACCAAAGAACACTTGTCACTGATTCTTCTTCTTTTTGACACCTTAAAGATGCAGAAGACCCATAAAAAAAAGGAATAAGAATAAATTCCTTGTAAAGCGTATATAACGTAGTAATTGAATATGTATATTGTGTCTCTGAATATCTGTTGTAATTACAAACCTACATTTCTTAATAGTACAATTGTTTCATTAAAGGGTCACTAAAGGAAAATTGTTTTGGGCTGAAATGACTGTGTACAGGGTATAGAGACATAAAAGTTAACTGATTCCTTTTAAAAATGATTAAAAATAGATAAAAATCAATCATATAATCAACCTACAGTTCTAGTTTCGTTTTTGCTGTTATTTCCTGTCTCTCTGGTGTACAGAGCCAGATAGCCAATAGAGGGCAGTGATGGTTTGTCTAAAACGCCTCAGCACCAATATAGTTTCAGTTTACACACAGTAATCACATCTCCTTGATTAGTGACCACAGCGAGAAAGCTCCCAGCACTGTGGTTATAAGGAAACAGACAACCAGGAAGTGTGGAGATCAGAGCAGAATTACAGCAACATCAAAGCAAAAACAAACAATGAGGATATGAAAACAGCACTGCAGTAGGGTAAAGGAAGCTATTTAGCTAAAAAAAAATCCTTTAGTAAGCCTTTAAGTATCTGTGCAAATATTCTGCTATTTTAACACAATGCTCTGCAGCTAATTTAGTGATCTCCTTGCCACACTGGTGGTACCACTGAAGGGCAAAGTTTGATGATCTTATTCTTGCAGGAGACACATTGACATTGGGTTTCATGTAAAGTAAAAAATACATTTATGGCGTTAGCTTTGCTTTACAATGGTGAGTACAGCTAGCCTACATCACTGTTTCCCAAAACAGTTTTTCTGGGTTGTAAGGGGGAGCACTGGCTGTTGGGGGCTGAGCTTAGAGGTTTTAGGAAGTTTTAAGAAAACCATCACAAGTGTATCCCTTGGTACTCACATGTAATGAAAATGTCCCACAGTATAAACCTATCCTCAATCACATCATCCAGTGATGTAGATGCAATGGTCATTTTTATGAATGGCACCCCACAAATGACAACCCACAAATATGATCAAGGCACAATGATCCTGTGCTCAAAAAGACTCTTTCTATAAATGAAAGCAGCCTGGTATTGATTTAGAGGTGGAACTGTTTCCAAAAATGCTATTAACTTTTTTCTGGGTTGTAAGGGGGAGAACTAGCAGTTGGGGGCTGAGCTTAGAGGTTTTATAAAAGCCGTCACAAGTGTACCCCTTGTTACTCACAACATTTTATTAACAGTTTTTCTGGGTTGTAAGGGGGGGAGCACTGGCTGTTGGGGCTGAGCTTTGAGGTTTTAAGAAGTTTTAAGAAAACCTTCAGGCCGCGTACACACGGCAGGGAACCTCGACGGGCAGAACACATCGTTCCGCCCGTCGAGGTTCCCTGCCGGCCGTCAAAATCGGCGACCCGCCCGTCGGGAATGGCAACCAGCCATTCTTCCAGGCGGGCCATCGAGCAAATAGAGAGCGTGCTCTCTATTTCTGCTCGACGGGCTTCCCGACGGGAAGCTCGCCGAGAGTGTACACACGGCCGAGGTCCTCGCTGGAATGCAGCTTCCAGCGAGGTTCTCGCTGGTTTCCAGCGAGAACCTCGGTCGTGTGTACACGGCCTCACAAGTGTACCCTTGTTACTCACATGCAATGAAAATGTCCCACAGTATCCCTTTGGAATACATTTAAACGTAAACACCAATTCCAATCGGAACACTATCCTCTCATATCTTTTCTCAAAATCTAGCTTTTTATCCGGCATGGATTTTAACACTTTTAAAGCTTGGACAAAAACCAGGAATACTGACATCCATCGGACCGTTTCCATCGGATAAATCCCATCGTGTGTACAAGGCCTTATAGACACCAATTATGACAAACCAACCTATGTGAGGAAACGGGAGGAGGACTTGGGGCGTACCCTAGATGAGGCTGAATGGATTAAGATTTGGTCAATCGTAAAATCATCCTCGCCCAATGTCACGGCGATAGAAACAAATTACAAGGTCCTGACGCGGAGGTACCTTGTACCTTTTAGAGTGGCCAAATTTGCGCCTACACATTCAGCTTTTTAGAGGCTGTTCATATTTGGGCACTTACTTAAATATATGGTGGACGTGTAATCCTTTTGGAAATAAATCTTTGCAATGGCCTCTAAAATGTTCCGACAACAGATACAACTTGTCCCGTTTACGGCACTACTTAACCTAAAACCAGAATGCTTAACATTTTTTTAAATTTAATCTTTTTATTCCACTTCTAACTGCAGCAAAACAAACGATAGCCAAAGCATGGAAATCCCCAACTTTGGGATTGGCAGAAACAATTCATAGAATGAACACCACAATGTCTCATGCCAAAATGATAGCCACTGCCGGGGACCAAATCCCAAAATTCTAAAAACTTTGTCTCCCTTGGATAAACACTATTTACTCTGGATTTTATTCTGGATTTCAATGATGAGGTCATTCTGCCATGGTAGCTGATTATTGGCTTCAATGCAAACCCCATATACCTAAGAAATGGTAATCATTACGCATCGTACTGGTTCTTGGATTGCCCTTGTGGACCTTCTCTCTCTTTCTCACTACTCTTTTTTTTTTTACTCTCTCTATTTATTATAGATATATTGTTCTTCACTACAATAAGTTTAAGTTGTTCGGTCACAACTCATGTAGTTAATATGACGGTAGTTTAATTATACTTTAAGGCACGGTAGTCATGTGAAGATCTAATTAAGTCTCTTTAAATGTTATGCATTACTTATTTAAAAAAAAACTTTATGTAAATGTCATTATCTGTATCCTTGCATAAATAACCAATGTACAGTATGTACTTATTATTGTGTAATCAATAAATATTTTTGACAAGGAAAATATCCCACAGTATAAACCCATACTCAATCACATCATCCAGTGATGTAGATGCAAGGGTTATTATTATGAACGACACCCAACAAATGACAATCCACAAATAAGATCAAGGTGCAATGATTCTTCTTTTAAAGGACTCTTTCTGTAAATGACAGCAGCCTGGTATGGATTCAGAGGTTGAAAGATGTGGAGTCCCCCCCCCCCCCCCAAAACAAAGATGTGGAGTCCCCCCAAAATCTATACCAGACCCATATCCAGACATGCAGCCTGGCTTGTCAGGAAAGGAAGGGTCAGTGAGCATGCAGCCCACCCCTATCTGAAGCATACCAGGACACATGTCCTCAACATGGCAAGGGTACCATGTCGGGGGGACTCCCCTGGCAAGGCACCTTGTCTGCATGTTGTTGGTAACAAGATCCTCATTCTCCACATCCCTAGCTTTGTGGATGTGGAGGTCTGTGAAGGAGACATATTGGAATCTGGATGCTACCTTGAAAGTAAGGTAACCTCCAGATATATCTTACCCAACTGCATGAGTAAGGGGTACATAAGACCACGTGTTACTCATTCACAGAAAAAATGTAAATGTAGATAAATACACCTTTAAAAAAAGTCCCATGGTATAAATTCATCCTCAATCACATTACCCAGCAAAATAGATCCATGGTCAATTATGATGAGTGGCACCCCAATGATTGACTGAGGCAAGCACAAAGATCAGCATATATTAATCCTGCTCTGGACTCTGGGCTCTAACTGAGCATGACCATATTTGGTCAATGATATCAGCTGGAAAACCTGCTGGTGAAACAAGCAGCAGGTGGGACGTGAAATAATTCATTTAGTTGGCAGTGGTAATAATGCCACTAAAAAAAAAACACTTTTGGCTGCAGCAGCATCCAGAGGTTCAAGGGTGCACAAGCCAAATCTGACCTTTTAGTTCACTCGTTCCTGAACTATTCTTTAATCTCAAACATTTACATGCTCTGTTGACCAAAAGGCAAGGCTAATCCCTAACCATTGATAATTCCCATTGCCTTTGGTTTATGTCATTGTTTATTGCATGCCATTACCTATCTACATATCCAGTTTTTAATGGTAGTGACATTACTATTAGGGTTGTCCCGATACTACTTTTTTGTAGACAGCGGCGGTATTTTTTTAAAAATTTTTTGGGGGGGGGTAGTGGATTGTCAGTGTGTTTTTTTTTTATTATTATTATTTACATTTTATTTTTTAAATTATTTATTGCAATTTTTTTTCTTTTTTTTTTTAACAGCTCTGTTGGGGGGGCTTTGGTGAGATATCTCCCCTTTAAGACAGAGAAAGGGACTAAGGACAAAGATTCCCCAGTCCCTTTCTCTGCAACCTCAGCTAAAATGAATGGAGAGAAGCTCCTCTCCATTCATAAACTGAAGCATCGTAAACACAGGTTACGATGCTCAGTTATGTGAATGGACAGAGTCAGTGATCACTGACTCTGTCCATTCGGAAAAGGTAGGAGCCGGGTTTAGCGGCTCCATCCTGACAAATTGAGGGGGGAGAGCGGCATGGAGGGGGGAGAAGACGGCACCGGGAGAGCGGCACGAAGGGGGAAAGACGTCACGGGGGCAGAGTGGCACAGAGGGGGAGAAGACAGCACGGGGGGATAGCGGCACAGAGGGGGAAAAGACAGCGCGGGGGGACAAGACATCACGGGGGACAAGACATCACAGGGGACAAGACATCACAGGGGACAAGACATCACGGGGGACAAGACATCACGGGGGGACAAGACATCACGGGGGGACAAGACAGCACGGGGGGAGAGCGGAACGGAGGGGGACAAGCCAGCACAGGGGAGAGCGGCACGGAGGGGGACAAGACAGCATGGGGGAGAGCGGCACGGAGGGGTACAAGACAGCACGGGGGGACAAGACAACAAGGGAGGGAGAACGGCATGGAGGGGGAGAAGACAGCATGGGGAGAGCGGCATGGAGGGGGAGAAGACGGAACGGGGGAGAGCGGCATGGAGGGGGAGAAGACGGCACGAGGGAGAACGGCACGGAGGGGGAGAAGACAGCATGGGGGAGAGCGGCACAGAGGGGGAGAAGACAGCACGGGGGAGAAGAAAGCACGGAGAAGACTTGTTACTCCCTTCACCACCTGGTACCTGACTGCCCAGGTATCGGGTGAAGCATCGGAGCATTTCCTCCGAGTACAAGTACACCAAGCTATTCCTTACAAAGAGTCACCATTAGCTTCTGCACATATTTTTTTTAACTTTACGTAGCTGCTGCAAAGCATTATATTCCGTATACATTAGGCTTCTTTGACAAATATGTTCTTGCAGGGTCTGATGAAAGCTCCAAAAAAAGGTGTCTTGTAAAAGAAAAGAAAAATCACCCTGATATTATTGTTGTTGTAGCAGCGAATACCATTCATGCTGTGTTTTTGTTTTTTAAGAGCTTTATCACAAATTAAATTTCTTTTTTTCAAACATGTTGGAGTACAGTAAGAAAATCTGTTATTCTTTCAGAATTTCAAAAATCTGATGTTTAATGACTTTGTCTAATAAATTATAAATACAAATGACAATTACGTTTTCAGATTTGTTTTTGGTGTATGTATGTGTATGTAGCACTACCCCCGGAGGAGCTGCTGGTTTTGTTTACCTCTATTTCCTCGCCATCTAGGGTATCAGATGAGAGCTGAGTAAAGTTCAATGTCCACACCTTGCACTTCCTTTTCTAAGATTTATTTGCTGGACTTGGTAAAAGAGTAAAATAACTAGTTTAAGAGGTGGAAGGGTAACAGGTAATGGGTTTAGGTGCATAAGTTCAATCAGGAAACACTCCTGCTTCCAGTAACACAGCTTTTGTCACCACTCTAGCCAGAGTGGGTTTTGCGCACCCGGACAGGTTTCTCTCACTAGCCTAGCAGCCGGAATGGAGACCTGAAAATGGTACAGTCTCTGCCACAGACCTTCCCACAGGTGGAGATATTTTCGGGCCAAAATCCTCATAGCACAGGATTCAGCACTTGGATCTCTCCAGATGAACTTCTTATAAACTTAGAACTGACAGACGATCATCATCCAGCCTTTCAGTAATGGTGCATTCTTCGATGAAGTTCAAGGCCTCTCCTGAGATACGAGCCTTGTGCTCATCCTCTCCAAGATAGGTTCTACATTGAGTGGCTTCCTCCCTCCAGGACGGACAGCACAGGACCACTCTGCAAACATAGACCCAGTCTAACCACTTGGCCCAATTAGGCAAATCACAACCCTGGACCAACGTGGTCCCGGAGCCAGGATCACAGGAACACGCACACCCGGCCAGTAGAGCTACACACGGGGGGTGGTGGAACGACAGACCAGCGATCGACGACCCTGGACCAATGACGTCTTTCCCTTAAGTACCCCTCTCCAGCATGCACAGCAGGACGATCAACTCCACTGATTGGCTGCCGAGGGGGAACACCCAAATAACCTTGACCTAGCTGCTGCCACCCTTAGCCTGGGGTGGTAACGGCACCCCAGAAAAACAATAGTGGTCACTCACAGCACAGCCATGGCTGGAACAGAGGCCCAAATTTGTCAAATCATAACTGTCTGAGTCATATAACTCTCAGACTTCCCTCTAAATTTAAAGCAGCTCAAAAGGAGCAAGCCACTACAGTAATGCCCTGTACACACGACTGGTTTTCCTGACATGCCAAATCCCAAAGTTTTTCCCAACTTGATTCCTCTCAAGCCTGCCTTGCATACACACGTTCAGTCAAAAAAACATTTGACCAAATCGCGGTGACGTCCAACACATATGATAGAACTATAAAGGGGACGTTCCATTCAAATGGCACCATCCTTTGGACTGCTTTTGCTTATCTTCGTCTTAGTAAAAAGTTTGGTGAGATATGATTTGCGCTTTTCAGCCTTGTGCTTTTCAGTTCGTTACAGCGCGACAAATGTGCTATCTTCATTACGAACGTTAGTTTTACTAGAACGAGCGCTCCCGTCTCATACTTGATTCTGAGCATGCTTGGGTTTTTTTCCCCTCGGAAAAGCATATATACGAGTGGTTTTCGCAACGAGAAAAAGACTGACGGGAAACACGACGGGAAAAAATGGAGGACTAATTTTTTTGCGGGCAGTTTTCTCGTCGGGAAAACTGCCATGGAGCATAGGCCGCGTACACACGTACGAGAACCTCGTCGGGCTAAACCCATCGTTCCGCCCAACGAGGTTCTCGGCCGGCCGTCGAGTTCGTCGACCAGGTTGTCGAAAAAGGCGTCGAGCCATTAGTCCCGATGGCCCGTCGAGGAAATAGAGAACCTGCTCTCTATTTTGGCTCAACGCCTCGCTCGACAGTTTGCTCGGCGAAAACGTACACACGATCGAGCTTCTCGGCAGAATATGGATCCCAGCGAGCTTTCTCGCTGGATTCTGCCGAGAAGCTCGGTCGTGTGTACGGGGCCATACACACGACTAGTTTTCCTGACCAATCTGAAAAATTGCAACTTTTTCGTCAGGAAAACCAGTCGTGTGTACGAGGCAATAGTCTATATATGTGTGTATATATGTGTGTATGTGTGCACACATGCATGCGTGCATGTATTGGCTGCTGGATAGCTCTCTGTGCACACATGATATCTTCCTCTCATCATTAACCTTGCATACTCTTGATCTATCTGGTTGGATGGGGACCACTGGTTAACAAAAAAGTTCAGGCTGCGTACACACGATCGAACATGTCCACTGAAAATGGTCCGCAGACCAGTTTCAGCGGACATGTTCGATCATGTGTACGGCCTATCGGACCGTTTTCCAGCGGACAAAAATTTCCAAACATGCTTGAAAACATCACCCCTGGAAACCTATCCATCGGACAGGTTCGATAGTTAGTACACAAACCATCGGACCAAAATCCCCCGCATGCGCAGAATCAAGTCGACGCATGCTTGGAAGCATTGAACTTCGTTTTTTCATCACGTCGTTGTGTTCTACGTCACCGCGTTCTGGTCCGAGGGGATTTTGGTCCGATGGTGTGTACGCACATCAGACCAACAGACAATTCAGTCTTGTCCGATGGAAACGGTCCGTCAGACATGTTTCCTCGGACATGTCTGATCGTGTGTACAGGGCCTCACATTTTGCAAAATATTCACAACACAATATAGACCTTGGTGTTAAATTAGCCATTCTTTTGGGTTCTTTGAAGTAAACCACTCTATTGAGTGTTTGCGGCCCTTTTTATGCTTGAAAGCAAACCTCTGATTGGGTCTCTTGCAGGTAGAAAAGGGTTTCCATATATAAATGCCCTGTATCTGGCTAGCTTGTCTCTGTCCTGTACATTTTTCCCATCCCTGACAAAGAAAAGCATCTCTACAACATAGTGCGACCACTAGCATGCTTCATCATTAGGACATTGTTCTTTGGTTGTTGAACAGTGTTGCATTTTAGCCACACAAAGCAGTTTTCACTAAGATAAAAGGTAGACTTTGGTCTCATCATATGAAATAAAATCCACATTTGCTGTGTCTCACAATTGTCTTTTGGCAAACACCATATGGGACATTATAGAGTGTTATTCAGCAGCAACTTGGTCACTCCCCCTAGAAACATGGCTCCCAGGAACCTCTGGGTTATCGAATCCCCCCACCAAAATTGTGGATAACTACAGCTTCTTCATAGTAACCATACTACTAGCATCTTCGATGCTTCTCTAACTTAAGCCCTCCTTATCAGCCACCAAGTTTTGGTAGACTGCCTTCTCTAGGTAGTCTTGCTGTTACATCATATTTGCATGTTTTAGAGCGTATGTAACCCCAAAATCTATCTATAGTATAAGTATTATTATAGTGTTTAATATCACGCCTCAATGCAAACAGTTCTTTAACCGCTTGCTGACCGCCATAGGCAGATATACATCTTCAGCATGGCACGCACAGGCAAAAAGACATATATATATGGCCCCTTTAAGAAGCGGATGTGGATGCGTACGCGCCGCTGTGAGCTCCGTGACTTCAAATGCGGGTCCCCGTGATCGTTTTGCGGTAAGAAAAAATGGGGAAATACTGATGTAAACAAGCATTTCCCCAGTCTTCCTATTGACAGGACAGTGATCACAGCTTTCTGTAATCGGAAGAGGTGATCACTATCGTGTCACACACAGCCCACCCCCCCTACAGTTAGAAGCACTCCCTAGGGCACACTTAAACCCTTTAGCGCCACCTAGTGGTTAACCCCTTCACTGCCAGTGTCATTTTCACAATAATCAGTGCATTTTTATAGCACTGATAGCTGTAAAAAGGACAATGGTCCCAAAAATGTGTCAAAAGTGTCCGATGTTTCCGCCATAAAGTCGCAGTCACAATAAAAATCGCATATTGCCACCATTAGTAGTAAGAAAAAATAATAATAAAAATGCCATAATTCTATCCCCTATTTTGTAGATGCTATAACATTTGCACAAACCAATCAATATACGCATTTTGATTTTTTTTGCCAAAAAATATGTAGAAGAGTACGTATTAGCCTAAGCTAATTTTTAATATATATATATATATATATATATATATATATATATATATGTATATATATATATTTTTTTTTTGGGGGGGGGGGGTTATTATAGCAAAAACGAAAACATTTTTTTTTCTAAATTGTCGTACTATTTTTATTTATAGAGAAAAAAATAAAAACCGCAGAGGTGATCAAATACCACCAAAATAAAGCTCTATTTGTGGGAAAAAAAAGGACGTCAATTTTGTTTTTTGAGCCATGTCGCACGACTTCGCAATTGTCAGTTAAAGCGATGCAGTGCCAAAACGCAAAAAGTGGTCTAGTCTTTGGCCAGCAAAATGGTCCAGGGCTTGTGTGGTTAAGCAAATTATTTTTGTGAGTTATGTCAGTTAAAAATGTTCCTACCTTATCTAAGGTCAGTCAAACAAAAATTACATCAGCAGCGCCTGGTAGATGTCTGGAGAGTTTTGTACCCAAGGGGGAGGGATTTTACATACTACTCCCAGGTACAATCCTCCTATTCAAGAATCGATTATATTTTTCTAGATCATCTGCTATTAGAGGGAGTGAAAAAGGCAGAGGTGAAGTCGATCACCCTCTCTGATCATGCACCGGTGATAATCAACCTAGAGTTGGAAGATATACCGGAAAGGCAAGGATCATGGAGGCTGGACGAAACACTTCTAGATAATCAGATTATAGCAGATGACCTGGGGAAGGAATTTTTTTTTTTTTTTTTAGAAAACAATATAGAGGATATTGCACCAACTGTTTTATGGGAAACACACAAGGGCCCAGATTCAGGTACATCTGCGCATTATTGGACCGGCGTAGCGCACCGCCTTTACGTTAGACTTACGCAATTTTGTCGCGTAATCACCCTATTCTCGTAGCTTTTGCGCAGAAAATTGCGCATGCGTGACGTTATTTCAGAGGCGTAAGGCGGAGTAATACAAATTGGGAAGGACGTGGGCATGTTACATTGAAATGAGCCGTGACCCCATGCAAATGAAGGGCCCGCCGGCTCGCGCATGCGCGCTTGAAGGAGACCATGGTCAGCTCCGCTGTGCGCATGCTCACAACTCAAGAGCGGCGCAATCAGTGAAATTGGAAATGGACTAGGGCAACGTTGTGAACTACCCAAACAGCATAAATAGACACACACAAACGCACTTGCATTGCAAAAGTACATCCCTTTGTCCCTTCCCATTTAACCAAGTGCTTTTGTCCTGTTGTTCGTTGCGGTGTGTTTTGTAGTTGTCAGATTAGTGTTCGTGTGATCAAGTGTTTGTTAGTAGATCTTTGAAAGTGTTTTTTGATAAGTGTTTGAGAGACTGTTTGTTTGATTGATATATTTCTGTTCGTTTTCTTGCTGTTTTTTTGCTGTTTGTTTTTGTGACTGTTTCTTGCTGAGTAGTTTTCTCTTTGTGTGTGTTCTTGCTTGATTGGTTGTGCTTGTTTTTGTGAGTGATTTTTGTTGACTGGGAGTGAGTTTTTTTGGAAGTATGACAGAGAGAAAGCGAAAGCTCAATTTTACTTTGGGGGAAAAAAGAATTCTTGCCCGGGCCATTAGCGATTATGGGCGTTTCCTCCACGGCCCGGACAGTGCCAACACCAACCCGGCCAAGAGGAGGGAGATTTTGGATATGATCACTGAGCAGGTCAATTCAGCGGGGAGGGGGAGACACGAACCCGGTCTGGGATTGACAAAAAAATTAATGACCCCCGGGTCTGGTCAAACAGAAGCTGGCCAGAATGCATGCCCATGCCAGGGGCACAGGAGGGGGCCCACCATGCCGTATTAGGCTGACAGCGGAGGAGCGTGCGGTGGCCCTGACCTTTCATCGGCATGAAGTTGAGGGCCTGCCCGGCTTTGACTCAAGTCCGAAGCCCGTGGTGCCAGGTAAGTAGTTTTTTTAATATCAGGTGTGTAGCATGTGTGGGGGAGGGGGTGAAAGGGAATATGTGGCAAGTGTGTGGATCCTCCAACCTGTGAATGTTTTGTGTCATCCACAGATGTGCAGGAGGGTGCAGGGCCATCTGGCCTGACCGCACCATCCCCAGGACAGCAGACTAATGAGGCCCCCCCAACAAGGCCGGAGTCCGCGGAGGAGGTTCAAGAGGAGGAGGAGAATCATGAGGAGGAGGAGAATCATGAGGAGGAGGAGTCCATGTCAGGCACTGGATGTTTGGTTTTTGAGGACTCTTCCCCTCTGGCTGGCAGCAGGCAGCCCTCCCTAAGGGGGAGCCCCCCTCCTCCCCCAACATGGCTCCCCTCCCAAGGGCCTCCCCTTCTCCCCGACCACAAGCATCAGCTGGAGGCAGGATTTCATCCCAGAACACCAGGGGGTTGGCCGATCTCCTGCCCGCCACTCTGAGAAGGGACCAGGCCCTTCAGACCCGCCATCTGGGACAGGGCCAGACATTGGTGCGGATGGAGGAGAGCCTGTCCTCCATCAAGGATACGCTGGGGAACCTGGACTCCCACTCCCGGGCTTTTACAACCTGCCTAAATGACCTGCAAACTACATCAGCAGGCGTTGGGCAGGATGTGAGGGCCCTTACCCAGGCTATCCAGGCCAACACGGCAACACTTGGTGCTGCCCTGGACAGAATAGCCGTGGCCTTGGAGGGCAGGCCGCCAGGTGGGCAGAGATCAGGGGCTGCTCCTCCTTCCCTGGTTTTACCCCTCCCCCATGAGTCTCCCCTGAGGAGCCGGGGCCGTGGCCGGGGGCGCCCCAGGCGTGGCTCACGTAAAGGGCAATAATTATTTTTTTCCCCTTTTTTTTTTTTTTTTTTGCTGGAAAATTTTTGCTTTTGCAGATAATTTTTTTTTTTGGGTTGTGAATGCTGTTTGAATGTGGGGGTGACATTCCTGCCGGAAAAGGGGTGTCACCCTCTATTTTGGTGGAGAAGGGTTCCCCAGGACCAGGGAGAAGTGATCCCCAGGTCCGTGTGAATGGTGTATGAATGTACAGTGACATAATTGGAGCCTTGGCGTGGCGTTGCTGCTCACAAGTCCTGCATGGTGGACTGGTGCCAATCCAATTTGATGTGGATGTGGGGTGTGTGTGCTAGGGATCACAGTGTTGTGCATGCATGCATTCTCATTGTGCCATGATTAATGTGTGTGTTTAACGTGCAAAGATGCCCAATGTGAGTTGTCTCCTGGCTGCTCTTCCCTCAGAAGACGGGGTAGCCTCGGTTAGGGGGGGATTGTCTGGTTCAGGGGTCAGGTCATCACGTAGGTCAATCTGCAGGCCCTTTCTTACTGCGAAGTTGTGCAGCATGCAACATGCACCGATGATCTGGCACACAAAGTTTTGGGAATACAAGAGGGTACCCCCAGACTTATCCAGGCATCGGAAACGTGACTTTAGGAGGCCAAAGGTGCGCTCCACCACTGCTCGTGTTTGGGCATGTGCTTGATTGTATCTTTCCTCTCCTGGGGTTTGGGGGTTCCGGATAGGAGTCATGAGATGGGGTCCCAGTGGATATGCAGAGTCACCTGGAAGGGAAAAGACAGGAGGATGTTAGTCATGTATGTGCCCCTTGTGATGTGTGCATCATGGGAGGGGATAGTCATGCCTGCCACCCATGTCACTCACCAACCAGCCAGGTGTCCCCATACACATTCTGATCGAATTCCATTCGGATGTGGCATTGATTGTATATGTAGCTGTCATGGCTGGACCCTGGGTGTTTGGCACGGACGTGCCATATGAGGCCTTGGGCATCGACTATCACCTGTACGTTGATGGAATGCCAGTGCTTCCGATTACGGTACATGTGCTCTGTCTCATGGGGGGGCTGGAGTGCCACATGTGTGCAATCAATGGCCCCCACAGTGCGTGGGAATCTGGCAATTCTGTAGAAATCTGTCATTGCCTTCAGCCGCAGCTCCTCAGTGGTGGGTTTGATGATTTGGTTGGCCATGCGTCTGAGGATTGCAGGGATAACCTGGTGCACACATCTGCTCATGGAGGATTGTGACATCCCAGCCACCACTCCACTTGTACGCTGAAAAGAGCCACTGGCAAGGAAATGGAGTGTTGCCATGAACTTGACCAGTGGCTGCACTGCATGTGAGCAGGTGTGTTGGGCTGGTGATGTCCTCCTGCAGGGTTGTGGTTAATTCCAGGATGACATGAGGGGTGAATCTGAAGATGCGATACACCTCAGAATCACTCATGCCAAACAGGTCTATGCGGGTGCGGTATATCCTCTCCCGTGCCATCCTCCGTGCCATCCTCCGTGCCCTCATCCTTCTTTGTTCATCTAAAGTCAGTAGTATAGCTATGTGCAATGATGCCCCTGGCATGTTGGCATACAGATTGTTGTGCAACACGTGTGACTGCTGAGCTCCTCACTAACAGTGTTGCTTTATCTAACAAGTAGACTTTTTTTCTCTTTTTAGACCAGCTTTTATATGCTCTAATTTTAGACAGGACATTTTGCTCACTGCGTCGCCTGCGCTGCCCCAACGTTCTTTTGTGGATCCCCGTAAGTCCCTCATTAGCATATTTGACTAGCAAATCAATGGTCTGTCTAGCGCACTTTTGCGCGGACGGATGCGCCAGTCTAACGAAATTACGCGGGACAAAAAAAAAATAGATTTTTTGCGTATCTCGTTCTGGGGATGCCGTGCATCGAAACGCACGCGCACATTTCGACTTACGCACGCACATCTCCTGTTGCGCAGGCGTAATCGCTCTGTGAATCTGGGCCAAGGTTTTTATGAGGGGAAGATTGATCGCAGAAGGAGCAAAGAGGAAAAAAATTTGGACAGGCCAAAAACAACAATTATTACAGGATATTTAAGACCTAGAACAGAAACATAAAAGACTAAATGATAAGGAAGTAATGATGAAGCTATTGGGAAAAAGGGAAGCCCTGCGAGACATGTTAGAATTAGACACTAAACACATCTTTAATAAAATGGCTAAAAAACAATATAAATGTTTTAATAAACCCGGGAAAATGTTGGCAGGACAGATTAAACCCAGGAGGAAGGCGAATTATATAGCTAAGATAAAAAAAAAAATAGGAGAAATGAAACATTCTACTAGAGATATTAATAAAACCTTTATGGAATATTACCAACTACTATATAAAGTAAATGATATACAGGACCCTGGGGAAATTCAAGATAGAAAAGATAAAATAAGTAGATATTTAAGGGAAGTTAAACTGCCAGAGATAACCGAGGAAGATTCAAGGAGACTAGATGAGGATATCTCTAGAGAGAAATTAGACAATGCCATTAAAAATAGTAAACTAGGGAAAAGTCCCGGTCCCGATGGCTATACATCTTTATTAGTGATGAGCGGAATACGCCATATTCGATTTCGCGATATTTCGCGAATATTTCGAAGAATATTCGCGAATATTCGTTAATATCGAATATTCGTGATATTTTATAAAAAAAAAAATGCGAATTTTCGCCAATGCAAATTTTCGCTAATGCGAAATTTCGCGATTTTTTATTTTTTTTTATAAAATATCAGGAATATTCGATATTTACGAATATTCGGTATGTTTTATAAAAAAAAAAAAAAAAAGAAATTTCACATATGCGGTCGCGAATATTCGTTAATATCGAATATTCGTGATATTTTATAAAAAAAAAAATTGCGAATTTTCGCCAATGCGAAATTTCGCTATTGCGAAATTTCGCTATTGCGAAATTCGCGAATGCGAAATTTCACGAATGCGAATTTTATTGCGAAATTTATTGCGAAATTTGAAAAATACGAATATTCGAAATAGCGAATATTCGCCGCGATATTCGAGATATTCGCGAATACTCGAATATGCAATATTCGTAGCGAATATTCGCAATGCGAATATTCGTGAGCAACACTAATCTTTATATTATAAGAAATTTGTTGACCTTCTGGGCCCACATCTTCACTTATATATCAATTCTATAGGGAGAGGCCTCAAAATACGAGGAGAGGCCTTAGGTGCTTATATATCTCTTCTGGCAAAAGAAGGAAAAGATCCGACAATGTGTTCTAGTTTTAGACCAATATCCCTAATTATTGAAGACATGAAAATTTACGCGAGGATTCTGGCTGAGAGACTGAAGCCTTTTATGCCAGAATTAACCACTTAAGGACCCCTGCACGCACATATACGGCCACAGAATGGCACGTACAGGCACAAGGGCGTAAATTTACGTCCCCGCCTAAGTGCGGTTCGGGGGTCCCATCGGGACCCCCTCCGCGGCGTGCGGGGGTCCCCCTGTCTCCGGGAGCGATCCGGGATCTGCGGGCGGATGTCGGCGAATATCCGCCCCCCCGCGATCGCTCCCAGCCAATGGGAGCGCGCTCCCAACCTGTCACTTGCTCCTCCTGTGTTTACACAGGAAGGAGGAAATGATGTATTCTCTCATCGCAGCGCTGTTTCCCAGCGCTGCTGATGAGAGAAGACACCACAAGTAAGTGTGCACCAACACAACACTGACACACACTCACATAGGCATATTAACCCCTTGTGATCGCCCCCCCCACTCCCCTGTCACAGTGTCACTGAATGCAGTGATCTAATCACTGCATTTAGTGTCAGTGTGACAGGCAGTGTAAAAAACAGTTAGTGTTAGGTTCAGGATAGCCCCCCCACCCCCCCTAATAAAGTTTTAACCCCCTGATCACCGCCCTAGTTAACCCTTTCACTCCCTATTGCCAGCGTCACTAAGCGATCATTTTTCTGATCGCTGTATTAGTGTCGCTGTTCCCGCTAGGTAGCTATTTTTTTTTATTGCGATTTTTTTTTTTTACTAAAGACATGTGGCTAAATAAATTTTGGCCTAAATGTTTGACTAAAATTTAGTTTATTTGATTTTTTTTTAACAAAAAGTAAAAAATAGTGTTTTTTTTTCAAAAATGTCGCTCTATTTTTGTATATAGCGCAAAAAATAAAAATCGCAGAGGTGATCAAATACCACCAAAAAAAAGCTCTATTTGTGGGAAGAAAAGGACGCAAATTTTGTTTGGGAGCCACGTCGCACGACTGCGCAATTGTCTGTTAAAGCGACGCAGTGCCGAATCGCAAAAACACCTTGGGTCATTTACCAGCGTATTGGTCCGGGTCTTAAGTGGTTAATAGGGGAAGATCAAGCAGGTTTTGTCCCGGGGAGAGAGACAGGAGACAATATTCTAAAAACAATTCTTCTAATACACGAAGTAAAGAAAAGCAGAAGGCCATCCCTGTTTCTATCAATAGATGCCGAGAAGGCCTTTGATAGACTAGACTGGGACTTCATGCTACAGACTTTATATAAATATGGTCTAGGACCCCGTATGATTAAATGGATAGAGGCTCTCTACTCTATCCCAACGGCGCAAATTCAAGTGAATGGGACCCTCTCGGAGAGTTTTAGGCTCTTTAATGGGACGCGCCAGGGCTGTCCATTGTCCCCTCTGCTTTTTGTGCTCTCCCTAGAACCCTTTTTGATTTCAATAAGAGCTAATCAAGAGATACAAGGCATAGAGGTAGGTGACCAAGAATATAAAATATCTGCCTTCGCAGATGATATTATGATATATCTAACAAACCCTATGCAATCTCTCCCAAGAACCCTGGAGGAGTTGGAAAAATATGGATTAGTATCCAACTTAAAAGTGAATATGGAAAAGACGGAAATATTGAACATCTCGGTTCCGACAAATCATAGTAGGGTCCTCCAGAGACTATACCCATTTAAGTGGAAAACAAGGGGGTTGAAATATCTGGGGGTGCTACTATCAAAATCAAATACTGATTTGTATTAAGACAATTATATACCCTTGCTGAATAATATTAAAAGCGAATTGAAAGGATACACTGCCCATAGACTATTATGGTTTGGACGTATAAGCGTAGTTAAAATGATGATCCTTCCAAGAGCTCTATATATATTTCAAAGTTTACCAGTGGATGTCCCTGGGGCCTTTTTTAAAACGTTAAGATCGATAATTCAGAGCTTTATATGGAACAATAAAAGTAATCGTATTGTGTTCCGAATATTAATTAGGACAAAAGAAAAGGGAGGTGTATACCTCCCTGATTTTGAAAAATACTATGAGGCAGCAATATTAAGACGGGTGATGGACTGGGCATACGGCCCCCAGCAACAAAAAAAAATGGGTAGAGTTGGAGGAGAAAATCTCTAGAGTAGTGCTGGGACAGATTATCTGGATCCCAGGGCAGTTTAGAGGTTTGAGGGAAATAGCAGCTCCAATCACTTTAATAGCATTAAGTATGTGGGATAAACTAATCAAAAATATACAAGGTCAACACAATAGTCCCCTAATGCCTTTAACTGGAAATAACTATTTCATTCCGGGGAAGGACGATAAATTATATTTAAAATGGACCACAGCACCCTACTTAAGATTAAGAGATGTTATGAAGGGGAATGTCCTTTGTTCACTAAATGAACTCCATGAAAGATACGGACCCACCCCCTGGGAGGTTTGGAGATATAAACAATTGCAACATTTTGTAGGCTCCCTTCCAAAACCACTCCGGGGGGTTGGCGATCTTAATGCATGGGAAAAATTGGTGGACCAAAGGGAGATGGGTGGATATAGAATCTCTATTATTTATAAACTTTTGATAACACAATTAGAAGTTGGAGCTGTGTGCCCAAGGGAGAGCAGGGAACTAAATCAAATATTACCAGAAACTATGAGAAATAAGGTTATGGATTCTGTACATTCCTCATCGGTAAACACTCGAATAAAGGAAATGAACTTTAAGTTATTAGTTAAGTGGTACTATGTTCCAGCGAAACTACATAAGATAAACCCCCAGATCTCACCTTTATGTTGGAGGGAGTGTGGGGAGGTGGGAACCCTTGCCCATATTTGGTGGCAGTGCCCCAAGATTCAACGATATTGGATACAAATAATAGAGTTAATAAAAGAGATTAGCAAAATAGAGATAACTTTAGATCCCTGGCAGTGTATGTTCCATGCAACAACTTTACCCAAGAAAAGATATAAAATATCAATTATCCCTATCCTATTGAATGTAACAAAAATATTAATACCGAAAAAATGGAAGGAAAAACAGGCCCCGTCGATACAGGAATGGTTAAAGGAGGTAGAAAGAACTAGAAATATGGAAGAGGATCAGTATTGGGAACCTAACCAGAGAGAAGCAGGGACTTGGAGAGGTTGGAAGGACTTTAAACAATCCCAGTTGTATTCAGAGTATATGAGTAGGGAAGACAGTAGGTAGGAACTATTGGGAGCTTGGCAAAACAATACCCCACCCCCACGAGAGAGAGGGGGAGGTATAGATTAGGAGAGGGAGGAGAGGGGAGTAGTAAGGGAAGAGGAAGAGAAGGGAAGGTAAGGGGGAAAGTTCCCCCCCCCCTTTCCCCCTTTTTTTTTGTTGCTGTTGTTGTTTGGCAGGTGGTTTGAAGGGGAGAACTGCTAAATTATGCTCTCGCCCCTAATAAAGGGAAAAAGGGAAAATAATAGAATTAATCACAGGGAGAAAAGATGGGGTCAACTATATAAATACACTAAAATAATTACAGACGGGAGGGATCACGGGGAGAATGTACAAGAAAGGGGGGGAAAATGTTTCCTCCCTTTTTTTTTTTTTGCAGGTAGATTTGATGGGAACTGTTATATTGTTTTCTCCCCCCTAATAAAGAGAAGGGGAAAAAAGGGAAAATAATAGAACTAGTCACAGGGAGAAAAGATGGGGTAAATCACATAAAAGCACTAAAATAATCACAGAAGGAACAGGAAATGTACAGGAAAGGGGATATTAACCCCCCTAAAAATAGATGTTTAGGAGCCATAGGGCATTAATTAGGGGAATAAACACACACATTTTTTTATTTGGGTGGATAAATGGTTCCTTTTTTTTTTTTTTTCTTCTTCTCTTCTCGCCTCTTTTCTCTCGGTATGAAGGAAGGGGGAGAAGGAAGGGCAAGAGAAGGAGGAGGGAGAGTGAATAAATAAAAGGCGTAGGAATGATCTATCTCGACAATGTTGTCTTTATTATTTTAGTTTATGTTGTTTATATTTGAGTAGATTTTGAATGTATTTAATATGATTTTAATGTATGTTATTGTAAATGTAATGTGAAATGTATGTATGTAAAAAACTTTTTGAATAAAAACAAATAGAAACAAAAATGTTCCTACCTGAGGGTTCTTTTAAGTAACAGCAGGCTAATTGCAATGCAACAGAATAGCATTTTCAGCCAATAACAGGATATGTTGTTACTGGCTGAATCTCTGGGCAAGAAACTTATCAACAGATTTTTTTAAAAATATGATTTAATAAAATATACAGTATATAGTCAGACAGGATGCCGCCAAACATAATGTAAACAGATTTGGAATTTAGATGTTAATTTAGCGCACCAGGTATATTCAGAGTGTGGGATATTTTATATAACCCAACCCAAATTGATGCTTTACCTGAAATTTATTCGATAATTTGACAGATCTTTTTTTATCTATGGTGTTTGTTTAGATATGTTCTCTAACAGACATTAGAATCTTCCCAAGCCACTCTTTTTATTTTTATATCATGTGACACTTAAATTGTACACAGGGGGCTACAAGTTAACTAGTAATGTTCGGAATGTAATTGGTTGCACCAAAGCCTACTTTGGGGTTTCAGTACACAAACAGTGTATCAGAAGACCTAGGTATATTTGTCCACTTTAAAATAATGAACCATTCCTTTGCAGGCTCAGGAATACCATCTCTTTTCCCTCTTCCTCCTCTTCCCAACCCCTTCCCTTTCCTATTTCCCCCATTTAGTCTCCCCATGAAAGAAAGTAGGTGTTGTCTGTCTCTATGGGGGAGAGTTAGACCACTTTCACACTGAGGTGCTTTTCAGGCACTTTCATACTAAAAACAGCGCCTTAAAAGCTGTATTTCTATTAAAATTAATGAATGCTTTCACACTGGAGCAGTGTGTTGTGTGTTGGCTATGTTTAAATCTCACTTAAATGATTAATGATACATAAAAATGATTGGTTAATAACCTGGTGTCTATATGAAATTAAAGCAAACGATAGCGGGGGGAAAAGAGAATATAATTAGTTTATTATACAGAAAAATAAACTTGTATTAATCCAATATTCACAACCATAACATAAATGATATTACTTTAAATCAAAGAGGATACAGCTGATCCACATGCAACATACAAGTAGTGTTATAACATATAAGATACAAATAATAATAATGGCTGTAAAGGATTCAACAATATGTTAAGACAAGTAGTAGGGAAGGGAGACAAAGATTAGAGAAGGGAATAAGGAAATTAAAGAGGTATATACAGTATACTCCACCAGACTGGTATACTGCAGATCAGGACATCATACACTGATGATTTGTCCAGCTGAACTGGATTTTTATACCCCATGAGCTACTATTTTCTTCTCCATAATCCCAAGTTCCCGAGGATCCGATTGGCTGTTTTATAAGGACCCCCAACCGGTAACCTCTTGCTGTCACCTCTTTGTGCAAAAGGATGTTTAGGAGTTTGCATATCCATGCATTAATTGACCCCTACCAACTTTCCTTGTGATCACTCAGTTACCTGTGTATTCCCATACTTGCATATGACACCTGGCCAGCCTATTGTCTAATTAACACAGTAATGTGTTTTTGTTCAATCAGACAGGAGGAGGATGGCAGGAAATTCTGTAAACACATACTATTGTCTAATTAACCTAATGTGTTTTGTGGAGTATGGCAGGAAATTCTGTTAATACAATGAGGGGACATCTACTATGAGAAAGAAATTGTTACTATGAAATGGTATGCCGCTATCGTCTCACCACGCATATCACAAATATAGGGGTACCAAGATGCAGAGATATATACATATATATATATACACGCACACATACATATATATATATATATATATATATATATATATATATACACAGATATATACATATATATACACATATATATACACATACACACACACATCAATCAGGGGCATGATAGTTGAATTCAGGATATAAGTATGAAGATCAATCTCTCCACCACAGTCCCCCCTGAAGTTCCTTCTGGAACTTATGTCCTCCTTCAATGATCCAGTATCCACTCACAACGGCCCAGAACCCCCGACCCTTCCCCCCACCACCACTGCGGCCTCTTCCTTTCTTGAACTCGCCGTAACTCATCAATGTAGACTTGAGACAGTCCTGGTGCCTTTGAGGCTTCAGATCCAAACCATGAGTGTCTGTACTGCAATGTTTCATCACCCCTCTGCATTGGAGGAGTGGAACTCCAACATTGATGGCGGGATCCTTACATATTTAGTCCTGTATCCTGGAAATATGGTGTTATAATTGTCACAATTGGATCGGACCGCGAGACAGCACTTTTTCAGCATGATGAAGGAAAGTTCAGGAGAGTCTTCTCCGTGGCACGTTTGTCTCAAAGAATAATGACTTGGTTTTCGTTGCTTCTTCAGGTGGTGGTTGGGTGGGCCTCCGGACAGTCATGTATGAATACAAAAGGAGAACGTCAGTGTACAGTTTCTGGAGGAATGTCAGATAGGAGCAGTGGGGTGGCTATAAAGCTGTAGGTAGACTAGGGGAGGTAGAATTACATTTGGGAGGTAAAAAACAGAAATGCCCAGGGATAGTTTGGTTTCTCTGGGTGTACAATATGGCACTGGCGGGCGGGAATGCTCACGCCTCTTATATCAAAAAAAACAAATTATATGACTGATATCCTAGTTACATTATCCTGAGAAGATGGATGAAAGAAACCAAAATAACAACTTAGAGAGTATACTATTACAGAAGGAAAGGACGAGAAGTGAGTAATGACAAAGAATAAGGAAAATAGAGGAGAAGAAAAAAATTAACCTAAAAACAAAAACTACAGATTTAATGCTGCTCCAACCAAGATCTTCAGTTTACATTCCACTTTAGATTGTTAAAGAGCATTGAATCGGTATCCAAAAAAATAAAAATACTTAGTTGCCCTGCCAACTTTAGCTGATAGTGAGAAAAAAATATTTTCGTTAAAAACGACTCCTCTCTCATACTAGTAATTGGTGGTATTTCTGCCGGTCAGGTACACAGATAATAACGAGAGAGAGATGATTAAAATTTGTAGAATTTAGGTAAACCTGACGCACTTTATTATTACAAATTGAAGAGGCTTATCCCTAGAACAACAAGAAAAAAAAATATATAGTTCTAGAGTCCTCTCTTAAAAAAAGGAACAAAAAAAACAAAAAACAAAATAAAAAAAAAATAGACTCCTTTCCCTTATTAGTGATCAACAGGTGAACATGATCATGGTCACTCAACAATTTACAAGTCGGGTTAAAAACATAAAAATAAAAAATTTAAAAGGAGAGGCTAAACAATGGTTGCCAAAAAACTCTTAGAATTTAGTCAAACCTGACTGTACTTATTACTAAAAAAATTGTAGAGGCTTTTCCCCAAACCAAACACTGCATTATTAGTATTTTCAGGTCTATGCACTATTCCCCTCATTCAGGTGGACACAGTTCAAACCTTTTGGAACTTTTCTCACCTGAATGAAATGAGAAAGAGAAAAAAAACTTCAAAAAATTAAAAGTAAAAAATTATAACCATAACCCTACAGGGAGAACAACAAAAATAATAATAAAAACTGACAAAATAAAAATAAAATATTAAAAAATAATAAGAAAAATTGAAAATTGATTAAAAAAAGAATAAAAATAGAGAAAAAAATAACAAATGAATAAAGAAAAATAACGTTTACAAAAATTGAAAAAAAGTATAAAAAATGAAAAGCGAAAAAAAATTCTAATCGAAAAAAAATGTATAAAAAGTGAAATAAAAATTAAAAATTTTGTTTGAACATGATACTGGTCAGGATTGGAACAGGTTTCCTCAGAAATTTGTTTCTGAGTTAGTGGCTTTTCTGTTTCTTGAGAGAAGATACCTCGTTGAGGTGCACATTCTCATAGTTTTGGCGTTCATTCTCCTGATAGTAATGCACATTATTACTTGCATCAGGGAGAGCAATAAAGCTACACAGATTAGGACAACAACAGGGTGGAGCAAAATGTTTAGGAAAGCTGTAGTGTTAGGACTATATCCAAATACCCCTTCCCACCAGGAGATCTTAGCATCTGCCTCTAAAGCGTGGGATACTTGGATCAACTTATTTTGATCATGGGTGAGTCGTATGGTGGCTTGTTTCTCTGCATCTCTTAGCACATTTAATATTTCATCCTGTTGCCCAAAATCTAACAGCCAAGCCTTTAACTCAGCCCCAAATCCCAGAGGAAGTTTCTGTAGATGTATGGGGGTGTCAGGTTTGATATCAAGCCTTTTCTCTGGGGTAACAGGGGTGCGTCCTTGTGTCTCGGCTATATCTATTCCCAGGACCGGGGAAGACGTACAGTATACTCCCTGAGGTAATGTACCCCGCTGAGTACAGTTCAACCCGTAGGCAGCATATAGAGCATCATTGGACGTTTGATACCAGCACCAATACCCTTGCCCCAAGTATTTTACATAAGGTTGGGACAATTCCTCGGCATCCATGAGACACGACCCTTCCTTGTGCCAGCATTGTTGTCTCACTATCATATCCTGTTTCCCTTGACATAACACCACCCCTTCCTTTCTCCAGCATCCATCAGTATCAATCATTTGAGGTTGTGCAGACTCATAAACCATCAGATCATGATGGACTCGGGGGTGTAACCCAGTATTTCCCGATAGGATAGTACCCAAATTAACTGTGGTATAAGCCCGATGTTCAGTCCCGGCGACCGGAATTAGGGATGAGACTGTGCAAGTCAGGTTTTGGCAGCCATGGAATTGAGTCATCCACCAATCCATATGACTCATCGCAAATTTGGATACTACCCTACCTGCTTGTTTTCTCAAATTTAGTGGAAATTGTCCTGCAGAAAAAGAAGCAATCATTACTCTGAGGTCCTGGGACAGTTCTGATTGTACCTGGGTGCAAGATAAAGCAAGTTGGATGTCTTCCTGTACCTTGGATAATCCTGCTATCAGACCGGTGAACTTCTGTTTCATTATCTCAGACAATGAGGCAGTAGCATCAATATGAGCATGTTGTAGATTTTCAAGAATATGATTCACATCTAGCTGCACCTCAACCCCTTCCCCCACATGCTGTGCCAACCCTCCTAGCTTGTTTCTGAGTACCTCTAAATCCATTGTGTTTAGGCTACTCAGGGCAACACCTCCTGCTCCTAAGGCAGTATCTATTACGTCTCTCTTTGCTCTTTTGGGGGAATATTCTGAATATCCCGATTGCATCCACTCCTTTAACATGTATACCTGATTCTTTATGAAGGCTGCACACCGTTGATCCCATTTATCAACTCGGAAATCAGATAAGGTTATCCTCCATGTGTATAACATAAATTGTGTTTCTGTTAGTACTGTCCAGTGAGAGGAGAGTAAAGGGCTGACTAGATCTGCAGCCTTCACTATAGGGGCTTTACAGGAGTCTGAACTAATTTTTGCCGGCACAAGAACATCTACTTCGTTGGGGACCCGTACCACTGTCACACAGATCTTTCCTCGCCCTTTCCAGGGATACCAACGTTTAGGATCCATAACAGGGGTACTGATTCCGGGCAACAGGTCATCACTCTTAAGCTTTGTCATTTGCCTAAAGGTCCAACAGCCTTCGTCAAATGCGTTGCAGAATGGCCACACAAATGGGCCATCTAGATGTAAGTCTAGATCCAGATCGTATCCTCGGGGGTCTTGCCAGTCCACAGTCATATGCACGCCTCTCATTTCTTCATTCATTGGCCTTCCATTCATCCACTCATTCACACTAGGCAGATCCACCCCGTTGCATAAGACATCCCACTTCCATGGGTTTGGACTGTTAAAAACCAAGGACTGATTTGGGGGCCAGTAAGCTGTGTCGATAAAATAGTGACCCTCTGTCTCGGGGACACAGGTATCCCTCATTACCTGCAACACAAAGGCATGTATGGACAGTCGTGGTTGTAAATCCATGACCTCGTACTGTTTGTTTTTAGCATCGGTCCTAATTTTTAAGATTACAGTGTTTGTATATTTGGTAGAGAGAGTCACATTTGCTCGTTCATACCATACAGCCTGATGGGTGGTACTACAATTCAACTGCAGTACAACCTTTTTCTTTGCCAAGTAGTTTAGTGGATGTGTCTTCCTATCATAGGTGGGATGTTTAGTGATCAGAATCTCAAGGGTTCCCTCCTCGGGGTGGAAACACTTGTCCGCTAGTGACCCTTGAACAAGTTCGGGGTAATCATAATAGTACCTCTTACAGTGGTTGACCGCGATATTGTGTCAATCTCGCTCCCTTTCTCGGCGAGATTGAGCACTTGCGAGCCCCATCGCGGGAGCCAGCGCCGAGCTGGCTTGCCGCGATGGAGACAAAGCCGTCATAGAAGCGACGGGGATCCGACGCGGATTCCCGCCAATTCTACACGTGGGCGGAGTTTGTTATGAATCCTGAGAAGGAAGTCCCCGCCGGATTTTAAATAAAAATCCGGCATGGGTTCCCCCCTCAGGAGCATAAC
This sequence comes from Rana kukunoris, assembly GCA_029574335.1. Classification (NCBI taxonomy): domain Eukaryota; kingdom Metazoa; phylum Chordata; class Amphibia; order Anura; family Ranidae; genus Rana; species Rana kukunoris. The sequence goes on from CM056049.1 coordinate 391,344,315, forward strand.
GGGCCCTTAGGTCTGGTATGGGTTGTAAGGAGACCCCCCCCTACGCCGAAAAAACGGCGTGGGGGTCCCCCCACAATCCATACCAGACCCGTATCCAAAGCACGCCGGCCGGCCGGTCAGGAGGGGAGTGGGGGGCGAGCGAGCGCCCCCCCCCCCCTCCTGAGCCGTACCGGGCAGCATGCTCTTAACATGGGGGGGTCAGGTGCTCTGGGGCAGGGGGCGCACTGCGGTCCCCCACCCCAGAGCACCCTGTCCCCATGTTGATGAGGACAGGGCCCCTTCCCGACAACCCTGGCCGTTGGTTGTCGGGGTATGCGGGCGGGAGGCTTATCGGAATCTGGAAGCCCCCTTTAATAAGGGGGCCCCCAGATACCGGCCCCCCACCCTAAGTGAATGAGTATGGGGTACATTGTACCCCTACCCATTCACCTGCAAGAAAAGTGTAAACACAAATAAACCACACAGTGTATTGAAATATTTTATTAGTTGGCCGCCGGGGGGGGGTGTGTATGATCGCTTTTATAAAAGCGCCCCCCTCTGGCGGGCTTCTGCGGGGGGGTGGGTGCCGCTGTTCTTCACCGCCGTCTGGTTCTCTTCCGCCGCCGGGGGGGCGCTTTGATAAAAGCGCCCACCACCCGGCGGGCTTCCTTCGACATCTTCGGCGGCGGGGGGGTCTTCTCCCACTCTCCGGGGTCTTCTCCCACTCTCTGGGGGTCTTCTCCGCTCTCCGGGGGTCTTCTTCTTCTTCAGGACTCGCCGCCGCTATCTTCGTGTTAGCTCAATTACTGGCGGCGGCGAGTCCCCTCTTCTGTGACGTCTTCTTCTTCTTCTCTTCTCCAGATGTTGACGCGACGCTTCCTTCCGCTGTTATGGCTGGCGCGCGGCTCGCAGCGAGTTATATAGGCCTGTCTTGTGAAGTCGCAGTCCCATCATGCTCCGGTAGGTACCACGTGCTACTTCCTTCTCAGGATTCATAACAAACTCCGCCCACGTGTAGAATTGGCGGGAATCCACGTCGGATCCCCGTCGCTTCTATGACGCACTCGCTGGAATGTGCCTTTACTAATCCAGCGAGTGCGAGATGGCGGCAGGCACTGTATGTTCTTTCTCTTCCCCCTGATTAAAGATGATGTAAACCATGTACCACCCTTCATAGTTCTCCCCTGTGGGATCTATGGGATATACTCTGCCCTGTTTGCATTTTACCCTCCATAGATCTGATCCCTTGGATAAATTAGTTATGGACATTTCATAGGTCTCGGTATCAAGATCTACAAACATTCTTTTGGTATTTTGGCTGTCTTTTGATGTCTCAGCAAAAATTCCGGGGATAAGACATACCCTATCCTTGGGGTCCCAATCGCCTTCACATAAGGCAACGTCCTCATCTATGTGATAGGTGATATACATTATGGTGTCAGGGTTATCTTTCACCACCTGCTGCATTCTTACCCGGTCACGAAGATTGGCCATTCTGTATGTAAGACTGCAAAGCCTATCTAGTAGATTCCCTGCCTTAATGTCCCCACGGGCTGTACGAAATCTGTATGGGTGTGGGTCGAGGCCCGTGGTATGTTCTAGGAAGGACCCATCAAATCCCAACCCTGCTATGGCATGAATGAGTATATACCCATGAAAGTACATTGGGTATCGGGGAAGTACTCGTCCGTGTTTGCACTCTGCCTTATGGATCTGTGTGGGACTCCACCCTTCAGGTTTAATTCCCCATACTCCTCCGGTGGAGTCCAGGGTACTGGCTTTGGTCCATCTAAAAATGTGGTTGGTGTCATAGGAGCTGTTAGTTCTTGAGCAGAACTGAGAACATACCTGCTGAGTATACCTAACAATAGGGGAAAAGTGCCCATTCCACCCGATTCCCTAAACCTCCTTCTGAACTCGTTTGCAATGAGAAGCATGTACCCAAGAGATTTTTCCCTCTACCTTTACCGAGGTGGGGGTGGTCAGCAATACCTGGTAGGGACCCTCAAACCTGGGCTCCAGTCCTCTTCGTTGAAATTTCTTGATCACCACCCAATCTCCAGGTTGTAGGGAGTGAGATTTACCGTCAGAATTCGGGTCTGGAATAGAAGAGAACACTTGGGCATGCAACTTAGTGAGCTGCTGGTGTAATTCCTGCACATACATTTTTAAGGAACAATGCATTAATGTCATTTCTTGGGGGAAAAACAATCCTGTCATTGGGGGTCTCCCAAACAATATCTCAAATGGAGACAGTTTTTCTGGACCTCTAGGAGTATGTCGCATGGATTTTAATAGCAGAGGGAGAGCTTGCACCCACGTGAGGCGCGTATTTTCACAAATTTTTGCTAGTCTATTCTTAATTATCCCATTATATCTTTCGACCTTCCCCGACGCCTGTGGGTGATAGGGAGTATGGAACTTTTGTTCAATTTGGAGATTGAAAGATTCCCCCAAGGGAGGGGCTTTTTAGGCAACCATAGTAAGCGTAAATATGCAAACAGAAAATTATATATAATAATAAATATTTAATCGTGTAGAAAAAGAGATCATACAGTATAACACTTCACAAATCATAAAGTTGCAAAAACAATTTTTTGAAAAACTGATCCACATAAATAAACTCTACAAGGCCCTTACGCGTTTCGGGAGTTTCCCTTCTTCGGGGGCCGGAGTCTGTGTGGGAACAAATTATATTACATCAGGTTTACATAACCATAACATCAAAATAGCTTTAACAGTCATGTCAAATTTTTTTAAAAAAACAGCAAGCATAAAATGTGAAGGATAAACAAAAAACATACCAGTCAAGAGATGGCAACTCAATAAAAACACAGGGTAAAAAAGTCCATGGTGAACGATATTCCTGAAAAGATGGTATGCAGGAGTTGGGAGACAGGCACAATATATCCAAAGGGAAAGCAAGCCCCAGGCCAAAAACTGCCAAACTTAGAAAGGTTGTATAGTCCCTAAAATAAAGGACAGGTTGCATAAAAATATATGCAAAATAGAAAAAATATATATGTATATATATGTCATATCAATTTTAGTCAAGGTAAGATAAAAAGATAAAATGTATACCTGTCCAAAGGGAATAACCCATAAGAATAGCCAGAACGGGTCAACGTGAAGCACAGCACAGTAAATTATCTACCTATCCAGGAAGGGTAGTATTAGAAATTGGCCAGAGGAGGTCAGCGTGAAGCGCAGCACAGGAAAGCTGAAAATAAAAAGATTCAGCAAATAGCATCCAGTTTAGTTTATGTGAAATGAAATAAAAAGGAAAAAAAGCCAAATGTTTGGGAAGAGGGAGCTGACAGTGCTGAGCATCAGCCAGCAACATACCTTTCAGTAGATGTGTAGTTGCCGTCACCGTCAACCAGGTCAGCCATTCCTGGGAGACGGCTGTGTATAAATAGGAGAAGGGGGTGTGGTCACCCATGTGCGCGACAAACGGCGCTAATGCAGCGCGATCGCGTCACTGGTGAGTCATAACGTACCGCCCCTATGCCGTAGTGTGTTACCATAGAGAGGGCATGGAAGGGGCGGACGCAGGGAGGTGTTCCGGTAATGGTCGCATCGGAATGCGCACGCACTCACATAGTCAGTGCGCAGGTGCGAATAAAACGGAAACAAACAGTATCACATGATCGGTAGTAGTCAGGTGGGCGGAATTGGGCCTTGTAGAGTTTATTTATGTGGATCAGTTTTTCAAAAAATTGTTTTTGCAACTTTATGATTTGTGAAGTGTTATACACGATTAAATATTTATTATTATATATAATTTTCTGTTTGCATATTTACGCTTACTATGGTTGCCTAAAAAGCCCCTCCCTTGGGGGAATCTTTCAATCTTCTAATCGATTTGGGGTGTCGGCAACATATACACTTATGTGATGTTACAAAATTTCTTCTTTTGTTCAATTTGGAGTCCTCCCATAACCTCAGCCATCACTTAGCCTGTGAAGTGGCTCCCTTGATCAGATTCCACAGTCTCCATTAGGCCATATCTGCACACAATTTCCTGCAATAGTTTCTTTGCAGTGACTGATGCCGTCGGATTGGCTACAGGCCAGGCCTCTACCCATCCTGAAAACATGTCTACACACACTAGGACGTATTGAAATTGTTGGCATTTTGGCAATTGAATGTAATCGATCTGTAGTCTCTGGAAGGGATATTGTGCTTTGGGCAAGTGTTTAGTTGGGGTTTTGACAAGCCTCCCAGGATTATGTATCTGACATGTTTCGCACCCTGAAGAGAATCTCTCTGCAACAGTGGTGAATCCGGGGGCCACCCAGTAAGGCGGCGTACACACGACCGAGGTTCTCGCTGGAAACCAGCGAGAACCTCGCTGGAAGCTGCATTCCAGCGAGGACCTCGGCCGTGTGTACACTCTCGGCGAGCTTCCCGTCGGGAAGCCCGTCGAGCAGAAATAGAGAGCACGCTCTCTATTTGCTCGACGGCCCGCCTGGAAGAATGGCTGGTTGCCATTCCCGACGGGCGGGTCGCCGATTTCGACGGCCGGCAGGGAACCTCGACGGGCGGAACGATGTGTTCTGCCCGTCGAGGTTCTCTGCCGTGTGTACACGGCCTGAGATGTGATTGTGGAGACCATTACTCCTCTGGATAGATGAGAGGGGCCATGTGATGCCTCTGCCAAATATGGATACAGTGCTGGAGGCGCACAGTACCTTCCATCCTCATGGGCCCAAAGTCCAGCAGTTTCTTTACATCCCTGATCTTGCCACTTCTGCTTTGTCTTTTCATCGGTTTGCATTTGCAATTTCGCCAGGACAGTCAAATCTACCTGATCAGGACTGTCAGAGCAAGGTGTGGCCATGAAGATTTCCACAGACTCGGTGCCAGTAACAGCAGCGGCCTTTGCCGCGATATCTGCTTTAGCGTTTCCAAGTGAAACCTCATCTGTGCCTCTGGTGTGTGCTGCACATTTTAGAACTGCTATTTCCTCAGGGAACCAAAGTGCATCAAGGACTTTCTTAATGAGCTCACCATGTTTGATAGGTTTTCCACAGGTGGTCAGAAATCCTCGTAATTTCCAGAGTTGGCCAAAATCGTGACATATTCCATAAGCATATCTTGAGTCAGTGGAGACATTGAGACTTTTTCCTGTCCCTACTATGCAAGCCTGCATGAGAGCCATAAGCTCTGCCACCTGGGCGGAATGATGCCCAGGTAGTTTTCCTTGGAAAAGGATTTCGTCCTTGGTGACCACAGAATATCCCGCAACAGGATGCCCTTCTTCAGTATAGAAGCGGGACCCGTCTACATAAACAGTGAGGTCAGCATTGGGAATGGGGGTGTCTCTTACCCTCTGTGCTTCCAGATAATGATCCTCCATTTCTGCATTGCAGTCATGGCTTTCTATTTCATCTTGTACTGTCTCTGGTAGTAATGTAGCTGGGTTTAGCTTTGCACACCTTTTGAGGGTAATATTTGTGGGTGTTAAAAGTGCCAGTTCATATCTAGTCAATCTCGCTGATGAAATGTGCTTAGTTGTCAGGTTCTGCATGACCACGTGGACCTCATGGGGTACATAAACTTCCAACGGGTTCCCTAGCACAATGTCTGCAGTCTTAGTCAGCATCTCAGCGGCTGCTGCTACTGCCCTCAGGCAGGGTGCCATTGCATTGACAACATTGTCAATCTGACAACTGTAATAGCCAATTGGCTTGTCATGTCCTCCATGGTCCTGTGTCAGAACTCCCGCAGCGTGGCCTCTGGACTCGTGACAGTAGAGCCGGAATCCCTTGGTATAATCTGGCAAGCCCAAAACGGGTGCTTCGCTGATTGCAGCCTTCAAAGTCTGAATAGCCTGCATTTGCCCTTCACTGAGTTCCAGTTTTCCCTGTATGTTTACCGAGTCATAGAGTGGTTTACAAACATTGGACATTTCTGGTATCCATTGTCGGCAATATCCAACCAATCCTAGAAATCCCCTCAATTGTTTTGCATTTTGTGGCATTTTGCTATTCAGAATAGCCTTTTTACGGTCTTGTGTCAAGTGTTTTTTTCCTTGGGAGATGCAATGACCCAAAAACACAACTCGGTCCCTGTTGTATTGTAATTTGGCGGGGGATACTCTGCATCCCTCCTCTGCCAGGTGATTCAACAAGGAGATAGTTGCATCTTTGCATGCCTCCCTCGTATTGCCTCCAATCAGCAAGTCATCCACATATTGGAGGAGAGTGGTACCCTCTGGGCAGTGCCACCTGTCCAGGCATTCTTTCATAGCTTTGCTGTACTCATTTGGGCTAGATACCATACCCATGGGCAATCTACTCCAGGTATACTGTTGCCGTTCAAAGCTGAAGGCAAAGAGGTATTGACAGTCAGGGTGGAGAGGTACAGTGAAAAAGGCATCCTTCAAATCCATAACTGTGAAATATTGATTAGAAGGGATGATGTTACTCAGAATAGTGTGAGGGTTGGGTACCACTGGAGCATCCTCTTGGATGATCTTGTTAATTGCTCTCAGGTCTTGTACCATCCGGTACACGTTTCGGCCTGTTTTTTTTACCGGGTACAATGGGGTATTAGCGGGTGAACTCACCTTCACCAGTATACCCTCTTTCAGGAGGTGAATGATTTGGTCTCTAATTCCCTCCAATTGGGCCAACTTCAATGGATACTGAGGTAACCTAGGAATGATAGCATCTGGTTACAGCTTGATCCTAACAGGGGGGCAGCGGATCATAAGTCCCGTGTTCCCCTCTTTAGCCCAAACATCTGGATTGGTGCCTTCGAATAACTCACTGGGCAAGCTCTCCGTGAAACTTGCGTCCAGTTCCAAGTTACACAAAGCAATAACACTATCCCAGGTTTCCACCATTTGGGGTTGGTCGGAATCAGAAGGGATGCTTACTTCCACTCCATCCTCAGTAAAGTGTATTTGGGCTCTCATTTGAGAGAGCAAATCTTTTCCCAGCAAATTGCAAGGAACTGAATTGCTCAAGAGCAGTGAAGCTTCAGTTTGAAAAGGTCCTATTCGAACTTTTGTGGGAGTGGTTTCCAATAGGGGGCATATTATACCCCCTAGTCCAACCCCTCTCACGGTCTTTCGAATGGGGAGATTTATCTCACTGGATTTCAAAATGGTACGAGCAGCCCCAGTGTCCACCAGGAGCCTTAGGGTCTGATTTTTTAATTTCATCTGTACATAAGCACTACCCTGCTCATTGGTCGAGATCACCGGTAACACCGGGAGCTCTCCCTGTCACTTGAGATCTCTTTCAGATTCCCTCTCCTGCCGTGGGGGCCTACTTTGTCTTGTAACTGTACAATCCCTCTTGTAGTGGCCGGGCTTGCGGCAGTTGTAACAAACCAGTTTCCTTCTCGGTTTTTGGTCAAGATCTGCACTGTTCGACTGATCAGTGACAAGGCAGATCTTTTGAGATTTTTGTGACTCCCAATCTGCTATATTCCTTTCAATAGCAGTTGCAAGTGACAACAAAGAGGAGAGGGGCTTATCCCTCCAGTCTGGATTTGCAGTCATCAATTTTTCCCTAATGTTTCCTCTCAACCCGGTAATGAAACTATGTATCAATACGGGTGATAGGGCACTGTTAGTAATGTCCTCACCAGCCGATTCCACGGCTTGTTTAAAGTGATTGTAGTATGTCATACAATCTTCTTTTGGACCTTGGATCACTCCTGATACCTTGGTCCAAGACTGGGGAGGATAGACGGTTTTAATCAACTGTGCTAATTGCTTAGTGAGTATATCTCCTTGCTGGCTGGAGTCCATATACAGGGTTCGTGGAATATTAGTTTTATTGAGGATTTCATCCAAGTCCCCATCTCCACAAACTCTTTTCATGATTTGAAGCATATCACCCCAGTTCGCATTGTAGCTGGCCTGGATGTCCAGCAGCTCTTTGGCAAACTTAATGGGATCTGTCCTCGGATGGGGGATAACACTCAGAAATCCCTTCATCTCAGAGGGTGTCCACGGTACATGATGTATCATTCTTCCAGTGGACCTCCCGCTGTTATCATAAACCACCTGTTCTCTTACCGGATAGGCAGATGTGTCATCCGGAAAAGATATTAGTTGTTGATTGGTCTTTTGGGATTCTGTTACAGGTTCCCAATAAGACTGGGGAAGATTGTTGTTGCCATGTGGGGGCACTTTATCCAAATGCAAGGTGCCCTGAATGGTGGCATTAACAGTCCCCTGGTACACAGGTGTGCCCACATTGGGTGATATTATTTCCTCATTAGAGTGACCCCACATAGGTCCTTGTTGTGGGGTACTAGTTACTTGGGGGTATAAAGGTACATAGGCAGTGTGCCCTGTAGCAGAACTGTCAGTATTGCTTGCAGCAACGGAATTGTTTGCTAACTGCCGTCTAGGGGAGAATGTTGGTTCGCCGCCAGAAAAGGGAGGATTACTATATTCGGGAGGTTCTTCCCTCAAAGGAGGAGGAGGTATCCTATTTGATGGTATATGATCTCTGGACCTGGGGAAAATTTTCTCCCTTGGGTCCAGGATTCCCTTCCCCTGGCTGGCTGCGCTATCTCTCTCCTTTTGTTTCAATACTTCAAAGGAAGTGTTTTTCTGTGATTCATTTTGAGTTTTTAATGGGGTCTCAAACTGGGCCGCAAGTTGTGGCTTCCTTGTCTTGTCATCTGCTGATAGATGACAATTCCTCTCAGCCTCTGAGTATTTTTCCAACCAAGACCGGGCAATTGCATAAGGCCCCACTTCTGACAATGCCTCCTCCTCTCCCTGTTCGTCACTGTCACTACTCTGGAGAGGTGGCTCTCCCTGCTTGTCATTACTTCTCAGCATCATTTTGTGTGTTTTCTCCTTACCTCCTACTGTGAAAACATTCACATCATCATTTCTATTCATGGATTCTACCAACCATGCACTCCAAGCATCTCTCTCATTTTTTCGTACCATCTTCTCGTGGTGAGTGACTAATGACTATACCACAGGGCTTCCCAAGCGCTTGGCTTGAAAGTACCCCTTTTAGAATATCGCTTGCCAGTCCACCGATCCCAATCTTGCATATATTTCACAACCCAAGATCCATATTTATCTATCATTTCTTCCTTCGGAGTCAAGTGGTAAGGTTCCCCACGGTTAGACTTCCTTTTTGAAGCGATCTGATTCCCCATCCTTTTACGGACGAAGGACCTGGAGTTGATCCCGCAAACCTTTACAGGTCGCTATTTTTTTTCCCCAAAGCTAGCTAGGCTCTGACACGATTGGGTTGACCGGTACCGCCCCGGTCACTTTTACCACACTTCTTTCACTACTTGTCAGAACATTGACTGACTATAGTCTTTCAAAAGGTAGCCCGGAGATTTTAATTCCCCTGTGAACTTTTATGCAATATTCTAAAAGAAATGTTTGATTGCTATGATTGCTTGCAGTGCAGGAGGCCCCTAATTGCACAAATTTAACTGACGCCCACCTAATAATGATTTCTAGCAGTTACAGTATAGACAGTGTTTTATAGATCTAATTACCCTGCTTACAATCCACAGTTTAGTAGTTTACACAGAACGATAGATTCACATACATCCAGATCATTCAGGGTGAACTAGGCCCACAGGTGCAATTCAATCTCAAAGATTGGGAAGCGTCTTGACCTAGACTCATACAAGGGTCAATCAGAAGCGCTTGTTGGCAGAAAGGCCCAGATTCCAATTCTTTTCACTGCCTTCAAGCGTCCAATCAGAGCCCATATCATTCACACTGACACCCTGTTGTAATTTTGGCCTAATCAAACAGGATGTCTTCTCATACACTCTCAGTATAATTTATTTCACTTATACTGTTCATATCAGTCTCATCAAAAGTTTTTTAGTACAGACAAAAGGTTATATACCTATAAACAATGTTCACGGAAGCTTGCTAGTCTGAGTGTTCAGACAGGAGAGAATAATAAAAAAAATGCTTACCTTGTTTGGAGTTAGATTCGTCTGGTTCTGTTCTGTTCTCCACCCAAGGAATCCTAATGGCCCAAACCGTCAAGCTTCCTCACACCGGGGCACCAAATTGTGTTGGCTATGTTTAAATCTCACTTAAATGATTAATGATACATAAAAATGATTGGTTAATAACCTGGTGTCTATATGAAATTAAAGCAAACGATAGCGGGGGGAAAAGAGAATATAATTAGTTTATTATACAGAAAAAGAAACTTGTATTAATCCAATATTCACAACCATAACATAAATGATATTACTTTAAATCAAAGAGGATACAGCTGATCCACATGCAACATACAATTAGTGTTATAACATATAAGATACAAATAATAATAATGGCTGTAAAGGATTCAACAATATGTTAAGACAAGTAGTAGGGAAGGGAGACAAAGATTAGAGAAGGGAATAAGGAAATTAAAGAGGTATATACAGTATACTCCACCAGACTGGTATACTGCAGATCAGGACATCATACACTGATGATTTGTCCAGCTGAACTGGATTTTTATACCCAATGAGCTACTATTTTCTTCTCCATAATCCCAAGTTCCCGAGGATCCGATTGGCTGTTTTATAAGGACCCCCAACCGGTAACCTCTTGCTGTCACCTCTTTGTGCAAAAGGATGTTTAGGAGTTTGCATATCCATGCATTAATTGACCCCTACCAACTTTCCTTGTGATCACTCAGTTACCTGTGTATTCCCATACTTGCATATGACACCTGGCCAGCCTATTGTCTAATTAACACAGTAATGTGTTTTTGTTCAATCAGACAGGAGGAGGATGGCAGGAAATTCTGTAAACACATACTATTGTCTAATTAACCTAATGTGTTTTGTGGAGTATGGCAGGAAATTCTGTTAATACAATGAGGGGACATCTACTATGAGAAATAAAGTGTTACTATGAAATGGTATGCCGCTATCGTCTCACCACGCATATCACAAATATAGGGGTACCAAGATGCAGAGATATATACATATATATATATACACGCACACATACATATACATATATATATATATATATATATATATATATATACAGATATATACATATATATATACACATATATATACACATACACACACACACATCAATCAGGGGCATGATAGTTGAATTCAGGATATAAGTATGAAGATCAATCTCTCCACCACAGTTGGCAGGGCTGTGAAAATTCCCCTCTCCATTAAAATTTATGGAAAGCTCTTCAAAAGCGCTCAGTATTTTTACTGGCAGTTTAGAAGTGCCTCAGTGTGAAAGTGGCCTTACTAAAAATTGTGCATACAGAATCTGGCGCAGCTCTGCATAGTAATTAATCAGCTTCTAACTTCAGCTTGTTCAATTAAAGGAGTTGTAAAGGTAAAACATTTTTTCCTTAAATAGCTTCCTTTACCTTAGTGCAGTCCTCCTTCACTTACCTCATCCTTTGATTTTGCTTTTAAATGTCCTTATTTATTCTGAGAAATCCTCACTTCCTGTTCTTCTGTCTGTAACTAATGTGACACTTTCTCCCTGGTGTGGAGAAAGCCTCTTGAGGGGGAGGGGGCGAGCAGGAGTGTCAGGACGCCCACTAACACACAGCTCCTTTCTCTATCTGCAAAGTAGATAGCGTCCTGATCCTCATGCTAGCCCCCTCCCCCTTCAAGAGGCTTTCTCCACACCAGGGAGAAAGTGTAACATTACTGTGTGTAGTTACAGACAGAAGAACAGAAAGTGAGTATTTCTCAGAAGAAATAAGGACATTTAAAAGCAAAATCGAAGGATAAGGTAAAAGAAGGAGGACTGCACTAAGGTAAAGGTAGCTATTTTACCTTTACAACCCCTTTAAGCTTTGACAACTAATCCTAGACACTGATTGGATATCATGCACAGTTGCACAGCTGCAAGTTGATCATTGGGGTTTGTTATAGGTCACCCAGTGTCAATGAGAAGGTTGTGACACAGCTCCTTGCACAGATAGAAAGAGCTGAAAGGTCTGAGACAGTGACAAAAATGGGGGGATTTTAACTACCCAGAAATTTACTGGAATAATGGCACTGCAAGAACAGTTAAAGGGCAGATGTTTATAAACCTATTGCAAGACAATTTTATGGTACAGTTCATAGAGGCCCTGACTAGGAATGATGCTCTTCTGGACCTGGTAATCTCAAACCATGCAGAGTGTATTACTAATGTTCTTATATAGGAAACATCTGGGTATCAGTGACCATAACATGATTCTATTCAATGTTAGCTGTAGTAAGTTGTCAGACAAACCTGATTTCTTTTTATGAGGTGGTAAGTAAAACCTTGGACAAAGGGGTGGTTGTGGATGTAGTATACCTGGATTTTGCAAAAGCATTTGACACCTTTCCCCACACACTGATAATGTGTAAGATAAAGTCTACTGGCTTTGAAAATGGATAGAAAACTAGCTAAAAGACCGTAGTTATAATGTTGATAAATGTAAAGTTATTTACTTGGGGGCTAAGAATTTGCATGCATTTTACATACTGAGGGGAATCAATAGTGGAGAAGGATATGGGTGTTCTGGTAGATCATAAGCTTAATAATGACATGCAATGCCAAGCTGTGGTTTCAAAAGCGAGAAAAATCCTTTCTCGCTTTAAGAGAGGTATAGACTTCAGAGAGAGAGATATCATTTTACCACTGTACAAATCATTGGTAAAACCTCATCTGGAATATGCAGTTTAGTTTTGGGCAGAAGTTCACAAAAAGGATATCTGGGAACTGAAGAAAGTGCAGAGAAGAGCATCCAAACTGATCAGAGACATGGAGGAGCTCAGCTATGAGGAAATGTATTCTCTCTTGAGAAGAGGGGATTAAAGGGGAAATGAAAACCATGTATAAATACATAAATGGACCAAATAGTGAACTCGATGTTGAGTTCTTAAGGTCATCACAGAGGACAAGGGGGAACTCTTTACATCTAGAGAAAAGGAGATTTAATCTTCAAATATGGAAAGGTTTCTTCACAGTAAGCACAGCTGTTGAAATGTGGAATAGACTCCCTCAGGAGGTGGTTCTGTCCAGCTCAGTAGATTGCTTTGAAAAAAAGGTCAGGATTCTCTTCTAAATGTGCATGCACAATATAACTGGGTACTAACATTTATAGGTAAAGTTGATTCAAGGAATATACGATTGTCTCTTGGGGGACCAAGAAGGTTTTTTTCCACTGCTGGAGCAAATAGATCATGCCTTGCTGGATTTCTTGCCTTTCTCCTGATCAACTGTGTATATAGGATTGTGTCAACCCCCCCCCCCTTTTATTAGTTGAACTGGATGTCTTTTTTCAACCATACCAACTATGAAACTATGTAACTATGGAGAGGCAAAGTTAAGTCTAGAATGGTAGCCTCTATTGCCACAGGGCTGTTTTGTAACCACACTGATGTCTTAGTAATGTACTAGCCAGTATCCTTGACTAAAACTGTGACTTCTATGTGCTGCCAGCATATGTTTGATGAAATACAATTACTTTTTTGCCTCTGATGCTCTTTGTGCGCTAACATTAAGTTTATTTGTTAGTTTTGTACTACCTCTTATAAATAACAAAAAAAAAAAATAATATCCAGATTTTACCACTGCCAAATGCCAAAAAATCGAAAGGGGTAAATAATTATACAAAACACCAATATTATAATCAGAGCTAGAGCTATTGGCAGAATTTTTTTTGTGTAAGGTAATCTTATACTTAGTGTTCAGGACACCCTCTAGTGGCCAAAACAAATCTAACAACAAAGTGTAGAATAATTAAAGAGGAAGGTAGAAAGAAAACTTAGGCCCAGATTCACAAAGTGCTTACGCCGACGTATATCACGTTACGCCACCGTAAGTGCAAATGTGCGCCGGCGTATGTGTGCGCCAGACCCACAAACCAACATGCGCCTAAAAACAGGCTACACCCCGCCGACGTAGCTTGCACACGCCGGCGTAGCATGGGCGCACATATGGGCTGGATGCACGGTGCTGCTCCCATTAATTAGCCATTCAAACATGCAAATGAGGGAAATATGGCGACTCACGAACGTGCGTGCGCCTGACGCATGCTACACGAGGTGCCCGTAAGTTGTATGTCCGATGTAAAGTTTTTCCCCATAAATGAGGTGCAACCCGGCAACAGACATGCACATGTCAGCTGGAGAGCAGCTGCAGCAGCACAGTTACACACTTGCAGGACAACACATCCGTATGCCAACATGCCAGGCAGCCATGGTCATAGCACTACTGCATCAACAGCCACGGAGGAGGGTACAGGAGAGGATATACCGAACACGCATGAACATCTTCGGCATGGGGGAATCGGAGGTGTATCGCATCTTCAGATTCAGCCCTGATGCAATCCTGGAATTAGCCACAGCCCTGCATGATGACATCACCAGCCAGACGGGACGCTCACATGCAGTGCAGCCACTGGTCAAGGTACTAGCAACACTCCATTTCTTTGCCAGTGGATCTTTCCAATGTACAAGTGGAGTCGTGTCTGGGATGTCACAATCCACCATGAGCAGATGCGTGCACCAGTTTGTCCCCGCAATCCTCACATGCATGTCCCACCACATCATCAAACCGACCCATGAGCACCTGCGGCAGAAGGCAATGCAGGATTTCTACAGAATTGCCAGATTCCCACGCACCGTCGGGCCATTGATTGTACACGTGTGGCACTACGCCCCCCCCCCCCCCGTGCCACAGAGCACATATACTGCAATCGTAAGCAGTGGCATTCTATCAACATACAGGTAATAGCCGATGCCCAGTGCTTCATATGGCACGTCCGTGCTAAACACCCAGGGGCCAGCCATGACAGCTACATATACCGTCAAAGCACCATCCCAACAGAATTCAAACAGAACGTGTACCGGGACAGCTGGCTGGTTGGTGAGTGACATGGAAGTCAGGCATGACTGTCCAAACCCATAATGCAGACATCACGAGGGGCACATGCACGGCTAACATCCTCCTGTCTTTTCCCTTCCAGGTGACTCGGCATATGCACTTGGGGCCCATTTCCTGACTCCACACCTGAATCCCCAAACCAGAGGCGAGAGAAGATACAATGCTGCACACATACGCACCCGTGCAGTGGTGGAGTGCACATTTGCCATCCTGAAGTCCCATTTCCGATGCCTGGATTAGTCCGGGGGGGCCCTGTTGTATTCCCCAAACTTTGTGTGCCAGATCATCGGTCCATGTTGTGTGCTGCACAACTACGCCATGAGAAAGGGCCTGGAGATTGACATATGTGATGACCTGACCCCTGAGCCACACAGTCCCCCCCTGCCCAAGGCTACCCCATCTGCTGAGGGAAGAGCAGACAGGAGGTGCCTTGTGGAATGCATCTTTGCACGTTAAACACACACATTCATCATGGCACACGAACAATGCATGCATGCACACCACTGTGGTCCCTAGCTCACAAACACCACATCCACCTCACATTGGTTTAGCCCAAGTCCACCGTGCCAGACTTGGGAGCAGCAACGCCACGCCAAGGCACCAATGATGTTGCTGTACATTCATACCACATCCACATGGTCGTGGGGATAACCTCTCCCTGACAATCCAAGGTGACCCCTGCAAGTTGACACGCATTGCTGGCAGAAATGTCCTTGTGCCTGTCTGGACACATTGGCCACACACACATACACACACTCACACACCAGTCACCCTGTTGCAATGACATCACCGGGCAAACCCTGCCCCTGCAAACCGGTGTCCAGTCACCATAGCCACTTCTGCACTCCTGACCATGTGCAGTCCGATGGTGCTGTGACATCTGATTGCAGGCTGGAAAGCTGATTTGCCCGTGTGCAGGGCGTGTGCGGGGCACACTCGATGCGCCCTAAACACTCCCCACTCTACAATGATTTGTCTCCGTCCTCTAGTGCATTATTCCTATTGGCAGGGACCGGAGGATGGTGGGTGGTGCTTTTCGATTCACCTCTTCCAGTTTCCCAGCTCACTGCGCTAGTGTGCTGTGGATTGTGGATAGTAAGGGACCCCTATCTTGCAGAACTGGAGCTTATCCCACCCTGGGGAAGGATCACTGACCCTTCACAACATGGGACTGAATTCCCCTGGAGCAAACAGCAGCAGCAGAGGTCACAGATCACAATAAGTGTGTGTGAGTGTGGAAAGGTCAGCCTCTGCCCATCTACATAGAGGACAGATAAGACAGTGAGAGTAAGGGATCGGGAACAAGTGCAATGTGTGTTATAGAGAGCTAAGACAATGAAGCCAGCATTGTGTAGGCAGCTTAGTACTTTCACTTTCTCCACTTCCCCCATCTCCCTAACCTCCCTGCTTGGAATGTGTGGCTGTGCTGAAAGACTCATACCTGGCTGTGAGGGGCCCTTGAAAAGTCTGGCGGGGGTGTGCTACACTGAGACATGTGAGAAAGCTGACAGCATGCTAAGAGACCCCTCCCCCACTGTATACACAGTATGTCACAGTACAGAGTCCCTGACATGGGCACACTGGGCACAGTGGCTGCACTTTATGGGTACAATAGCTGCGCTTGATGGGCACAGTGGCTGCGCTGGATGGGCACAGTGGCTGCATTTGATTGGCACAGTGGCTGCGTTTGATGGGCACAGTGGCTGCGTTGGATGGGCACAGTGGCTGCGTTTGATGGCACAGTGGCTGCGTTTGATGGCACAGTGGCTGCGTTTGATGGGCACAGTGGCTGCGTTTGATGGGCACAGTAGCTGCACTTGATGGGCACAGTGGCTGCGCTGGATGGGTACAGTGGCTGCGTTTGATGGGCACAGTGTCTGAGCTTGATGGGCACAGTGGCTGCGTTTGATGGGCACAGTGGCTGCGTTTAATGGCAAAATGGCTGTTCTTGATGGACACAGTGGCTGCGTGTGATGGGCGCTGTGACAGTGGCTGTGTTTGGCACAATGGCTGCACTTGATGGGCACAGTGGCTGCGTTTGATTAGCACAGTGACAGTGGTTTGCATTTGATGGCACAGTGGAGGCAATTAATGGGCAAAGTAGCTGTGTTTGATAGGCACAGTGGCTGCGTTTGATGGGCACAGTGGCTGCATTTGATGGCACAGTGACTGCGTTTGATGGCACAATGGCTGCGCTTGATGGGCATCGTGGCTGAGCTTGATGGGCACAGTGGCTGCGTTTGATGGGCACAGTGTCTGCATTTTTTTTTTCTTTTTCTTGAGCCACATATACTCACTCCTCTCTCTAAAAAAGATATACTTGATGCTCAGTAAGAAAGACAAACTACAATTTTTTAGATGAATGTTGTTTTCCTTCCTTTTTTGTTTTTTTTTGTTTTACTCCTCTCGTCCTCGCCCTCTCCTTTCTCTCCATAGGAAGGGGGGGGGGGGAATGATTATTGAAAGGGGAAGGGAACGGGTTTTTAGTGTATGTAAATAATTCACAAAGGGAATATAAAGAAGGATGAAGCTAAAAGAACTTCACAAACACTAGAGACACAGGGTAATATTTATACACACAAAATAAACACAGACACATGGGCCTAAAATTAATGCACATGTATGGGCATATGTATGTATGTATGTGTGTGTGTGTATGTATGTATGTATGTATATGCGTGTATATATGTATGTGTGTGTTAGGGATGAGCTTCACGTTCGAAACTCGAACATCGTCCGTTCGATCCTTCGACGAATTTCGAACAAAAACGATCATTCGCGGCAAATTCAAGTAAAATGAGACGGCCCATAATTCATTGCGGCATTGCGCCCTGATGATTGGCCAAACATGCACTATGACCCTGCATGCTTGGCCAATCACAGCACGCAAAAAAAGGAGAGCCATAATTGGCCAAAGCCTGGGTGGCTTTGGCCAATTATGGCTCAGGGCTTTAGCACACGCCCCACACTATATAAGGCCGCCTGCTGGGCGGCCTCGCGTAGTGTGTTCCGGCTTGTTACTGAGAGCAGTCAGAGAGACAGAGAGATTATCTTTTTAGCTAGCTAGATAGAGCAGGCTAGTTAGTTTAGCTTTATTACAGTGTGTAGAGAATATATATACATCCTTAGGAGTTGTACATATATTTATACACTGTATAGCTTAGATATAACAGTTCTTCCTAATTTACTGGCAGGCAGGTGATTGTGCTATTTAAAGACGTTATCACAGGTATAGACACCCAGCAGGTACAATAGCAGTGATTTTAATGATGCTTAAATAAAAAAAATAAAAAAATTCCTTTAACCACTTCCTTACTGGGCACATATACCCCTTCCTGACCAGGTAAAATTTCAGCTTGAGGCACTGCATCACTTTAACTGACAATTGCGCGGTCGTGCAACGTGGCTCCCAAACAAAATTGGCGTCCTTTTTTCATTACAAATAGAGCTTTCTTTTGGTGGTATTTTATTGCCTCTGCGGTTTTTATTTTTTGCGCTATAAACAAAAATAGAGCGAAAATTTTGAAAAAAATAACTATATTTTTTACTTGTTGCTGTAATAAATAGCCCAATTTTTTTTTTTAAAAAAAACATTTTTTTTCTCAGTCTAGGCGATACGTATTCTACATATTTTTGGTAAAAAAAAATAAAAAATCGCAATAAGCGTCTGGTTTGCGCAAAAGTTATTGCGCTTACAAAATAGGGGACAGAATTATTATTATTTTTTATTATATTTTTTTTTACTACTAATGGCGGCGATCAGCATTTTTTTCGTGACTGCGACATTATGGCGGAGACATCGGACACTTTTGACACATTTTTGGCGCCATTCACATTTATACAGCGATCAGTGCTATAAATATGCACTAATTACTGTATAAATGTGACTGGCATTGAAGGGGTTAACACTAGGGGGTGAGGAAGGGGTTAATGTGTACCCTAAATTGTGTTCTAACTGTGGGGGGAGGGGGGGTGACTGGGGGAGGTGACCGATGCTGTGTCCCTATGTACAAGAGACACAGATCGGTCTCCTCTCTCCCCTGACAGGACATGGATCTCTGTGTTTACACACAGAGATCCACGTCTTGTCCCTGCAGCCGCCGATCCCGAGTGCCTGGCGGACATCACGGCCGCCAGGCACATGCATCGGCATGTCAGCGATGCGGCGGGCACGCGCGGCGTCGCCGGGCGCGCCCCCCAGTGGCCTGGCGGAGTACAGGCCATAAAAACACGGCCTGTTAGAGATTCAGGACATCCCTTCGGCCGTACAAAGTCGTACGGCCATTGGGAAGTGGTTAAATATTGTACCTGCTGGGTGTCTATAGTTTGCCTGTGAAAACGTCTTTGAAAACCCGGGTCTTGCCCCAGGGAACATGTATCAATGGAAAAAAGTTTTTAAAACTGTCGTTTTTTCAGGAGCAGGACTCCTGAAAAATTACCGTTTTTAAAACTTTTTTTCCATTGATACAACTATCAATGGAAAAAAAGTTTTAAAAACGGTCGTTTTTTCAGGAGTCCTGTTCCTGAAAAAACGACTGTTTTTTTAAACTTTTTTTCCATTGATACATGTTCCCTGGGGCAAGACCCGGGTTCTGAAAGACGTTTTACAACAATAACTTGAATATTGGTCTTTAAAATGATCGTTTTTGAATGCGAACGTTCGAGTCCCATAGACTTTAATGGGGTTCTAAATGTTCGTGCGAACGATCGGACTGTTCGACGGTTCTGGTGCGAACCGAACGCGGGGGTGTTCGGCTCATCCCTAGTGTGTGTGTATATATACGTGCGTATGTGTGTAGGTGTATGTAGGGGTATGTAGACATATATGTATATATATGTATATATATTTATATATTTTTTTTATAATTTTTTTATTTTCTCTTTCAAGTTTTGAAATAGGAACACGACAAACTCGACAAACACGATAAACACACAAGAATATAAAAGAGGGAACACCCTAATGAGGAGTAATTTTGTTATAATCTATATCTATCTTTGTATTTGTTTTGTTTGTATTTATAAATGTTATGTATTTTGTTACCGGTGGAGGTTTGGTATACATGTAAGTGATGTAAAGAAATATACAGAAAATAAAAAATAAAGAATTATGAAAAAAAATGATGGGCACAGTGGCTGCATTTGATTGGCACAGTGGCTGCATTTGATGGCACAGTGGCTGCGTTTGATGGCACAGTGGCTGCATTTTAAGGCACAGTGGCTGCGCTTGATGGGCACAGTGACAGTGGCTGTGTTTGATGGCACAATTGCTGCGCTTGATGGGCACAGTGGCCGCGTTTGATGGGCACAGTGACAGTGGTTGTGTTTGATGGCACAGTGGAGGCAATTGATGGGCAAAATAGCTGTGTTTGATGGGCACAGTGGCTGCATTTGATGGGCACAGTGGCTGCATTTAATGGGCACAATGGCTGCGTTTGATGGCACAATGGCTGAGCTTGATGGGAACAGTGGCTGCATTTGATGGGCACTGTGGCTGCGTTTGATGGCACAGTGGATGTGTTTGATGGCACAATGGCTGGATTTGATGGGTACAGTGGCTGTGTTTGATGGGCACAGTGGCAGTGGCTGCGTTTGTTAGGTACAGTGACAGTGGCTGCGTTTGATGGCACAGTGGGGGAAATTGATGGGCAAAGTAGCTGCGTTTGGGCACAGTGGCTGTGTTTGATAGGCACAGTGGCTGCAATTGATGTTTTTTTTTTTTTTTTTCAGTTTGTTTGCGTCCCCCCAAAAATTTGGAGCACCAGCTGCCACTGTATCATACCCACATTTAGCACACAGTGCTCTCCATAATGTATTTGGCAATGCTAAGAAATAAGCTTGCTTTCCCACATACAGTTAAGAAACCCATGCTTGTTTAGCGTTGACTTCTTCACTCTACAACAGTGATCATCAACCCTGTCCTCAGGGCCCACTACAGGCCAGGTTTGCAAGATAACTTCTCCGGTATGGGGGACGGGTGGATGCTCACGCACTGTGCCTCAACGTCACGGTACACGTAGCGTGTGTGTGGCGTCTCTTCCTGAGCGTCATTGCACCGTTAGTGCACTCCATCAGCGGCTCGTGGGGGTGGTTTGAATGCCAAACGCCGTACCGTTTTTCCGACACGGTGCTGACGCCTCCCCCTCACTACGCACGCCCATGTGACATTGGAGCCATTGGCGTGTGGACCCATTTAAGCTGTACCCCGGGCAGACCACATAATGCATGGTCTTCTCCTCCAGTATGGCCATACTTTCTATATCCTATAGCCGGGTGACACATGGATCAGCTGTAGGTACTATAGTTTGTTCCTTATTTCCCCATTTTCCACTCCTTGCTCTCAACTTAGTATTTATTTTTCGGCCCATTTGCGAATTTTACACAATTCTGCATGTCTTACAGATATCCTGTATGCTGCCCCTTATTACTTTCTACTATTTTTGAGACATCACCACCCTGGGGATCCCCTCCCCTCCGGCTTTGACATTTAGGTTCCTCTGCACGCCATTTACCTCCACAACTCCCGGACCAGACTGCCCTACGGGAGCCTCCAGCTCTCATATGCTAACTGTCACATGTTTACTGTGAGTACCCCTATATTTAGGGTTTGTTTTTTCTCTATCTCTAATCCCTACCTGGGATATATGCCTATCTTTGATCCCTCTTGCATGGTAGTGACCCCTCAACTTACATATTATATTTCAGATATTGACATTGCTGCTCCTGATGAGTGAATATAAACACTTCACGAAACGCGTAGAGCCTCTGTACACGCAATGTTTACATCGACTGTGCCACCCACTTGATTGATATATACAGTGTGTGATGACCACAAGTTTTAATGAATTTTTACAATGGGAAGTTCTCAGGATATGCAGGGATGATCCCCTTTCACTGTCATGTATTATCATGTTCCCTTTTGTATATATATGAATTTTACCGTGCCATTATTTATTGAGCTGCATGAACTTGTATGGTATGCAATAAATGTACTTTGTCTTGACCCTTCACTGATAACTGCTTGGTTCTTTTAGGCCGCGTACACACCACTAAATAAATCCGATCAAATCGGTCTGTAAGACCAATTTGATCGGATTTGTCTGCTGGGCTATTTTGGTTGGATCCAAAATCCCCACCGGCAGACAGTGCGGTGCCGTTTCCAGCAGATAAATTTGATTGTGTGTACGCGGCCTTAAGGTCCTGCTCCCCCCTTTTTTCCCCATTACCCCAGGGATGGAGGCTTCTGACTGCCCCGGGTCCTTGCCTCACTCAAAGTCCCACACGCTCCCTTTACATATATTATTTTTCTATGTAATCACAGTTTTATGTTGTACACAATTGAAATGTTTGGATTGTTTCTTTTGTGTTAACCAGCTGTACGTTGCTAAAATTCATCTGCCAATTTCAAATCAACATTGTGGTGGACAGAACAGAACTTTAGGATAGGCACCTGTATCACTTTTTGCACAGCTGATATACGGTATGTGGTAACTCTCAGTTTAATTAAATTGGGGTGAGTGTGATAGCAATTGGATGGTTAGCCCAGCCATTCTTAATCAGGGTTTTGTAAAAACTAGGATTCCTCCAGTGGTTTCTAGGATGATCATGATGGATCAGTGATGGAAAGATTTGCCACCTAATGATGTCTGTATTGTTACAAAACCAATGTCATTTAGCAGAGGCAGTAAGGTGGGACTTCTCCTCTAGTCACTTGCCAAGCTATGTACTGTAACCGCTGCCAACAATGGTTGTCTTTGATCTACTTTAAGAAGGCACCTCTCCCAATCACCAAAAATGTAAGAGGACAACTTTCCCACTGGCCGCCAATGCAATGGAGCACTATTCTGACCCCCATTGTAAGGAAGCACTTCTACACTGACCACCAATGTAAGGGGGCAATACATTGACTACCAATGTGAAAGGGCACTTAATGGACTAGCAATGTGAAGGGCATCTCACGGTAAAATTATTTAAAGGGTCACTAAAGGTTTTTTTTTTTTAGCTAAATAGCTTCCTTTACCTTACTGCAGTACTGGTTTCATGTCCTTATTGTTCGTTTTTGCTTTGAAGTTGCTGTAATCCTGCTCTGATCTCCACACTTCCTGCTTGTCTGTTTCCTTATAACCACAGTGCTGGGAGCTTTCTCACGGTGGTCTAAGCTGTCATTACTGTGTGTCTAAAACTTCCCAGAACCAATCAGATTAATTTTAAAAACAAAACACTGCCCTGGATTTGTTTGTTTTTGTTCTGTGTGTCTATTTCTACTTCACAGAAACATGAAGCCAGTTCAAAAGTGAAACTAACCTGCAGGCACATTATATGATTTATGTTTATCTATTTTTAATCATTTTGAAAAGGAATCAGTTAACTTTTATGCCTCTATACCCTGTAAACAGTCATTTCAGCAAAAAAAAATATTTTCCTTTAGTGACCCTTTAAACTGTTTCTGCTATGTATATTGCTTTTTTGTGCCTCACTTACACTATGGTACTGTGACTCTGATTAGCAAAGAATCAGGCAATTCCAGAATCCCAGAAACTGTGATTTATAAATAGGGATGAGGTTTGGGTTCCCTGCTCCCATTTGGCTAAACAGTTGGCAGGTTCGCCTCCAGAAATGATGAGCAATCTATAATATGGTTGTGACAGAACCCACTGTCACTGTGTGTTTTGGAAGGGACTGTGGGCTGGCTTCCACAGACACAATGGCATTGAGATAATGTAATGTAATGCTACATCCCTTCCCCCCCCACCTTGTTGCTGTGTTTAATTGTGTTGGGTCATGGCATGTAGAAAAAGTCTGGACTGGAGACATTTTTCAGCAGGGGATGTGAAAGGAGGGGCTGCCTACTTATCTTAATCCCTTTATGTTTCAACTGTAGTTTCTGTTTCAATGTACAAGTGTTGCGTTCCCATTGGTTCTTCCTTGTCCCCTATACCCTCTATGACAAGGCTAAGGGGAGTGTCCCTAACTGTGTTTAACGGTGTATGTTTTGTATTTAATAAAGTGTTTATGCTGTGCATATTTAACCCTCAACACATGTGTGGCTTGTCTCGTGATTGAGGGGTTAAGGGGTGGATCTCACAAAAGTGAAAGTACACCACTCACATTTTTGTAAACATTTTATTGTATCTTTTCATGTGACAACACTAAAGATATTACACTTTACTACAATGTAAAGTAGTGCTTGTACAGCTTGGATAACAGTCTAAATTTGCTGTCCCCTCAAAATAATTCAACACAGCCATTGATGTCTAAACCGCTGGCATCAAAAGTGAGTACACCCCTAAGTCCAAATTGGGCCCAAAGTGTCAATATTTTGTGTGGCCACCATTATTTTAAAGACACTGCCTTGATCCTCTTGAGTATTTAGCTCACCAGAGCTTCTCAGGTTGCCACTGAAGTCCACTCCTCCAGCTGGTGGATGTTAAAGACCTTGTGTTCCTCCACCTTCCATTTGAGGATGCCCCACAGATGCTCAATAGGGTTTAGGTCTAAAGACATGCTTGGTCAGTCCACCGCCTTTACTCTCAGCTACTTTAGCAATGCAGTGGTCTTCTTGGAGGTGTGTTTGGGGTCGTCATCATGTTGGAATACTGTCCTGTGACCCAGTCTCTGAAGGGAGGGAATCATGCTCTGCTTCAGGATGTCACAGAACATGTTGGCATTCATGGTTCCCTCAATGAACTGTAGCTCCTCAGTGCCCACAGCACTCATACAGCACCAGATCATGACACTCCCACCATCATTCTTAACTGTAGGCAAGACACACTTGTCTTTGTACTCCTCACCTGGTTTCCGCCATACACGTCTGACACCATCTGAACCAAATAAGTATCTCATCAGACCACAGGACATGGTTCCAGTAATCCATGTCCATGTCCAGTCTGCTTATCTTCAGCAAACTGCGGGCTTGCTTGTGCATCATTTTTAGAAGAGGCTTCCTTCTGGGATGACAGCCAGGCAGACCAATTTGATGCAAAGTGCGGCATATGGTCTGAGCACTGACAGGCTGACCCCACACCCCTTCAATCTCTTCAGCAACAATTCTTTTTTTCAGATCCTCAGAGAGTTCTTTGCCATGAGGTGCCATGTTAAACTTCCAGTGACCAGAATGAGAGAGTGAGAGCGATAACACTAAATTTAACACACCTGCTCCCCATTCACACTTGAGTCCTTGTAACACTAATGAGTCACATAACACCAGGGAGGGAAAATGGCTAATTGGGCCCAATTGTGTACTCACTTTGTTGCCAGCGGTTTAGACATTAATGGCTGTGTGTTGAGCTATTTTGAGGGGACAGCAAATTTACACTGTAAGCTGTATACTTACTACTTTACATTGTAGCAAAGTGTAATTTCTTCAGTGTTGTCACATGAAAAGATAGAATAAAATATTTACAAAAATGTAAGGGGTGTACTCACTTTTGTGAGATACTGTATATTGTTGATTTGTGTTGAATCTTTTAGGGAAAGATGACATTTCTGCATAAGGAGAATTTTTATTTTTTTTTCCATTTTTATTTTGTTCCATTTTGGCATTGGCATATGCCCTTTATATCATTGCTTGGCTTCCCATTACTTTTATTTAAGGCAAGGTTCACAAATATTCAAGAAAGCCTTGCTCATCTCTAATTATGAATTGCATGATTTTTCAAAGATGCAAAATAAAGATTCATGATTTGCACATTTCTTTTATCACAATAACTAGTTTGCATGATAAGCAGGAATACACCTTCCACGTTCATACAGTTTTTTTTATGTTTCAGTTTATTGCAGCTCTGTTACAGTACATGTGACCAACAAAACCCAAGGACTCTTTAAATACTATTTATGCTTTGTTGTGTAGCTATGGATACTAGGATATTCATAGAAAAATTATTGTGTTGGCTCTTAACATGCTTTTGCAAATAGCTGATTGACATTAGACTACATATATTTGAAAATATTGCAAATAGCTTTGAGACTATAGTTGTAATACTAAAGCTGGTGCTTATGAAATGTTTATTAAACCATTATTTGTCATATTGGCAATCATCAGTATTGTATACAAAAAAGATAGATATTTTAAATGAAGCTGTTTACTCAGAAAAAGTAGTATGTTCTGTTCTGATGCGTACACATGATCGGAATTCCCAACAAGAAAACTGTGGATTTTTTTTGCCACGGAATGATGGCTCAAACTTGTTATGCAACACACAGTCACACAAATGTTGTCAGAAATTCCGAACATCAAGAATGCGGTGACGTACAACACTATGACGAGCCGAGAAAAATTAGGTTCAATGATTCCGAACATGCGTAGGATTTTTGTGCGTTGGAATTGCATACAGATGATCGGAACTTTTCCGGTCTGAAAATTTGAAAACCAGCTCTCAAATTTTTGCTGTCAGATTCCGAAATTCCGACATAAAATGTCTGATGGGGCCTACACACGGTTGGAATTTACGGCCAAAAGCTCACATCAAACTTTTCTTGTCGGAAATTCCAATCGTTTGTACTCGGCATTAATCTTGGAGCCCTGAGACTTTATAGAGCTTTGGTAAAGTTAAAGTCCCTATGCCTGTACATCGTATCTGGTAGCCTGGCCTCATTGGTAACCCCAGCAGTCTTTATATAGATATATATTTATATATATCTATATATATATATATTGTACAGGTTTGGGTCCTGGACGGGTGCTATACAGCACCACTATTTGGGCTATGGTCCCTTTTAAATAGCAGTGAGAATGTTTAGGGGGTCACCCAATGTGGGTGAAGGATTCCAGGTAAGAGTTAATCCAGAGAGGACTGGCTCGCAGTCCTCTCTGTCTTGATAGAGTCATTTGGGGCCTGGAATTTTGGAGGCTCTAAAGTGCTACTTGGGTGGGAAAGAGCCTTTACCCCTAAACACTGGGAGCCAGTACACAAGGAGTTAACACTTCCAGAGAACCACCCATAAAACAGGAAGTGGTGCTGAAGGTGTGAGAAGGAGTATGGGGATTGCACCTGTGAAAATGAGCTGCTAGCTGCTGTTAAGAACACAGTGAGGACTTTTCTTTGAAATTTGGAGGCGAAGACCCACCTGCAACCAAATGTGTTTTTGATTGACTTGTTTTGTGCTGAAGAAAAGCTGACTTGTATGTGATGCTGAAGCTAAAGCGGACTTTTCTGTTATAGTTTTCCTTGTGTGCTGAGCAAAGCCTTATTTTTGGTTTGTCTGTGAAAAAAATTACTTTTTTGTTCCCCCCAAACGTTTTACGCACTTAATCCTACGAGCTATAGCCCCCAAACTTTACAATATAATACTTTACAATATATGTATATATATATATATATATATATATATATATATATATATATATTGTAACAGTAGGCGCTACTGTAACTATAAAAATGATGATGAAATGGACACATGGTCTGCATATAACCAGATTGCAGAGCTGGGATCTGGGTGGGACTGGATCTCCAACCTGTGTCCAGGTTTTTAACCACTTAATCACCGCCCTATAGCCGAAATACGGCTATAGGGCGGTTCCTGTACTCTAACAGGACGTCCATGGACGTCCTCCGTTAGAGTCAGGTGTGCGCGCCCAACCGGGCGCGCACACGCGATCACCGGTGCTCACCGGGTCCACGGGACCCGCAGCACCGATGATCGCGGTAAGGAGCCAATGGCGGCGGCTCCTTACCACGTGATCGCGCCGTCCAATGACGGCGCGACCACGTGTGTAAACAAATCTGACGTGCGTCAGATCCGCGCGCCCGAGCGGGCGCGCACACGCGGTCACGGCGCTCGGCGGGTCCACGGGACCCGCAGCGTCAGTGATCTCGGTAAGGAGCCAATGGTGGCGGCTCCTTACCACGTGATCGCGCCGTCCAATGACGGCGCGATCACATGTAAACAAACCGCGTCACTTGCTGACGCCGGTTCTTCCCTCCTCTCGCTGTACCGATCGGTACAGCGTGAGAGGAGAGCGCGGATGGCTGCAGCAGTGTGGGATGGATCTGTGACTATTGCAGTCACAGATCCATCCATCCCTGCTCAGCCATCCCTGCATTAACTCCTTCCTTCCCTGCGCAAAACTCTGCATACCCCCCCCAATACTCTGCATACCCCCCCCAATACTCTGCATACCCCCCCCCAATACTCTGCATAACCCCCCCCAATACTCTGCATACCCCCCCCAATACTCTGCATACCCCCCCCAATACTCTGCATACCCCCAATACTCCTCAATACTCTGCATACCCCCAATACTCCTCAATACTCTGCAATACCCCGCAATACTCCGCAATACTCTGCAGTACCCCGCAATACTCCGCAGTACCCCGCAATACTCCGCAGTACCCCGCAATACTCCGCAGTACCCCGCAATACTCCGCAGTACCCCGCAATACTCTGCAATACCCCGCAATACTCCGCAATACCCCGCAATACTCCGCAGTACCCCGCAATACTCCGCAATACCCCGCAATACTCCGCAATACCCCGCAATACTCTGCAATACCCCGCAATACTCCGCAGTACCCCGCAATACTCCGCAGTACCCCGCAATACTCTGCAGTACCCCGCAATACTCCGCAATACTCCGCAGTACCCCGCAATACTCCGCAATACTCCGCAATACTCCGCAGTACCCCGCAGTACCCCGCACAATACTCCCGCACAATACTCCCGCACAATACTCCCGCACAATACTCCCGCACAATACTCCCGCAATACTCCGCAATACTCCGCAGTACCCCGCAGTACCCCGCACAATACTCCCGCACAATACTCCCGCACAATACTCCCGCACAATACTCCCGCACAATACTCTGCAGTACCCCCGCGCAATACTCCCCCGCGCAATACTCCCCCGCGCAATACTCCCCCGCGCAATACTCTGCAATCGTTTTTTTTTAGGCTTCCCAGCCTAGAGGGGAGATGTGGGGTCTTATTGACCCCATATCTCACTGTAAAGAGGACCTGTCATGCTATATTCCTATTACAAGGGATGTTTACATTCCTTGTAATAGGAATAAAAGTAACCAAAACATTTATTTTTGGGGAAAAAGGTGTCAAACTAAAATAAATAAAGTAAAATGAACAATAAAAAAATAAAAAAAAAATTACAGCGCCCCTGTACCCGTGTGCTCGTATACAGACCCGACCGCACATGTAAGTCCCGCCCACATATGAAAACGGTGTTCAAACCACACATGTGAGGTATCGCTGCGAACGTTAGAGCGAGAGCAATAATTTTGGCCCTAGAACTCCTCTCCAACTAAAAAGATGTAACCAGGAAAAACATTTAAAGCGTCGCCTATGGGGATTTTTAAGTCGCGTAGTTTGGCGCCATTCCACAAGCGTGTGCAATATTGAAGGGTGACATGTTGGGTATCTATTTACTCGGCGTAACTTCATCTTTCATATTATGCAAAAACATTGGGCTAACTTTACTGTTTTTTTTTTTTTTAAGCACAAAACTGTTTTGTTTCCAAAAAAAAACGCGTTCAAAAAATTGCTGTGCAAATACAATGCGAGATAAAAAGTTGTAACGGCCGCCATTGTATTCTCTAGGGTCTTTGCTAAAAAAGCATATATAATGTTTTGGGGTTCTATGTAATTTTCTAGCAAATAAATGATGATTTTTCCATGTAGGAGAGAAATGTCAGAATTGGTCTGGGTGTTCCAGAACGCCTGATGGCGTTCCCTGCATGTTGGGCCTCTGTATGTGGCCACGCTGTGTAAAAGTCTCACACATGGGGTATCGCCATACTCGGGAGGAATAGCAGAATGTGTTTTGGGGTGTAATTTGTGGTATGCATATGCTGTGTGTGAGAAATAACCTAATAATATGAACATTTTGTGGAAAAAAAATTAAAATAAAAAAATCTTGATTTTGCAAAGAATTGTGGGGAAAAAATGACAACTTCAAAAAACTCACGATGCCTCTTTCTGAATACCTTGGAATGTCTTCTTTCCAAAAAGGGGTCATTTGGGGGGTATTTGTACTTTTCTGGCATGTTAGGGTCTCAAGAAATGAGAGAGGCTGTCAGTACATCAGATGTGATCAAATTGATCAATTTTCAGTAATTGGTACCATAGCTTGTAGACCCCATAACTTTCACCCAGACTAAATATTATCCAATTTTTTTTTTTTTTGTTACCAAAGATATGTAGCAGTATACATTTTAGGCCAAATTTATGAAGAAAAATTACTTTTTTGCAAAATTTTATAATAGAAATGAAGAAAAATTCATTTTTTTACAAAATTTACGTTCTTTTTTCATTTATAGCGAAAAAAATAAAAACCGCAGAGGTGATCAAATACCACCAAAAGAAAGCTCTATTTGTGGGAAAAAAAGGACAAAAATTTCATTTGGTTAGAGTGTTGTATGACTGAGTTATTGTCATTCAAACTGTGAGAGCACCGAAAGCTGAAAATTGGTCTGGTTATTAAGGGGGTTTAAGTGCCCAGTGGTCAAGTGGTTAAGATAGCTTGCAATCTGCCTTCCCAGGTGCAGACAGCTCATTAAAGGAAGGAGAGGGGAAGGAAGGTGAAGGAAGTGGGAGCAGTGGCTGCTGGTGAGTGTCTCTGTGTGAGGACAAACGCTGTGTGCGTTGAAGGGCTTCAAAGCTGTGTGCGCCCAAGAAGCCTAAAGCTGTGTGCATTAAGGGACTTCAAGCTGTGTGCGTTTAAGAAGCTCAAAACTTGTGCATCCAGGACTGTGGGTCTGGAGGAGCTTATGGTTTGAGGAACCAATACCTATAACAGCAGTGCTGTTGAAGAGTAGCCAGGTGGGCTGTTATTTTCATTTATTTTTGGATAACGTTTAAACCCCTGCGTGGGATTCCTGAATGGACTTTTGTTTCTTTTTTCTCCTTTAATAAACGTGGGCTACCAGGCCCTTAACATTATATGCCTGTTTGGTGTTGACTCACTGCACAAAAAACGCATCTGCCACAAGAGTTAATTACCCCCAACGTTTACAGTGGTGGATTCAGCGGGCATCTAGACGGTGTAATCCGGGTCCTTGCTACAGTGGTGAGTCGCATCAGGAACTGCTGCTAGCTGTGTGTGGCAGCCAGGCAAACAGCATTGCACAGAAATTTGATGGACTGTGTTGCATACAGGTTGTGTACCTGTGAAAGGAGAATCACATTTTTTCTCTCTTCTCTGCTATGAACTGTGTTACTGGTTGCTGTGTGCAACACCGCAAGGATGGGGCGGTCAAAACAGAAAAAGGAGGCGTTACTTGCTGAAGCCAGAGATAGAGCTCTGTGGCTGGAGGGGTTGTTGCCGCCTGATAGAACCCCATACATGCCTGAACAACGTTTTTCAAGTGAAAAGAGGGCTGCTGTTGCCCCTAGCAACATGGCTGCAATGAGTGCATATGGGACTGCTAGTGTGGAGCATCCACCAGTGTTTGAATCTGCAGTGGATTGGTGCAAGCGGCACCTGGCAGGAATGGACAAAGCTGAAGTGGAAGGCAAGCCAACCATCACTACAAAGAGAGGTGTTGTTGCCCCTGGCAACGCTGCTGCAGTTAAACAAGCAGCTATTGCAAAAAGTGTGAAAGCGACACAGCTTAAGACAGGATCCAGCGGAGGGAAGCCTGTGTTCTGTGCCAGAAGAGAAGCTGACCAAAGGCCAGGTTGGGGAGTGGTTGCCCATAGCAACACAGATGAGGCCAGTCGGGCTGTCTGTGCACCATGGGGTGTGCCTGCCAAGCGTCATGACAAGTGGCTTCCGGAGGAGCCAATACAGCCTGTTGGAGAGAGGCAACAATGCTTTGCTGGGAGAGTGCGATCTCCCCTGGCAACAGAGAGCCAGGCATTGAGGAGATGCCAAGAAATTAAATTTCAGCGTCCAGTACCGTGCCTGGAATGTGGCCGAGTGGGACATGGCATCTTTACTTGCCCAAAGTTCTGGAATACCGCTGAGGAGTCTGGAAAGGCTGCAGTGTCATCCTGTGGCCCCAAAAAGACAGTAGCTGGTATAGATGCAGCTCAGAGACAGCGCACTCAAGTGAAGACTATGATACCAGCCACTGAGAATGGTAAGACTGTTTCAATGTATCGCAGTGAAGTGGGAGTGTGTCCAGCGGAGAGATCTGCACTACAAATGGACATGGACTTGCTGCAGAGCAGTGGGATGGCATATGGGGAAGCCCAGCTGACAGCAAGGTTAAAGATTCAAATGGACATGGGGACTGTGCATGCGCCTGCTATAATCCAGCAGAGTACTGGGAAAGTTGAACTAGGGGTGACCAAAAGTGTCTTTGTGCCATGTTCCCTAGTGACAGGTGCTGCAGAGTTGCCCAGGGAAACCTCCAAGGAGCTTGCAGTGGCTAAGCAGGGCGTTTCCCAGGTCAGCTATGGAGCTGCTCAAGGAGCAAAGAGTTTCCCTTTAAAAATAGAGAGTGCTGTGAGGAGAGGCTCACAGACTGTTGTGGGTAATGGACAATGCGCAAAAGTAGAAGTTATGTCTAAGCGTAATGAAAATTCTGATTGTTATGCTGATAAAAGGGTAAATGTTGGCAAATGTGATGGTATTGGTGATGATGACATTGAAAAATGTGTTTCCTTTAATGTCATGTCTGCAAATGTTGAAAATGTGTTTACTACCAATGGTGGGAGGAGGATATCTCCCATAGCAACCGGACGCACAGGATTGTCCAGGGAAGTCTCATGGGATCTCCATGGGTTGGAGCCAGCGGTTTTCCAGGATGGTTGTGGTGCTACTCTGGTAAAACAAGGGAAGACTGTGTCACACAGTGAGTGTGTGTGGGCGGAGCCCCACAACCCTAAGTGTAACCCAGTTATCAAGGGGTTAATTCAGCCTGCAAAAGCTGAAAGTGCAAAGCTGTGTGTGTCAGTAGCGCCCCCAGAGCTGGTAGGGCAAAAGCATGTATTACAGCCTGCCTTGTCAGATAATGTGTCATCCCAAGGGGATATGTATATAAATGACCCAGGTGATGTTGTGGCAAGTGAATCCCAGGTTCCTTTGGTGCCTCTTGGGACAGGTGTTGCAGCGCTGCAGAATGCCTGTCAGGGAAGTACCACAGACTGGGAAGCATGGTGCAAGGAAACAGTCGCAACGCTAAACAAAGTAACCATGAGTTATAAAGCAATGATGGGAGACAAGTGTGTGGACACAACATCTGTTATGCCAGACAGAGGGTTTGCAGAGTGGCCGGTGCTCAATGGCATGTCAGTCCCTGTGAAGGTTGATCCCCTCCAGTCTGAAGGAGCGGTTCTTGGCATAGACATGGCAGATGTGTTGTCCACAACCCAGCAATTAAGTGGTAGCAAGTGTCAAGGTGACAATGTGACTTGTAATGACCTGCAGAGGCTCATTGACACCGGTGCAGAAGGGATGAGTGTGAGACATGTGTCTGATAGCGCTCCAGGGGAGCAACAGGTGGTGATGATGGGTACCTCCAAGGAGGTGGAGGTCTCTTCATATGTCTCAACCTTTCAACCTGCAGTGGATGAGCCCCTCCATGTCTTGGACAGGGAAAAGGTCCCTAGAAAGGTCTGGTATTTAGACATGGGTTGCATAGAGATGACACAAACTTTATTAGAAATGCTGGAGTTGGTAAAAATGCACTCGCTGTACACTTGGGTGTCTCCACCACAGGCAGACCAGGTTGTGCTGCGTAGTACCAATAGGTGGGGCCAAGTGGTACAGGCTGTGCAGGGAAACTTTGATCATGAGTTGTATTGGTGGGTCCAATATTTATTAACAATGTTGCAAATAGTTCTGAGGTTCTCTAAGAGGGTGCCCCTAGTTACTGAGTGGTATGGAAGGTGCTCAGAACTGTTGGAGACATCAAAGGTCTCTCCGGTTGGTGTAGTGACTAGAAACATCCCTGCTGGTGTGGTCCGAGGTGCAGCTGAGCAGTGGTCAGTGGAGGGCGCAGATACTGTCTCACCAGCTGAACCTCATGAGAAGGAAGGGCCCAGAATAGACGCAGCACTAGCAGAGATGCTTTCTAACACTCAGAAAGAGGTACAACTTAAAGTACCCGGAGACGCTGTGAGAAAAATTACTAATGTTGGTTTCTGCAACAATGTAAGGTGTACATCAGAAAGAAGTAGTTTGTGTGTGGATCAGTGTCATTTGTTAGATCAGTTGCAAATGGAGTGTTGGACAACAGGTGAAGTGGAGATGTGCTATGGACCAATGGGTTGTAGTCACTTACCTGTGTGTGGTCCCTCCTCGGGTCTAGTTCTAACAAACACTGAGATGGATGGCACGGATTGTGTTGGACTTGGTGACATTGAAATGTCTGATTGGCTAATGAGTGGTGCTGTTAAAAGTGATGTGGTTGCCGTGGGTAACCAGAGAACGTTTTTTGAACCTGAAAGTCCTGTGGTGAAAGGTAGGATCAGGGAAGGCAGAGTTTCCCCAAGAGAGGAGAGTATACTCAGGGACCCCAATAGAAGAGTGGGAAGGCAGAGTATACAGAATTATAGAACCCTGTTGCGATCCAGGGTAGAGCGTGCCTGGAAACGCACACGAAAAAAAGATTGGGCCTACAGCTGGCGCAGAGGTGCCCCAATCAATGATTCGGGCTGGTGTGTTCCGCCCCCTACGGGTTCGAAACAAGGGGGGGAGGTATGTAACAGTAGGCGCTACTGTAACTATAAAAAAATGATGATGAAATGGACACATGGTCTGCATATAACCAGATTGCAGAGCTGGGATCTGGGTGGGACTGGATCTCCAACCTGTGTCCAGGTTTTTAAGATAGCTTGCAATCTGCCTTCCCAGGTGCAGACAGCTCATTAAAGGAAGGAGAGGGGAAGGAAGGTGAAGGAAGTGGGAGCAGTGGCTGCTGGTGAGTGTCTCTGTGTGAGGACAAACGCTGTGTGCGTTGAAGGGCTTCAAAGCTGTGTGCGCCCAAGAAGCCTAAAGCTGTGTGCATTAAGGGACTTCAAGCTGTGTGCGTTTAAGAAGCCCAAAACTTGTGCATCCAGGACTGTGGGTCTGGAGGAGCTTATGGTTTGAGGAACCAATACCTATAACAGCAGTGCTGTTGAAGAGTAGCCAGGTGGGCTGTTATTTTCATTTATTTTTGGATAACGTTTAAACCCCTGCGTGGGATTCCTGAATGGACTTTTGTTTCTTTTTTCTCCTTTAATAAACGTGGGCTACCAGGCCCTTAACATTATATGCCTGTTTGGTGTTGACTCACTGCACAAAAAACGCATCTGCCACAAGAGTTAATTACCCCCAACGTTTACAATATATATATATATATATATATATATATATATATATATATACATACACAGTACAGACAAAAAGTTTGGACACACCTTCTCATTCAAAGAGTTTTCTTTATTTTCATGACTATGAAAATTGTAGATTCACACTGAAGGCATCAAAACTATGAATTAACACATGGAATTATAAACATAACAAAAAAGTGTGAAAAAACTGAAAATATGTCATATTCTAGGCTCTTCAAAGTAGCCACCTTTTGCTTTGATTACTGCTTTGCACACTCTTGGCATTCTCTTGATGAGCTTCAGGATGTAGTTACCTGAAATGGTCTTCCAACAGTCTTGAAAGAGTTCCCAGAGATGCTTAGCACTTGTTGGCCCTTTGGCCTTCACTCTGCGGTCCAGCTCACCCCAAACCATCTCGATTGGGTTCAGGTCCGGTGACTGTGGAGGCCAGGTCAACTGGCGCAGCACCCCATCACTCTCCTTCTTGGTCAAATAGCCCTTGCACAGCCTGAAGGTGTGTTTGGGGTCATTGTCCTGTTGAAAAATAAATGATGGTCCAACTAAATAGCATGCCGCCGCAAGATGCTGTGGTAGCCATGCTGGTTCAGTATGCCTTCAATTTTGAATAAATCTCCAACAGTGTCACCAGCAAAGCACCCCCACACCATCACACCTCCTCCTCCATGCTTCACGGTGGGAACCAGGCATGTAGAGTCCATCCGTTCACCTTTTCTGTGTCACAAAGACACGGTGGTTGGAATCAATGATCTCAAGTTTGGACTCATCAGACCAAAGCACAGATTTCCACTGGTCTAATGTCCATTCCTTGTGTTCTTTTGCCCAAACAAGTCTCTTCTGCTTGTTGCCTTTCTTTAGCAGTGGTTTCCTAGCAGATATTCTACCATGAAGGCCTGATTCACACAGCCTCCTCTTAAAAGTTGTTCTAGAGATGTGTCTGCTGCAAAAGGTGGCTACTTTGAAGAACCTAGAATATGACATACATTTTCAGTTGTTTCACACTTTTTTGTTATGTATTTAATTCCACGTGTTAATTCATAGTTTTGATGCCTTCAGTGTGACACTACAATTTTCATAGTCATGAAAATAAAGAAAACTCTTTGAATGAGAAGGTGTGTCCAAATTTTTGGTCTGTACTGTATATACAGTATATTACTGACTGTTGCTCAGTGCTCTCTGCTGTGGAGCCTATTGCTAAGTGAAAAGGCTGAGGGCTGACAGAGACCGAAAAAAAGGTAATAGTGCCAGGAGCGGTGCGTCCTCTGGCTCACTCGCTCACAGCAAATGGCTGGCTCTCTTACAGCCACTAAAATATACAGATTCATGCATTGTATGAATCTGTATATTTTCGCCGCTGCCGCCCACTATTCAGCTGGCCGGACATCGAGCGCCGGTCAGCTGAATAACGGCAGCTGGCTGGCTGTGTGGAAGTGCCTATCTGGTAATCAGTAACCTGACTGGCTGAAGCGTCATCGAGGGCGGGACGAGGCAAGGTAAGTGCCAGGAGGGGCATTTTACTGTGGGCATGGTGGCTACAATTGCGGGGCACAGTGGCGATAATTTCGGGGGGAAATGGGGCAACAATTGGGGGCACAGTGGTGACAATTGATGGCGCAGTGGTGACAATTGATGGCACAGTGGCTGTGTTTAATGGCATAGTGGTGACAATGTATAGCACGGTGGTTGCATTTGATGGCATGGCACAGTGGTTGCGTTTGATGGCATGGCACAGTGGCTGCGTTTGATGGCATGGCACAGTGGCTGCGTTTGATGGCATGGCACACTGACTGCATTTGATGGCATGGCACAGTGGTGACAATTGATTGCACGGTGGCTGCGTTTGATGGCATGGCACAGTGGTTGCGTTTGATGGCATGGCACAGTGGTGACAATTGATGGCACAGTGGGTGCATTTGATGGCATGGCACAGTGGCTGCATTTGATGGCACAGTGGCTGCGTTTGATGGCATGGCACAGTGGCTGCGTTTGATGGCACAGTGGCTGCATTTGATAGGCACAGTGAGGCTGCAATTGTTTTTTTTTTGTTTTGTTTTTTTCGTTTGCGCCCCCCCCCCCCCCAAAAAAAAAAAATTGAGCACCAGCCACCACTGAATAGTGCTGCCTGTTTGCCATGAGAAACCAATTAGAGGGCACCATATTAGTCAGGGATTGAACTGAGTTTATTTAGTGGCTTAGACAGTCAGATGTATTGTTTGTTTTCTTCTTTCTGCTGACTTATTGTACAAAGCCCTCCTGCAGTGTTGCCTTGATGGATAAAATTGCAGGACAACCTGCTTGGATGTTCCTGGGTGTACCTATATCATGTATAGATTACTATTGACAAAACCATTTGATCCTGTCACCATTACTATTTATGTATATATACACACCAATCAGCAATAACTTTATCTTGTTACAATGGCATCTGAAAATGGGTGAGACATATTAGGCAGCAAGTGAACATCTTGTCCCTGAAGTCAAGTGTTGAAAGCAGAAAAAATTAGCAAAAATAAGGATTTGAGCAACCTTAATAAGGGCTTAATTGTAATGGGTAGACAACTGGGTCAGAGAAACCCCAAATTTGCAGCTTTTGTGTATTGTTCCAGATCTTTAGTGGTCAAGACACAGCCAGTGCTCGGTTGGCTGAATTTCAGCAGGAATTCCATCTATCCATAAACTGCCTGATTTGGGACAAGGTGGAACTCGACTTTGGCAATGCTGCAGTGGCTGCATATGCAGCAGAGGGCTGTCAACAGGCTCAAGCCGACTCAGCTTTTTTTCCCACGCTAATGTCTGCTGATAAAGGATTCATGCACTATGCTGTCACCATTTGAGGAGGCCGCAAGGATGGTAAACTGTGATAATGCATGTATCAGTGACACAATCCCTGCTTTGTTCCTGCTGGAGCAGACTCTGCATGGCATTATGAAATAGGTATTAGAGGCAGAGCAGCGGGAGAAAGACAAGGACTTATTTTCCTCTCAAAGCCAGATTTAAGCAGATCCAATTCTTGCAACGCCATAAAACACACAAGGGAGGAGGAGGATTCTGGCAGTTTTGGAGACATTGAAACAGGGGAAAACATACGTCAACCCTTAAAATATGGTTTTCCATCCCCAGAACCATGGCTGGGATACTGTAATTCTCAGTGGCCCAGAGGAGTCATCTTCTCATGCCGCAAACTTGAACTCCCTCATTCTTCAATGTCTGGGAAAGGACACGAGAATATGTGTCATCAAGGAGAAGGATCACTATTGCTTGGGAACCCTCCTTGACCACGGTGGAGGGGAAAGTCTTAGAACTCATCCCGTCCCGACAGAGGGAGCAGAAGATGAAATATCTTGAGGACACCTTAGGAGTTTATGTAACGCCTTCCCAGACTCTGGTAGGTTACAGTCTCATGGAAAAATTTGTTTGTATGCTTCTGTTGGCCAAGAGAAGAGCTGTGGAGAAGGGGCAGCCTCAGTAATGCATTTCAATTTGTTTTTGTCCTCGTCGCCCAGGGTTGTCAGCTTCCACATCCCATCAGCAGTGTCTGCATCATATGGTGGGAGAATATCTAGGGGGGATAACAGACATGGAGAGCTTTCCAATTAATGATCCAATGAGTTACTTGGTCATGAGAATAGACCACTAGCCAGGACTTAACTTTCCGAACAGGCATTCAGTGCTGCGTAGATTTTGTGACAGATAAGCGAGAGCGTCTGTCCATAGACTCTGTGGACCGGCTGACATTTATCAAAATGAATCAGTCTTGGATTAGCAGCAGCTATCAAGCCCCTGATGCCGATTGTTGATTAAGTGCTTTTTGGATCTGTAATCTCTGAAAGACTGTCTAGGCTGCCTAGCTTTGTGAGTGTTAATTTCATCTGGAAAAAATTGTAGGTTTTATGGGCACAATTAACACCCAAGGACCAATTTTTCTGCACCTGTGCATGTCAGTTACATTTATGACAGCAAAGCCAAGTCTTGCTTTCATCAAGAGTAATACTATAGGGTTAGATGTGAAGGCACCCCCGACACCCAAAGACCAATTTTCTACACCTGTTTTACAGGTGAATATCATTAAAGTTTTTGACAGCAAGACCAATTCTTGCTTTCATCAAGAGTACCTCTATAGAGTTACGGTGTGAAGGCACCATCAACACCCAAGGACCAATTTTTCCACACCAGTTTGACAGGTCATAGCATTTACATTTTTGACAGCAAGGCCAATTCTTGCTTTCATCAAGAGCATCTATATAGAGTTACAGTGTGAAGGCATCACCAACACCCAAATTCCAATTATTCTGCACCTATTACTTTTATCCAACGTCTGGTAAACAGGCACTAGAATTTATGCCAAAAATCTCTAATCTTGTTCCAAGGGCACTAACTTGGCCTTATCATACAGACTGGCTCCCCAAGTCGTTGTTTACAAAAAAAATGAAAAGTTCCAGGGAATTTTTTATTTTTTTTTGGCTTTATAAATGTCATTATTGCTGCAGCAGGTTCAATACATGATACAGATGATTTCAAGTTCATATTCCATAGACTTCAATGTGGTTCGTTATTCGGTTTCAAACTTTTGCGATGTTCGAAAGTTCTGCTGCAAACCGAACCGTGGTCGTTCGACCCATGTCTACTTTACAGCTTCCTTAAAATAGGTGTTTTCTATTTTAAACACTTGATACTCCAGCTAGGAATCCATCTTTTTTTTGGCCAAAGTTCATCTTGAACTTTCTGAACATGCTACAAATTACACAATAAAGAAATCATGATACAAATTGGAGACAGCTAGCAGCCATACACACCATACAAAATTAACCACCTACTCCTTTAAAGGAACACTAAAGGTTTGTTTTTTATTAGATCAATTGATTCCTGTAGGCTAGATCATTTAAATATCACTTACCTCGTTTTTCCTTTTGACCTCCAAAATACAGTAATCTGGGTTTGAAAATGCCATTTCCTGTCTCTCCTCTTCTTGCTTTCCACCAGCATCTGAGCTGTTTTGCATGGTGGAAAGCAGAATGTGCTCACCCCCTCCCTATGACTACAGCCCTGCGTGAAGATGCTCTCTTATCCCTCACAGGCATTGAGGCTAAGCCTAATAGGAACTGTAGTTCCCATTAGGCTGTGATTTAGCAAGAATGAACGTGCAACGAAAACCAGGAAGTCAGTGAGAATAATGATTCAAGAGTGACAGAGGTGAACAATACAGCTCGATTTCAACAGGTATCAAACTAGTTATAATGCAAAACATTACTTTTTACTTTATCAGCTACTGTCAGACTTTAATTTAAGAGGAAAATATTTTTGTCTTTACAACCCCTTTAAGTTCTCCTGCAAAATTTCTTAATAAACTTGGGAATTCATTTTTCCTTCGATCATAGCAATTCGTCCAGACCCTGATACAGCAAAGCAGTCCCAAACCATGATGCCCCCACCACCATACTTCACAGTTGGAATAATAATAATAATAATGCAAGTCTTATATAGCGCTGTCTTACCCTAACTTGCCAGGCAAGCTTCTGAAGCCAGGCAAGCTTCTTGCCAGGCAAGCTTCTGAAGCCACAGCCGAAGCTGTAGCTCATCGGGTCTCGAGGCGCTTATATAGTAACATAGTCACTATTACCCAAATCAATGGTACTCATTTTACCGACCTCGGAAGGATTGAAGGCTGAGTGGACCCCGCCGGGATCGAACCTGCGACCCTGAGGGCTCAGGTGATCACAGATTGCTGCAACAGAGCATTAGCCCGCTGAGCCATCTTGATGTTGGTGCGCTGTGCCTCTTTTTCTCCACACATAGTGTTGTGTGTTTCTTCCAAACAACTCAACTTTGGTTTCATCTGTCCACAGAATATTTTGCCAGTACTGCTGTGGAACATCCAGGTGCTCTTGTGCAAACTGTAAACGTGCAGCAATGTTTTTTGTGGACAGCAGTGGCTTTCTTTGTGGTATCCTCCCATGAAATCCATTCTTGTTTAGTGTTTTACGTATCATAGATTCGCTAACAGGGATGTTAGCATATGCCAGAGACTTTTGTAAGTCGTTAGCTGACACTCTAGGATTCTTCTTCACCTCATTGAGCAGTCTGCACTGTGCTCTTGCAGTCATCTTTACATGACTGCCACTCCTAGGGAGAGTAGCAGCAGTGCTGAACTTTCTCCATTTATAGACAATTTGTCTTACGGTGGACTGATGAACAGCAAGGCTTTTGGGAATACTTTTATAACCCTTTCCAGATTTTATGCAAGTCAACAATTCTTAATCTTAGGTCTTCTGAGAGCTCTTTTGTGCGAGGCATCATTCACATCAGGCAATGCTGCTTGTGAAAAGCAAACCCAGAACTGGTGTGTGTTTTTATAGGGCAGCGCAGCTGTAACCAACACCTCCAATCTCATCTCATTGTTTGGACTCCAGTTGTCTGCAACCTCACTCCATCTAGCTGTTGGAGATGTAATTTGTGAAGGCGGGGGTCCTCAAACTTTTTAAAACAGGGGGCCAGTTCACTGTCCCTCAGACCGTTAGAGGGCCGGGTTCTTCACTGCCGCCCCCCCCCTGCCAAAAAAAATTTGAAAGTTCCCCAACCCGTGCCCATCACTGCAGCCTCACTTTCAATGCCTCCTTACTATGCCCTCATTGCAGCCCCCCTTACCATCATTACAAGCCCCCCTCACCATTATTACAAGCCCCTTTCACCATTGCAGCCCCCCTCACCATCATTACAAGCCCCACTCGCCATTATTATAAGCCCCTTTCACCATTGCAGCCCCCCTCACCATTATTACAAGCCCCCCTCACCATTATTACAAGCCCCTTTCACCATTGCAGCCCCCCTCACCATCATTACAAGCTCCGCCTCACCATTATTTCAAGCCCCGCCTCACCATTGCAGCCCCCCTCACCATCATTACAAGCCCCCTCACCATTGCAGCCCCCCACCATCATTACAAGCCCCCCTCACCATTGCAGCCCCCCCTCACCATTATCACAAGCCTCCTCACCATTGCAGCATCCCACCATCATTACAAGCCCCCCTCACCATTGCAGCCCCCACCATTACAAGCCCCCCCACCATTATTACAAGCCCCCCTCACTATTGCAGCCCCCCTCACTATTATCACAAGCCCCCTCACCATTGCAGCTCCCCCACCAGCATTACCAGCTCCCCTCACCATTGCAGCCCCCCACCATCATTACAAGCTCCCCTTACCATCATTACAAGCCCCCCCCCCCACCATTGCAGCCCCCCCCCACCATCATTACAAGCCCCCCACCATCATACAAGACCCTCTCACCATTATCACAAGCCCCCCTCACCATTGTAGCCCCCCACCATCATTATAAGCCCATTGCAGCCTTACTGTGCCAAACGATGTCTGACCTGTCTGTGTGTGCATCAGGATCTCCTGCTCCTGCTGTGTCAGAAGCTCACTGAATGTTTGGGCGTGCTGTGATAAAAGACACTGTGTCAGAAGATCACTGAAAAGTTTGGGCGCGCTGTGATAGTAGTCCCGCCCTCCTCTTAGACTAGCTCATGTGATAGACAGAACACTGCGTCTATCACACGAGCTGGTCTAAGAGGAGGGCGGGACTACTATCACAGCGCGCCCAAACTTTTCAGTGAGCTTCTGACACAGTGACTTTTATCGCATGCGGCCCGCGGGCTGTAGTTTAAGGACCCCTGGTCTAGGGGTTCACATACTTTTTCCACCTGCACTGTGAATGATTACATGGTGTGTTCAATAAAAACATGGTAACCTTTAATTATTTGTGTGTTATTAGTTTAAGCAGACTGTGATTGTCTATTGTTGTGACTTATGCCGCGTACACACGGTCGTTTTTTGCGATGAAAAAAAACGTAGTTTTTTAAAACGTCATTTAAATTGATCGTGTGTGGGCAAAACGTTGTTTTTTGTCTTAAAAAAACGACCAAAAAAAAATTCCAACATGCTTGAATTTTTTGTGTAGTTTTTCAAAACGTTGTTTTTTGTGTCATAAAAAGTGATGGTGTGTGGGCAAAACGATGTTGAAAACTACGTTTTTAAAGCCGCGCATGCTCAGAGGCAAGTTATGAGACGGAGCTTCAATGGAACAGAGTGCCGTCGAACCTGTCTTACGTAACTACGCTTTGCTAGAGCATTTTGGAAAAACGATGGTGTGTACACAACGTCGTTTTGGAAAATGAAGTTTAAAAAACTTCGTTTTTTTTCATGATTGAAAACCTCGTTTTTTTTCATCGCAAAAAATTATCGTGTGTACGCGGCATTAGATGAAGATCAGATCACATTTTATGACCAATTTGTGCAGAAATCCATATCATTCCAAAAGGATTCACATACTTTTTATTGCAACTGTAAAACCGTATTCCAAAAGGAAAAACACTGTTTTCTGTAATTGCTTCTAAAGTGTTAGCTAATGATCAGCTTTAATTTGTTGGTAAAGTCTATCTATAAGTAAGTCAAGGCAAAACTATCTGCTAGTTTAACAGTATCCACTCCCCAGATTGACAATGCTGCAGTCCAAAGGCGTCTGCTTTATTACTTCATCCAAAATGCAAACACCCAGACCCCATGTTTGCTTACCTAGACCTTAGTGGAAATTGAATGTCTTTGGGTAAATTTATTGACTGATCATGCCTCCATCTGATATTCTGGAATGCTTTTAATGGCTTTTAACCACTTGCTTACTGGGCACATAAACCCCCTTCGTTCCCAGGTGAAATTTCAGCTTCCGGCACTGCGTCGCTTTAACTGACATTTGCGCGGTCGTGCGACGTGGCTCCCAAACAAAAATTTACGTCCTTTCTTCCCCACAAATAGAGCTTTATTTTGGTAGTATTTGATCACCTCTGCGGTTTTTATTTTTTGCGCTATAAACAAAAAAAGAGCGACAATTTAAAAAAAATATATATTTTTTTTACTTGTTGCTATAGTAAATATCCCAATATTTT
This sequence comes from Rana kukunoris, assembly GCA_029574335.1. Taxonomy (NCBI): domain Eukaryota; kingdom Metazoa; phylum Chordata; class Amphibia; order Anura; family Ranidae; genus Rana; species Rana kukunoris. Next base: position 391,388,329 of record CM056049.1, read on the forward strand.
TTTTTAAAAACTATTTTTTTTTCACAGTTAAGGCCGATTCGACGTATTTTTGTAAAAAAAAAAAATCGCAATAAGCGACTGGTTCGTGCAAAAGTTATAGCGCCTACAAAATGGGTAACAGAATTATGACTTTTTTTTATTATTTTTTTTTTACTAGTAATGGCGGCGATCTGTGATTTTTATTGCGACACTTTTGACACAAATTTGGGACCATTCACATTTATACAGCGATCAGTGCTATAAAAATGCACTAATTACTGTATAAATGTGACTGGCAGAGAAGGGGTTAACACTAGGGGGTGAGGAAGGGGTTAAATGTGTATCCTGGGTGTGTTCTAACTGTGTGGGGGGAGGGGGGTGACTGGGGGAGGTGACCGATGCTGTGTCCCTATGTAAAAGAGACACAGATCGGTCTCCTCTCCTCTGACAGCACGTTTACACACAGAGCTCCATGTCCCTGCTGTCATCTGCTTGTTTTCTCACCGATCGTATGTACCCGGCGGACATCGCGGCCACCAGGTACATGCATCGGCTCTTCAGCGATGCGGCGGGACAGTGTTTACCCGTGGCGCGCCACCCAGTGGCACGCACGGGTAATGCACTAGAAATCACGTCCAAAGACGTCCACTTGGCGCCTCAGGTCCGCGCTGTTGACGTATTTTGTCAATAGCGCGGGTCTGAAGTGGTTAAGGGATATTTTAATTTCAGAAATTAGGGCAGACAAGAATGCAACCAGGGGACATGACTCCCAATTGATGTACAGAGGCTTAGGAGAGAATATAATTGTAGCTCTACCCCCGCAGAAGCCGCTGGTTTGATTTGGAAACCTTGTGTTACCTTCATAGCATGTCTAGGGGTATAATGAAAATGGATGATATGAGCAGTAATAAAATGTCCAGACAGCGAGATGTCGTTTTCTGTACTTTTATTCTGCCAACACGGAAACAGATAACCTCCGGTGAATACAGGAAAGGATGATGAAAAAAAAGAAGACGTTGCAGATTCAGGCCTTAGTTGCACAGAAACAGTCCTGCTTTAATGATACACTTTTTACAAAGTTGCCAAAAGACAGCCAAAAAACCTTAAGGATTTAGAGAAGATCTGTAAAGAAGAGTGGACCAAAATCACTCCTGAGATGTGTGCAAGCCTGTCACCAACTACAAGAAACATCTTCCCTGTGTGCTTGCCAACAAGGGTTTGTCCACCAAGTACTAAGCCATGTTTTGCTTGGGGATCAAATACATATTTTATTCAGTGAACTGCAACTTAATTTATAGCATTTGTTGTATGTGTTTTTTCTGGATTTTAGTCGATATTTAGTCTCTATAATTTAAAATACATGTATGATAAAAATGATAGCCCTTTCATTTCTTTCACTGGAAGAAGACCCAGACCAATGGCGTCTGTCCCATAAATACCCTCCCCCAGCATGCACAGTGAGGAAAACCCCTCCTGATAGGCTGCTGGGCAAAAGCACCCAAACCTCAACTCCACTTCTGCCACCTGTCATCCTGGGGTGGCATCAGCATCCCAGAAGTGACAGAATGAGCCCACAGCACAGCCAAGCTGAGACAGAGACCCAAATTCAAACAAATCAGCCTGGTCAGAGCTAACTAACTCTCTGACCCCCTCTAAATTTTAATTAGCACCGGTTCTTAGAAGTAACCAGGTGCTACACTTCATTGAGGTGACCAGGAAAGAAGCTCAGCATGAAGCCATTTAAAAGAGGGGTTGTGCCTCTGTAACCAAAAATTAACCGGAAAATTAGAGAAAATTACTTGGAATTGGATTGTCTCATGGTGAAGAGCCCCTACGGCCATTGTCAATGGAGCAGTCTCATGAGTCACATGGGCAGACTGTAGAGGTCTCCCGTCAATAGCCTCAATAGCAAGTGGAGTGGCACAAAGCTGCAGCAGAATCGAGTGCTTAGACACAAAGGCAACATCTAGATCTGCAGCCCCAGAGTCGATTAGAGCCTGTATCTCGATCGATGACTCAGACCAAGAAAGGGTAACCAAAACCAGGGGATTATCCTTCTGGATAATTGGGGATGTAACAACACCACCTAAGGCCTGCCCCTACAGGACCTCAGGTGCTAGTGTTTCCTCAGATGGGTAGGACAAGACTTCAAAAAGTGACCTTCCTGGCCACAATAAAGGCACAAATTGACTCCTACTTACAAACGGAGGGAGACAACAGGAAGTGAGAAGAAATCTACCCCTAGGAAGGGAAATTTTAATCCTGTAGGAGGTATTATGGGAAAAAGATACTTCCAGTGATGCTTTATCACCCAAGGCTTGTTTCCACAACAACCCTACATGTTCTAAATCCAATTGTCACTGGGCCAGAAAGTGAGGTGAAATCTTTTGAATAGGGGCACAGGCAGCAAAACAAATGTTATAGGGCTATTAACCCTTCCTTATGCTTTCCAAAAAGCTTAAAAATAGTTTTTTGGCTGAAGCGACACTTAAAAAATTGACCTGTTCTGACTTACAAACATATATAACATAAGAACAAACCTACAGACCCTATATTGCTTGTAACCCGGGGACAGCCTGTAGTGGAAAAAATTGTACAAATAGTAAAGGTAGTCAAAACATAGCATAGTCAAAACAGGGTTCGGTAACCAAATCGGGTAGTCAGAACAAGCCAAGAAATCAGGGAGCCAGAGATCAGCATAGTCAGAGCAGCAAATAGAATCAAGAACCAGAAGGGACGTCAGCTAGGCAAGTCTTCAAAAGGAAACCAGTAGAGAGTCTCAAGATATTTTCGACCAAGACAAAGGCACAGGAGATCTAATCCAGGCAGCTTAAATAGCCAGCAAGGCTTCTTAACAAGCAGGATATGATCAGCAGGTGAGTCACTGTCGAATGATTAGTTCTGGCAATTAACCAACAGCTGAACAGCCTGAGCTCTGAAAACGTAGGGCTGAGCCCAGCCCTGACACCAATAATATGCTTTTAATGCAATATTGGAAGTCTGCACAATCACCAATTTATCAGGGTTATTTTTTAACAGAGGGGATGACCTGTACATTTTGAAAAATGATGGGGGAAGTGATTGGCTACTCTAAAGCCTCGTACACACAGCCGAGAATCCTTTTGTAAAAAAACAATGTTTTTCTTGACGGGATTCTTGTCAAGCTTGACAGGATTCTTGTCAAGCTTGACAGGATTCTTGTCTAGCTTTCCTTGCATACACACTCTCGAGACAAAATCGCATCGTTCTCAAACGTGGTGACGTATAAAACATATGACGGCACTATAAGAGGGAAGTTCGATTCCACTGGCGCCACCCTTGGGGCTGCTTTTGCTAATCTTGTGTTAGTAAAAGTTTGGAGAGAGACGATTCGTGCTTTTCAGTCTTCGTGCTTTCAGATCGTTTTCTGCGGTTCAGTTTGTGCTTGTGGATTTGTATCTTTTCTTTTAGGGGGTGTAGTCAGGTCGTATTTTTTTTTACAGTGCATTCCTGTGCGCTCGTTTCTGATTTTCAGGTTGTTCTCCATAGGACTTGCTGTTCTTCAGTGTGTTCTGTTTAGTTTGTTCGTTCGTTCGTTCTGATTAGACGTTCATTTTCTAGCTATGTTGCAGGTACGTTCTCGTCCTAGAGTTCGTGCTGTGCAGTCGGTTTGTGTTGGTCTTCTTGTTTTAGACCAAGACGAGTCCATGAACAGGGTGAGGACACGTTCATGTACCAAGAATTGGTTGCTCTAGAGGGACCAATTCTCTCACATGCCTCTGCTGCTGCTGATCCAGGAGAATAATCCTGATGATTACAGAAATTTTCTTAGGATGTCTGACCCTGTTTTTCAGCATCTTTTGGCTTTAGTGTCCCCCTATATCACCAGACAGGACACCTTTATGTGGGAAGCCATCAGTGCTGAGCAAAGGCTAGTTGCCACGTTACGCTATCTGGCAACTGGGAGAAGCTTGCAGGACTTGAAGTTCACGGCAGGCATCCCCCCAGGCTCTGGGGCTCATAATCCCAGACACCTGTTCTGCCATTATACAAGTCCTGCAGGAGGACTATATAAGTTTTCTCCTTTAATATCACATTCTATGTATTTAATGTATGCTAATGTATTGTATTTATTTCCTCCTTCCCTAATGACCATGATTGTAATATGCTGTGAATGTCCCCTTTGTCCCCATGCATGCTGTAATTTTTTAATGCCCCTTTTTTAGCCTACATGCATATTTCCCTTCACTTACCTCTCCAGCATGCTATCCTGGGCCCATACACACCTAGCCTAGTCTGTTAACAATGTATTTTGTAAGATCCATTGTAGTGTTTTACCCCCCGCCCCTCAAATGTGTTCTAACGTATAGTTTCACCTAATTTTTTTTTGTGGTCCCAAACTCATCTAGCCCCCCCCCCTAAAATGTGCTCTAAAGTATAGTTTCACCTAATTATATCATGGTGGTCCCAAACTCATCTAGCCCCCCCCCCCTAAATTTTTGCAAGGGGCCATCAGAGGGTGTGAAGAATGTGATAATTGGACCTTAAGTTTTTGTATTTAAATACTTCTTAAAATAAATGTTATAATGATGTTGGCCAACAATGTTGTTATATAACCTGCTTGCAATGTTATGTGCTAAAGTATTAATATTTTTTTTATTGTTTGATTCCACAGCTTCCTTCCACGCCACAGGAATGGCAGACTGTGGCATCGGAGTTAGTTGTTTTATTTCCAATATTACAGTTGGTGTCCTATTTTACTGATATTACGATGCTGAGTCCACGATCTTATGATGTGGGAGCCGCGATGCTTATTGCTGCCTTCCTCCGTCCCGCCCATCTATGACGCCCGGAGGGCGGATGCGGCTGTCATTTTTTGCATGGACGTCACACGCGCTCGCCGTACATCTCTTGATGCAGTTTCCCCGGCTGTGGCGCTGTCTATCACCACGAGGTTGGGGTGGTGCTGCGTTGGAGCCGGCTTTCGGGCGATTCGTCGCCTGAAAGCGGGGCACCCTCGCTTGTCCCTCCCCTTCCACTCATGATCGTGACATTTGGGGCGTGTCTGTGGTGGCATACATACATATTGGGCGGTCGCCTTGCCAGCAGCCTGAATCTCCCCGAGTGCTCCCCTACAACAGCTCTCTACATACCCGGCTCGGTTCTTCTTCATCCCTCACACAGGTACACCTACCCCACTCTTCTCCCCAGGATGTTTTGGCAGGGACCCTGTATCGTGGTCCTCCACCCTTACTCCCGGCGGGGTTACCCCATCACCACACCTCCATTGCCCCCCCTTTCTCACTATATGGTTGGTGTTGACCTCCACCATGGTCCTCATCCCCATTTTTGTTTCCCCACTTCACTCTATTGTCTTTCTTCACCTACCCTATTGCCATTTTTCAACTTCACTTAGTTTTCCAACTACTCACCACTCACATACCTCACACCATCACTTTCTCCTTTTCACTACCTAGGAGTGCTCGATGAGTTTGGACCTGCTGGACCCGGACTGTCTGGTTTGGTGTCGCCGCTTGGCGCACCCCTTCGGCTCCCCTCCCATGATGATCTTGGATGGCCTCTGGAGGTATGACATGGTGTCATCTTGTGCATATCATTCCGTAAGCTATCTGGTCCTATACAGCCTTTCTGTGTTTTTTGGGAGGATTACCCACCCTCCCCTCTACCATGACTTGGTTAACTTACCCAGACCTACTTACTCTCCTTTGCAGATAATTGACACATCTGCTCCTGAAGAGTGGTTGCAAGCCACGAAACGCGTCGAACTAATAGCTATCATGTACCCCAAGTTACACAATCATCCATCATTATGTGTTGACTTCATATGTACTTTAATAGGGATTAGAAAGACTATGGACTGTGCAGATGCTATCCTTGTTACAATTATACCTTACCACGAATCCTGGTGGATCCCCCAAATGTACCAATTTCTAATGTGCATAAACATGTCAGTACTAGGTTTGCCACTTTGAAGTCGGCACCCTTATCAGGGGTCTTTCTCTGTGTATGCAATCCAATGTATGTTAAACTTGTTTGATATGCCATATTATTAAATATTTTATATTCCACCACTGTATTCATGTTTGCCATCATGAGCTTCTTTCAAAGTCCCATCTCTCCTTTATTGCACTTTTGTTGCCTCTGGCTGCGATTTTGCTTCTTTTGGCATCGGAGTTAGTCACGTAGTGGGACTTCCCCAACTGAGGTGGAGCCATTGATGGGAAGCACCTCCGCATCGTGTCACCACCCTGTTCTGGTTCCTATTATTTTAACTAAAAGGGGTTTCATAGCATTGTGATGATGGCGGTGGTGTCAGCACAGTATGAATTCCTCTATGTGGGTGTGGGAAAGAATGGCTGGATGTCGGATGGGGGAGCCTTCAGCCAGACAGAGTTTGCTCTTTGTCTCCAATGTGATGACTTTGCATTGCCACCGGATGCAGAGAATGTGGAAGGGCTCCCCTTCGTTTTTTTTGGCTGATGAAGCCTTTGGCCTGGGACAGCATCTCATGAGGCCATTCCCCCAGGGGACCCTCACCCCAGAGAGGAGGGTGTTCAACTACCGGCCAGCCAGAGCCTGAAGAGTTGTGGAGAATGCCTTTGGGATAATGGCCAGCTGGTTCTGCCTATTTTTAACGTCAATGCACATGGCGGAATATAATTTGAACTATATTGTTTTTTTTGTTGTGTTCTCCACAATTATCTAAGGAGACGGTCGCAAAGTTATATGGCCACAGTTGGGCCCGAGACCGGACTTACCTCAGCAGAAAATACCCTGCCGGGCCTAGGACATGGCCATCCTGGCTTGACGCCCCCCCCCAAAGTGCCTGTGCAGATCAGGATAAATATGTTGAATATTTCATGGGTAGGGGGGCTATTCCTAGAAAAAATGTACTCCCAACAATCTGGCATGAGCATTGCCACCATCCCTAATATATCGAAAAGGAAATTACCTCTAAAAAGTTCAAAAAATTAAAAATTTATAAATTTAATATAGAGAAATTTACAAAAAATATACCAATGGCACAATGTACTTACAAACCACACAGTGGTACATTAAAAACAGTACATAGAATAGATGACAGTGCATGTGTACAAATGGTGGGCAGTGTCTGAATTTGGACCTCCAGACCCTGCAATGAAGGGTTCCAAAGGATATTCAGATAGATGAGCCAACGCATTTCGACTTTGTGAGTTTACACTAATCTCTTCATCAGGGAAAGACAGCACCTCTGAAATTGAAAAAACACAGCCAAATAATACATGTACTTAATAGTGTTGCTCACGAATATTCGCATTGCGAATATTCGCTACGAATATTGCATATTCGAGTATTCGCGAATAACTCGAATATCGCGGTGAATATTCGCTATTTCAAATATTCGTATTTTTTCAAATTTCGCAATCAATTTCGCAATCAATTTCGCATTCGCACTAGCGAAATTTCGCATTAGCGAAATTTCGCAATATTTTTTTTAAATATAGCGAATATTCGTAAATATCGAATATTCGTGATATTTTATAAAAAAAAAAAAAAAATTGCGAAATGCTAACGCTAATGCGAAATTTCGCTATTTTTTTTTTTAAATATAGCGAATATTCGTGATATTTTATCCAAAAAAAATAGCGAAATTTCACAATTTTTTTTTATATATAAAATATCACGAATATTCGATATTAACGAATATTCGCGAATATTCTTCTAAATATTCGCGAAATATCACAAAATTGAATATGGCGTATTCCGCTCATCACTAGTACTTAATACAGAAAAAGGAACAATGATAAATAATCATACATCAATCCTCTGTAGAAATACCATTTAGATGACAAAAGAGAACTTCCATGTACATGCATTTGTCACCAAAAAGAAAAGAACCAATCCCCTCCAATGGAGCCCGTACAGATCCCCCTCAACAAAAGTGGATGTCCACAGCAAAGGAAACCAACGAATAAACAGCAGTTCATTCAAAAAAGGATTGCCAGAAGAAGATGGTACAAAAAATATCCCGGAATTCGCCACAGGCAGAACAATCATGGAAAATGGAGACAAATTGGCCTGAAATGACAGAAAAAAGGCAACTATTTAATGTCAGGGAGCCCCCCGCAAAAAAGGGGGGGGGGGACTTTTTCCTCCAAGAAACCCCCATGAGAGTAACTTACCAAGCCACTGAGCAATCCCCAAGAAAAAGGGGAAATAAGGATCCCAGGCAAAAAAGGTTAGAGTAGCAGGACGATCCTTGAAAAGAACCATTTTTTGTGAAGAATCAACAACAAGTGGGACACAATCATGAAGTGGAACAAAATTTATTGGATATTTCAAACTTTGTTAACAAATAAAAAACTGAAAGATTGGGCGTGCAAAATTATTTAGCCCCTTTACTTTCAGTGCAGCAAACTCTCTCCAGAAGTTCAGTGAGGATCTCTGAATGATCCAATGTTGACCTAAATGACTAATGATGATAAATAGAATCCACCTGTGTGTAATCAAGTCCCTGTATAAATGCAGCTGCACTGTGATCGTCTCAGAGGTCCGTTTAAAGCGCAGAGGTCATCATGAAGAACAAGGAACACCAGGCAGGTCTGAGATACTGTTGTGGAGAAGTTTAAAGCCGGATTTGGATACAAAAAGATTCCCCAAGCTTTAACCACTTAAGGACCGCCTACTGCACATTTACGTCGGCAGAATGGCACGACCCGCGACCCGGTCCGAAGCTCCAGGACTGGGACCGCGGGATTCGCGGACCCGATCGCCGCTGCAGTGCGGCGATCCGTCCCTGGAGCGGAAGAACGGGGAGAGCCGTGTGTACACACGGCTTCCCCGTGCTTCTCTGTGGCTGCAGCATCGATCGCGTCATCCCTGTGATAGGGGGACGCGATCGATGACGTCACACCTACAGCCACACCCCCCTACAGTAGTAAACAACACACATAGCCACACATCCCCTACAGCGCCACCTGTGGTTAACTCCCAAACTGCAACTGTCATTTCCACAGTAAACAATGCAAATTTAAATGCATTTTTTTCTGTGAAAATGACAATTGTCCCAAAAATGTGTCAAAATTGTCCGAAGTGTCCGCCATAATGTCGCAGTCACGAAAAAAATCGCTGATCGCCGCTATTAGTAGTAAAAAAAAAAATAATAATAAAAATGCAATAAAACTATTCCTTATTTTGTAAACGCTATACATTTTGCGAAAACCAACCGATAAATGCTTATTGTGATTTTTTTTACCAAAAATAGGTAGAAGAATACGTATCGGCCTAAACTGAGGAAAAAAAATGTTTTTTATATATTTTTGGGGGATTTTTATTATAGCAAAAAGTAAAAAATATTGAATTTTTTTTTAAATTGTCGCTCTATTTTTGTTTATAGCGCAAAAAATAAAAACCGCAGAGGTGATCAAATACCACCAAAAGAAAGCTCTATTTGTGGGGAAAAAAGGACGCCAATTTTGTTTGGGAGCCACGTCGCACGAACGCGCAATTGTCAGTTAAAGCGACGCAGTGCCGAATCGCAAAAAGGGGCAAGGTCCTTTGCCTGCATTTTGGTCCGGGTCTTAAGTGGTTAAACATCCCAAGGAGCATTGTGCAAGCGATAATATTGAAATGGAAGGAGTATCAGACCACTGCAAATCTACGAAGACCTGGCCGTCCCTCTAAACTTTCAGCTCATACAAGGAGAAGACTGATCAGAGATGCAGCCAAGAGGCCCATGATCACTCTGGATGAACTGCAGAGATCTACAGCTGAGGTGGGATAGGACAACAATCGTATACTGCACAAATCTGGCCTTTATGAAAGAGTGGCAAGAAGAAAGCCATTTCTTTAAGGTTTACATAAAAAGTGTTGTTTAAAGTTTGCCACAAGCCACCGGGGAGACACACGAAACATGTGGAAGAAGGTGCTCTGGTCAGATGAAACCAAAATCGAACTTTTTGGCAACAATGCAAAACGTTATGTTTTGGCGTAAAAGCAACACAGCTTATCACCCTGAACACACCATCCCCACTGTCAAACATGGTGGTGGCAGCATCATGGTTTGGGCCTGCTTTTCTTCAGCAGGGACAGGGAAGATGGTTAAAATTGATGGGAAGATGGATGGAGCCAAATACAGGACCATTCTGGAAGAAAACCTGATGGAGTCTGCAAAAGACCTGAGACTGGGACAGAGATTTGTCTTCCAACAAGACAATGATCCAAAACATAAAGCAAAATCTACAATGGAATGGTACACAAATAAACATATCCAGGTGTTAGAATGGCCAAGTCAAAGTCCAGACCTGGATCCAACAGAGAATCTGTGGAAAGAACTGAAAACTGCTGTTTACAAATGCTCTCCATCCAACCTCACTGAGCTTGAGCTGTTTTGCAAGGAGGAATGGGCAAAATTTTCAGTCTCTCGATGTGCAAAACTGATAGAGACATACCCCAAGCGACTTACAGCTGTAATCACATCAAAAGGTGGTGCTACAAAGTATTAACTTAAGGGGGCTGAATAATTTTGCACGCCTAATTTTTCAGTTTTTAATTTGTTAAAAAAGTTTGAAATATCCAATAAATTTCGTTCCACTTCATGATTGTGTCCCACTTGTAGTTGATTCTTCACAAAAAAATTACAGTTGTATATCTTTATGTTTGAAGCCTGAAATGTGGCAAAAGGTTGCAAAGTTCAAGGGGGCCGAATACTTTCGCAAGGCACTGTATATGTCCCGAAGTTGTGGTACTACTACAGACTGTCCTTTCTTAAGGACCACCTTGAAGCAAGGCAGTCACTTTCCAGTCTTCCCTCCAGCCAAGCTGAGCCTTCTCTGGAGCAAGATGAACCTTCCATCCTGGAGGAAGACCCGGATGTGGCAGTCTGGAGCCAGGTATAGTACTTTAAATGTATTTATTGTGAAAAAATAAATGCTGTAAAATAGATGTTAATATGGAAAAAATATATACGGTAATGTTTGATCTAAAAGTGTTTTCCATATCAATAGACAGTAGTGGCCCAAAAAGTAGGAGAGAAAAGAATGAAAACTGCTGGGGTCAGAATGATTGTCTTTTCTATTTATTTTGATTCAATTTGCAACAGTCATGAGCTGAAAATTGTGTGTGATTGATGAACCCAAAACTCAAACTGTCCCTTTTTTATACACAGGATGACATCAGCCAGGACCAGTGTTGCCAACTGTCCGTAGAACTACGGACAGTACGTAAACAAAAGGCACTTTCTCTCTGTTCGTAAAAGTCTGTAATAAGGGAAATGTGCCAGTAAAAAGATCCGAATCTGAGCCGCAGGGCAGGCAGCGTCTAGTCCTCCTGTATTATGCATATCCTCACCATCTCTGTCCGCCCAGGCCATCACCACCCGCCGCGTGGCCAATTATCAAAGCGCATTTTCGCGCCAACAACACTGCCGCCAGCCTTTAAAATTCTCAATAGCAGCGTGGGAAACTGAGGAGCCTTGTGGATTGTGTAGAGTGCGGCGCCGGTGGGATAGCACAGCAGCAGACGTAGTACCCCCACTGTGACTGAAGTGGACTGAGTGACGGCAAACAAAGACCGACCAGTGCCCCTGCCTGCCTGCCTGCTCTGCCCACCCGCCCCTCCTGTGCCATGGCCGCAGCCACTTTCCCCCTCCTGTGTCATGTCGGCAGCCTCTGTCCCCCTCCTATGCCATGTCCGCAGCCACCGTCCCCCTCCTATGCCATGTCCGCAGCCTCTGTCACCCTCCTGTGCCATGTCCACAGTATCTGACTGTAACGGTCACCACCGCTTACAACCTTCCATCCAACCACGACAAGCTTATCTGACACACTCCGACAATATTGCATACACAATCCATATCCTTTCCCAGAATAAACGAGACTGCGCTCCGTTCTTGCTTCCAAAGATATGACAATTTATTAGTATTTTCTCAGCTTCTTATATCCAGTACAGCATAATACAGTTAATCACAGGACAATGCAATCTCCACCCCCTTTACACCATGGGGGGCTTCAATCACACTCTAAAAGGCATTCAGGTAAGCTAACCATGTAGACCGGTCGGCACCGCATCTTCAATAGGGTTCAATTAACCTTGAATAATAACACAGACATCTAGTTGAATAAGTTTATCTAGGCAGCTTTATCACACAATGGCAGTGAGAGTGGGTGTCTTTACATTGAATAGCCAACACCTTAAGGTATTTCAATAGCATATTATACAAAGGTATGACTCACTCTGGTCTTGTAAACCTGAATTAACACCTTTCAAAAGCATGTGTGCCCAGATTGCATAGCTAACAGCTTTTGATATTTGAAGACATCCTGCAAACATGAATTATTATTAATGTCCCATCTCATGTAATATATGAATTATGATTCACTATTAGCCACCCTATACCCAAAAGGGCACAGGGTGGATTTCGACCCAAGAGTTTTTGGTGCTGCTGGCACAAGAGTATCTCTCATCCTTCCAACGTCTCTGGGTGTCACGGGCCATTCTGTTACATCTCTCCCCTTTCGGTAGGAGACGGACACAGGAGGGAACCCCAAACGGGTTGACTCTGAAGTCTGTCAGTAGTTCCAGTCCTCCAATGCTGTTATCCATACTGTACCCCAAATAAATGGCTCCAAACTGAGCATTACTCACCCCGCCAACCTCTGCCTCTCTCAGAGAACACACCTGCCCCTGGGGAGAAGGCAGGGTGGCCGGGCTCAGTCCATCATGCTGTTGGGGGTCTGGGCCAACTGCCCCCCCTTCCTGGGGTATACCAGTGGAGACTGAAGTCCCATCCACTGGTGCTAGGTGAAAACCCCCTGGTGCTTGCAAAGCAAAGCAGACATCCTCCTGTCCCAGTCCTGTACCATTTTCTGGGGTTGTGCCAGTGGAGACTGAAGTCCCATCCACTACTCCAGGAACCCCCTCTTCTGTTAGTGAGGAGCAGAGGCCTATGACACTCTGCTCTGTTGCCAGCTCTTACGCTGGGTTGCTGTGAGTGGAGACCATAGTCCCATCCACTACCACAGGATCCCCCTCTTCTGTTAGTGAGGAGCAGAAGCCTATGACACTCTGCTCTGTTGCCAGCTCTTCCGCTGGGTTGCTGTGAGTGGAGACCACAGTCCCATCCACTACCACAGTGTCCCCCTCTGATACTGGTCCTCTATGCTGTATCCGCATCTCTTGTACCCTTCTTTGGAATTCCTCTTCCATGGAGACTGGTATCTGCACCTCTCCTCTCTCTTTAGTTGGTGCTGCTGTGACTTCAGCTGCTGCAGCACTTCTCCTCTGTAGCAAGGTGGCATTCAGAGCCGCTATAACTCGGTCCCTGATCTCCGGTGGAGGGTTAGGACTATAATGTGTCAGTCTTATGTTAACAGCCCGATCAAAACTTGCTTCTTCGGGTGTCCTGTCTGCTACGGCGGGTCTTTTAGCTCTATCCATTTCGACCAGTTCTGCGATAATGTCCCTTTTCTTACGGTTGCTGGCCGGTCTGCCCTGGCTCTCCAGTAAGTCCATGAGGGAAGAGAGCTTCATCCGTTCATACACCGTCTCCATTGTCATGTGTCCTTGTAGCCGTCCTTCTGAAGATGGAATCATCCCACCGCTGCCACCAATGTAACGGTCACCACCGCTTACAACCTTCCATCCAACCACGACAAGCTTATCTGACACACTCCGACAATATTGCATACACGATCCATATCCTTTCCCAGAATAAACGAGACTGCGCTCCGTTCTTGCTTCCAAAGATATGACAATTTATTAGTATTTTCTCAGCTTCTTATATCCAGTACAGCATAATACAGTTAATCACAGGACAATGCAATCTCCACCCCCCTTCACACCATGGGAGGCTTCAATCACACTCTAAAAGGCATTCAGGTAAGCTAACCATGTAGACCGGTCGGCACCGCATCTTCAATAGGGTTCAATTAACCTTGAATAATAACACAGACATCTAGTTGAATAAGTTTATCTAGGCAGCTTTATCACACAATGGCAGTGAGAGTGGGTGTCTTTACATTGAATAGCCAACACCTTAAGGTATTTCAATAGCATATTATACAAAGGTATGACTCACTCTGGTCTTGTAGACCTGAATTAACACCTTTCAAAAGCATGTGTGCCCAGATTGCATAGCTAACAGCTTTTGATATTTGAAGACATCCTGCAAACATGAATTATTATTAATGTCCCATCTCATGTAATATATGAATTATGATCCACTATTAGCCACCCTATACCCAAAAGGGCACAGGGTGGATTTCGACCCAAGAGTTTTTGGTGCTGCTGGCACAAGAGTATCTCTCATCCTTCCAAAGTCTCTGGGTGTCACGGGCCATTCTGTTACACTGACCATCTCCTGTCTGCAGTCTCTGAGGGGATCCTAGAAAGGAGTCAAGAGTGGGAGCGCCGGGATGGGGGTTACGGGAAGAATCAGACGTGTGGACTGTGCAGAGGAGATCAGAACAGCTAAGCTGGAGCTGTCTGACTGAGCCCCGCACAGTGTACCTGAGAGAAGGTCAGTGACAGTGCCGCCAGGCCAGTCTGAGGGGGGAGTCACTGATCTAAGGAGGTGTAACGCCATTGGCATTACTTCTTACTAAAACGGGCGCAGCTGCCTCTTTCCTTCACAGCTGCGCTCCGTTCTGTGCTTAGACCGCGTCACTTCCGGTGCGCCGTGCGTTCCACGATGGAACACGGAAGTGCGCCACCGCGTCAGCCGACAGTGTGGTGTTGTTCTATTGTGTCAGGACACCACTGTCAGCTGGGGTCCCCATCGCTGCCAGGTTCTCCACCCCGTGCCTCATCTCCAGCCCCAGCTGCCACGGATCAGGATCATAGGATTCCAAGCCTGCACCACCTGCCTCAGCAGCCGGATCCTTTGAGCCTGTCCACTTGCCAGCCAAACCATCTCCTGTACCGCAAGTACCCTGAAATGCTTATGTATAAGAGTTTGTACTCTCTGCAGCTTTAGTCAGTATGTTATGTAACTATGCCATGAACCCAGTGCTGCCATAGCCGTACAGTCTATTACTCTTCTATGGATCTATGCTACTAGCCCACTCCTGTCTCACCAGGTACCAGTGGAGGACTATATCTTTGTTCACTCCTATAGAACCAAATGTGCATACAGCCGTTCACTGGATTCTTGGAATGCTTTACGCATGTCATATGCTCGCTACAACTGTTAATCTCTAATGAAGTCTCCTATTAGGGTCAGGGTCCACTTCTTCTCACTTGAACATACAAATACGGAACCTCGCTCCCCTGGTACTACCTCAGCGTGATTGAACTACAGTATCTTGTGGAACATTCTAGTTCTGGTACTCATTGAAGTCTTTAAATATTATCTTCCTTTCTGTTGTACTGGTGCCTATGACGGAATAGTCGCCAGCCCTTTGATTGAGACTGTGATGCTAGGATCCCAAACTCTCTGCACGAAAGAGAGTGAAACCTGGGTCCGAAACTGAGAAGTCTCTGCAGTTGAGATCCATATTCCTAAACATATCTGGCGTAACCTTACAGGAGGGGAGTGAATACAATAATGTAAGGGGGCACTGAAGGTTCCCCCCTATATTAGTAATCCTCCCTTACCTTAGTGTATTCACTCTGCAGAAGGTGGTCTCTATTCACCAGAGCCCCTCCCCCCACATCAGAGTTCCACTTGCATCAGAGTTCCACTTACATCATGATCTGCAGCGTTCCCCTTTACATAAGAGTTCCCTTGCACTGTAAGGAGGCATCCTGCAGACTCTGATGTCAGAGGGAACTCTGTGCTGGCTGAGTTAAGTAACCCAACCTTCATGTAAATTGAGAACTATGTTTTTTTACTTTTGTTTAACTTAAACACATTGATAATAGCATTAGATATGTGTTTATAGTTCAAATATTGATATTTGCACTGTTTAGCACCAAAAACAGTAGTTTTAGGTACTTGTTTGCAGTGCCAGTAAAAAATTGGTGCCGTTCGTAAATGTTGTCGTTCTGCCAGTAAATTTCACTTTGGGGGGTTGGCAACACTGGCCAGGACGAGGGTCTGGAAAATGTCAGGTAGGAGGAGGCCGGGGTGAGTGGCAGAGAGAAGGTGGCAGGAGTGAGTGGCAGAGAGGAGGTGGCAGGGCCAAGTGGCAGAGAGGAGGTGGCAGGGCCAAGTGGCAGAACAAGGTGCCAGGTGCCTCCCATCCGCCTTCCAACAAGAGGGGCAAGGAGGGATAAGAGTGTGAGCGAGGCAGCACTGGCCCTGATTAAAGAGGCACAGGCCACCCTCCAACAACCTACCACCCCTGAAGAGGGCTATGCCACCCTAGTAATGGGCAAAATGAGCCAGATGATGATGGGCCAACACCTCCTATTCGAGCCCCTGTTTATTAGTCTACTAAATAAGGGGGTGATGTGGACACTTTCAGAAGCCACAGTCATTTGTGACCACGGCCATCCTCCTCCACCTCCTTCTTCTCAACCTCCTTCTCCTCCTCCTCTACCTTCTTCTCCTCCACCTTCTTCTCATACACCTTCTTTTCCTCCACCTCCTCCTCCTTAACCTTCTTCTCCTCCTCCTCCTGACATGAGTACACCTCCCGAGGCATGGTCTCCAGCCAAGTGGAGAAGGAAGGCTGCAGAGAAGGCTACAGGGCAGGCTGGAGAGAAAGCAGCAAACAAGGCTGGAGGGAAGGCTACCAGGAAGACCAGAAAGTGATGGCCTTGCTTCACGGTGGTCTGACAGAAGGCAGGCTGTTGTTGTACCACAAACTTGGGACATATATCTGACCTGCTGCTGTTCCCGACCTCTGGGAGTCCAGGACCAGATTGGGCTCCCTCCTGTATGTGCGTCTCAATGTCCCAATTTTAGTTTCCACACAGAGTTGCACAAATGGCAGCAGGTTCTCCAGCGCTGCCTTCTATTTATTTTATGATTATTATATACCAGAATAAATGGTTATTTTTTTATTTTTTTACAGTTAATACTTGCCTATGTGTTTTTTCTTAAACCTAAAAATTTAGCTTGTGAGTAGGCAGGTAACTTTAAAAAATAAATAAAAAAGGTCCAAACAATAATGTTTAAATTGTAGTAACTTGACACAACAAAATGAAAACTCAAATTATAGAGATCACTAGAAATTAAATAATAATTAAAAATGCAGATCTGTACCACTCCTATGCAAACTACGGTGGCAGGAGGCTAGGGCAGTCTATAGTAAACCCTATCATGTCTCCCCGCACATGCCATTATGGGAGAAACCCGATGCTCCCCCACTTTCATACTTTGCCGGACCCTTCTCTGTGAGCACGAAAGGGGATCCTGACCTTGAAACATATAGTCAGGGATGGCGGACTGATGACGTTTCCTGACCTGAGGGCCCTGTATTCCATCCCCCGATCATGGGAGTTTAGGTACTGGCAGTTGAGACACGCCTTTGGAGCTCAGTTCCCTGTTTTATGCTAGGAGGGAGATCCTTCTTGGGTGGAAACTGGCAGAAGCGCCAACAAAAGCATCCTTGTGTTAATCAATACATTTGGTTCTCCCACTCTATAGTGTGCGTGAAATAGGGGCGCTAAAAGAAAATTGAATAAATAGGTGAATAAATACAACCTATCCCAATATAAACATAAATCCTTATTGCAAATTATTTGAAAAAATGTGCAATTTACATATAAAGTCAATGGTAATGACAACACCTGCAGTGAAATAGTGTGCAATTACATATAAATAAATATTGTTGAACAATATACAATATACAGTGAGATGTATAGTGACCATAAATAATATTAAAGTGCTCCGTGCTCAAAATCCTTGTGGTAGGTTCCACCTTCACCAATAGGACACCTCAAGTGGGGATGGATGGCTCCTTACCAGATGATGTTGACCTAAACTAAGGTCAATAGAGCTTGGGTAACAACACCTTTCACATGGGGATTCCAATGTAGTTTGACGAGTATTGTAGATGTCATAAAGAAAAAAGAAAAAACAGCTCCCATAGTGTAAAACTATTTATTACGATGTAAAATTGCAAATACACAGTGCCAAGTGGCCTCTTACTTGAATAAGTGCCCGTATCCCGGCACTGAGGCTGTAAGCTTGTAAGTATGGAGAGAGAAGCGAAGACCGGCGTGCGTCATCATGTCGCTTCCTGATGACGATCATATCGAAACATATGTCGAGGCGGTACCTGGGCACGCATTGATTATCCACATCCGGTTATCTGGTTTCCTCGCACACTGCAGTGGAACGCACGCCGGTCTTCGCTTCTCTCTCATTTAATTAGATCAATTTAATTATTGGATCAATTCTCATCACGTTTGCACTCTGGTGGACTCCAATTAGACCAATTGGAAAATTGGATCTTCTGCACAGATTATTATATGGACATTCGTTAAGATATTCTATGCACTCATTTATTGGTGTAATATATCACTTTTGATTTTATTTTGTTTATATTTACACAGATTTTTGATATATGGTGCATGAGAAGCACCATTAGAGACACTATATTGTATTGTTTGCGCTGCACTATTTCTATGTTGTTTCATTAAAAATTGACAGTATAGATGGATACTGTATGGAACCTAAAGAGATCCAGATAATTGTAGAGCGATCCGGGTAAAGCTAAAGCGACGTGGCTTCCTCCAAGTGTGTATACCGCAGAGTATTTTAGTAGAAAGGGCTGATCAACTACTTAGATTAGTATGCTCAAGCAGTTAAATCTATGAAGTAGAGGGAGTAATCCCACAGCGTTGAAGCCTGGATTCCAATCAGTGAATGGCCCAAAAATTGGTTGATAGCTGCGGTGTATTTAGGAGTATGGCAGCCAAGCCGTTTGGTTAGGTTCCCTGCTGAGAACCTAACCCATTATTGGGAACGAACAATCATAGCTCCTGAGGAAGCATTAAATGCGAAACATGTAGAGTCTATGTTTATCTGTACTTGTACCTACAGTAGTCATCAACCAACATTGATTTCTACGCCGGACCATTTCTGGTTACAACGACTATTTTCTGTTGTTCACTACTTTTATTTTGTGATCAATCATATGTGATTTTTAAATGTATTTTTATAAACGTGTATTGTAATTTTGATTGCAACACCAAAATTCTTTTGGTATTGTATCAATAAAAACTCATTTTATGTTTATGACTGGTGCCTATAAAGTCCATTTTCTTTCCAAAACCACAAATCTTTCTAACATCATCATTAGGACAAAAAAAAGAGTATATATGTTCATAACACAACATGTCACTACTATATTCTAACACACTAATCCTGCCTCCGATCCTCTAGTGACCCTTTTAGGTCTGTGGATACCATTCCTTTACTCCATCAAGCCAATGACCCCCCCTCCTCCAGGGAATCCAATGTCCCCTAGGGGATGGGGCAATTGGACTGTTCCCTGCTATGTCACTCTCAGCATTGCCATTCCTAACCAGTCCCACTCTACAAAACAAAACACAACAAAATAAAAACACAACAAAACCCCCCCTCCCCCCTCCTTAATCTGTCCTCTCCCCTTCCACTCTTTATTTCTCGACAAGAAACCATACACACGAACGGTTTTCCCGGCAAAAAGCTCTCCCAGCAGTTTTCTTGTCGTGAAAAACAAGCGTGTGTACGAGGCTTAAGTTGTCAGAATCTTGTAAAGTATCTAACATTTCCTTAATACTTGTTATCCGCAGTCACTAGGGGAGATTTACTAAAATGGGTGCACTCAGAAATGAATGGAGCTGTACATAATAAGCAATCCGCTTCCAATTTCAGCTTGTTCCATTAAACTTTGACAATAAAAGCTAGAAGCTGATTAGTTAATTTTGCAAAGTTGCACCAGATTCTGTGTGCACCAGTTTTAATAAATCTCCCCCAGTGTGTTTTATTTCCAGGTGTATGTGTTGAGATGGTACTAATTTTTCTGACTTTCCTCTGTTATCATTTTGCAACCTGAGATGTATCCACATCTGATAACTGCTGTTTACAGGGGTGTTTATGTTACCACCCAATTGTTGTAACTCTACTCTAGAACTCTATACCCTTTAATAAACTTCTCCTGATTATAAAATAAAAGATTGCACCCTAATGTGGGGTACACACTAAAAGAAAATTGGGCGAATGATCGTCCGATTTCCCTCATTTCCCTCATTGTTTCACAAAAGATCGGAACCCATGAAAGAAAATCCGTATGAAAATTCTTGTACGACAAAGGCTTTTTTGTTGTTATTTATTGTTTCTGATCATGTGCAGTCTTTAAAGTTGTGTAAACACTATACGAAAATTGTACGATACGATTTAGACACAAATTCTCAGACCGATTTTCTTATAGTGTATACTTAAAGGAGTTGTAAAGGAAAATGTTTTTTTTCACCTTAACGCAATCTATGCATTACCATCAGCTTCATCGGATATCCAACGAAAAAATCCATCGGATTAGATTCCATCAGATATTCGATCGTGTGTACACGGCTTAAGTCTCCTCTGATGGGACTAAAACGCAATTAGACCATATCATTATGTGTGGTGAGAGCACACCCGGTGAAGAGTTTCTACTGTACACAGTGTGGAGCCCAGTGTTACACTGGGTAGTTGAGTGTGATAAGAAGATCATTGAGCAGTTTATATCACTGTGGAGTGTAATAACAGTGCTGCAGTTGCTAGTGACACTAAGTACATTGTTTCTCAATTTTTCACGTTGAAACTGGGAGTTATTATTTTTATTACTTATATTTATTTTTTTATTTGGTTTACTTATTCATTTGTATGCATGTATTTCTAAAATGACAGACACATAATTTTCCATTATTTAATGTATTTGTTTATACCAGAACACTGTTGGGAATCAAGTACACTGTGAAGCGCTGTACCAATAGATTTATACTGAGATGTACTCACTTCTAGCCATCCACAAAACTCTCATAGTGACAATGACATTTAGCCAGTATGTCTGACATGTTCTTGGCAAAGAATGATGCCATTGTGAATGAGAACACATATCTTGTACTTGTTTCCAAAACAGTTTCTTTTGTATTTGTTTTATGTGCTGAAAATAACTGATCTATCTTGAGTTAAGTTACATTTTAAAGTGCAAACAACCTGAAATGTTGATTCAATTTATTAACATTTAACTTGACCCAATTCTAATCTAAAGCATCAATTGAAGTGTGTGTATAACCAAACATTTTTTTTTTTTTTAGTTTTGAATCTACTTTTTGCTGTCTGTTAACCATCAGTGAAATGTCCCTTCATTTCCTGTTTCAAAAACACAAAAGAAAATTAAGACAATTACTCTTTTAGACAGTTGTTAAAGGAACAGATGTCCCCATCTGAAAATTTCCGCCATCACTTCTTCTGTGGACAATTTAAAAATTTTAAATTTCCCGTCACTTTTCACTCTCGGTGACAATAGTCACCAGTACAAAACAAAAGGGTTGATCCTCACCAACAGGATCACAGACTAAAATAAAAATTTAACAGAGGGTTTAACCATTTTCTGCTATCCAAAACTAAAAAAGGTTTGCCTGGGGATATTCTTAAAATTAGAATTCAAAGATGTTTAGGCGAAACATGATATATTGGTATGCTTTCATTTGGTTGGAGAGATTAGTAGTGGTAAAAAAGACCTTACATAACTTACAGACCTTCCAACATGCCAACATTTTTAAGCTTCATTCGGCTTTCTGCTTATTGTGATACTATGCCCGACCAAGCTACAGCGCGGTTGTCCAGTTCTGCAAGGGCATCTATTGATGTCATCCCAGAACTGTGCGCTCTGCAGTGTGCACCCAGCATGCTTTGTGATCGCTGTGTCCTTCGGACAAAGCTGATCACAGGTTGGGGTAAAGGGCCAATAACAATGGCTCTTTACCATTTGATCAGCGGTGTCCAATTACAGCTGATCACAATGTAGTCCTTATAGTTCCTTCATTATCTTACTAGTATTTGACCTGGAACAAGAATGTGCTGATATCTAATATACATTTGATAATGTTGGGTCAGTGGTTCAGTTTTGAAATGAATCTGCAGTGGTTGCTTCTATTTTTATCTTTCTTTGAAGAAAAATGCAGGTATCTGCACAGAGTGGTTATGGGTCCTAAACCAGAGGTGATCTTAACCTTTTTTTCTTGTAGGAAAACATTTTTTTTGCTAGAAAATTACTTTGAACCCCCAAACATTATATATATATTTTTCTAACACCCTAGAGAATAAAATGACGGTCGTTGCAATACTTTCTGTCACACCAACTTTGCGCAGTGGTCTTAAAAGTGCACTTTTGTTTATAAAGAAATAAGACAAAAGTTAGCCCATTTTTTTTATATTGTGAAAGATAATGTTACACCGAGTAAATTGATACCCAACATGTCACTCTTCAAAATTGTGCCTTCTCGTGGAATGGCGACAAACTTTTCCCCTTTAAAAATCTCTGATGTTTAAAAAATGATACAGGTTGAATGTTTTGAGTTACAGAGAAGGTCTAGTACTATAATTATTGCCCTCTCTCTAACGATTGCTGTGATACCTCACATGTGTGGTTTGAACACCGTTTTCATATGCGTGCGTTGCTCACGTATAAGTTCGCTTCTGCACACAAACTCGGTGGAACGGGCGTGTTTAAAATGTTTTTTTGTTTTACTTTTTTTTTTTTACACTGTTCATTTTAAAAAAGCATGACGGGACTTCTTAAAATATGAGACCTGAGGTCAAAAATTCCTCAGATCTCATATTTACACCAATATGAAAAAAAAATGTGCCCCTCAAAAGTGATCTTGTGGTGAACATACTGCATAGACCACTTTTATCTGAAAGCGGACCACCCGCTGAAGAAGAGGATACCAGGGTTATGGTAGCTAGCTGCTGCTATAACAATGATATCCCTCTTTAAAGTGCTGATGTATAACAACGGTGACAAGTGACAATGGGGTCAATGGGGTCAATTCACCAAAGGTTACCGCACACGATATGAAGGTCACGTGACACATTTTTCAGAAATATCGCATGAGATAAAAAAATCTTCAAAGTAAAATATCAAATGTGAGGTTAAATACCACACATTTGTTAAAATAGTGAAATAAATGCCACAAAAAAACATGCGATAAATAAGTCAATTCACTAAAAAACACACACACATTCGTTTTATATCACCTGGTGTTTGCTGGCGGGATTTTAGAAATGTACAAAAGAACAATTAGAGGGACTCTGCACTGGCCAGTAAGTAAAAAGTATAAAATATATCAGTGTGAAAAATGTTCTCCTATGAGCTCAGGATTGAAAATTAATTGTAACATTTCATCAGAGGTAAATCGTTTTGTGAATGAAAGCACCCATGGCCTTGAATGTTTTTTAAGGTTTCACAATATTGCTGTGTGCCTTCTGGTGTAGTGTTAAGCCCTGTACACACGATCGGACCTTTGGCTGACCAAAATCACATCGGAATTCCGACGGCATTCCATCAGAGTAAAAGAGAACATGTTCTCTATCTAAACTCTGATGGAATTCATCGGAATTTCCGATGGAATTACTCCGATGGGGCATACACACGGTTGGAATTTCCGATGGAAAAAGTCCGTCTGACTTTTTCCATCAGAAATTCCGATCGTGTACAGGAACCGCCCTGTTATTTTTCCGCTCTGCCCTATGGGGGGGATCGGATGAACATGGACCATCCATGTTCATCCGATCCGCTCTGCAGACAGATGGAAAAATAGGATTTTCCTCTGTCTGCAGAATCGGAGCATTGCGGACACTGATGAGATCGGGTGTCAGCGGATGAGGCAGAGAGGGGAGTTTTTCACAGCCCTGCCAGCACACTGCCCCAGTGTGAAAGCATTCATTGATTTTAATGGAAATACGTTTTTAAGTTCTGTTTTTAGCTTATAGGGATGGATGAAAAAGTGGACATACGGTACACAGGTGTGAAATGGGCCATAGGATTTTTTAATATGACCATTTTCACACTGAGGCGCTTTTCAAGCAATTTCATGCTAAAAACAGCACTTAAAAGCTCACAAAAATGTATTTCCATTAAAATCAATGAATGCTTTCACAATGGGGCAGTGTGATGGCAGGGCTGTGAACAACTCCCCACTCTGTCTGAAAATCGCTTCAAAAGCGTTAGAGCTCGACCTGTCCAGAATGGCCCAGGTGTAACCTTCTTTATTCTTTTAAGGGACAGTGGGCTTCATTCACTAAAGCACATCGCATGAGGTATACGTAGTACTTTCAAAGCATGGCTATGGAAATTGTGAATGCAGTTCTGTTTCATCCTATAAAATGAACCTCCTGTAATGACAATGATCTGGTAATGTATTTTTCTTTTGTTTCTTAGTATTGTGACTAATCAGTTACTTCCCTAAGGACCCATTGACACCAATCTGAATGCGCAAATGCTGGTGTTTGATGGAAGGACACAGCGCTGAAGCATCAATCCTGGCATATCAAGCTGTTTACTTTTTTATCTTTTGTCATACTTTGAACTTTACAAGTTTTATTCACACAACACTGTATGGATGCAATGTTTTTCGCCACAATCCTGTACACTGGAAACAAGTACTGCTTGATAGACATGTGCATTAGTTTTCGTTATAATTCATTTTCATCCGAAAATCAGGTTTTTTCGTTATCGTTTTAACAAATACGATAACGAAAGCGCAAGAAATGAAAACCGAAAGATCCAACATAAAAAATGCTCTATTTTCGTTTTTGTTGCGGTAAAAATATAGAGAGATTCGACATTATAGGGAACAGATTCAACATTATAGGGAAAAGATTCGACATTATAGAGAAAAGATTTGACATTATAGGGAAAAGATTCGACATTATAGAGAAAAGATTCGACATTATTACTAGTCATACAACATTAGAATTCTTGTAGGTGGAATATTGGAACGGAAATGTACGATTCGACGTAAAGATTCGACGTTCCGTCGAATATTCTTTTGACCATTCGACAGAAACCAAGTATTATTGGATTTTCGGATGAAAGCTATTCCCCAACGAAAAACGAAATAAATCAAAACGATTTTCGGGAGTAACTAAATAAATGTATTTTCCAAACGAAAATGAAAAAACAAAACTAAATATTCCAGTCTGCACATGTCTACTGCTTGAAGACAGTGGTGGTGTGTCCATAAAGGGACAATATATAAATAATATAAATAACTGCATGCATGAATCTATCTACCACTCCCTATTCAGGTGCCCTGCCCTTTTCCAGGTGCCAGGCACCTGAATTACAGCAGCGGTAATAGGGCCATAGGCTCTAATAGGCGTCCAAAAAGGTGAACAGCGGGCTCCATGCTGGGCGCTCGCAGTTCACTTAGCTTTGTGTTAGGAAAGTGAATGAATATTCACTTTTTACTTTCCTAGCACTGAACTGCCTTTCAGCCAATCTGGTGCTCAGGTCTGTTACCTGTCACCTGATTGGCTGAAACGACAGGCGCTGTGATTGGACGCCTATCATGCGTTCAGTCATAGTAGAATACAGGAAGAGACGACGGGAGAAGACATCGAGGAGCGTCCCCAATGAGACAAGGTAAGTTCCAGGCGGGCGGGGGATGCACACTGGCAGCATTTGATGGGCAGAGTAGCGGCAATTGATGGGAACACTGACAGCAATTGATGGGCACAGTAGTGCCAATTGATTGGCACAGTGTCAGCAATTGATAGGCACAGTGTCAGCAATTGATTAGCATACTGGCAGCAATTGACAGGCATAGTAGTGGCAATTGATGAGCACACTGGCAGCAATTGATGGGCACAGTAGCCGCAATTGATAAGCACAGTGGCTGCAATTTATAGGAGTTTTTTCAGTTTGTTTGCACCCCCAAAAAATTTGGAGCACCAGTCGCCACTGCTTGAAGATTTTTTTTCGGCAAACACCAATGCAGTGGTGTGAAGTGACACCGTAAGAAAAAAGGAAAATTGCCTAATCTTTGTGTTTGTACTGCACTGGGCAATGCTATCCAGTGTAACCGCTAAGACAAATGGTGTGAATGAACCCCTATTGATTTATTTGCTATTGGAAATCCAAAACGATATATAACAAATACATACACACAAATGAACTTTGCATCAAAAAGCAATACTAATAATAATACCACAAATCTTTTAGTATACCCATTTTGCAAAGTACTTATGCTGTGATTAATGAGGAGACAGAAGAAGGATGCATACTCTTAGTCTTCAAGTGACAGAAAATTCTACTGAAAGAATAAACATAGTCCATGGGGAGGTATTCAGATATCTGGCAGCAATACAGCAGCTTATACTAATGAACATTTCCAGTAATATGAAGTCCACAGTGAGCATCATGGGGATTTATTTACTTATATTTTAAATGTTTTCATATGTATTATTCACTCATTTCCTTTTTCAGTGCTAAAACTAAATGTAATTGAAAAGAACATAGAATATCAGTAAAACAAATAGTTGATGCTGTATGCCAAGCGTGACTCCTCAACTTACTTTTTGCCTCTACAGATTTTACAAAATAGAATATCTGGCAGTACAAAGGATTTGAGACTGGTTTGATTGTTGCAGAGATATCTAGGAAAATAAAAATGTATTATAGAAAACAGGAAAATACTATTGTTTATATACAGTAGGTCACAATACCCTTAAAGTGGAGTTCCACCCATTTTTTAGTTTGGCTGTGCTGCATGCCCTTAGCGCAAAGTTTTCACAATGGGCAAATTTTTTTTTTTTGGGCTGGTAAATACCCTTTTTCCAGTTTTTCTGCATATCTTCCTGGTATTTGGTATTAATAGCCTAGGCGATTACATCACAAGGCCATTTGCAAGGGTTGCTGGGATATCAGTGTCATGTATCTTATGACTCCTTGTGAATCGCCTTCTACCGAAATCTTTTTTGGGAGAGAGAGAGAGGAACTTTCAGAAGTCATCGGCGATATCTGGGAGGGCGGGACAGAGCAGCTATCGAGGAAAAGCCAATTATGTGGCTTCTTAAGAAAGGGGGCGAATCCGCATCACGTAGCATAATCTAACTATGTGCAGGGAGAGAGAGAGGAGCTTTCAGAAGTCATCGCCGGTGTCTGGGTGGGTGGGACAGAGCAGCTATCGAACAACAGCCAATTATGTGGCTTCTTAAGAAAGGGGACAGAGCCACAACACGTAGCGTAATCTGTGTGCAGGGAGAGAGAGGAGCTTTCAGAAGTCATAAGCGATGACTGGGTGGGCGGGGCAGAGCAGCTATCGAACAACAGCCAATTATGTGGCTTCTTAAAGGGGTGTTCCAGGCATTTTTAATGTCTATTAAAAGTCAGCAGCTAAAAAAGTGTAGCTGCTGGCTTTTAATAAACGTACACTCACCTGCTTCACGTTCCAGTGACGCGTCGGCCGGGGCTCCACTCCTCTCCCCCCCCTCTCCGGCCGGCGTCTTCATTCTAAGTGTGGGCACCCGGATGTGACAGCTTTCGGCTTCATGGCCGGGCACCCACTGCGCATGCGCGAGCGCGCTGCGCCATCTGATTGGACAAGCGATCGACTGGGACCTGTCACGTGTCCCAGGCAATCGCCTACAGGGAGGGGCTGTCAAAAGGCGATATGACGTATCGCCTTACAGCCCCTCGGCGAAAGGAGGAAGTGGAACAGGATGTCCCACTCATCCTGAAGCCCCCACTCCCCCCCCAAAAAAAAATTACATGCCAGATGTGGCATGTGAGGCCGTGTACACACGGAGGGACATGTCCGCTGAAACGGTCTGACGGACCATTTCCAGTGGACATGTCTCCTCCGGATTGTGGTCCGATCGCGTGTACACACCATCGGATCAAAATCCCCTCCGGCAGACAGCGCGGTGACGTGGCGGTGACGTTGACGCCGCCTTGTCACCACACCAGGAAGAAAAATACTTCCGCGCATGCGTCAAATCCACGCCAGCCAATAGGAAGGGGTCAGGACGGGCCGCTAAGTGTATGTGGCTTCGCCCCCTTTCTTAAGAAGCCACATAATTGGCTGGCGTTTGATAGCTGCTCTGTCCCGCCCACCCAGACTAATGACTTCTGAAAGCTCCTCTCTCTCTCCCTCCACACAGTTAGATTATAAGACAATTATAAGAAAATAAAACGGCCAGGAACGTCAGCAGAGCCAGAGGTGTAAAATTCAAATAAATAAAGAAAGGTATGCTTTAAAAACACCATCAGGGTGGTGTCACCTGGTTTCGGACAACACCCCCTATTAATGCCGGTGCATTACCTGCCTAATCTGACTTCTCGCCTGTGTTGTGATTGACAGGTTGCTATAGCATTGGCTCCATTCTAGATCAATTTTATTAGATCCAGATTCTATTTTATAATAAGAATTATTTTGTTTTACTTTGTTGTTTTGTAGCTTTTGTTTTAACTCATTCAGTCCACCCTCGCCTGTGATGTTCACAGCTGTTACCTGTTTAGACATAGATGGCAGCTAGCTGAACATCATTGGTGGCAGTGGCTCATGTGATCATTTTTGAATCAGTATATATTTCGAATAGATTTTATTATGTTTTTAGCTATGACTTAGCACTGAATCTTTGTGCGAACCGCGTCAGCTTTTTATCCCACTGCTTGCTGTGCTGTGGTTTGTAGTGCTTTTTATCCTTTTTACACCAATAAAGGCTACCTTTTTAGGTTTATTTTGGTGCGCGGCTGTCCATGAACTACTTTCATTGATTTTTGCTATAGCATGGGGGCGGGAACTTCCATAGACACAAAATTGCCATAGCAACCTTTTAGGATTTCTAAGCATGTGCGAGATTTGCAGGTGCATGATGGGTAGATGGCTGCACAGAAATCCAGGAAATTAACACAAGAGTACTTCAGATGCCCACAACTAAAATGGAAACTCCCTGCTTCCGAGATCAGTAAGTAAATAACTATTTTTAAAGAAAGTAAAAGCACAAAAAGTATGACTTGTTAGAAATGTTCATTTACAGGTTTTGACAGTTACAGAGCAGTGTTTAAAAAAAAATGGTTGGGGGACTGGAACTCCCCTTTAATGGAGCATAGGAATTTGTAGGAGCAAGGATATATTTTGGTTGTCTCTGTAAAGTAAAGGCAGAAGTTTTTTACCTTAATGCAAAAAAAAAAAAGAAGCTCCCCCTTATACTTACCAGAGCTTGATGTCGGTCCAGCACTGTGCCTGAGAGAAACATCACTGCTCCCTCTCTGCACACTGGCCCAGACACAGCAGCAGGAGCTACCCAAACAAAATTGATAGGGTTTTTTCCCCACAAATAGAACTTTATTTTAGTGGTATTTGATCACCGCTCCCAATAAGTTTATAATGATTGGTTTGTGCAAAAGTTATTATGGCACATTTGGCTATATTGGTTGTTGTCCATTAGGACTATATTACCACCTTTGTCAGATGTCTTAATTGTAATATGATGATGATTTTTTGATAAGTTTTTTAAAGCAAACCTTTTACTGTCTCCCTAAGGCCCCTTTCACACCTGCGGACCATATGTCCGTTTGCGGATGAAAAAGGGACATACATTGGTCCCTATGAGATTGTGGGTGTCAGCGAATGAACACCCGATCTCCTCCGCAATGATCCGATTCTGCAGACGGAAGAAAACCTTATTTTTTTTCTTAGAAATACCTAATTTGCAATGATGCAGTTTCACTTCTTACTGGTACCAGTTCATCTGGTGTTCAGTTGCAACTTCAGCCTCCCGAGGACAAACCCGCCTCTCCACCCCTCCTCCCGTCCTCTGCAGAAATAGGGCTTTTTTTTCTTCTGTTTACCTTTTTTTTAATATAACTAAAGTCCGCCCCGCCTCCCCATGCACATCACTCGCCTTCACATATCCCAGGAGGCATAGGCTCATTAGGCAAAGGAGGCAGGGCAGACCTGTCCGTGCATCACCGGAAGGCATGCCGGCTGAACCTTGAACAGCCGCCAGTTTAGCAGTGACATCATGGGGAAGCATAGTGGCTTGGGATTGAGTGCTGCCAGAAGACAAAAGACTCTTATAGATGGACAGCACTGGATCCGCTGGGTGGGTGAGTATCAAAAGTTAGCATAACTCACCACCAGTTAGGTAAGGTTTAAGGAAAAAATTGGAGGGGGGGGGGGTAGTGGAGGCTATAGTTCCTCTTTTAAGCTCTATTTGTTCCTCTTTTAAGCTCTGCAGCATAATAAAGCCTCATACACACAATCAGACTTTCATCAGACAAATCTGTGGCTTTTTGTCTGAATGGCGTTGGCCGTGAACTTGTTCTGCATTCAGACGGCAGAACATTTTCAGCCAACATACACCAAACTATGTGGCTTTTCAGTTCTTTACCGACAACCTTTGGGCAACTTCTGCTATTGTTGTCTGATGTCTAGCATTGATTCGGAGCATGCGTGTTTGTACTTTGGATTTTAGTCCTACAGATTTGTGTACACAGGATCAGATAATCTGACTGAACACATTTGTTGTCGGACAATTTGAGAGCATGCACAGCCAACATTTGTTGACGGAAATTCCGCCAATTGTCCGATGGAGCATACAGACGGGCAGATTAAACGACAAAACACGTCCATCGGACAATTGTTGTTGGAATATCTGATCGTGTGTACGTGCCTTAACAGTGCATCTGCACACTTGGCCTCAATCAGTAAAAAAAAAGAGTAATGCCGCGTACACACGATCTGGCTTTTGCCCGGCCAAATCGGAAATTCCATCGAAAAAAAAATGTAACAAATAGTCTATATCTAAACTCTGATGGAATTCATCGGAATTTCCGATCGGAAAATTTGATTTCGATTGTGTGTTCGGGGCATAATTCTACTTTTATTGAAAAAAAAATCTCCTCTGGGTGATAAATGTACATTGCATAGATTTTAGCAAACTTTGTTGCAGATACCTACCTGTTTCTGCACTAAATAAAGTGAGTGAATATGAATAGAAGTGGCTTTTTCATTATTATTGAGGAAATCTACAGGGTCTGCATGCCTTCGGAAGCAATTAACCTTCTGGTAGAATGTCATCAAAATTATTATTATTTTTTTTGTAGAGGATGCTTAAAAAACTTTCTATCGTAGTGCAGATTTCTGTGGAAAGTCAGTGAGCCAATCACACAAGCAGATTACGTTTCTGTGGAAATTTTGTATACCAACTGTAGACAGAGAGTCTTCAGGCTCCTCCAGCCTCCTTATGGCCCGTACACACGATCCGAATATCAGACGACGGATCGTACGACTTTTTCGCTTAATAGTCGCAAGTAAAATGAAATAGGTTATTAAAGTCACGAAAATTCTCGGACGATGTCATGTGTTGTCATGTGTTGTAGTGTATTTGTATTGTATTTTTGGACGACAACTATACTGACTAAACGAAAATCGTACGATCTGACATCGTAAGAGGAAAATTTTCGAGCTTGTCCGATCGAAGAATATCAGATGAACTGTCGTGATCGGCTCTTGAAAGTAGTGTACACACGATCCGAATATCGTCTGATTCTTCCTCGGACGATCGTTTTCGTCCGATATTCGAGTTTGACTTTGTAAGTGCTTAATATCTGCTCTTTACTTCTTTACATGAAGGTTGTTATAATTATGGTCTGGGAGCTGCATTGTTTACTGGTCCTGAATGTTGAACGTTTATACGTTTGCAACTTTATTATCAACATTTTTGATCAAGAGGACCTAATAAAGAGGACCTGTCTTCCTTATTTATATTACTAGAGACGTTTACATTCCTTGTAATAGGAATAAAAGTGAAAAAAATTATTTATAGAGACAGTGTAAAAATAAAAAATAGTATACATAAGAAAAAAAAAATGTAAGCGCCACCCAAATCCTTTGTGCTTGCACACAGAAGCAAACCCATATGCAAGTTGTGCATGCATATGTTAACGATGTTCACACCACCCATGTGAGGTATCGCCACGAATGTTAAAGCAAGAGCAATAATTCTGGTGCTAGTTGCAAAACCATTTTTACCACGCATCCCTTGGGTTGTCACTTGGGTGTTTCACCCATGGTGTCCCCCATGTACTGTAAAATATTTACATCCCCTTCCCCTTCCGTCGCAGGGGACAGATGGGCTTGGCATCATCTACAGCTTCCGGTTTCGAAGGGAATGTTTTTTTATCTTGGCCGGAACCCCTTTGACAAGGCTGCGTGTGTGCGGTGGTTTGCCATTGTGCTTGCTGTGAGATTTGGGATCTGACGGAGCGGGCGTGACGGAGCTACTTGGTGGCCCCGTCACCTTCTCTGGCCTGTAGTTCATTTTCATCAGTCGTGTGAGTCCATAAAACTCCCATGGGCTATAGATACAACTAGTTGTGGGGTATATATTGTGTTTTTTATTTATTAAAGTGTATTTTTTCCCAACAAATTGCGTTTGAAAAAAATGCTGTTCAAATGTGACATAAAAAATTGCAACAATCGTCATTTTATTCCCTGGGGTGTGTGCTAAATAGTTTTTTTAATGTTTTGGGGATATAAGTAATTTTATACCAAAAAATACTGATTGAGCCCTGGTTCACACTGGGCTGCGGGAGTGAAGCAGTGCGAGTTCAGCTGAACTCGCACGATTTCACTCCCGCCCGGCAGTCCCGATTTCAGCCGCGATTTCAGAGACATCTGTGCAGGTTTCTGCACAGATGTCAATGTAAATCGCAGGCTGAAATTGCAAAAAGTAGTACAGAGACTACTTTTTGAAATCGGTGCAATGCCGCAGATGCAGCGTCGCACCGATTAGGACGGTGCCATTGCCGTCAATTTGAGGCAAAATCTGCCGTTTTGACATGCGATTTGACATGCCAAATCGCATCTCAAAACGCACCAGTGTGAACCAGGGCTTAAACTTGTAAACTGAAAATTGAAAAGGTGTGGTCTTCTAGTGGTTAAAAGCATAACATATCAGTTACTCGTGTACTTAAACTGTTGAAATGCATCACAGCCAGTAATAGGTATACTCTCACTGTTATGTAGACTTCTTTATTTGCAATGGAGGAACTTTCTCTTTTTTATATGTAGCACTACCCCCGAAGGAGCTGCTGGTTAGTTTTGGTCTGCCGCTACCCCACTGTTCTCCGTGTTGGCTCAGAATCTAGGGTTAATCGAATTTCAAAAAACACAGTTGCCAGTCACTGAATCTTTTCCAAAGGCTTTTTTATTCAACCACAACGTTGACAGAACAAGGGAAATGGAGGGAGAGGAAAAGTTCAGGTATCTTTCTGTAGATCAATGAAACCTTGAGATCCCTGAGACAGGTGCACTCACTGTCGTTGGATCTTGCTCACCCAGACAGGCCTCTGCCACAGACCTGGCACCCGGAATGATGCATGAACAGTCAAAAGTAAAAGTCTCTGCCAGAGACCTTATAGTAACAATAGTTGCTGATCCATCCTCTCCAACAGGATCCAATAACCAGAATTTTCCTCATTAAAATCAGTTGCACAGTATGAAAAAGACCCTTTAAGCTGACCCGGCAATACTGTGAAATGGATAGGTCAGGGTGCATCCTCCAACTGAGGTACCAGGCTCCTCTCGTGATACCAGCTTCCAGCTGTGTCCTCTCCAAGACGATTCCTCCCCCGGTTCCTTCAGTTGACCAGCTTCTTCCCAGAGGAGAGAAAGCATAGGATCACCCTAGAAAGCCCAAGGAACGTGGCGTCCACCCATAGCGCATGGTCAACAGGAGCAGGGCGCTACACACTCCCCCCACTACCTAAAAGACACTGTCCTCAGTGTCTGGAAAAAAAACTGCTTTCAATCCTGAGAGCTGGTACCTGAACCATAAACTTGGATGGAGAAGGTGAAGGATGAGAGAAAAAACTGTTTTACAGATCTTAAAACTTACAATATGAATATACCACAATACCACATTAACACTTTCACAACCCATCACTATCTGTCTAAAACCACCCACTCTCCAGCAGTCTTGACAGCAGATCCAGTCCACCTACAAAACAAAAACAAAGACAACGAAAAAACATGCAAAAATACTTCTCACTTTAAACATAAACAGTTAGGAGGGCACTGGGCGGAGTCTAGCAGAGCAGACATGCATAGCTAAAGCTTCGCTCCGCTGAGGAGAAAAGCCGCAATTCTAATGGTGACAAAGCTACAAAAAAGGTACCAGATGGGAAGACTAACTACCCGGGAACTAGCTGGCACAATTTGGACCAGAATAATTGTTCTGGGAGGCGGCTGTGGCAAAAAAAGGATACCCTCACAAGGGACACTCAGTCGCGCACTGCAGATAGAATGGCACTGGTCATTTCCTCATACACTGCCTCAGTGCGCTCACACAGACAGAAGCTAGTTCAACCAAAATCCCCAGGTGAGTCAGAAACAGAACAAATTCTCTCACAAAACTCCTCACAAGTCTCCTCAGTACCTCCTGCTATACTACAGCAATTTAAACATATGCTCCTGTAAAGCAGTGGTAAACTTGCGCTTCCCTAGAAGAATGTGCAATTAAAAATGAAACACAAAATCAAGGTGATAATGGGAGGGTTAAATCGGATAAAGCAGGACAACACCTGCTGATTGCCCTCAGCTGAATCAGTAAATAAATGCAAAAAAAGTGTATAATGAAAAAATAAATAAAATAAAAAATAAGAAATATATATTGGGACAGAGAATACTCTGAAAAGGTGCTGCAATTTGGAATCTGCTGGAATAGGCAGCAATTGATAGAAATGGTAATGGAGAGAAATATAGCGCAACCCCCAAAAATATATATTAGATATATACTGTGAAACAACACCCAAAAATGAATGTGACAAACAGAGTAAAATAAATCAATGTATCCACTTGAAAGCAATCAAGAAATAAAAGTTCTCAGATGTTACAAACATAGGGCCAGATTCACATACAATTACATTGGCGCAGAGTATCAGAGATACACTACGCCGCTGTATTTTACCTGGCTCTATGACGAATTCATGTAGATTTTGGCCCGTAACGTACGGCAGTGTAGTGTATTTCTCGCGGCGGAATCGAAATACGCGATTAGGGGGGCGTGAATCATTTAAATTAGGCGCGTCCCCGCGGCGATCGAACTGCGCATGCTCCGTTCAGAAATTTCCCACCTTGCATTGCGCGAACTAACGTCGATACGTCATTTGTTGTTTGAGTAGCGTCGTTTACGTACATTTCTATTCCCGGACGACTTACGTAAAAAATAAAAACAAATGTTGAAATTCAAGCATTTCAAGACAACCCATCATCAATCACGAAAAACCATTTGGAAAAAACTTGATTAGAGTATGACCTTTTTCTCACGGAATCAGTGGATAAATCTTACAAACACTCTAGACACAATTTCTACACAAACAGCAACAAACCAGATACATACATGGCACAGGCTCTAAACTCATTAAACAAAAAGTTCAAGCCAATCCTTTTAAAATTAGCAAAAGATATATATATACTAGCAACCCCACCAAAATAGTTAACAAATTCCACTCACACCTTGCTTCTTTATATGAATCAACCAATGAATTTAACCTCTCAGAAGCGGAATCTTTCTTTTCTCATATCACCTTACCAGAATTATCGCAAACCCAAAGAAATCTTATGGAGGAACCTATACCGACTGAAGAAGTAGCTTTTTCCATCAAAGATTTAAAAATAAACAAGCATCCAGGCCCAGATGGATATTCAGTATTATATTATAGAACATTTACAAAGACCCTTTCCACCATGTTAGCTGTGGCATTCGATACATTATTAAATGGACACTTCTTTACACAAGAATCATTATTGGCAATTGTCTGCATGATTCCAAAACCACACACCGATGGCACCTCATGTACAAACTACCGTCCCATCTCTCTCTTGAATCTGGATATCAAGCTGTTCGCAAAAATTATGGCTAAATGCCTTAATGGTATCATAAATAAACTTATACATAGAGACCAGGTAGGCTTTATGTCAAACAGGCAAGCGGGTGACAATGCCCGCAGAGCAATGCTTCTTGCGTATATTGCCAGGAAGCGACGTATTCCCTCATGCTTTTTATCCCTTGATATAAAGAGAACTTTTGACATGGTATCCTGGCCTTATATGTATTATTCTTTACAAAAATGGGGTTTTGGTCCTCATTTTATAAAATGGATTGAGGCACTGTATAACATCCCAAAAACATACATAACATATGCTGGATATAAATTGGATTCTTTTAACATTAAGCGAGTTACACGACAAGGATGCCCATTATCTCCCCTCCTATTTGCCCTAGTATTAGAACCATTAGTCCAATATATTGGAACCAATTCCAAAAATACCGGCATTGAGATTGGAGGTTATCCGCATAAAATCTGCATGTTTGCGGATGATATTTTGCTCTTCATGTCATCACCACAGGTGTCAGGTCCTAACCTTTTATCTATCCTAGGTACATTTGCGACATTCTCTGGCTTGGTTATCAATCCCAAGAAATGTGTAGTGCTTAATATTTCACTTACAGAAGCAGAATTAATTCCAACAAAGATAGCACTCCCCTTTTCTTGGGCAGCGAAATCACTACTGATGGACGAACATGTGACGGGGCGGTTCGCGAACGCAAACCGCAAACTTTCTCAAATGTTCGCTGTAGCGGAGAGCAATATTAAACTCCACGATCTCCGCTGGTAACCAGGGTAAATCCACAGTCAGCATTGACAAGTAAGGCAATGTCCCAAATCTCCCTCAGTAACCATACGACACACAGCTCTGAGAGTCAACAGACTTTTTATTCACAGGCTTCCATATTTATATAATTCCCCATGCAAGGGGTTTCCAAACAGCCAAATAGATTTAACAGGGGTAATACAGGGAGGACCAGATGGGGAACTTAACAGTTTGGATAATTCTCCCATCAGGCATTGCTGCACAAGGGAAAAGTCGGTTGATAGCTGGGGTCTGGGGTTATGTGTTGTGGGAGTTCGGTTTAAAACTGCCGAACACTGATTGGGCAACATAAAACTAAGTACTGAATGCTAGTGGCTTACGGCTGCCAGCATATGAATTACTATGCCCACATAAGACCCAGCAGAATACATAGCATATAATACAGACAACCTTTTGACATGTAACATCCGGTGCTCCAGAAGTGGCTAGGTTTGCCACAATGCTCCCCCAGAACCAAGCCGGCATACACAGTCTGATCCCAACGGATCGGCTTGGGGATGTCCGGGGGTGTAATTTCACAGATCACTTTTCAAGTTCAGTTTGTCTAGATAACCCGTCGGCATTACCGTTTTGCTTCCCTGGTCGGTAGTGGATTGTAAAGTCAAACGGCTGCAGCGCCAAACTCCAGCGCAGCAGCCGGGCATTGTCTCCCGCCACACGGTTTAGCCACACCAACGGGTTGTGATCTGTGAGTAGCGAAAAAGGTTGTCCATACAAATACGGCTGCAACTTTTTGAGGGCCCACACCACGGCCAGGCATTCCTTCTCAATGGCGGCGTAGCTTACTTCTCGTGGCAATAACTTTCGGCTCAGGTAAGCTACGGGGTGTTCTCCGCCATCGGCTCCCACTTGGCTCAGCACTGCTCCCAATCCAAACATTGAAGCGTCCGTATGGACAAGGAATCTTTTAGTTGGATCAGGAGCAGCAAGTACAGGGGCATTAGTTAGAGCAGTCTTTAGTTGTTGGAATGCCTGATCACACTCTGGGGCCCAAACAACCTGTCGGGGCAGGTTCTTGCGTGTCAAGTCAGTCAAGGGTTTGGCCAGGGCACTATAATTGGGTACGAATTTTCTATAGTACCCCGCAGTACCTAGAAACGCTAGCACTTGGGTTTTCGTCCTGGGGGTGGGCCATT
Source organism: Rana kukunoris (assembly GCA_029574335.1). Classification (NCBI taxonomy): domain Eukaryota; kingdom Metazoa; phylum Chordata; class Amphibia; order Anura; family Ranidae; genus Rana; species Rana kukunoris. The sequence continues at coordinate 391,426,014 of CM056049.1, forward strand.
TAGCTATGGCTTCAACTTTAGCTGGTTCGGGTTTCTGTCGCCCGCTCCCCACCCGGTGGCCCAAGTACTGCACTTCAGCCATCCCTATATGACACTTGCTGGGTTTCAGTGTTAACCCTGCCTCTCCAATACGATCTAGAATGGCCCCTATGTGTTGTAGGTGCTCTGCCCAGGTCTGGCTAAATATGGCGATGTCGTCTAAATAGGCACATGCGTATTCCTGGAATCCGTCCAATAACCGATCGACCATCCGCTGAAAAGTTGCCGGAGCGTTCTTCATCCCGAATGGCATGACCCGAAATTGATACAGGCCAAACGGGGTGACAAACGCCGACTTGGGGATGGCCTCCTCGGCCAGTGGAATCTGCCAGTATCCCTTACATAAGTCTATGGTAGTGAGATACCGGCCCCGTGCCATCTTATCCAGCAGCTCGTCTATCCGGGGCATCGGATAGGCATCAGACACCGTTTTGTCATTTAGCCTCCGGTAGTCGACACAGAAACGTGTCGTGCCATCCTTCTTTGGTACCAGCACTACTGGCGATGCCCAGGGGCTATCAGAAGGTTCGATAACCCCTAGCTGCAACATCTCGTCAATCTCAGTCTTCATATGCGTCCTGACTGCTTCAGGGACACGATATGGGGTTTGCCGCATAGGTAGCTGTCCCGGGGTCTCGACTCGGTGAGTGGCCAGCGGAGTGTACCCAGGTAAATTGGAGAAGGTAGCCCCTTTAGCTACAATCAGCTCTTGTACCTGGGCACGCTCCTGAGGGCTTAGCCGCTCCCCCAGCTGAACCCCCTTGGAGGGCTCCGTCTGTCCCTCCTGTTCTAAGAGGTCAGGTAGTGGCAGATTCTCCTGATCCTCCGAGGTGGAAGCGCATATGGCGGCCACGTCCTCTATCCTCTCATGGTATGGTTTGAGCATATTCACGTGGAACATGCGTCTCTCCCCTACCCCTGAGCAGGGGCCAATCACATAGGTGGTGTCACATCTCTGTTCCACCACCTGGTATGGGCCTTGCCAGATGGCCTGCAGCTTGTCTGTGCGGACCGGTTTTAAAATCAAAACCTTTTGTCCCACCTGAAAGCTGCGGTCTCTGGCTCCCCTATCGTACCAGCGGCGCTGACGTTGTTGGGCCGCCCGGAGGTTGGTGCGCACAGCCTGTGTTAGCGCCTCCAGACGGTCCCTGAACTCCAGTACGTAGGATACAATAGGGGTTCCGTCTGGGCTACTCTCCCCCTCCCAATGCTCTCTAATTAGGTCTAGTGGCCCTCGCACCCTTCTCCCAAACAGTAATTCAAAAGGGGAAAACCCTGTTGACTCTTGGGGTACCTCTCTATAAGCGAAGAGCAGATGGGGTAGAAAGCGCTCCCAGTCTTTATGAGCCTCTCCAAATGTACGGAGCATCTGCTTCAGCGTACCATTAAACCTTTCGCATAGACCATTGGACTGGGGGTGGTACGCCGAATTTACTATTGGCTTAATGCCACATATCTTCCATAGTTGTTGGGTTACCTCGGCGGTGAACTGGGTGCCTCTATCGGATATGATTTCTTGGGGAAACCCCACCCTGGAAAATATTTTCATTAAGGCCTCTGCCACAGTTTCGGCATGAATGTTTGTGAGGGCTATAGCCTCGGGGTACCGGGTGGCATAGTCCACTACAGTTAAAATATATCTTTTCCCGGAGGGACTGGGTTTTGGTAAGGGCCCCACTATATCTACGGCCACCCTACTGAAGGGTTCTTCAATAATGGGAAGAGGACATAACTTGGCTTTGTGGCGGTCACCTCGCTTGCCTACTCGCTGGCAAATGTCACAGGAGGTGCAGTATTGCCTCACATCCTTGGAGATCCCTGGCCAGAAGAAAGCGTGGGTCAACCTGTATCGGGTACGTGTCATCCCCAGATGCCCAGACAGGGGAATGTCGTGGGCAATCCGAAGCAGTTCTTGCCTATACTTCTGGGGAACCACTAACTGTTTAGTCATTACTGTGGCCGACCCTCCCACTCCTCTTTCAGCAATGCGGTAAAGTAGCCCTTTCTCCCAGGTGTACCGCTCCCCCTCTAGCCCAGCCTGGTCAGCGTGTACCCTGTCCCTGTATACCTGTAGCGTGGGGTCTGACCTCACCTCGGCCTCAAACTTAGTCGGGGTATCCCGGGACATACGTGTCGTGTGGGGGTCATGGTCTCTTACCGGAGCCTCAGAGTGTGTCGGTGGAACCGTGGTGCGAGCCTGTTGCCGTGTGGTCACTGGATGGGCTTCCTGGTATGGGGCCTGGGGTACAAAAGCAGAGGTCATCTGGCCCAAGTCATTTCCCAGCATAACATCTGCTGGTAAATTTTGCATGAGGCCCACTTCTACCGTCCCCCCTCCCACACCCCAATCCAAATGTACTTTGGCAATGGGTAGTCGGTACACTGCTCCCCCTGCCACTCGTACTGCCACTGATCCGCCAGTGTGTGCCGAGTCAGGGACCAAATGGGGTGCTATCAAGGTTAAAGTAGCTCCTGAATCCCGAAGTCCCTGGACTTCTTTCCCCTCCAAGGTCACTGGCTGTCGATGATGCTGCCGGTTATCCGTGGCTCGGACTGTCATCACCTCATGCAAGATTCCCAGGGGTTCTTCTGCTGGAATGCTCAACATCTCTTGAGTGGCCGGCTCCCATTGATAATGATGGGCAGCAGCCCTTGGTGCCGGGTTTGGTTGGCCTTGGTTCCAGGCGGGTCTGCCCCGGTTTTGGGTGCACTCGCGTGCCATATGTCCCCACTGTTTGCAGGTGTGGCATTGGATGTTGGCACGTCCGTTATATCTGGAGGGTGGTGGTAAAGTCCCTTGGGATTGACGAAAAGGGGAGGCTGTGAGACCGGGGGGTGGTAGAGTACTGGGTGGTCCCGCGGGTCGAGGATAACTCTTGGTTAGGGGCCCATGATGTCTCCTTGCATCAAAATGCTGATCCGCTAATCGAGCCGCTTCGGTTAGGGTGAGAGGTTTCCTGTCTCGCACCCATTCTTGTGCCTCTGGGGACAAACCGTTGAAGAATTGCTCCAACAGCATTAACTGTCTCAATTCCTCCATAGTAGTGGCTTGGCTGGCTTGTATCCACCCTTGGGAAGCTTGGTCCAGCTTGTGTGCCCATTCAGCATGTGAATCCTTCTCTGGTTTGCGCAGGTTTCTAAACTTGCGCCGGTATGCCTCTGGAGTAATGGCGTATCTCTCTAATATCGCTTGCTTCACTTTATCATAATCCTTGCTGTCCTCACTGGGTACAGCGCGATATGCTTCTGCTGCCCGACCTGCCAGCTTGCCTGCTAGCAATGGGACCCATACCGTCCGTTCCAAGTCATGTAAATCACACAGTCTCTCAAAATCCTGTAAATACCCATCAATCTCATCCTTCTCCTCGCAAAACATTTTAAAGGCATGATAGGGAATTTTGGGTTTTACCTGGTTGTAGAGTGACCCAGTAGTGGATTCTGCTCGAGACTGTGTATACTGCGGACTGTGTGCCATCACGTACTCCTGCACATTCGCCATTACCATATGCAGCATGGCATCTGATATAGGCTGTGGCAAAAATTCCAGCCTGGTCCTCATTTCTCTCTGGTAGAGGGTTTCTTCCATGGCTGCTGGTGGTGTAGCGCTGCGGGCTCTGTCTCCCTCCATCAGCTCGGCAGTTAGTACAGCTTTGGATTTGTTGCTGGCTACCTTACCCCTGGCTTCTAGCAGTTCCTTTAATGTCTGCCGCTTTAGCCTAGAATAATCCGTCTCCATTTACATCGGTAGTTCACATTGCACGAATTGCGCTTATCGGCTGTAAGGTTGGATCCCGTCGCTTGCCACCAAATGTAGCGGAGAGCAATATTAAACTCCACGATCTCCGCTGGTAACCAGGGTAAATCCACAGTCAGCATTGACAAGTAAGGCAATGTCCCAAATCTCCCTCAGTAACCAGACGACACACAGCTCTGAGAGTCAACAGACTTTTTATTCACAGGCTTCCATATTTATATAATTCCCCATGCAAGGGGTTTCCAAACAGCCAAATAGATTTAACAGGGGTAATACAGGGAGGACCAGATGGGGAACTTAACAGTTTGGATAATTCTCCCATCAGGCATTGCTGCACAAGGGAAAAGTCGGTTGATAGCTGGGGTCTGGGGTTATGTGTTGTGGGAGTTCGGTTTAAAACTGCCGAACACTGATTGGGCAACATAAAACTAAGTACTGAATGCTAGTGGCTTACGGCTGCCAGCATATGAATTACTATGCCCACATAAGACCCAGCAGAATACATAGCATATAATACAGACAACCTTTTGACATGTAACATCCGGTGCTCCAGAAGTGGCTAGGTTTGCCACATTCGCAAAACGCAAGGCGGGCCCCATTGACATTAAAAACCTACAGGTCATATTTGCAGCCACAAAATACTTACTAGCTGTGCACAAATACTCCCACAACATGGACACTGACCTACCAGAAGTCACCTGACAGAAAACAATTTTGTATTCTGTGGCTGGAGGTACATTAGGCATTCACAGGATAAATAAGTGCAGGCCCCAAAAATTAGGCATTCAACGGACATAAAAGGCCTTTTATGCCGCTCTATTTACCTAAAACAGGGACCATTAATTGTTATGGGTGGTGGCGGATATTTGTGGCCTGTCATGAGGAATTTGAATCAAACATGGTCTACTGGTCACATGTGTTGAATTCCTCCAAGATCCCTGCCTCATTCATTTTTAGAAATGTGAGGTAGTCAACACTGTCGTGAGCTAGGCGAGTGCGCTTATCGGTCACGACCCCCCCTGCTGTGCTGAACGTCCTTTCGGACAGGACACTGGACAAGGGGCAAGCCAACAGTTCCATTGCAAATTGTGCAAGCTCTGGCCAGAGGTCAAGCCTGCCCACCCAGTAGTCCAGGGGTTCATCACTTCTCAGTGTGTCCACATCGGCCGTTAACCCGATCTAGTCGGACACCTGTCGGTCTAGGCGTTACCTGATGCTGGATCCGGAGGACAGCTGTCGATGGGTCGGCTGAAAGAATGATCTCATATCATTAGTGACCAACACATGTTCAAACCGCCCTCTTCTTGCAGGCGCTGTTGGATTGGTACCCACAACTGTTTCTCTGTGAGTGAAAATTCCTTTGCCAGCGCACGCAAAAGCAGAATGCAGCATTTCTCGAAGCAAGGCCTAGAAGTGCTGCATTCTGATAGCCCTCTGTGATGGTGGTAACATTTCTGCCATTTTTTGTTTGTACCGGGGGTCTAAGTATGTTGCCACCCAGTACTGGTCCTTGCCCTTTATGGCTTTTTATACGGGGGTCCCTCTTAAAACACTGGAGCATGAAGATCCCAATTTGCACTAAACTGGAAGTGGTGTAGTGGCCTAGCTCCTGCTCATCATCCGCCCCGGGACCATCCTCCTCTGACTCCTCTTCAGACTTCCGTTGTTGACTTGTCTCAGGTGAAATAGCCCCCCCTGGGAATTCATCCAGCATTGCGACTTCCTCATCTTCCTGCTCCTCGATGGCTTGATCAATGACACAACACAATGCACGCTCCAGAAAGATGGCACCCTGGCTGCGACTGTGATCTCATCTCATCAAATGGCCACATTAAATCTGCATTAAACGCGCATGAGCAGCCACTGGCGCGGTGAAAAAAAAAAAACAAGCTCCCAGAACCTGTCCTGCCGCAGAGTTCGTACAGGTAGTCGTTAACTGCACGTTTCTGCTGGAGCAGCCTACTAAGCATTATCAAGGTTGAGTTCCATCGCGTCGGGCAGTCACAAATAAGACGTCTGATGGGCAGGTTGTGTCGCCGCTGAATGCCAGGAAGGCGAGCCATGGCTGTGTATGATCTTCTGAAATGGGCCGAGATTTTCCTGGCCTGCCGCAAGATGTCCTGGACCCCAGGGTATTTGGCAACAAATCGCTGCACGACCAAGTTCAGGACGTGTGTTATGCATGGCACGTGTGTAATTTTGCCCTGTTTCAGTGTGCTCAGCAGATTGGCACCGTTGTCACACACCACTTTACCAACTGTCAACAGACGCAGAACAGCATGGCAACGTCTCACCTGGCATGTCGAATAGGTTCTGGGGATCTTGGACGCGGAGAGGAAGAGACGTTAGCATTGGAAAAAGAGGAGTCAGCCGAGGAGGAGAGGGAGGATGGAGTAGGAGGAGGAGAAGAAGAGGCAGGCCTGCATGCAATCCGTGGCGGTAAAACCAAATCTACATTAGTGCCACGGGTTACATGCTTGACGGCCGTCAGAAGGTTCACCCAGTGGGCAGTAAAAATGATATACCTTCCCTGCCCGTGTTTGATAGACCATATGTCTGTGGTCAGATGTATCTTGGCACCGTCACTTGCCATTGAACATGGCCATATAGGTCTGTTCTGTGGTGTTCCAATGGCCACAAATTTTTGAAAGGCCTCCGAGTCCCCCAGTTTACATGGCAGTAGTTGGCGGGCTGTCAGTTCCGACAAGCCATCGGTCAACCGTTGGGCAAGAGGGTTATCCGCGTTATTGTTTTTTTACGATCAAACATTTGGGCCACGGAAGCCTGCCTTTTTGCAGAAAATCGTGAGGACGGCATGATGGAAGGTGGAGGACAATTGTGAGTATAGAGGAGAAGGAGAAGGAATAGGGGCTGGACTTTGAGAGCCTGGAGTGTGGCTTTGTGAGTTCTGATGGCATTGCTCCCACTGGGCTCGGTGATAGGAGGCCGGGTGCCTTCTTAAGGCGGTCGTCCCTAGTTGAGTGTTTGGCTTACCGACAGGCCATCTCTAATGAACATCACAATGTCACATGCCAAAATGATAGCCACTGACGGGGACCAAATTCCCAAATTAAAAAAACTTTGGCTCCCTTGGATATAACACTATTTACCTCCGGATTGCAATGATAAGGTCCTTCTGCCATGGTAGCTGATTAATCGCTTCAATGCAAACCAAATATACCCAAAAAATGATTTTCTTTACTCTCCCTATTTATTAGAGATATATTGTTCTTCACTACGATATGTTTAAGTTGTTAGGTCACAACTCATGTCGTTAATATGATGGTAGTTTAAAGCGGAGTTCCACCCTTAAAACCAGTTTCTTTCATCCCATCCAGCATACTGGCGTGAGCGCCAGTATGCTGTTTTTTTTTTTTTTTTTTAATCCATGTACTTACTTTATAATAGATCATTTAATTTTGGGCGCACCGCGATGTATGTCGCCGCTATAAGGCGTCACGCCTTCCGGAAACAGCCGACTAGCGTTCGGCTCTTCTCGGCGCCTGCGCACAGACCCAGGAGCTGACTGCGCAGGCGCCGTAAATAGCCGGTCCTAGTTCGGCTTTTTTCGGAGGGTGTGACGCGGCTATATACGGCACCTGCGCAGTCAGCTTCTGGGTCTGTGCGTAGGCGCCGAGAAGAGCCAAACGCTAGTCGGCTGTTTCCGGAAGGCGTGACGCCTTATAGCGGTGACATACACCGCGATGCGCCCAAAATTAAATGATCTATTATAAAGTAAGTACATGGACTTAAAAAAAAAAACAGCATACTGGCGCTGACGCCAGTATGCTGGATGGGATGAAAGAAAGTGGTTTTAAGGGTGGAACTCCGCTTTAAATTATACTTTAAGGCACGGTAGTCATGTATACAATGCTACTCACCGGCTATCTCGTTAGTGAAGATCTAATTAATTCTCTTTAAATATTCTATGTTATGCATTATTTATTTAAAAAAAAACTTTATGTAAACGTCATTATCTGTATCCTTGCATAAATAACCAATGTATGTATTATTTTTGTGTAATAATTTTTTTTTGACAAAGTCCAATCCCTTTCTAGAGGAAACTTCCACCATCTAGAGGCAGGAGCCATAACATGACAAAGGTCCTTTAGTGCAAAGAAAAATGATGGAGCAGATGGAAAATCTTGATCTCGAAGTCCCCACGATCCCTAACACTATCTGACTATGCAACCCCATAGTCCATTTTTAGAGACCCTTTTTTTCCTGGAAAAGTAAGACAAAGTCAGAACAGACCCATGGAACATTCACCAATAGAACCGGGGATCTGGTAAGGTCAGTGTTTTCCCCTCTTTTCCAGCGTGGTAATAAAATAGACAATGTTGTCTTTTCCGGGCCTGCAAATGACTACCTTGTCCGCATAAATGTGCCGACCATAACTCCAGTGCGACAAGCACCCACTGAAGCGTTCGTCCATCTTTGCAGAATAGCCAGCTCTCCTGAAGGGCTTAGGTACAGACAGGTAGTCCCAGATTGCCTCTCTATACCACTGTTCTCGGTTGGACTCAATTTCCTACATTATTTCCTTGCTAACATAGGGAAATTCCAAGCCGTACTTCGTGGCAACTTTCTTGTTGAGAACTCTTTGCCGACGGGCAAGTCGGGGGAAAGAGCGGGTGCTTCCCTGCCCTGGAGGTACACATGAGTTAGGGGATTTGTGCACCATGGACTTGGCAGACTGCTCTTCAGGTGTAAGGCTACTAACAACTTTGGACATATGAAAAATGTGGTGGAGTCTGCGCTGTGTAGCAAAGGAACAAGGGACGTGGGAGTAAGGTGAGTAATGTGATTGTGGTACACTAAATACGTGAGCAAGAAAAATGGCCTAAGATGACCACTAGGTGATCCAGATACCTCAGATCTGAACCTAAGTGGATATGTGAAACAAATACTAAAAATCACGAAACACAATGTAGTAAGTGTCAAAAAATATATCTAAGTATATATAAATACCTATAAACAAACAATATGAAAAACACACACATGCACGATATGCACATATGAGAGTGAATGGATGAATAAATAAAAAAAAGTCTCTAGGTGGTGATCCCAAAGCCAAGTGTTGAAAGATGAAACAACTTCAAGTGCAAAACACCTCTTGTGGCTCTTAGAAGCTCACCTCACAGCTGTTGCTCTGACAGCCTAATAATCCACAGTTGCACCTGATGTTATGTTCTGTCTGAGAGTACAATTGAAGGATCTGGTTCCAGGTTTGCACATGTGGGAAGACAACAGGGGAATATATAGCGTAACTCTGTAACTATACTGGTAGCTCAAAGGGATGCAACACCAAAACCAGGGCCAGACTTACCATTGGGCTTGACTGGGCTCAAGCCCATGGGCCCCGCCCAATAGGGGCCCCCGAATGGCAACCCTCTAAAAAAATATATATATATTTATTATTATTATTATTATTAAAGGGCCCAGAGGTCTCCAGGGCCCCCGGATTGCAACCCCCCCTTTTTTTATATAATTTTTTTTACATATTTTTTTATATATATATTTTTATTAAAGGGCTCAGAGTTCCACAGGGCCCCATGTGGCAACCCCCCTTTTTTTATTTTTTTTTATAAATGTTTATTTTATTTTTATTTTTTTATTAAAAGGCCCAGAGGTCCACAGGGCCCCGGATGGCAGCCTCCCTTTTTTATGTATTTTTTTAATAAATGTTTATTTTTAATTGTTTATTTTTTTAATTAATTTTTTATTAAAGGGCCCAGAGGTTTCTTTTTTTCTTTTTTTTTAAAGGGCCCAGAGATCCTCAGGGCCCTAGATGGCTACCCCCCCTTTTTTTATATATATATACATATATATTTTGTAAAGGCCCCCCCTGCTTTTCAGGCGGCAGCACCACCCGGTTCTCTGCTCCAGGGGGCCCATGCCTTAAGCTGTGTAAGGGGCCCCAAAATTACTGATGGCGGCCCTGCGCATACCTCCCAACATGCACGGATTCTGCAGGACTTTCCAGCACGGAAGCAGGAGGAACCGGAGCGGTGTGTGGAGGACTGTGGCTGCTGAAGGGAAGAAAGCCGACAGCAGGGCTAATGACAGTCTGTGGCCCTGGCTGTCGGTGAGAGGCACTCCCCCCCCCCCCCGCTTAACAACTGCAAAACCTCCCTCCAGGAGGAACCGGAGCGGTGTGGACACATTCCGTGCACAGGTCAGAGTCTCCCGTCCCCCCGCACAAAAACTTTAATGCCCCCCCGCTCAACAACCTCAATTGGCCCCCCCCGCTCAACAACTTTAATGCGCACCCCCCCGCTCAAGAACTATGATTCCCCCCTCGCTCCAGGGGGCCCCTTCAACACTCAAGCCCAGGGGCCCCCAACACCCTAAGTCCTGCCCTGACCAAAACACTCACTCAAAGTGAAAGAATGATGAGCCTATCTCCACGAGTGCCGAGCTTGCAATAGATCCTGCTTGTCCTTTCTTGTCCCTCCTCATCTTCTTGTCTTGCAGTGGATAGTGGCTCAGATAATGGCAGTGAAATGTAGAAGAGAAGGGAGACACATCGCATAATCCCGTGGGGAACAGATTTATTGGTAAAAGCAATATAAAAAAAAGTCCTGACGGGGACTGATAGATTGGAAGTCTCTCTTTAGTTGTTGAGGATTGCATCGACATCCAGTATATCCCGAGTTCTTCTACGGTTTGGGATATCTCCTACAAGGGTCGTCTACGGCTGCACCCTGGGTCCATGGTCTTCATCCATGGTTTCCAGCAGTGAGAGTCTTCAGACAAGACAGAGCTCTTTTTGCGTGTTTAGGGATGTCTGGCAGTTCAACCTTATGGTGTCATGCACTTCACCAATATATATGTGCATTATTTACTCCATTGTAGCATTATTGCCCAGTCACCTCTATATATGTGCTCAATATATTTGTGCTTTTACATCGTTCACTGCTCAGGCACATGCGATTCTGTTGTTGTTTTCCCCACTAGCTACAACCACCTGTAATACCACCTTTTTTGGTCAATTACTTATATATGGCTCTATTTTAGGGGACTTCATGCAGTATTAGCAGCCTGGAGTCACTAATACTAGATGCCCTATTGTTTTTTGGAGTTTGTTTCTCCTTTTACTATGGCCGATCGATCGCTCTGTGTATCCTCTTTTAAATGCGCTCCCATACACACGTTTTTATCATTTTTTGCCTTGTTTTTATTTATATTTTAAATGTACTGTCTCCTCGTCGGTTTATATAGGCCCACGCCTGTGTACTTTTATCTCTGCTTCTCGGCTAGTAGTTCCGCATGTGCCATAGAGTATCAGCAATACCTAGCTATGTGTATACTGGCATTAGTCTCAGGCAAAATGGCACATTGCATTACGACCTATGGACACTACTTGTGGTAGTGGTGTCCGAGAAAATGCCTGCCGTACGTTCAATTTTGCAGACTATTTAAATCACTGTAATGCACCCAGTGTTATACCCTGATGAAGTCACGTGACGTGACGATACGCGTCGGGATTGGAGCACTGGACACAGCACCATCTGACGGTCGGCAGACGAGCCCGATGCTCGTAGATATATGTCACTGTGATTACTGCTAAATGTGAGTTTTTTTATATTGCTTTTACCAATAAATCTGTTCCGAGTTCTCCTACCACAGTTGTCAGAGGTTAGCAACCTCCATAGCAACCAATAGGAACCTGCCTGCACAACCATTATATAAGATCACTCCCAGCAGTATTTCAGTGCAGATTGACAAGGTGGATAGAGAGAGTGGAGTGTTTCTGTTTGTTTTTCTGTGTATATTGAGATCTTAGAGCTTAGCATTGTGCTTCCTATAGTGCTTTCAGTTCTGAGTTTGCTGCTTCCAAAAACAAATGCTTTTTTCAAAGCAAAAGACCCAACAGCTTTTCTAAAAGCTCAGATTTGTGTTGTTTTGTCCAGGTTAGTGTAGCTTAGTGTTAGACAGATTTCTGTTTAGTTAGTGTAAGTGTACATTTCTTTAAGGTAGCTTAGTTTAGTGTGTGTTTAGTCTCTGTGTTTTGTGTATAAAAAAATAAATAAAAATTAGCTTTAGTTTAGTCATATAAGTTTGTGTACGTAGAGTTAGTGTTTAGTGCATATTAGTTTAGTATTTGTAGTCCTCGTTCTTGTCTGCGTCCTTCAGTCAAAAAAAAAAAAAAGAACCCAAAAAAAAGTTTTAGCTGTAGTATTTTAGTTCCTGTTTAGTAGCTGTCCGTGTCGTAGTCTACGTCTTTGTCCGTGTAAAAAAAAAAAAAAAAAAAATTAGGTGTAGTAGTTTTATTCTAGTTTAGTAGCTGTCTACGTCTTTGTCTACGTCTTTGTCTGCGTCTTTGTCTGCGTGCCTGTCTTGCTAAAAAAACAAAAAACACTCCTTTCTCACATTTCCCCCCCCAATAAAGTTTCCCCCCCCCCACATCAGCAAGTATGAGCAGCATACGTGGCCGTGGCAGCAGGGGTAGGGGAGTTTCTCCCAGTGCTGGGTCGCTGCCAGCACGGGGTACCTCTCGCACCCCTACTAGTGGTAGTGGATCAGGTGGAAGGGGAGTCCGCCTCATCCGCAAGTTTTTTCCTTAGGGCAGCCGCCCGATATTGCCTTCTCAGGCTCCAGCAGTGTTGGAGTATATGGGGCACAGCAGTGCCACAGAGTCGTCAGTCCCGACTCCCAGTAGCACCACCAGTACACCGGTGCCTTTAGGACCCGCCCCCAGCCCCCAAGGTTCCAGCCTCTTACTGTTTGACAGCAACAGTGAGAGGGATATCTTGGGGGAGGTCCTGCATCAGGCAGACATCCAGTTCTGTACTGATGATCAGGACCTTTTGGAAGGGATGATGGAGGAGGAGGATGGGGTACCTGCTGTCAGTATCCCAGAGACATCCCTTCCAAGTGGTGCTGGTGTTTTTGGGCAGGAAACACCCGCACCTAGTCAGACCCAGGCGTCGGTGAGGGGACAGCGGAGCCAGGCTAGCGGCTCCATGTCAGCGGTTTCCCTCAGACCACCACATTTCAACCCTGGGTCTGACATATCTGGGGGCGAAGAGGAGGGTGACCCAACATGGGCGCCACCTGACTTGTCGGTTCACAGCAGCAGTGACGACGAGGAAGGTAGGCACCCTGGGGAAATGGTGCGCCAGGTCACCAGGGAGACCAGCGTCAGGGTCTCCACTGGTGATGGCAGCAGGAGGTGTCAGCAGCAGCAGCAGCAGGCAGCTCCACCTGTGCGCACCGAGTCCCAGCAGGTGCAAGTCAGCGGCACCCCATCTGACAGGAGGGCGGCGCTGAAGTCACCTGTCTGGGCCTACTTCACCCTGGTAGCAGATAACCAGACCATAGCCATCTGCCATATCTGTCGTGCCAGGGTGAAGAGAGGGAAGTGCTTGGCTCGGGTGGGTACCACAGCTCTGAACCAGCATCTGAGAATCAACCACTGGCGGGAGTATGACCAGATGAAGCATGGTGGTGGTAGCAGCGCCACCACCACAAGTGTGCAGGGTACAGCAGCCCCTGCCACAGCTTCATCTGTTCCCAGCAGGTCATGCCCCCCCGCTCCCTCTAGTAGAGGTACTGGTACCGGCAGCCAGACCTCTACTTCCACAGCACCCTCCTCTTCTGTGTCCTGCACTGCCGTCCGGCGCCAGGCGTCGCTTTCTGACGCCTTCGAACGCACCACTCCCTTCCCCCCTGGAGACCGACGTGTGCGTTCCCTCAATGGGCTCCTGGCAAGGGTTATTGCCCAACATCTGTTTCCCTTCAACATTGTTGACTGCAAAACCTTCAGGCAGATGTTGGAGCAGGCCCAACCCCAATGGCGTGTCCCCAGCCGCCATTTCTTTGCCAGGACTGGTGTCCCTGCCCTACACCAGTACATTGTGCAGAATGTAACCCTGTCGCTGGATCACGCTGTCAGCGACAGGGTGCATCTCACAATGGATGGCTGGACCAGCAGGCATGGGCAGGGCCGGTACATCAGCTTCACGGCCCATTGGGTTTCCCTCCGAGGCGCCGGGGAGGGATCGGCGGCATCAGATTTTGTGATGCCGCCCCGGGGTGTCCAGGGGAGAACTGCTGGTCTCCCTCAAGCCACTGTCTCCGCAGCTGCTGAGCCTCACAGCAAGAGCCCCCGTAGCTACTCAAGTGTGGGGCACGTGCGCTGTCAGGCCGTGCTCCAGCTTGTTAGTTTAGGGGACTATCTGAGCGAACATTCAGCGCGGCAGGTGGGGTGGTCATGGACCCGTCAGTCCACAGACTCCGTGGACAGACTCACATTCATCAAGATGAATGAATCCTGGATCGGCGGTGACTTTCTGGCACCCGCCGTCAGTTCAGGGCGCTGAAGGGTCCCTTGTCATTCATTCCTTCTCCTTGGCTCTCCCTCCACTCTTGCCCGAGTGATTTGTGTTGCAGCTGGTCCTCATCCAGGGGCATCAAAGCAGACTTAGACCAGTTTATCTTGAGGCCCGAGAACTCCGCAAATCTGACAACCGTCTCCATTGTCGTGCTCAGGAATTGCTCGGTATCCCCCAGCAGGATCATCGTGTCATCGGCATATAGCATCTCCTTCTCCTGCCTGTCTCCATAGCAGAAGCCAGTGATACCCCTATGTTCTCTAATCTGAATCGCCAGTGGCTCTATTGCAAGGGCAAACAGCAGGGGGGACAGTGAACACCCCTGCCGCGTACCCCGGCCCAGAGCAAAAGACAGCGACACCCTTCCAGCCTCTCTGATAACCGCCTTGGGGCAATGATACAACAACCGCACCCAGGAGATAAACACCTCTCCGAATCCGAATTGCCGCAGCACCTCCCAGAGATACGGCCACTCCACGCTATCGAAAGCCTTCATAGCGTCAAGTGACATCAGAGCTCTCCTACCCACATTATCAGCCCGGGACTGCATGTTAAGAAATAGTCTTCTGAGGTTTATAGCTGTGGATTTGTTGGGCATAAATCCCGCCCGGTCTGGGTGTATGGCTGAGGTGATCACCTTATTTAGCCTGAGGGCCAGTACTTTCGCCAGGATTTTGATATCAGATTGCAACAGCGAAATTGGCCTGTACGAGGCCGGATCCGCTGGGTCCTTACCCGGTTTAAGAATTAACACAATTTGCGCCCTAGCCATTGAGGGCGGGAGGGCATTGGACACCCTAGCAGCATTAAAAACTCCCAGCAGCCTGGGCAGTAAGGTCTCGGAGTATTGTTTGTAAATCTCCATGTGGATTCCGTCACCCCCTGGGGCTTTACAGTTGGGGAAGGCCGCGACCGCCTCCTGTAGTTCCTTCAGAGCCAGAGGGGAATCGAGCTCTAAGCTCTGAGAAGGGGAAAGACGCTGAAATGTAATCCCGTCCAGGTAGTTGGACAGCTCCTCAGCGCCATACTCAGAGGCCGGGCGATACAACCGTTCATAAAAGTCTGCTAGTGTCTGTATTATGAGATCAGTGGAATGAACCATCAGCCCAGCAGCGGTCCGCAATGTCCCGATAACCAGGGACTTCTGTTCCGAGCTCGCTATCCTAGCCAGAAGTCTGCCTGTCACCCTTGCCCAAGTGTTTAGATGATATCTAGTACTATTATCACTACTGCTTGTAAATGTTGCCTGTGTGATAATTACATTATATTTTAATACTACTGCTGCTGCCTTCATGCTGAGTAATGCTTCATGACCTCTGTGGCACAGCGGATCCACCAACAGCCTCCGCTACAAGCTACCAGACTGGATCGTAACTGCAAGTGTGACTAAAAGACTGAACTTTATGTTAAACCCTGGTTTGCGGCCTTTATACTGCAACCATTAGCCTGTCTTCAAGAGCAAATCAGCACTTTCTCTCTTTCTCGCTCTCTCTCTCTCTCTCTATATATATCTATATATATATTGTAGCTTTTGTTATAGTAATTTTTCAACAGTTTAGTTTGTGTTAGTAGTGTCTGTGTCCGTGTATTTTAGTTTGTCTTAGGTTTGTGTTAAATAAAATAATAGTATAAAATGTTTTTGGTTATTATGAAGTTAGATGTGTTGAAAAACCTAACAATCTCAATAAGAAAGGAAACATTTTAAAAGAATAAACATTTTTATAACAAGAAAAAAAAAATTACAATTTTTTTTGCATGAGCTTGTGAAGCTCAGCCATCGCGTCAAAATTCTTCCTCTGCTGTTGCTCCAGCTGTTGGTTTTGGAGGTCTAAGTATCGCATTTTATGGCGATTTGAGAGGATTTTCGCATTGGTCCTCTGGATGAGAGTGTAATTTTCCTCCATCTTTTTGAAAACTGTTAGGATATAAGAAAAAAAAATTAGGATTAAATGCTGTCCATTTTTATATCTACATCTTATTGTTGAAATGTTATTAATCTTTGTGCAGATATTTACCCTCCTGCCTGGGGCTCACAGGAACCGTCTCATCCTCCTGCTCCTCTTCTCCATCACCCGATTCACCAGGAGTTTGGGGGGGGGGGGGTTGCAGCTCCTCCTCTTGCTCCTCAACAGGAGCTGGGGGTGGTAAACACTGGGAGGGCCCTGGCTGCTCCTCATCCCTCTCCTCCTGTGCATCCTCCTCCTGCTCCTCCTGTGCATCCTCCTCCTGCTCCTCCTCTTCATCTTTCTCCTCCTCCTCCTCCTCAGCGGCCTGTCGCCTTGTGCGCTTGGGGCGCACAGATGGTAGAGGAACTCTTATAATAACACAATGTTCATATATGTAAAAATTATTTCTAATAACGTATGCAAATTCTGTGTACTCTGCAGTATTGTATATGAATACAAATTTATTTATATAGACAGTTAACCAATGGGATAATGTTATACTAAAGCATGGGTCTTCAAACTATGGCCCTCCAGTTGTTCAGGAACTACAATTCCCATCATGCCTAGTCATGTCTGTGAATGTCAGTGTGTTACAATGCCTCATGGCATGTGTAGTTCTGCAACAGCTGGAGGGCCGTAGTTTGAGGATCCCTGTACTAAAGGGTCTTGCTGGCACTACAGGGGACTGAGTGTGAGCTGGGCTGCCACCATGGTAAAATGAGCTGTTTGTGTTTCCTTTGTATTATTCTGACGATCTCATGTTAAAAAAAGGGCCTGATGGAGTACACGGGATTACTATGATAACCCCACGCCTAGCACAGAAATTTAGTGGTAATTGAGTTATAAAAAATCCAACCCCTTCCCCTTTAACCCACCACACCACCACTTTAATTCCATGGTTTAACTTGATGGAATAATGTCTTTTTTCAACAGTACTATGAATACCTTGTGTGGTGATATATGTTACCACAACATGGCGTCTGGGTTAACAACATCTGCCCTAAGGTTAATTACATATGACCTTACATAACTGTCACCAATAACTTACCTGGATGAAATTCATCTCGGATCTGTCTGACCCAAGCCATGTGGCGCCTCTTTAGGTCTCACCACTTTTTTAGGATGGCCATGTGGCCATGTGTGTGGCCATGAAGTTGTCGTAACTCCCGCAAGAGGGAGCGGACTATTTTTTTTTTTGTCCTGCTGGTTCCGGGTTGCGTCATATCCCTGTTGCAGGAACCTCTGCAAGATGAAGAACAAAGGGCCAGATTCACGAACACTTGCGCTGGAGTATTTGGATATGCGCCGCGTAACTGTGCTGATGCGCCGACGTTTCTATGTGCCCGTACCCACCAAACTAGATGCGCCCAATAACGGCTCATTTGCGACCGGCGGAACGTTCCGACGCCAGAGTATCGTCAGCGTTTATTTTCGCTGGGCGCATCAGTCGCGCCCATTGATTTCCCCTGCAAATATGCAAATGAGGGAGATTTCCCAATTCACGAACGGATTAGCACCATACGCTGGCTACATGCGCCGCGCGTATCTGATCCGTCCAGCGCAAAGTTATTTCTACAAAAGGCTGCTTTATCTTTACTCCAGACGGTCACAGGTCAGCAGGAGAGCAGCTACAGCAGCGTTACCGACGATAGGAGCTTGCTGAGCACCCCCACTTGCAAGGACAACACCTCTGTGTGCCAACATGCCAGGGGCACTCGTGGTCCTAGAACTACTGATGGGTCCCCTGGAACCAAGAAGGCGGGCACGTGAGAGGATATACCGCACTCGTATGAACCTCTTTGGCATGGGGGATGAGGAGGTGTATCGCCTCTTCAGATTCAGCCCTGATGCAATACTTGAACTAACCACAACCCTGCAGGATGACATCACCAGCAAGACACACCGCTCACAAGCAGTGCAGCCACTGGTGAAGGTCCTGGCAACACTTCATTTCCTTGCCAGTGGATCATTCCAGCGTACAAGTGGAGTGGTGGCTGGGATGTCACAATCCTCCATAAGCAGATGTGTGCACCAGGTTGTCCCTGCAATCCTCAGACGCATGTCCAACCAGTTCATCAGACCCACCACTGAGGAGCTGCGGCAGAAGGCAATGACAGATTTCTACAACATTGCCAGATTCCCACGCACTGTGGGGGCCATTGATTGCACACATGTGGCCCTACAGCCCCCCAGTGCCACAGAGCACATATACCGCAATCGGAAGCATTGGCATTCCATCAACGTACAGGTGATAGCCGATGCCCAACGCCTCATATGGCACGTCCGTGCCAAACACCCCGGGTCCAGCCATGACAGTTTCATATACCGTCAGAGCCCCATCCCAGCAGAATTTAACCAGAACATGTATGGGGACAGCTGGCTGGTTGGTGAGTGACATGGGAGTCAGGCATGACTATCCCCTCCCGTCATGCACAACAGAAATCGCACATGCATGACTAACATTCTCCTGTCTTTTACCTTACAGGTGACTCTGCATATGCATTGGGACCCCATCTAATGACTCCTTTCCGGAACCCCCAAACCAGAGGAGAGAGAAAATACAATGAAGCACACATCAAAACCCGTGCAGTGGTTGAGCAAACATTTGGGCTCCTGAAGTCCCGTTTCCGCTGCCTGGATAAGTCTGGGGGGGCCCTATTGTATTCCCCTACCTTTGTGTGTCAGATCATCGGTGCATGTTGCATACTACATACAGGGCCGCCATCAGGGGGGTACAGGCATTACACCTGTAAGGGGCCCGGGGGTCCCCAGGGGCCCGGATGGGAACCACCCTAAAAAAAAAAAAAAAAAAAAAAAAAATTATTTTTTTTTTTTTTTTTTTTTTAGGGGTCCGAAGATCCCCAGGGGCCCGGAGGCCACCAAGGGCCCCAGACGGCAAGCCCTTTTTTTTATAAAATTTTTTTTTTTTTTTATAAAAAAATATATTTTTTTATAAAAAAATTTTTTTTTTTAAATATATTTTTTTATTATTTTTTTATTAAAGGGCCAATTTTTTTTCTTTTATTTTTTTAGAGGTCCCCAGGGGCCCGGAGGCCACCAGGGCCCCAGATGGCAAGCCCTTTTTTTTCTTTATTTTTTTTTATAAAAAAATATATTTTTTTATAAAAAAATATATTTTTTTAATATATTTTTCTTTTATTTTTTATTAAAGGGCCAATTTTTTTCTTTTATTTTTTTAGAGGTCCGGAGGTCCACAGGGGCCCGGAGGCCCCCAGGGCACCGGATGGCAACCCCCCTTTTTTTTATTTATTTTCTATTAAAAAATATATAGATTTTTTAATATATTTTTATTTTATTTTTTTATTAAAGGGCCATTTTTTTTAGGGGTCTAGGGGCCCGTAGGCCACCAGGGCCCCAGATGGCAACCCCCTCTTTTTTTTTTTTTTTTAAATATATTTTTTTATAAAAAAATATATTTTTTTAATATATTTTTCTTTAATTTTTTTTTAAAGGGCCAATTTTTTTTATTTTATTTTTTTTGTGGTCCGGAGGTCCACAGGGACCTGGAGATCCCCAGGGCCCCAGATGACAACCCCCCTTTTTTTATAAAAAAATATATAATAATTTTTATATTTTTTTTTATTTCTTTTATTTTTATATTTATATTATCCTTTTTTATAATTTTTTTTTACTTTTTTATATTATTTTATTTCTTTTTTTTAATATATAGATGTATTTTTATTAAAGGGCTCAGAGGTCCCCAGGGCCCCATGTGTCAAACCCCCTTTTTTTATAATTGTATTTTTTATTTTTGTTTATATATTTTTTATATATATATTTTTTTATTAAAGGGCCCAGAGGTCCCCAGGGCCCCGGAAGGCAACCCCTTTTTTTTTATATATAAATGTTTATTTATTTTTTATATATATATTTTTTTCTTTCTTTCTTTTTTTTTTAAAGGGCCCAGAGGTTTCTTTTTATTAAAGGGCCCAGAGGTCCCGAATGGAAAGCCCCCTTTTTTTTGTAATTTCCTTTTATAAAAAAAAAATAACGTCCCCGGGGCCACAGTTGGCAACCACCCTTTTTAAAAAAAAATATATATATATATATATATATATATATATATATATATTTTTCTTTATATTAAAGGGCACAGAGGTCCCCAGGGCCCCGGATGGCTACCCCCCTTTATTATATATATTTTTCTTTATTTCTTATTTTTGTAAAGGGCCCCCCCCCGCTTCTCAATTCGCGGCAGCACCTCCCCCCCCCCGCTTCTCAATTTCATGCGGCAGCACCCCCCCCCCCGGTTCTCTGCTCCAGGGGGCCCATGCCTGAAGCTGTGTAAGGGGCCCCAAAATTCCTGATGGCGGCCCTGACTACATAACTTTGCTATGAAAAAAGGCCTGCATATTGACATACGTGATGACCTGACCCCCGACCCACACAGTCCCCCCCTGCCAGAGGACACCCAGTCTGCTGATGGAAGAGCAGTCAGGAGGGTCCTCGCCGTAGGCATCTTTGGACACTAACCCAAAACATTAATTACACAGACAGTGCACGCGTGTACACCACTGATGTCCCTAGATCACACACACCACATGCACATCGCATTGGATTAGCCCAAGTCCAGCATGTAGGAGTTGGGAGCAGTAACGCCAGCGTCAAGGCCCCAATGATGTCACTGTCCATTCACACACCTTTCACACGTCATTCATACAGCCGTGGGGTTCACTTCACCACCACGGCCGAGGGTGACACCCCTTACTTTCAGGAGTGCCACCCTCTCACATTCACACACCATTCACACTGTCCCCTGCACTCCTGACCGTGTGCAGTACAAAAATAAATTAGAAAGATCATATCCTGATCAATACAAGAAAAATAATCTCATAACCTGAGAAAAAAAAAAAATAAACTCATGACCTGAGTATGTCAAAAATAATAATATAAAACCAGCAACAAAAAAAAGGCCTCATCGGGGATGCCGGGGGCTTCTTCTGGGGGCCCCTCTCTGGCTCCGCAGCTGCCTGGATGGAGTGGGTGGGGGTGGGGGGGCATCTGGAGGTGGCTGATCCCCAGGTGGGCCACTCCTGGCAGGTGTGGCCTGCGTGCCCTCCAAGGCCCTGGCTATCCGTCCAAGGTATGTGTTCGTCTGGGCCTGCATCCGGAGCTGACGGGTCATCTGGTAATGCTGGGCCCGCCGACTCAGCCTCCCCTGCTCACGGATGGCAGCACTGTTCCCATGGATGGCAGCAGTGTTGGCCTGGACGGCTGCAGTAAGGTGCTGGATATCCCCCTGCACCTCCCCCAAAGTGGTGACCACTGCAGCGCAGTTAGAGCTGACATCCTGCACTGCGTTGCTGAGGTTGGCAACGGAGCCCAGGCTGTCAGACACTTTCTGCAAGTGGTCCGCTATGGCCCCCATTTGTTCTGTCTGTCTGGCGTGATCCCTCGCCAACTGGTCCTGGACACCATCAGACACCCCCCTGGTCTTCTGGGTCGCCTTCCTGGGGCCCGAAGATGGATGTCCTCGGGTGGAAGGTGTCGCCCTTGAGGGGCTTCCAAGGATGGGGGAGGGGACGACAGACGGGCCAGGAGAAGGGGAGGAGACAGACAAGACTAATGAAAAGTCCTGCTCTGCCACAGCAGGATCTTCCACAACCACCTCGGCAGGTGTGGTGTGGCCACTCTCCTCCTCCACAACCTCTTCACCACCCAGTGGCTCGGGCACATGATGGCGTGGGGGGGATGGGGTGGAATGCAGGCTGACAGATGATGGCCCAGCTCCGTCATCTGTGGATGACACAAAGCAGACACATGTTGGTGGTCCCACACACTTGGCACATGTCCCCCCCCCCACCCCCCCAAATGCAAAACATCAAATAGGGGATTATAAAACACTTACCTGTCCTTGTGCCTTCCTCCACGGAGTCATAGCCTGCGACCCCCTCCACCTGCTCCCT
The DNA here is from genome assembly GCA_029574335.1 of Rana kukunoris. Taxonomy (NCBI): domain Eukaryota; kingdom Metazoa; phylum Chordata; class Amphibia; order Anura; family Ranidae; genus Rana; species Rana kukunoris. The sequence continues at coordinate 391,448,020 of CM056049.1, forward strand.
CTCCAGGCAGCGAGCAACCACCTCCTCCTCTGCGGTCAGGGTGACAGGACATGGGGGACCACCACCTGTGCCCCTCTCATGCCTCCTGATGGAGGCCACCTTGTCCCTCACCTTGCGCCGCAGGTCATTTATTTTCTTTTGTATGTCCCCAGCAGTCCGGGTGGAGTAGCCCAGGACATTGACCCTGGCAGCAATCGACTCCAGGATGCCCTGCTTCCTCTCCCGGCTGGTCTTGCGGCTTTTTTTGCCATGGAGAAATTCATTCTCCGTCTCCATAGCCGAGATAATGACAGAGACCTCCTGGGTATTAAAATTGAGGTTCCTCCTCTCTCTGGGGGTAGCGGGAGCAGCCATTACAGAGCAAAAGTATCTTCCCTGGGGTGGGGGGAAACGGAACTACTTTTGCGCCGGAATGGCGTTTCCGCCAGCGCTTTTAAGCGCCCAGCGGAACGCATTGCGCTGACGTTTCCCAGGAAGTGGTGCCGACGGAAGTTGTGAGCATGCGCACAAGGGGGCGAGGGGAGCCGCACTCACTGCGCATGCTCCGTGGATGATGCGCTGAACGTAAGCCTCTGCGCCGGCCTCCGCCCATCATTTACATATGATCACACCCACTTCCACTTGCGTCGGGTTACGCCAGCGCATTATCGTTACTCTGGCGCAAGTTTACGCGCAACTGCTATGTGAATTACAGGAATTGCGCTGAAAGGGTCTTCAGAGTAACGTAAATGAGAAGCGTTACTCCAGAGGAAAGATACTCTCATCTACCTGAATCTGGCCCAAAGTATATTATAATACTTTTGTTTAAACACTTATGGATATATGACGTAAATGTATGGTATTCAACAATTGGAAGCATTCTCGCCTTATTAATCACTGACAGGGGTAACATGACAGATTTTATATCTTGCCATTTTGGTCGCCACCTTTTTTGCATAAATATAGCAGCCATTATCATTAGCTTAATTATGTATATATGAGTAACATCACAGGATACACGTATAGGGGAGAAATTAGTTGCTATTCATCTGACCGCTATAATTATTTTTTGACCCTTATACTGGGCCTGTACAATAGATTGTTTTTTTTCATCCCTATCTTTATATATGAACAATAATATGTTTGTTTCTTTTGACTTTTTGATGAATTAATTTTGAATAAATAATGGAGTTGATGTTATTTAAAAACTACAACTACCAGCATGCTCTGATACACCATGTAGCTCACCGTCACCAGCTGTACCACAATTATACTTTAACTCCCAGCATGCCTGGACAGTCAATGGCTGTCCGGTAATACTGGGGAGTTGTTTTGCAACAGCTGTAGGCTCCGTTTAGTAAACAGTGCCGTACCAGACGTTTTTTTAGTGTGGAGGGGAGGGAGCCTATGTAGGGGTATGTGTATATGTTGTGTTTTTTAATTTTTATGTAGTGTGGTGTAGTGTTTTTAGGGTACAGTCAGAGGGGCGTGGGGTTCACAGTAGTTTCCCGCTGAGGGTTTGAGCTGCAGTGCCAAATTTTCTTCAGCTAGAAGCACACTGTAAGCCCCAGCCCATGTGAATGTACCCTGTACATTCACATTGGGGGAGAGGGGGGGGGGGGTATTGCAGCCAGTTGCATGCAGGGAGTTGGAGTTTTGCAACAGCTGGAGGCACAATGGTTGCAAAACACTGCGAGTTTGTTGCCTAACTCAGGGTTTCAAGACCAGTGCGCCTCCAGCTGTTGCAAAACTACTACTCCCATCAGGCATGGTCTGTCAGTGCATGCTAAGAATTTTACTTTTGCTGTATCTAGAGTGCCACAGTTTAGAGACCCGTGTATAGTGGTCTGAAAAATGTGGGCCTGCAGAACTTGCAAAACTAGAAGTCCCAGCATGCCCAGGCATGCTGGAAGTTGTAGTTCTGCAACATCTAGAGGGCAATATGTATTCGAACGTCTTGGGCTTAAGGACCCTGAAGTCAGGACGTTCGCATACGTCCTATGTCCACAACATGTTAATTATGCTAAATAGCAAGGAAAGTGCCTTAATACACATTTACCAACCAGGGTGTCTGCAGCTGTCCAGGCATGCTGGGAGTTGTAGTTTTGCAACAGCTGGAGACACACTGTTTGGGAAATACTAATATCTAGGGTTGCCACATCATCCCTTTAAAACAGAACACATATGAATTACACAGGTTCTGTGGCTAATTAAGGTGGTAATTAAACTCACTTGGTGCTTTACCTGCATTAAATTAGCCTCAGAACCTGTGTAATTCTGTTTTAAAGGGATGAGGTGGCAACTCTACTAATATCTGATCTTATATCCTAACTTTTAAACTAGTCTAAAATGCAGTTAAAGATAATGAAATAACAGTGGTGAAATTACTTACACTAATCAGCAGTTTTTCCTCACTGGATGAAAAGTTACTCCCCACCATCTTCGCTTCGCAGGGCAGCACAAAATAGCAATCCGAAAATAGACTGGCAAAGATCCAGGAAATGATCTCCGTTTTCGCGTGTTGTTCGCGCGCGTGCATGCGCATGCACTGACGAGAATTTCGCAATTAATTTGCATTCGCATTAGCGAATTTTCGCAAACATTTTTTTTTTTTGATAAAATATCACGAATATTCAATATTAACAAATATTTTGTGAATATTCTTCTATATATTCGTGAAATATTGCGAAATCGAATATGGCGTATTCCGCTCATCACTAGTGGAGATCATCATTCTTTCACTTTGAGTGAGTGTTTTGGTGTTGCATCCCTTTGAGCTACCAATATAGTTACAGAGTTACGCTATATATCCCCCTGTTGTCCTCCCACATGTGCAAACCTGGAACCAGGCCCTTCAATTGTACTCTCAGACAGATCATACCATCAGATGCAACTGTGGATTATTAGGCTGTCAGAGCAACAGCTGTGAGGTGAGCTGCTAAGAGCCACAAGAGGTGTTTTGCACTTGAAGTTGTTTCATCTTTCAACACTTAGCTTTGGGATCATCACCTAGAGCAGGGGTGTCAAACTCAATTTCATGGTGGGCCACATCAGCATTATGATTGCCCTCCAAAGGGCCGGTTGTATCTGAAAGATTAGATGTCCAGCACATCCCCTCCCCTTACAATAGATGTCAAGAGCCCCATCACCATCAGAAGTTGAGTCCCCCACTCTCCCTTACATCACAGTACAGCCCCCTTTCCTTATGCTGCTGCTGGGAAGAAGCTGGAGGATGTATTGCTTAAAAGCAGAAAGTAAAGGTCTGGAGAAGGACCAGAGAAGGGCTGGAGGTGCCGGAAATGGCCTGGAGGGCGTTTCATGATTTTTAGTATTTGTTTCACATATCCACTTAGGTTCAGATCTGAGGTATCTAGATTACCTAGTGGTCATCTTAGGCCATTTTTCTTGCTCACGTATTTAGTGTACCACAATCACATTACTCCCCTTTCCTCCCACGTCCCTTGTTCCTTTGCTACACAGCGCAGACACCACCACTTTTTTCATTTGTTATATTGTTTTCTGTCAGGGCAGATTATCAGGTGCTTGCAGCAGTGTCCCCCTATTCTTTTAGTTTACTGACAGCGCGGGAGTACTTTTGTTATACATCTGCAACTTTGGACATAGCCTCGACAATAGTACTGGATGGTCCCTCCGTCTCCCCCGAGTCCATGGCAGTCCAATCTGAAAAAGTATAGTTGGAGGCAACATCTTCCCACTTAGCCCACAGTATCTCTTGTGATAATGTCTCAAACAGATCATCATCCCCTGAAACATCAGACAGGGAGTCTATTTCAGAGTCCCCCACCTCCTCCACAGGCAAATATGTACAAACAGTCCTAGATATGTTCCCCTTTGATCTCTCACACGTTCCTGACGTGGAGTTTCCAGGTTTCAGACACTTTTCTGGCTCCGGTTCAGGTAGGCCTTCACATATCCCACCTTCCTTTGGACAGGTGCAGCGCAGACAGGTGTAGCGAAGGTAGTGGCAGGAGCGATATCCACAGACGGCTTTGAGACGGCATTACCAATTACATTTTCTGCTGGAGCACTCACCGTTACAGCCAGGGTGAGCGCTGGCTGGTCTCCAGAGGTGTAGACAGCAACTTCTGGAGTGGCGGTCCCTGTAGCTCAGTCCACACAATAAGCCCGAGGTGGCGAGGTGGGTTGGTCCACAGTGAATAAGTATTGTCCACACTGGGGACATCGGGCAAATGGTCTGAGGTGGATAACCAGTCCCTCGCACTGGTGCCACAACATAACCAGGGCCTCTACATCGCCGAGGGTGTAGAGCACGAACCGCACCTGCGGCTTCAACCGAATACCGGTCTTTGTCAGTAGAGTACTTGGAACGGCATTTGGAGAAGACATCCTGGGCCCCATGGCCAACGGTACTAAAGAGAAGGAAGACATGGCTATTCTCCGATCTTCTCTATGTGATCGCGCGACTTCTCTTATTTTGGCGCCAGACACACACACACACACACAAGTCCCACGCAGCAATGGGCGAGAACTCCTCCCCCTGCTCTTTCAGTCTCATAACTCCCGGGCTTTCCTGGTACTGGCCGCAACTTACGCAGTTAAAGTGTGATCTACACTTAACCCCCTCATCCTGTATGAAACAAAGTCCAAGGCCTTCTTCTGTGTAAATCCTCAGTAAATGACTTCTGGAAGTTGTTAGGGGTAACGACAATATTCTGGACTAGCCCCCACATGTAGCACTACCCCCGAAGGAGTTGCTGGTTAGTTTTGGTCTGCCGCTACCCCACTGTTCTCCGTGTTGGCTCAGAATCTAGAGTTAATCGAATTTCAAAAAACACGGTTGCCAGTCACTGAGTCTTTTTCAAAGGCTTTTTTATTCAACCACAACGTTGATAGAACAAGGGGAATGGAGAGAGAGGGAAAGTTCAGGTACCTTTCTGTATATCAATGAAACCTTGAGATCCCTGATACAGGTGCACTCACTGTCATTGGATCTTGCTCACCCGGATAGGCCTCTGCCACAGACCTGGCAGCTGGAATGATGCACGAACAGTCAAAAGTAAAAGTCTCTGCCACAGACCTTATAGTAACATTACCTGCTAAACATACCTCTGCCACAGGATCCAATAATCAGAATTTTCCTCAGTAAAGTCAGTTGCACAGTATGAAAAAGTCCCTTTAAGCCAACCCGGCAATACTGTAAAAAGGATAGGTCAGGATGTGTCCTCCAACTGAGGTACCAGGCTCCTCTCGAGATACCAGCTTTCAGCTGTGTCCTCTCCCGGTTCCTTCAGTTGACCAGTTACTTTCTGCAGGACAGACAGCATAGGATCACCCTCGAGCCAGTAGGCCCCAGATAGCTTCTGAGCCTACCTCCAGTTGCCAAGCCTTGGGCCAGCCGGCCCTGAGGCAGAAAAGGAAATGTCACATTCCAAAGGTCAAGGTGACCATGAGGCGAGCGAGCCCGAGGAAAATGGCGTCACACCCTTAAGTACCCTCTCCCAGCATGCCCAGCGGTAAAGAAACTCCCACTAGGTTGGTTCTGGGAAAGAGCACCCAATACACTTTGACTGGCTGTAACTTCCAACACAAAACCAGAGAGGACAACGACACCTGCTGGTACCTGTGGGAAATACACCCAACTCAGTCAAAGCTGGAGCAAAGACCAGTTTAGCCATAAAACACAAATCTGAAATAACTACATTTCTGATATCCCACTAAATTTGAATAATAGTGCCTGGCTACACATATCATAGTGGGATTGTTAACCCTGGGGAAACTGACTAACAATACCATGCTTCTCAGAATCAGGGGATCTCTATCAGTCCTCTATTTAGAGCAAAAGATGTTTACTCCTTTCATAGTCAACACACAACTCCATCACACTAACTTGAGCTACCTCAAGTCTGCTCTCCCCTATTTTGAAAAAAAATCACCAATCACTAGAGGGAGCAGCATGTTTTCATAAGCACTTTAAGAGAGACACATTTTACCCCTTAAAGCAGTGGTCATTAACCCTGTCCGCAGGGCCCACTAATAGGCCAGATTTTATGTATTACCTTGGGTAGATGCAGATTACAATACTCCAATCACTAAGCAGCAAATGATATCACCTGTGATGTATTTCAGTTATCTTGCAAACCTGGCCTGTTAGCGGGCCCTGAGGACAGGAATTGATGACCACTGCCTTAAAGGACCCCTATGATTTGAACAGACAATCAGATTTTGTATTGTGTAACTTGTAAGACCTTAGATATCCTTCCAGGACCTTCAACTTTCAGCCACACATACACAAAATCTTAACTACCGAGACAGAGGTTTATTTACATTTAATAGATTCATATGTATATGACTTGTAACCAAGTAACAGTACCTTTATCTAGTTGACATTGAGTAATTTGGTATTATAGCTAGGTACTGATTTACAACTACCCATGCAGTTTCTATTGGAGAACATATTGACTTTGAAGTTCTGGATGGTCATTGTAATTAATTTACAGTTTAAAAGCTAATGGATATTTAAGCCCACGGGTATATTTAAAAATAAACTAGCTTGATAAGATTATAAGTATATAATTGAGGTTGTAAACATTGCAGCTAACAACTTTACACTCTACTAATATCAGTCTTACAAGACATACTTGTGCAATCCTTCTCTTTCGCTGAACTTATACGAGGCTGATATGCACAGGTCGTGAACTGACATATGAGATCATTTGATCATCTACACCAGGGGGATTTATACATGGGTTTCAGTCGTTTAATAATGGGCAATTGTGCGAAAGAAAGAGGGGAATATGCATAGTAGTTTCTATTTTATTTATTTTTTTTGCACCCATATACGGACTCAGGCCCAGATTCAGGTACATCTGCGCATTATTGGACCGGCGTAGCGCACCGCCTTTACGTTAGACTTGCACAATTTTGCCGCATAATCACCCTATTCTCGTAGCTTTTGCGAAGGAAATTGCGCATGCGTAACGTTTTTTCAGAGGCGTAAGGAGGAGTAATACAAATTGGGAAGGACGTGGGCATGTTACATTGAAATGAGCCGTGACCCCATGCAAATGAAGGGCTGGCCGGCTCGCGCATGCGCGCTTGAAGGAGACCATGTCAGCTCCGCTGTTCGCATGCTCACAACTCGGGAGCGGCGCAATCAGTGAAATTGGAAATGGACTAGGGCAACGTTGTGAACTACGCAAACAGCATAAATAGACACACACAAACGCACTTGCATTGCAAAAGTACATCCCTTTGTCCCTTCCCATTTAACCAAGTGCTTTTGTCCTGTTGTTCGTTGCGGTGTGTTTTGTAGTTGTCAGATTAGTGTTCTGTGTGATCAAGTGTTTGTTAGTAGACCTTTGAAAGTGTTTTTTGATAAGTGTTTGAGAGACTGTTTGTTTGATTGATATATTTGTGTTTGTTTGTTTTCTTGCTGTTTTTTTGTTTTGTTTTTTTGTGACTGTTTATTGCTGAGTAGTTTTCTCTCTGTGTGTGTTTTTGCTTGATTGGTTGTGCTTGTTTTTGTGAGTGAATTTTGTTGACTGGGAGTGAGTTTTTTTGGAAGGATGACAGAGAGAAAACGAAAGCTCAATTTTACAGTTGTGGAAAAACAAATTCTTGCCCGGGCCATTAGCGAGTATGGGCGTTACCTCCACGGCCCAGAGAGTGCCAACACCACCCCGGCCAGGAGGAGGGAGATTTTGGATAGGATCACTGAGCAGGTCAATTCAGCGGGGCAGGGGGAGACACGGACCCGGTCTGGGATTGACAAAAAAATCAATGACAAAACAGAAGCTGGCCAGAATGCATGCCCATGCCAGGGGCACAGGAGGGGGCCCACCATGCCGTATTAGGCTGACAGCGGAGGAGCGTGCGGTGGCCCTGACCTTTCATCGGCATGAAGTTGAGGGCCTGCCCGGCTTTGACTCAAGTCCGGAGCCCGTGGTGCCAGGTAAGTATTTTTTTTAATATCAGGTGTGTAGCATGTGTGGGGGAGGGGGTGAAAGGGAATATGTGGCAAGTGTGTGGATCCTCCAACCTGTGAATGTTTTGTGTCATCCACAGATGTGCAGGAGGGTGCAGGGCCATCTGGCCTGACCACACCAACCCCAGGACAGCAGCCTAATGAGGCCCCCCCAACAAGGCCGGAGTCCGCGGAGGAGGTTCAAGAGGAGCAGGAAAATCATGAGGAGGAGGAGAATCATGAGGAGGAGGAGTCCATGTCAGGCACTGGACGTTTGGTTTTTGAGGACTCTTCCCCTCTGGCTGGCAGCAGGCAGGCCGCCCTAAGGGGGAGCCCCCCCCTCCTCCCCCAACATGGCTCCCCTCACAAGGGCCTCCCCTTCTCCCCGGCCACAAGCATCAGCTGGAGGCAGGATTTCATCCCAGAACACCAGGGGGTTGGCCGATCTCCTGCCCACCACTCTGAGAAGGGACCATTTCCTCCAGACCCGCCATCTGGGACAGGTCAGCCAGACATTGGTGCGGATGGAGGAGAGCCTGTCCTCCATCAAGGATACGCTGGGGAACCTGGACTCCTACTCCCGGGCTTTCACAACCTGCCTAAACGAACTGCAGACTACATCAGCAGGCGTTGGGCAGGATGTGAGGGCCCTTACCCTGGCTATCCAGGCCAACACGGCAACACTTGGTGCTGCCCTGGACAGAATAGCCGTGGCCTTGGAGGGCAGGCCGCCAGGTGGGCAGAGATCAGGGGCTGCTCCTCCTTCCCCGATTTTACCCCTCCCCTATGAGTCTCCCCTGAGAAGCCGGGGCCGTGGCCGGGGGCGCCCCAGGCGTGGCTCACGCAAAGGGCATTAATTTGTTTTTCCCTTTTTTTTTTTTGCTGGAAATTTTTTGCTTTTGCAGGTAATTTTTTTTTTGGGTTGTGAATGCTGTGTGAATGTGGGGGTGACATTCCTGCCGGAAAAGGGGTGTCACCCTCAATTTTGGTGGAGAAGGGTTCCCCAGGACCAGGGAGAAGTGATCCCCAGGTCCGTGTGAATGGTGTATGAATGTACAGTGACATAATTGGAGCCTTGGCGTGGCGTTGCTGCTCACAAGTCCTGCATGGTGGACTGGTGCCAATCCAATTTGATGTGGATGTGGGGTGTGTGTGCTAGGGACCACAGTGGTGTGCATGCATGCATTCTCATTGTGTCATGATTAATGTGTGTGTTTAACGTGCAAAGATGCCCAATGTGAGCTGTCTCCTGGCTGCTCTTCCCTCAGAAGACGGGGTAGCCTCGGTTAGGGGGGGATTGTCTGGTTCAGGGGTCAGGTCATCACGTAGGCCAATCTGCAGGCCCTTTCTTTCTGCGAAGTTGTGCAGCATGCAACATGCACCGATGATCTGGCACACGAAGTTTGGGAATACAAGAGGGTACCCCTAGACTTATCCAGGCATCGGAAACGTGACTTTAGTAGGCCAAAGGTGCGCTCCACCACTGCTCGTGTTTGGGCATGTGCTTGATTGTATCTTTCCTCTCCTGGGGTTTGGGGGTTCCGGATAGGAGTCATGAGATGGGGTCCCAGTGGATATGCAGAGTCACCTGTAAGGGAAAAGACAGGAGGATGTTAGTCATGCATGTGCCCCTTGTTATGTGTGCATCATGGGAGGGGATAGTCATGCCTGCCACCCATGTCACTCACCAACCAGCCAGGTGTCCCCATACACGTTCTGATCGAATTCCATTCGGATGTGGCATTGATTGTATATGTAGCTGTCATGGCTGGACCCTGGGTGTTTGGCACGGACGTGCCATATGAGGCCTTGGGCATCGACTATCACCTGTACATTGATGGAATGCCAATGCTTCCGATTGCGGTACATGTGCTCTGTCTCCTGGGGGGGGCTGGAGTGCCACATGTGTGCAATCAATGGCCCCCACAGTGCGTGGGAATCTGGCGATTCTGTAGAAATCTGTCATTGCCTTCAGTCGCAGCTCCTCAGTGGTGGGTTTGATGATTTGGTTGGCCATGCGTCTGAGGATTGCAGGGACAACCTGGTGCACACATCTGCTCATGGAGGATTGTGACATCCCAGCCACCACTCCACTTGTACGCTGAAAAGAGCCACTGGCAAGGACATGGAGTGTTGCCAGTACCTTCACCAGTGGCTGCACTGCTTGTGAGCGGTGTGTTGGGCTGGTGATGTCCTCCTGCAGGGTTGTGGTTAATTCCAGGATGACATGAGGGGTGAATCTGAAGATGCGAAACACCTCAGAATCACTCATGCCAAACAGGTCTATGCGGGTGCGGTATATCCTCTCCCGTGCCATCCTCCGTGCCATCCTCCGTGCCCTCATCCTTCTTTGTTCATCTAAAGTCAGTAGTATAGCTATGTGCGACGATGCCCCTGGCATGTTGGCATACAGATTGTTGTGCAACACGTGTGACTGCTAAAACCTCCTCACTAACAGTGTTGCTTTATCTAACAAGTAGACTTTTTTTTTCTTTTTAGACCAGCTTTTATATGCTCTAATTTTAGACAGGACATTTTGCTGTTGCGCACACTGCGTCGCCTGCGCTGCCCCAACGTTGTTTTGTGGATCCCCGTAAGTCCCTCATTAGCATATTTGACTAGCAAATCAATGGTCTGTCTAGCGCACTTTTGCACGGACGGATGCGCCAGTCTAACGAAATTACGCGGGACAAAAAAAAGTAGATTTTTTGCGTATCTCGTTCTGGGGATGCCGTGCATCGAAACGCACGCGCACATTTCGACTTACGCACGCGCATCTCCTGTTGCGCAGGCGTAATCGCTCTGTGAATCTGGGCCTCAGTATTTTCTGTGAGTGTATAATGTATGGCATAAGAAAAAAGGGGGAAAAACTGCGCTAATCTTATAAGATAGTGAAGGTGAGCAGCTACAAAACCAAATTGGAAAGTGAACAATAAATAAATAAGTAGCGCTAAAGAAACACTCTGGATCATAAAACCGCAGTGATGTGTGAACAAGTGTCCATAAGTGAAACAAACATCAGGAACACATAAGTCCATCAATATACAGTGTATGACCACATCCTCATCATGTAGGGGACACTCTGCACGGTAACACAGGAATAAATGGAATACCCTTACCGGAAGATGTAGATCTGCTTGTCAGCGACAACAGATCATATAGGCATAGATAGATTCCACTCAGATCTGCTCAGCTGAAGAGAGGCCAGATGAAGGATTCCTCACAAGATATCCGGGTGGTAGGCTGTAATCCTGGACTGGAACCTTTTCTTGGATGGATCGGCACAGACTGAGACTGATGGCAATGACCAAAGGGTCTGCTGACCTCAAAGAAGTGGTGGAAAAAGGGGGGTATCCTCTCAGGATAGGCACTAATGGAGTGTAAAAAACTCGATTTCAAGCAGGTCATGCGGAAGGAAGAAAAAACATGCTCCAAATGGTGCAGATAAAAGGGGGATAGGTTTTTATTGACAAAAACCAAATACATAAAAAGTGATCACAATAGCATAAAAAGTAAAAACAATATGGGGAGCAGGTGTACCAGGCCCGACGCATTTAGTCTCAGAGGACTTCAACAGGGGCATCATATGCAATGTATGGCAGGTCTTTCCTAATTCCACAGGTGGTGCTCAAGGGAAGATGTACAGGGAGACACTGACACGTAATATTTAGTCACTACTGAAAAGTATATTTTTTTTGGTGTGTGTATATTCCATTCCAGAGTGTCTGCACGCTGAACCCTGTACTCTCTTTGTAGTGCACTCCTAAACCCTTCAGTCTCTACATAGCACACTCCTCAACCCTGCATTCTGTACGTAGCACACTCCTAAACCATTCACGCTCTACGTAGTGCACTCCTAAACGCTACTATCTCTACATAGTGCACTCCTCACCCCTTCGGTCTGTATGTAGGGCCCTCTTAACCCTGCCCTCTTCTGATGCGTTTTGCGCTCCCCATCGGGTGGGCGTTTGTGACAGCGTATGGGGGGGGTGTGATTCAGTTCCTGCACCTATTCTCTGCGGAAAAAAAAATCCCTACCTGTAACTTTTCTCAACACAGCCTACATAGCCATCAGTTGCCAGTGGAAGGAGGGCAGGCAGATCGAATGCTACACCAATGGTCAGCCTCACTCTTCCAGCTAGAAGGCGGTAATAAAACGAAGTACAGGAGAAGGAGGAATGCAGTGATTGGTGGATGCGCCCTTCCACTTATTAAAGTTTATGTGTTGAGCTTGTAGACATAAGGGAGATGGTGATTGGTCCACGGTATAATTCATTCAGTTTGAGACAATTAATAAGCACTGGTTTTGCAGCTGACCTGTCACTTGTATGTAGCAGACATGCTAGTATTAACCTGGTCAGTACCAGAAAGGGAGTGGAGAGCACAGAGAGCTGTGTGGGCACGTCATCATCACCATGGTTAGAGAAGAGGAGACATGAAGCAGAGAGCTGAGATGATGGGTGAAGAGAAGGCCTTAAGGGAGGCTATGTGTGCTACAATACAAGAATTGGCCATCGAAAAGCATTGTTCTCACTGCAGCCACTGATAACTGATAGTTACTGCACATCACACCCTGTACATGAGTATAGAGAGCAATAATAAGGGTATAGTGATATGAACATAAATATAACACCATGTGCAGGTTCACATGATTAGTTGGACCAATGAATGAGGTAAATTTAATGCTGGTGTCATTTATATGGAGTTTACATAAAATACATATAATATACAGGATGGTTGTGTAGTACAGTACAGTGTTGAGGGGAGGGAGCAGGCTTCTTGGATGGTAAAAGAAGAAATGTGCAGACATGGTAGGTGATGAGGAAAAGCAGGCTCCGTGATTGATAAGTAATAGGGAGCTGCTAGAACAGTAGGTGGTGAGGGAAAGTGGGTCCCGACATTGTGGATAGTGAGGGATGGGGAGACCAGGCATGGCTGGTGGTGAATGAAGAGGGCTGCAGGTGCAGTAGGTGGTAAGGCAGGGGTGGCTACGTACACAGTAGGTGATAAGAGAAAGAGGCCCAGGTGTGGTGGGTGGTAAAGGAAGGGTGTTGCAGACACAGTAGATAGTGAGGGAAAAGGTTCCAGGTGCAGTGGGCAGGCATGGACTGGCCATAGGGACTACAGGGAGTTTCCCGGTGGGCCGATGGCTCAGTGGGCCGGTTTCAGTGACAGCCTGTCAAAGTAATGGCTGCGCAGCTCGCCCTCCACTTCATGCAGTGATGTGAGAAGAATGAGGAAAATACAGAGGAGAGTAAGTGAAATAATAAGAGGTGAGTGAGGACTCCTTATGTTATGCTACTTATGTTTTTTTGCACAATTGCATATAGTTTGTATACTGTTTTTGTTCTTGTTTGCAAACATAAAGTGGGCCAGTCTGGATAAAGTCCAGGGCCAAATTTTGGTCTCAGTCCATCCCTGGCAGTGGGTGTTGAGTGAAGGAGTACCTAGGCTAAAGTGGTGGTTAAGAAAGTCAAGGCTGTAGAGAAAATGTAGCATACAGGGCATAGAGGCTTCATAATCCATGCCCAGCCAATGTAGCAGTTAGAATGGTGAGACAACCCATTTACCACTGACAGGGGTGCTGTGCTGTATTTATTGTCTTGCTTAAAATAATAATGAAATTGCTAAAAAAAAGATTATGGAAAGAAGAGTTTGCTAACCAAAAGAGATAATCACTTTATTAGGTATAAAATGCTTCATACACCAACATGAAATGTCTATTGTTTCAAATGTGGTGTGTTGAAATGCACATATAAAATACACTAGCCAGTTTTTTGCTCTTTTTGCCCTGTTTGGGAAATTCCCAATTACTTCCTATTACAGAGTTACAATGGGCAGTGAGAGGAAATCTTTAAAAACTGAGGAAAGTTTTGCCAGTGGGCCAGGGCCTCCTGGGTATGAGGGGTGGCACATAGAGGAATCAAACCATTCATTTCCCTCCTGCTGCTGCTGCTGCTGAGTGTTCGCTTCTTCTCCTGAAGTCATTCTGCAAGCATTCAGTGGCGGCAGGAGATAAATGGATGGATTGTTTCCTCTATGTCAGTGGTCTCCAAACTGCGGCCCGAGGGCCAGATGTGGCCCTTTGCTAGCCTTTATCCTGCCCTCCTAAAGTCTGAAAGACAATAAACTGGCCCTTCATTTTAAAAGTTTGGGACCCCTGCTCTATGTGATGCCCCTCCTACCCAGACAGCCTTGGTCATGTTGCAGGGGTCCATACAGGCACATCTATCTATGCAACTAGCTAGCCTATAGGGAACTATAGGCTATCTTTGATTTCTCCCTGGGTGAAGTGCAGCTTTTGTGTCTGACGTGAAGCCTCCTGTGGCTGGCAGACCCGATGGTCTTTCTCCCAGCCGGCAGCTTGTACATGGGCTGACTGAGCTGGTGGGTGGGGCCATCTTAATTTACATGCACAGGTTGCTGCTAAAAATGGTAGAGGACTGGGAGGAGGAACATAGATACCTTGTGCACTGGTGCGTAGTCATTGTTGGAACAGGAAGGTGCCATCCCCAAACTGTTCCCACAAAGTTAAAGAGGAGTTCCACCCAAATTTGGAACTTTCTCTTGTTCCACTCCTCACCCCCATACATGCCACATTTAGCATGGAATTTTTTTGGGGGGGGGGGTGGGGGCTCCAGTAGGAGTGGGACTTCCTGTCCCACTTCCTGCTTCCGCCGAGGGGGTGGTTAGGCGATTAAGCCTTAATCGCCTACACCAGCCCCTCCCTGTAGGCGATCACATGGGACACTGACAGGTCCCATGCGATCGCCTCTCCAATCAGCGGCGAGCCGCGCCGCGCGCACATGCGCAGTGCGGCTCGCGCATGCGCAGTGGGTGCCCGGCCGTGAAGCCGAAGGCTGTCACGGCTGGGTGCCCACAGTCGAGATGGAGACGCCGGCTGGGGAGCGGGGGAGAGGAGCGGAGCCCCGGTCGGCGCGTCGCTGGAACGCAGGAGCAGGTAAGTGAGTGTTTATTAAAAGCCAGCAGCTACACTTTTTGTAGCTGCTGACTTTTAATAAACACAATTTTGGCTGGAACACCCCTTTAAGAGCATGAAATTGTCCAAAATGTCCTGGTATGCTGACACCTTAACCACTTAAGACCCGGACCAAAATGCAGCTAAAGGACCTTGCCCCTTTTTGCGATTCGGCACTGCGTTGCTTTAACTGACAATTGCGTGGTCGTGCGACGTGTCTCCCAAACAAAATTGGCATCCTTTTTCCCCCACAAATAGAGCTTTCTTTTGGTGGTATTTGATCACCTCTGCGGTTTTTATTTTTTGCGCTATAAACAAAAATAGAGCAACAATTTTGAAAAAAAAACAATATTTTTTACATTTTGCTATAATAAATATCCCCCAAAAATATATAAAAACATTTATTTTTTCCTCAGTTTAGGCCCATATACGTATTCTTCTACATAAAAAAATCGCAAAAAGCATTTGTAGCGCCCCCTTACTTTCAGTAGGGGCGTTACACTAAAGTTAGTGGGGAATGGGAGAGTTACGTGGCTCCCATTCACAATTTGTCAAATTTCAGGCAGCTGTCATTTCAGAACTGTCCTGTAGGTCAGTCTGCGCTCCAGGGGTGTGTTCCCACCCCTGGGCGGTAGCTGGCACTAGAGGGGTTCTGGCAGACTCGTTTTCCTCAGCAGCCAATCAGAGGGTTGGTTCCCTCGCTAGGGTATGCTGGGGGAGGCTATATCTGGGGCAGCCGCCTTTTTTTTTCTTTTCTGCGGGGTCCAAGTTCCAGGTGCGGTATCCACCTTCAGGGTGCGCGCATCTATGGACCCCGCAGCCGTGGCCTACCTGGCCAAAGTTGCGCACCATGCAGAGCTTCACCCTGACATAGAGAGGGGTCCCAGTAGCTGCTGGGTCCCAAATCTTTCCTAAAAGGATCCCAAGCTGGGAGCTGTACGGTGGGGGATTGGCTTGAGGAGAACCCGGAGGCAGGTGATCCAATAGGGCTTGAACGAACCATCGGGGATCTGGTGACTGGGAGATTGACAGGTACACTTCAACTGTCAACCAGTGTCCCTAACTAAATTCACTGGGAGGACTCGCTCATTCCAGATCACGCTCATTCAAGTATTAGGCCTCTGGCAGAGGCCCGAGCCAGGCCTGTGGCAGAGGTCTGGTCCTCCCAGCATTTGCAAGTGACGCCTCGGCTGCCAGGCCTGTGGCAGAGGTCCGTCCGGGGGCACTTTACCCACTCTGACTAGAGTGGCGAGGAACTGAGCTCATCATTGCTGAGAGCAGGATTGCTTTCTCTTCTTTATATCCAAGGCCTGATACTCAAGTTCTCTCTCTGCTCATCAACCTTTCATGTCCTGTACCATGTTGATGTTGGCCACGTTGGGCCTTGGAATAAAGCTTTGAAGAAAACCCAACTAAAGACTGGACATTCGCTCTCTATCTCAACTCACAACTATCACCCCTAGACACCTGCAAGGTAACTCAACACGCCGATCCCACTTATAATCAGCGGCTCCTCCGGGGTAGCGCTACACGTGGGGGCTCGTCCGGGATTCGGCTGTTACCGTTGGCAACAAGGAGAAGTGAGTAGCAATTTACTAAGGAGCGAAAAGTGTTCGTGAAACGTGCACTGGGATTATGTGTGAACTGAAGTGTGTTTACAACTGTAGGGGGATGTGGCTGTAGGTGTGACGTCATCAATAGTGTCCCCCTATAAAAGGGATGACACGATCGATGCTGCCGCCACAGTGAAGAATGGGGAAGCCGTGTTTACACACGGCTCTCACCGTTCTTCAGCTCCGGAGACCGATTGCCGGACTCCAGCAGCGATCGGGTCCGCGAGTCCCGCGGTCCCGGAGCTTCGGACCGGGTCACGGCAGCGTGCTGCGGGTGCGTGCCTGTGACCCACAGGTGTGTGCTAGCTCAGCACGTACCTGTGCCCAGCCGTGCCATTCTGCCGATGTAAATGTGCAGGAGGCGGTCCTTAAGTGGTTAAGAGATCCCTTAAGAGAGGGTTCCATAAAAGTCAATAAAGGCTCCATAAAGGTCCATAAAGACATGGATGAGTGAGTTTGGGGTGGAGGAACTTGACTGGCCTGCAGAGAGTCCTGATCTCAACCCGATAGAAAACCTTTGAAGTGGAGGGATGAAGTGGAGACTGCGAAGCCAGGCGTTCTCGTCCAACATCAGTGCCTGACCTCGGAAATACACTTTTGGAATTATGGTCAAACATTCCCATTGACACACTCCTAAACCTTGTGGACAGCCTTCCCAGAAGAGATGAAGCTGTTATAGTTGCTAAGAGTGGGCCAACTAAATTTTGATCCCTACGGACTAAGACTGGGATGCCATTAAAGTTCATGTGCGTGTAAAGGCAGGTGTCCCAATACTTTTGGCAATATAGTGTAAGACCACATAGAAGAGTTTTTGCTAGTCAAATAAACATGTTTGATGTTGTCAAACAAATATGATTCATTTTTATGAGGAGGTAAGCAAAAACATAGACAAACGAGTGGCTGTGGAAGTGGTATACTTGGATTTTGCCAAAGTGTTTGATACAGTTCCCCATGCTCGGCTAATGTGTAAGGTAAAGTCTATAGACTTCAGTTTGTAAAATGATAGAAAACTACCTAAAAGACAGAATTAAGAGAAGTGGTTAATGAGTCATACTCTGGTATAAGGCAGGAGTGTCCAAACTTTTCTCAAAGAGAGTCAGATTTAAAGAAGTGAACGTGCATGAGGGCCGACCATTTTGCTTGACATTCTTCGAAACATTAAAATTCTAAGTGTGTTCATCCAAGCACTAATAGACTGCCCATCAAGAATTCTCTTGCCTTTGTGGCGATGGATATCTTTTGTAGCCCCAATGAATCCCAGAGCGCTGCTCAGGACCAAAGTTAAGCTTGGCCATGTTATTTGGATGTACCGTATTTATCGGCGTATAATGCACCTTCACTTTGAGAGACTTTTCAGAAAAAAAAACGTATTTTAAATAAATAAAGAACTGGGAAGAAAAATAAGGGTCAGTGCCCATCAATGCAGCCTCACATGAGCCATGAATGCAGCCTTACCATTGCCATCAGTGCAGCCTGAGCGATGGCCATCTGCAGCCTCGGAGGGGACAGGACGAGCACCAACATATTACATATAGGGTAATCTCCTGTTTACATGGCGGCCTCTTTAATACAAAGTACCGCCTCCAATCATAGACAGAACAGTCATCCAATAGGAGCCCAGGAGAAAGGACTTACTATTACAGATGCAGCTGGGTAAACAGGAGTTTTTTCTGTATGTAATCCATTCGAGGCAGCGCCGATACAGTATATATATCCAAATTACCAGGGGGGACCACATTAAACCAGAAAACGGGCCGCAATTAGCCCATCGGCCAAACTTTGGACATGCCTGGTCTAAGGTTATTAGTGGTGAACAAATTGTTAGTAAGACTTGACTGGAGAACTAGAAAAGGCGCAGAGAAGAGCAAGCAAGCATGAGCATGCAAGCTGCCAGTGATTTGGCAGCGCTGCCCATTGATTTTAATGGGCAGGGGTGCTTTAGAAGCGGTGAGTTCACCGCTCCTAAAGCACTGCAAAGAAGCTGCTGGCAGGACTTTTCTTGATGCCCTGCCAGCGTAGCGCCCCAGTGTGAAAGCACTCAGGCTTTCACACTGGGTATGCAGCTGAGGTTTTTTTCAGGCACTTTACAGGCGCTATTTTTAGAGCTAATGCACCTGAAAAAACGCCTCCAGTGTGAAAGGGGTCTAAGGGCTGGTTCACATCAGAACATGGCACAGGAAAGGGGAGTTGTGTGTGCAGTTCATGACCAAGTGTGCAGTTCATCTTTATTTCTCTGCAAGAACTCTTTTGACTGCTGACTTTGGATTTTAGACAGGGTACTTGCTACTTGGACACTCTCCACCCCAACCTTGGGCTTAAGTCTTGCACTAGCTAGGGAGGTCACCGGTTCCCTGTCTGTCCAGGGCTTTAAAAAGTTGATATGATATATCTGATATGGTTTACTCTTGCCAGGCTGGTGGACTCTATAATTTACCTCTCCCACTTTTTACACAACTTCAAAGGGACCTTGCCATCTGGCCAAGAATTTACTTTCCACAGTGGGAATTAGCACCGCTACTCAATCCCCCACTTGGAAGTGCCTTATTTTAGCAGCCCTGTTATAGACCCGTCGTTGAGCCTCCTGGGCTTTTTGCAAATGCTCTTTGACTAGTGGCATCACGGTTTGGATCCTTTCCTGCATTTGGGAGACATATTCCAGGACACTCTTATGCTGAACAGGTTCACTTTCCCATTGCTCTTTAATAAAGTCAAGTAGTCCGCGAGGTCTCCGCCCATATACCAACTCAAAGGGCGAAAACCCTGTGGAGGCCTGGGGCACTTCCCGGATCGCAAACAGGAGAACTGGTAAAAGGCAGTCCAAATCTTTCCCATCCCTTTGTACCACTTTCTTGAGCATAGACTGGTAGGTCTGCCCTGGTCTGTGAGTATTTCCTTGGGGAAACCAGTCCGTGTAAACAACTGGAATAATTCCAGGGCAATGGCCTTTGAGGAGGTATTCCGCAGGGGTAGCGCCTCAGAATATCTTGGCATAGTCGAGAATCATCAATATGTGGGAGTGACCTTGAGCTGACTTTACCAAGGGACCCACTATATCCATGGTTATCCTCTTGAACGGGACCTCAATTATGGACAGAGGGACCAAATGGCTCTGGAAGTGAGTTACCGGAGTGGTCAACTGACAGGTGGGACAAGAGGTACAATATTTCTTTACCTCTGCTTTCAAACCTGGCGGTGATCCGTGCCTCTGTCTTCTCAACTCCCAGGTGTCCCCCTAACACATCGTCATGGGCCAGGTCCAGAACTGTCAGGACCAGGACTTGAACCTGGGACCTCAGCTGTGTCTGGCAGTGAACCTTCTCACTGAGCTATCTGGAATGCTGGACAGCTCCCTGTCTGATCTGCTGGACAAACCCATCTGATACGTTGGACATTCCTGCCTTGTGTCTTGATTGATATATCAAGGAAATTACCGCGCTTAACATATAAAAATGACAATAATTACAAGCAGCAACCACTAGGTGTTACACACACACTAAATAATACAAGAAAAAGAGGTGAAGTTGCGCTAAAAATAGAAATAAAAAGAAGAAGCAAAAATAATAAGTGATGGCCAAATGGTTATTATACCATGTGCAAAAAAAAAGATATTATGTGAATCTAAAGTCCAAGTGTACTCAAAAGATTACTAAAAATCAAAAGAGTATAGGTGAAAAACCAAAAAAACGTTAGAGTGTCCTCGATGGGCAGTTGTGTGAAAGAAAGATGTTTAGTCCGCTACAAAACTGTAAAAATGATAAACAATGGATGCTTACCAGAAGGCAAGCATAACGTGCTTGCGGCTACAACCCAGCCAGGGCCTTTAAGAGTCCACAGTAGGTTGATACAGCAGGAAAAAGGGTTGAGAGGTTGTGGGTAGCTCCAGGTGTATCAGCAGTTGGTTGCCAAAAGAAGTTATTAAATAAACATAGTGAAGTACGTCAAACCAGCACATTAAAAAGCAATAATTAAAAAAATAATATATAAAGATGTCCTAAATAGTGACTTGAATTAACACCACCACCGTGTCACCAAATAAATTGAAGGCTTACCAGAAGCCAGATAAGTACCGCATAGGAGAGAAAGCCTTGATTCAAAAATAGCAGTGGAGCAGCTGATGTCAGGGTGTATTGTAGATCTTCCGGATGTCAGCAGTGCACCAAAAACAAATAAATAGCCCACATAGTGAAGTAAGCTTAAACAGTCTTCAAGATTTAATAAGATTGCACTTACATGTGGCAAAGGGAATTAAAACATAGAAATTTAGCAGCCGGCCGGCTTACACGAACGCCCGTGTCTCTCGGAACGTCTCGTCACTAGAACGTCAGCACGTCACCTTCCCGACGTACGTTTCGTCATAAGAAATTGACATCGTCTGGGGCACGGGCGACGTACTGACACATCGCATAAAATAGTAAACAGAAAAAAGCCAAGCCTCGATCTGATACCGAGTGATCACGACGACTTGCGGGATGTCTGTGATTAGAAAAATGCAGATCAATTATCTCCTCATCGCCCATACGATTGCCCCATTGAGCTGCTTTCATGGGACGAAATACCTTTTGCCCGCCTTTTCAATCTCTCAGAACCTGAATTAAAAATGCTCAGGGAGTGGCTTGATAAAAATTTAGAAAAGGGTTTTATTAGACACTCAACATCTCCTGCAGGAGCAGCACTATTCTTTGTTGAAAATAAAGACTCCACATTGCGTCCATGCATTGATTACAGGCACATGAATAAGGTCACAATTAAAAACCGTTATCCACTCCCCTTGATCTCAGAACTGTTGGAAAGACTTCGTTCTGCCAAAGTGTTTACAAAACTTGACCTACGGGGGGCATATAACCTGGTCCGTATTTGTTCAGGAGATGAATGGAAAACCGCCTTTAGAACCAGATATGAGCATTTTGAGTCCTTGGTCATGCCTTTTGGTCTCTGCAATGCCCCTGCAACCTTTCAGCACTTCATAAATGATATTTTTCAAGATCTGTTGGACAAATTTGTCATTGCTAATCTGGATGACATCCTTATCTTTTCTGATAACCTGGAAGAGCACCGCAAGCATATGTGCACTGTCTATGAAAGATTAAGGCAGAATCAACTTTACATTAAATTGGAGAAATGTGAGTTTGAACAAACCCAGATCCAGTTCTTATGCCGCGTACACACGGTCGTTTTTTGCGATGAAAAAAAATGACATTTTTTAAAACGTCATTTAAATTGATCGTGTGTGGGCAAAAAGTAGTTTTTTGTCTTCAAAAAAACGACCAAAAAAAAATTCCAACATGCTTGAATTTTTTGTGTCGTTTTTCAAAACGTCGTTTTTTGTGTCATAAAAAATGATCGTGTGTGGGCAAAACGACATAGAAAATGACGTTTTAAACCCGCGCGTGCTCAGAAGCAATTTCTGAGATGGGAGAGCTCGTTCTGGTAAAACTACTGTTTAGAATGGATTAAGCACATTCGTTATTTTAAAACTAATGAAGAAAACAATGCGCTGCATTTGCCACAATGCTTTTTAAACCATTTCCAAGCTACCCTAAACTCCTAGTTTGTTGTGGCTCATCTTGTTTGACATATTTCTGTCCACCTTTTGACTTTATTATTTTTTGGGCCCTTTTTGTTATTTTTTTTTTTGTTTTTTGGGACACATGTATTTTTTTTGGGGTAATATCTTTTAACAGATGTTTTGAACTACAATTTTTTTTTAAGGATTTTGGAGGGTGTGAAGTGACCACAACAGCTTATTTTTTTTGGTTTAATTTACCCACAAGGAGGTTGTTGTTCCTTGTTTAAAGCGGATCTCCACCCTAAAGTGAAGATCCGCTGATCCGAACACTCCCCCCCTCCGGTGTCACAATTGACACCTTTCAGGGGGGAGGGGGGTGCAGATAGACATGTATCTGCACCCACTTCCGGCCCAGCATTCACGGGCAAAAGACGGGCATTACATCACATCCCGTCTCCCGCCCGTTGTGTGCTGGGAACACTCGGCTCCCAGCACACAGCTGGAGCCAATTCGCGGGCGCAGCGCGACTCGCGCATGCGCCGTAGGGAACTGGGCAGTGAAGCCGCAGCGCTTCACTTCCTGGTTCCCTCACCGTGGATGGAGGGGGGAGCAGCAGGGTGACGAGCGATCGCTCATCCTCTGCTGCGGACGGCGCTGGACTCCAGGACAGGTAAGTGTCCTAATATTAAAAGTCAGCAGCTGCAGTATTTGTTGCTGCTGGCTTTTAATATTTTTTTTTAGCTGAACCATCCGCTTTAATGTCGTTTTAATTTTTAAAATGTGTCTGCCTACTCACTATAACAATCTCTATATTTGTTTGTAAAAAATACACATGGTCAAAATTTGCAAACCAACCAAAATATACCTTTATTCAGGTTGAAAAGGTAAATAAATAAAAAGTACAACCATCTGGCAATCAAAAAGCAAAACCAAATAAAAACAAAGAAGCCTGGATAAAAACAAAGGAGACCCTGCTTGAAGCTGTAAACACAAGGGTCCACCAAGAAAACAATGAAGGCTGTGAAGGCAATAAAAAATTTGCTTCGGGGCACCATCTCCTCACTTCTTCCTCCCTGCAGTTTTCCCTGCAGCCTTCCCTGCAGTCTTCCCTGCAGCCTTCCCTGCAGCCTTCCCTGCAGGCCGAGTCCTCAGGGGCTGTGTTCCTGGAGCCGACGTGCCAGGAGCCAGAGCAGGCTCAGGAAGAGGAGGAGCAGGAGAAGGAGCAGGAGCAGGAGATGGAGCAGGACCAGGAAGCGCAGTAAGGACAGGAGTGCGAATCAGCCCAATGCCAATATCGTCATTGATCTGTCCCAGTGTGGCCATGCTTATGGCCTGGAATATGATGGATTCGCAGCGCACACACTGGCCCAGCTCAAGATTTTTAAGCTTGGCTGCGATCAGCGCTGCGAATTCCTCTTCCTCACTGGGCGGCTCTCTGATGGCCAAAGTTGCTTCACGGAGCATGGCCTGGGTCTCCTCCTCCATCTGCATGAGCCTTCTGGCCCTTTTTGCTGGGTTCCGGATAGGAGGGATTTGGGAGATACAATCACGCTGGCGTGACTCCTGTCTCCCACTGGGGCCTGCCTCCTCCTGGCTCCCAGTGGGGCCTACCTCTTCCTGGCTCCCTGCGTGGCCTGCCTCTTCCTGGCTCCCTGCGTGGCCTGCCTCCCCCTGGCTCCCTGTGGGGCCTGCCTCCTCCTGGCTCCCTGCGTGGCCTGCCTCCTCCTGGCTTTGCTCTGCCTGTGTATAATAAAAAAGGGACATATTTTATTTTTTGGCTTCATTCATCACACACATTTCTAACTTAATGACATATCATAATTGAATGCTAAAATATATTTACCACAGGCCCTCCATCCCTAATTCTGTGGCCCCTTACACAGCTGGGGGCAGGGGGGGGGGGTTGATGCTGACTGAAATTCCAAAGTAGGGGGCCTTTACCCAACCGTTTTTTTACTTTAGGGTGGACAAAATGTTAATGGCCAAATAGGGTGTTTAACATCTGCGGCCACTGTATGGTGTACCTAATGGCGTACCAGAAAATGACACACATTCATTATGACCTCTGCATTTATGTATCTTGTCCCCATTCTGTTTTGCCACTATTGCTTAGTGATATGTTCCTAATTTTTTGGGCAATCATTTATATAATTTCGATCACTTGTAACATAAATTACTCATCATTATTATACTTTGCATTACAAAAATGAATATGAAAATGCAATACCTGGCTCCATGGGTCACAATCTGGGTCCTCCAGGAACTCTGGCTCTTCCTCTGAGCTTGCCTGCTCTTGCCTGCAGGGAACACTGGAGGGCTGACTGCAGGGAACACTGGAGGGCTGACTGCAGGAAACACTGGAGGGCTGACTGCAGGGAACACTGGAGGGCTGACTGCAGGGAACACTGGAGGGCTGACTGCAGGGAACACTGGAGGGCTTACTGCAGGGAACACTGAAGGGCTGACTGCAGGGAACACTGGAGGGCTGACTGCAGGGAACAATGGACTGCCTCCTTGGGGGAAGGGTAGACATGGATGGCCTGGACTCAATGTGATCATCCAGGAACTGCATCTGACTATAGTACCACAGGTTTGGCTTGTAGACGCTGTCAGCTGCAGCCCCAGATCTCATCGAGGCCAGGACTTGTGACCGTTGGGTCCTGTAGGTGCCCCGAAGCGAATTTATTTTAGTCTTCACAGTCTCCAATGTAGCATTGGGGACCCTTGTTTTTACAAATTCAAGCAGGGCCTCCTTTGCTTTCTTCCGGGCATCTTTGTTTTTATTAATTTTGCTCTTTGATTGCCAGAGCACTGGATGTTCCTTCCATCTCTGGATAAATTCTGTCAGAAATTCGGGATCCTTAAAGGCCTCCATTATTTCTGCATGTACAAAACAAAAACCAAAGCCTAGTGTCAGTCAAGCCACTACTACTAATTAGCTTTTAACACCATGGGGGTTATTTATTAAAGGAAAATCCACTCTGCACTTCAATTGCACTGAAAGTGCACTTGGAAGTGCAATCGTTGTATAAATCTGAGAGGGGTAGATCAGAAATGAGGGGAAGCTCTGCTGATTTTATCAGCCAATGATGTGCATGCTAAAATGCTATTTATAAAATTCTCCTTGCATGTCCTCCTCAAGATCTACAGCGACTGCATTTCCAAGTGCACTTGTAGTGCAAAGTGGCTTGTCCTTTAAGTAAATAATCCCCCATATCTTCTAGCCCACACAATCATCCACTGTTCCCTAATATTATTAATGTCCATAATCCAGCTACGTACCGTCTTATGATCCGATCGTCTCTTCCGCCTTGTTCCGCAGGTTGTGAACGGCGCTTGCAATGAACCCCCCATATCTTCTAGCCCACACAATCATCCACTGTTCCCTAATATTATTAATGTCCATAATCCAGCTACATACCGTCTTATGATCCGATCGTCTCTTCCGCCTTGTTCCGCAGGTTGTGAACGGCGCTTGCAATGACGTGGAGCCCGCGAACGTGTGACGCGATGCACGAGATCCCGCCCCTGACGTTCGGTCTCGTCTTTTCCACGCCCCTTTCTCGATCTTTCTTTGTGGGTGTGTTTTAGTGAAGAAAGATGGCGACAAATATGGCAAGCTCAAGCCATCAGGCAGGCCAGGCCCAGCCAACCGGACGATCCCGGCGGAGGTACAAGGCCTCAAACATGGCCTTCCAGGAGATGGTGGAGATGGTCACCATATTACAAAGGGAGGATTATGATGGGAAGCATGGCCCTTACCTGCATCCAAACAAGGTGAAGGCCGACATCATGGAGAAGGTGATCAGGGAGCTGCATGACAAATTTGGCCAATGCAGGACTCGAGAACAATTAAGAAAGAGGTGGTCAGACCTCAAAAACAGAGAGCCTGAACAACTCAAGCATATCAATAGGCTGATTCGGGCAAAAAGTACGTTTTCTTATTTTTTGACACATTTGTGGTGTTTGTTAATTGTGCCATGTGATTTTAATTTCAGGTTTTACTGTATCTGTTTGTGGGCACAAAAAGTGGTCGGAGGAGTCGTCGTTCATACGTTGTTTTTCGACCTACTAAATGACAATCTTTGTGCTAAATATCATCATGCGCCTAGTTCGCATTTACAAAATGGAGTGTATAAACACTATATCATTCCCAAAAAACGTCTTTGTATTTGTTATAATTTGAACAAACGACGACGACTCCTACGACTAATTCATGTGTCCCCAAACAGTAATCTTGCCATTTTTGGTGTAATGTGACTTCACTTGTGATCTTTTGTAATGTGGATTTGTACCTAAATTAAAGTCGATGTGAAAAGCTTAGTAAATATAACCAATAAACAGAAAAAGGAGAGTCTGCTCAGCAGTGGATTCTGCACATGTTTATATACTCTGTACTTGTATTTTTAGTTCTCACTCATATCTCTTTATAATCTTTTACCTTTCTTTTTTCCCTATCTTCAATCTCCTAGGGCGCAGGGAATCAGCAAGGCAGGACGGAACTTCCCAAGCCCCACCCCCGAGGGATGATGACGCTGCCACCACATCCGGTAAATTTTCTACATACCACCCATACCCAGGTAATCTAGATCAGGGATCCTCAAACTACGGCCCTCCAGCTGTTGTGGAACTACACATCCCATGAGGCATTGTAAAATTCTGACATTCACAGACATGACTAGGCATGATGGGAATTGTAGTTTCTGAACAACTGGAGGGCCGTAGTTTGAAGACCCATGATCTGCATGTAGGTCTTCCGAATTTTAATACCTTTTTTGTTCCCACATTTCAGGAGCAAGTCGTGCAGCGACAATGGACAGGGATACTGCCAAGTTCGTGCTGTCCGAAATATGGTCCTTCAGGGAACAACTAGAGGACATCCAGGACACTGCAAGAGAAGTGATCGAAAAATCCAAAGGGCTGGAGCTACAAATTAAAATTTTTATTGATTATTTGGGTAGGTTTTGATTTATTTTGTGTTTATTTTGTAATTTAAAAAATGTTATACAGGTTTGGTTTATAAAAAAAAAAGTGATTTTATTTTTGGAATAATGTAAAAAAAACTAAAAAAAGTGAGTTTATTTTTTGAACAATGTAAAAAATAAAAATAAAAAAAAAGTGATTTTATTTTTGGAATAATGTAAAAAAAAAAAAAAAAAAAAAGTGATTTTATTTTTTTAATAATGTAAAAAAAAGTGATTTTATTTTTGGAATAATGTAAAAAAAAAAAGTGATTTTATTTTTTTAATAATGTAAAAAACAAACAAAAAAAAGTGATTTTATTTTTGGAATAATGTTAAAAAAAACAGATTTTATTTTTTTAATAATGTAAAAAAAAAAGTGATTTTATTTTTTGAATAATGTAAAAAAAAAGTGATTTTATTTTTGGAATAATGTTAAAAAAAAAAACAGATTTTATTTTTGGAATAATGTTATAAAAAAAGTGATTGTTTTTTGAATAATGTAACAAAAAAAAAAAAAAGATTTTATTTGTTTTGTAAATCAAAAAAAAAATCAAAAAAAAATTGTAATGTTAAAAAGTTATAATGTTTTTCAAGATGCAAAAAATAAAAAAAATATGGACAGTAAAATAAAAGGATTTTAATAAACAGCTTACCTGTAAAATCCTTTTCTTGAAGAACATCACGGGACACAGAGCGCATAGCCATTACACTTGGGTTATATGGGTACCTTCAGGTGTGGACACTGGTGTAATCAATTTCACAGGAAGTTTCCTCCCTATATAACCTCCTCCCACCGGGAGTGCTTCAGTTTTTGTAGCAAGCAATCCTCCGAGGTTACATAATGTTCCCCAAAAGAGGGGTGGGAGCTCTGTGTCCCGTGATGTACTTCAAGAAAAGGATTTTACAGGTAAGCTGTTTATTAAAAATCCTTTTTTCTTTATCGTACATCACGGGACACAGAGCGCATAGCCATTACACTTGGGATGTCCTAAAGCAATGCTCTATGAAGGGAGGGAGACCGTAAGGCCAAGAATAGCCAAATAAAACATTATCAGGAAGTAAAGTAACTCCACCAACAGAAAAAAAGGGGCGTGACCCGGACCAGAGGATTCTATACTGCTGCCCGTAGGACCGCCTGCCCAAATGCTGCGTCCGTACTCTTTGCAACGTCCAACTTATAAAATTTAGTAAACGTATGTACGGAAGACCAGGTTGCCGCCTTGCAAACCTGTGCCATAGAGATCTGATGGTGTGCCGCCCAGGAGGCACTCATGGCCCTCGTAGAATGGGCTTTAACTGATAAGGGAGGTGGAACGCGCTTCAGACCATAGGCCTGAAAAATCAGCTGCTTAATCCACCTAGCCAAGGAAGACTTGGCAGCCGGCTGACCCTTCTTGGGGCCATCCGGAAGAACAAAAAGCACATCTGTTTTCCGAATCTTCTCTGTAGCCTTGAGATAGACCCTCATGGCTCGAACCACGTCCAAAGTATGAAGCCGTCTTTCCTCTCTGGACTGGGGAGTAGGAAAGAAGGATGGTAGGACTAGGTCCTGATTCAAGTGAAAACTGGATATGACCTTAGGAAGGAAAGAAGGTTGAGGCCGCAGAACCACTCTGTCCTTATGCAGAATAAGGTATGGCTCCCTGCATGACAAGGCTGCCAGCTCGGAAACCCTTCTGGCCGAAGCCATAGCCACCAAGAAAACCAACTTTCGGGTTAGTAGCACAAGAGGGATTTCTGTCAGAGGTTCAAACGGCTGCCTTTGTAAAGCTGACAAGACCAGATTTAAATTCCAGGGGCAGAGGGGAGCTCTAATAGGGGGATTCACATGCAAGACCCCCTGCAAGAAGGTTTTCATAAGCGAATGGGTGGCCAAGGGTCTTTGAAACCATATTGATAAAGCCGACACCTGCCCCTTTAGAGTACTAAGAGCCAACCCTTTGTCAACGCCAACCTGGAGGAATCGCAAGATCCTGTCAATAAAAAACTTTCGAGGATGCCATTTTTGAGACTCGCACCACTCCACATAGGTTCTCCAGGATATTGATGGGAAGCAGTTTTTCTGCCTCCGACCACTGCCCTTGCTGGGTCTGTCCTTCTAGAACTGCCCCCCAACCTGACAGGCTGGCATCCGTGGATACGATCTTCCACGTGATGGGGGAAAAGGATTTCCCTTTTGACAAATTTTGAGGGACCAGCCACCAAAACAGGCTGCGCCGAACCTTCGGGGAGAGCACTAAGGGACGATCTAACGCCTGAATGGACTTGTTCCAAGCAGAGAGAATGGCTGCCTGAAGATATCTGGTATGGATCTGGGCGTAGGGTACTGCCTCGAAGGCGGCCACCATCTTCCCCAGCAGTCGCATACATAGGCGAATAGTCGGCCTCTTCTTGCCTAAGATCACTTGAACTGCTTGAGCTATTGATCTGATCTTTGCTTGAGGTAAAATTATCCTCTGGCAGTCTGTATCTAGCCGAAGGCCTAGATATTCCAACTGCTTTGTGGGTTTCAATATCGATTTTTCTAGGTTTACAATCCATCCGAATTCCTCTAGATGCTGAACTGTGCGACCTACTGCCTGATTGAGGCTGGAAGCTGAGCTGTCGATAACCAGAAGATCGTCCAAGTATGCCAAGACCAAAATGCCTTCTGTCCTTAGGACGGCTAGCACCGGGGCTAACACCTTTGTGAATACCCGCGGAGCTGTTGCCAACCCGAAAGGGAGGGCTACGAACTGGTAATGGCGGTGATCTATCATAAAACGAAGAAACCTGTGATGTGCCGGGTAGATCGGCACGTACAGATACGCATCTTTTATGTCTATAGATGCTAAAAAGTCGTCTTGATGTAGGCTGGCTGCCACCGAACGTATGGACTCCATACGAAAGGTCTGAATGTTTAGAAAGCGATTTAGGCGTTTGAGGTCTAAGATATGTCTGACGTCGCCATTGGGCTTTGGTATTATGAAAAGGTTGGAGTAGAATCCCAGACCCCATTCCTGGGTTGGTACTTCTACAATTACTCCTTGGAGCAAGAGACGATCCAATGCTTTTACAAGAGAGGCCCTCTTTAATGGGTCGCTTGGAAGACTTGACCCCTGAAAATGAGGAGGGGGGACTTCCCGAAACTCTAGCTTGTAGCCCGTGGCTACCACGGACATTACCCAAGAGTCGGGAATTCTGGCCTTCCACACTTCGGAGAAAAACCGAAGCCTTCCCCCCACCCAAGAGAGTGGGGGCGCCTCTTCATGAATCTGACTTGAGGACTGGTTTAACCGGCTTGCGAGACCATGGCCTCTTGCCTGCCGTGGCTTGTCCTTGTGGGCGGCTATTAAATGCTGAACGCCCGGGAGGCCGTCGATACTGACGGGAAGTTGAAGGGGCCGAGCCTGCGAAGGCCTGTCGCTTAAACGCGGGCCCACGCGATCTTTTCTTGACAGGCAAGAAAAAGGGATTTTTAAATACAGCTTACCTGTAAAATCCTTTTCTTGGAGTACATCACGGGACACAGAGCGGCATATTCATTACTATATGGGTTATATGGAGTACCTTCAGGTGTGGACACTGGCAATCTCAAACAGGAAGTCCCCTCCCTATATAACCCCCTCCCCTAGAGGGAGTCCCTCAGTTTTGTAGCAAGCAGTATGCCTCCCAAAAATGTTCCCCAAAAGAAGGGTGGGAGCTCTGTGTCCCGTGATGTACTCCAAGAAAAGGATTTTACAGGTAAGCTGTATTTAAAAATCCCTTTTTCTTTCTCGTACATCACGGGACACAGAGCGGCATATTCATTACTATATGGGATGTCCGAAAGCAATGCTTTAATGAGGGGAGGGAGACATCTTCTCAAACGAGATTTAATTTAGAGGTATACTCAAATAATAATAATAAATCCAACTTAGTCAAGAAAAAACTTTTTTTTTTTACAACCAAGGGTGCCCCTGATCCCGAGGATCTTAAACTGCAGCCTGTAGTACTGCCTGTCCAAAGGCTGAATCCGCATTCCTTCTCACGTCTAGTTGATAAAACTTTGTAAACGTGTGGACTGATGACCACGTCGCCGCCTTGCATATCTGAGCCATAGAGATCTGATGGTGTGCTGCCCAGGAGGCGCCCATGGCCCTGGTAGACTGGGCCTTTACCGACAAAGGAGGAGGCAACCTCTTCAAACCGTAGGCCTGAATGATTAATTGTCTAATCCATCTCGAGATGGTGGATTTTGCAGCTGCCTGCCCCTTCTTGGGGCCATCTGGTAGGACGAACAACACATCTGTTTTCCGGATCTTTTCTGTAGCTTTAAGATAGGCCTTCATGGCTCGGACAATATCCAAGGTATGCAGCAACCCCTCCTTTCTAGATGTGGGTTTCGGAAAGAAGGATGGAAGTACCAAATCCTGGTTCAAGTGAAAATTGGATATAACCTTTGGTAGAAAGGAAGGATGGGGCCGGAGAACTGCCCTGTCCTTATGTAGAACGAGATATGGTTCCTTACACGATAAGGCTGCTAACTCTGACACTCTCCTGGCCGAAACTATGGCGACCAAGAATACCAACTTTCTTGTCAGTAAAACTAAAGGAATCTCAGCCAACGGCTCAAAGGGTTGTTTCTGTAGAGTGGACAGGACAAGATTCAAGTCCCATGGACAAATTGGTGACTTGACAGGAGGATTAATACGCAAGACCCCCTGTATGAAGGTCTTTACCAGCGAGTGGGTGGCCAGCGGCCTCTGAAACCACACTGACAGAGCTGAAATCTGTCCCTTGATTGTGCTTAATGCCAGGCCTTTATCCACTCCTAGCTGGAGAAAACTTAACACCCTATCAATGGTATATTTGCGGGAATTCCATCTTTTGGATTCACACCAGCCTACGTAGTTCCTCCACACCCTGTAATAAATCACCCTGGAGGCCGGCTTTCTAGCCCTAATCAGGGTAGGAATTACCTGCCTAGACAGACCTCTACCCCTGAGAATCATGGATTCAGCCTCCAGGCCGTCAAATTTAGACGCTGTAATGTAGGGTGGAGGATCGGGCCTTGTGAGAGTAGGTCTGGTCGTAGAGGAAGAGTCCAAGGGTCTCCCACTGCCATCTTCCGGACTAGTGAGTACCATGTCCTCCGGGGCCAAGCTGGAGCTACTAGAATGACTGGCTTGTGCTCCATTCTGATCCTGCGCAATAGGCGAGGAAGTAACTGTAGCGGAGGGAATGCATATAGAAGTTTGAATTGATGCCAAGGGCAAACCAACGCATCGGTTCCGCAGGCCATAGGGTCCCTCGCTCGAGACACGAACCTGTCTAGTTTCTTGTTGGACCTGGATGCCATTATATCTACGTCTGGCATTCCCCACTTCTGGCAGATTGTCTGAAAGACCTGGGGATGCAGAGACCACTCCCCTGGCGACAGAATCTGGCGACTTAAGAAGTCTGCCTGCAGGTTGTCCACTCCGGGAATGAATATCGCCGAAATGCAGGGTACATGAACCTCTGCCCACTGAAAAATCAAGCTCACCTGCCTTTGAGCGGCCTGACTCCTGGTTCCCCCTTGGTGGTTTATGTATGCCACCGCTGTGGCATTGTCTGACTGGATTCTCACCGGGGACCCCTGTAATCTGGAGGTCCATGCCAGGAGGGCTAGGCGAGCAGCTCTGATCTCCAAGATATTGATGGGGAGCTGCCTCTCTGTTTCCACCCAAGTTCCCTGGCGAGAGAACCCCTCCAAGACCGCCCCCCCAGCCTGCCAGGCTGGCGTCTGTGGTAACTACCTTCCAGACAACGGGGCTGAAAGACCTTCCCTTTAGAAGATTCTGAGGGTTCAACCACCAGGCCAGGCTTTGTCGGACCCTTGATGATAGCGTCAAAGGGGACTCCAAGGCATGTGCTCTCTTGCCCCAGGCTGCTAGAATGGCTGCCTGTAGGACGCGAGTGTGGATCTGAGCGTATGGTACTGCCTCGAACGTGGCCACTAGCTTGCCTAGTAATCGCATACACAGGCGAATAGTTGGTTTTTTCTTGCTTAGAACCGACTGAACCAACCCTTTGATAGCCTCGATCTTTACAAGGGGCAGGAACACCCTTTGCTGTTCTGTGTCTAACCTCATGCCGAGGTATTCCAACTGCTTTGTAGGCTGGAACGCTGACTTTTCCCGGTTTAGGACCCAGCCGAATCCTTCGAGGTACTGAACCGTGAGGTTTACTGCCTGTTGCAGACACGGCCGTGAGTGATCTAAAAAGGTCGTCCAAGTATGCTAGGACTGTGACCCCTTGGATCCTTAGATTGGCTAAAACTGGGGCTAGGATCTTCGTGAATACCCGGGGGGCCGTGGCTAGCCCGAAGGGGAGCGCCCTGAATTGGAAGTGTCGCTGCCCCACCACGAAGCGTAAAAATCTTTGATGCGACTGAAAGATTGGTACATGAAGGTAAGCATCCTTTATGTCTATGGAAGCCAGAAAAT
Source organism: Rana kukunoris (assembly GCA_029574335.1). Taxonomy (NCBI): domain Eukaryota; kingdom Metazoa; phylum Chordata; class Amphibia; order Anura; family Ranidae; genus Rana; species Rana kukunoris. Next base: position 391,481,455 of record CM056049.1, read on the forward strand.
CGTCCCTGTGGAGCGTGGCGACTGCTGACCGGATGGATTCCATCCGGAAGGAACGAACCTTTAGGTAACCGTTTAAACTCTTTAGGTCCAAGATTGGCCTGACATCGCTGTTGGGCTTTGGTATGACAAAGAGATTGGAATAGAAACCTAGCCCTTGCTCTTGGGCTGGCACCTCTATTATTACGTCCTGGCAAAGCAGGTGATCCAAAGCTGCCAGCATCGAGGCCTTCTTTGCTGGATCCTTTGGTAGCCTTGACTCTTGAAAATGAGGCGGAGGAAAGTTTAGAAACTCCAGTCTGTAGCCTGTGGTTACAGACGCCCGGACCCATTTGTCGGGGATCTTGGCTTCCCAAACTTCTGAGAAGAAACGAAGCCTTCCTCCCACCCGCGAGAGTGGGGGCGCCCCTTCATAAGGCAGACTTAGGGGCTGGCTTTGTCGGCTTGCGATACCATGGTCTCTTACCCCCAGGGGCCTGTCCCTGCGATCTACTGTTAACGTTGGATCGTGCAGGCGGCCGTCGATACTGCCTGGAATTTGAGGGCCCTGAGACAGGAAAGAGCTGCCTCTTAAATGTAGGACCCCGGAATGTCTTTTTGACCGGTAAAAGGGTACTTTTGCCACTTGAAATAGTCTGAATGTATTTATCCAGATCCTCTCCGAAGAGTCGTCCTCCATGGAAGGGAAACCCTGCCAGAAGCTTTTTGCATGGGGGCTCCGCCGCCCAGTTCTTCAACCATAAGAGCCTTCTCATGTGCACCAAAAATAGTGATAAACGAGAGGCCTGCTGGATGGAATCCTTTATAGCATCTACCGCAAAACACAGAGCTCTGGGAATGTCAGAAAACTCTTCTGCCTGTTGGGTAGTCATGTCTTTTAGCATTTCTTTTGTCTGGTCCTTTAACGCCTGACAAACTCCAATTGCAGCCACAGCTGGCTGTACCACTGCTCCTGCCGTAGCAAAGGATGCTTTTAAAAGTGTCTCTAACCGTTTATCAACCGGATCTTTAAACATTTGTATGTTTTCCACCGGGCAAGTTAGTGATTTATTCACACATGAGATGGCTGCATCCACCACTGGGAGCTTCCACCTCTTGGAGAATTTTTCCTCCATAGGGTAAATGACCGCAAATCTCTTCGGTGGCAGAAAAATCCTGTCCGGCCGTACCCAATCCCGAAAGATCAATTCCTCCAAGAGAGGATGGACCGGAAAAACTGCGTTGCTTAAAGGAGCTTTCAAAGAGCCCAGAGAGGATACCGCAGGAACCTGAGGCTCTGGCAATGGTAAATTAAATGCCGAGCGGACCATGTCCGTCAAAGACTGTACCCACAGTCTCTCTGTCTGGGAGTCTGAAAATGGTTCCTCAGAGGTAGATCCCTCAACCCCTGAACCCTCTTGGTTCAGGTCTAGTTGATCCTCCTGCGATTCCAATTCCTCCGGAGAGAGAATTTCAGCATCTGAGGATACACCTCTTGGTGATGGGGATCTAACCCGTTTCTTGCCAGGAATAGCTCTAGCGATCAATGCTGCTATTCTCTCTTCTAGCCCCCCTAGGGATACAGCTAGCATCTCCTCTGTGATAAACACAGGGCTGGGCTGATCTGGGCCAGCCTCCGCACCAGACCCCCCTAATGGCTCATCCAAGGCGACCTTTATGGGAATAAGCTGCGGGGAAAGTATCGGCATATCATCAGAATCAGAGGGGGAACCCCTTTGTTTTTTGGTCTTTTTTGTACCCTTTGACCCCGAACCTTTGGAAGCCATAATACAAAATCGAGGGACTCCGCCAACAACAACAGACTGTAGTGGCCAGGAGTACAAAACTAGAGCTTAGGGGACAATAGATCACTAATGCCCAAAAACTGATGGGGCCCCGTATGTATCTTTTTTTTTTTTTTTTTTTCTTTTTTTTTTTTCAAAACATACAGCGACCCCAAACTTAGTTTGCCAGCCTCCAACCTGTTGCAAAAAGGGGGATTTTTTGGCTTAACAGAAAGGCATTGGAACAAAGTCCAGCATGTACTACCCCTCTTCCGCCACCGGGAGTCACTGTTCTGCCGCTCTGCGTCCTCTCCCTTTGAGATCAGCCTCAGACTGAGCACTGACTATGGCCTGCTGATCTATAACAGCACAAGGCGCGCCCCTGATGACGCTGCAGGCACGCCCCCCCCCGCACTCCCCTTCGAACGGCGCGAAAAACGTCTATAAGACGTGCGCGCGCGCGTATGCCGGAGCAGGAAGAGCATGGAGGAGCCGCGCTGCTGGAGACCCAGGACTGCAGTACCAGGCGGCAGAATCAAACCCCCGGCCAGGTAGGACTCTCAAAAAGGCCCCATAGGGATCCTTACTAGCCCTAGGAAGAAGGCAGCAGGTAGCTAGCAAACACAATTCTTAGACAGGGGAACCTAGTGATGGGGGAAATGGGATCATCCTGTCTTCTCAGACATAGTGAGCAAGGTTGCCAATGCAGAGCATACTTAGGCTACCCCCCTTTTAGGTTACCCCGGAGAGCCTGCTGTCGAACCAAGTCCCGCAGGCTCCCCTCTTACCTGCTCCATGCTGCAGGATGTTTGTCTAGCAAAACGATCCAATCTTCTCCCATCTCCGTGGGTAGCGTAATAGACCTTCAGGCCCTGGGGTCCTATGAAGGTACCCACTGTCCTGGACCTATATAGCACCCTGGCAAACAGGAACTTATGGTCTTTACGAACTCCAAGTCCTGGGCCCAGGGTCCAGCCCACCAAAGAGGAGCATTATAGGCAAAACCCCACGGTTTTGGGGCCCGGGTACTGTCCACTTTGGCACTGAGGCTCCTTGGACAGATCCGGTTAGCCCGCCCTTAATCCCAAGGATGTGGAGCAAAGCTATTCCGTGACCAACACCTAAGACACTGGCGAAAAAACTGAGGGACTCCCTCTAGGGGAGGGGGTTATATAGGGAGGGGACTTCCTGTTTGAGATTGCCAGTGTCCACACCTGAAGGTACTCCATATAACCCATATAGTAATGAATATGCCGCTCTGTGTCCCGTGATGTACGAGAAAGAAAGAACTTTTACCACTTGATATGGTCTGGATATATTTATCTAGGTCTTCACCGAATAGTCTCCCACCATGAAAGGGAAATCCTGCTAAAAGCTTTTTGCAGGGTGCCTCTGCTGACCAGTTTTTCAGCCACAAAAGGCGATGCATATGAACCAACAGCAGAGATAAACGGGACGCCTGTTGAACGGAGTCCTTAATAGCATCTACTGCAAAGCAGAGAGCTCTTGGGAGGTCAGCCAATTCACGAGCTTGCTGAGCCGGTATGTCCCTTAATATCTGTTTAGTCTGATCCTTTAAAGCCTGACAAACGCCAATGGCTGCCACCGCTGGCTGAACCACGGCACCTACTGTGGTAAAAGAAGCCTTCAGTAGGGTCTCCAATTTTTTGTCGACTGGATCTTTAAACATCTGGACATTTTCCACCGGACAGGTCAGGGATTTATTTACGCAGGAAATGGCTGCATCCATGGTAGGGAGTGCCCATTTCTTTGCAAATTCTTCTTCCATAGGATAGAGAATGGTGAACCTTTTAGGAGGGATAAAAATCCTATCAGATCGAGCCCAATCCTGAAAAATCACGCTCTCCAGAAGGGGGTGAACCGGGAAAGACGCACCACTCAACGGTGCCTTCAAGGAACCTAAAGAGGATACCGCGGGGGCTAATTGTTCTGACACTGGAAGTTTAAAAGCAGTGCGAACCATATCCGTCAGAGACTGGATCCACAGACTCTGTCACGTACCTGGTACGGAGCAGATAGGGTCAGGCAGGCCGGGTCGGATTCAGTCAGACGGATCAGGTTCGTGGATAGAGCAATAGCGGAGTTGTAGTCCAGGCCGGGTCAGCAGCAGGCGGGCAACAATCAGTTAAAGGGTAAGGCAGAGGCAGCGTCAGACAGGCCGGAGGTCAGGGCAGGCGGAGATCAGAAGGGTCAGAGACGAGCCGGGATCACGGGAACAGACGTCAACAGGTAACAGGTCTCAGATGGGCAATGGGAACGCTAACGATCGGGCAGCAAGAGGCTGTAGGATGAGCCCCCTTAAATACCCTGGATTGGCGCCAAAATGGCGTCAGCACGTGCCTGCGCGAATTCGCGCTCCCGGCGCCCCCGTGCGCGCCGTAGTGCCACTAGCGCCACCTGGTGGTCGACCACGTTCATGACAGACTCTCTGCTTGAGAAGCCGAAAAAATTTCATCTATAGTGGAATCTTCAATGTCTGACCCGTCGGGACTCAGGTCCGCTTGATCCCCCTGTGGGTCCAATTCCTCCGAAGAGAGGACCTCTGCATCCGAACACACCGCTCTAGGTGATGGGGATCTAGCCCGTTTGCCACCCGGCAAAGAGCGGGCAATTAAAGCAGTTAACCTTTTCTCTAGCCCACCCAGGGTGGATTCTAGCATTTCTTCTGTAACATAAACGGGAATGGGTTGATTGGGGGCCGCCTCTGCCCCTAGCACCCTCAATGGCTCCTGCAAGATGCTGTTCGGTGGTCTATCTGGTGAGGGTGGGACCACTGGAGCCTGGCCCAAATCCTCTGACCCCGATGGAGACCCCTTTACTTTTTTGGTACCTTTTGCAGCCTTAGCTGGTCCTGATCCCTTGGGAGCCATTGCACAACCTTGAGACACCCCTACAGCCAACACCCAACTGTTGTAGCTAGAAGTGAACCATTAATAAGGACAGGCTATGGTAAAAAAAATTCTAAATTTTCATACGCCTGAGAAGGCGGCAATACCGAGGAAAGTCCTGTGAGTATTGCCACACCAATGCCCGTTAGCTGGAGCCCAAGGTTGCACCGACACAGATACTGCCAGATCTAAGGCTGAGTCCCTTTAAAAAAAAAACCTTTTTTTTTCTGGTCAGTGTGGACTAAGTCCAGACCTGAAGATCCACAAACCACCACTGGGTGTCACTGTTAGCCAGAACTGGCTCAGCTGCACGCTCTATGTCCTCAGCCTCCACTGCTCTCAGGAGGGAATGACCAGCCAGGAAATGCTTTTTTGCTTTATTTGAGACCTGACGCTGCTGGCCCGCCCCCCACGCACGCTGACGCTGTAAAAGGCGGCGCGCACGTGCGCGCGCGCCCCCGCCCCCCCCCACGCTGAAACCAACATGTAGGAAGCAGAGAGCAGAGGAGAAGCCTGGACCAGCGCTAGCAACCCAACAGACACCAGGTAAGACACTAATCTTTGTAGTGCACACATAGGCTTCCTAGGAAACAGGAGTTTTGTCAGCATTTCCTCCCTATAACACGTGGGGCTGCAGTATCATGCTAACAGGCAAGTCTGGGGGGAGTAGCAAAATACATATCTTTAAAAGCATATATATATCTACATGTTATCTGGGTAAACATTAGTACATCCCATCCTGCCTCAAAAGACATAGTGGAGATAGTGGCTGATGCACAAGCATACCATTAGCCAACCCAGAACCCCCAGGGGGATACCTACTGTCGAACCAAGTCCCGCAGGTTCCCTCTTACCTGCTCCACGCCGCAGGGTATTGCAAAATGCAAGAGGCCCAATCTTCCCCCATCTCCGTGGGTATTGTCTTGGACCTTCAGGGACCGGGGTCCTGTGTTAAGGAACCCACACCCCTGGACCTATATAGCATCCTGGCATCAGTAGCGTTTAGTTCTTGGAAGAGACTAAGGCACTGGAGCCCAGAATCCAGCCCTTCAAGGAGAGGCATTATAGGCACAACCCCACTCCAGCAGGGCCCGGGTACCGTACACCTTGGCTTTGAAGCTATCCTGGGTCCCGAGACCTCCGAGGGACAGCTAGACGTGACCAACACCTAAGACACTGGCGAAAAAACTGAAGCACTCCCAGTGGGAGGGGGTTATATAGGGAGGAAACTTCCTGTGAAATTGATTACACCAGTGTCCACACCTGAAGGTACCCATATAACCCAAGTGTAATGGCTATGCGCTCTGTGTCCCGTGATGTACGATAAAGAAATGTGTGTCTTGTTATTTAAGCTCAATAATGAATAGAAAATACCTCAAAAAAATGTATGCTGAGAACATTAAAAAATGATGGATAGTTATTTCAGTCCATCACAAACACATGGCACTATGATAACCTAGGACAGTGATGGCGAACCTTGGCACTCCAGATGTTTTGCAACTACATTTCCCTTGATGCTCCGCTATACTGCAGAATGCATGAGCATCATGGGAAATGTAGTTCCAAAACATCTGGGGTGCCAAGGTCGCCATCACTGACGTAGGAGATAAAATAAAAACACAAACCTTATAAATTAATTAAAGAACAAAGAAAAGACTGTTTCAGGCAAAAAAGAAATGTAATGATTCAGCCAAGATCTGGCATTGGAATGGCCCCCCTACACATAAAATAGTCCACATATGCCTGACGCACAGCACGTGCGTTTCGGGGGGCCAATTGTGGATGGGCAGCCTCACGAGCCGCCTCTGGAAGTTCAACTGGGTCATCAGGCAAAAGAGTTAAATAAGTTGAAGAATGTCTTCTTAAATAATTGTGGAGAATGCAGCAACACATAATTATGTAATTAAACTTATAATCGGCCAGGTTTATGGCAGTCAGAAATAGCCGGAAACGGCTGGCCATGATGCCAAAGGCATTTTCCACCACACGTCTGGCTCTGGCCAGCCTGTAATTGAACACCCTCCTCTCAGGGGTGAGGGCGCATTGGGGAAATGGCCTCATGAGGTGGGGACCCAATGCGAAAGCCTCATCTGCGACAAAAACGAAGGGCAGACCCTCTTCATTCTCCTCCGCAGGCGGCAATCCCAGGTCCTCCGAAATGAAGCCGTTGGGCGAACTCGGTCTCGGCAAAGACACCACCGTCCGACATCCGCCCATTTTTCCCAACGTCTAGGTAGAGAAATTCATAATTTGCAGAAACCACCGCCATCAGAACAACACTGTGGAACCCTTTGTAGTTGAAATAATGGGATCCACTATAGGGTGGTGGCACGATGCGGACGTGCTTGCCGTCAATGGCTCCTCCGCAGTTAGGAAAATTCCATCGCCGGGAGAAGTCCGCTGCCACAGTCTGCCATTCCTGTGGCGTGGTGGGGAACTGTAGATACAAAAAAAAATAAAAAATCAAACAAACATTCCTAAAAGAACATCACAAAACATTTTTTGATACCAAAAAAAATAACAAACATTAATTTGAAGTATTATTAAAAATGTGAAAAATAATAAGGGATCACTAAAGCAGATTAATCACACCCACTGATGGTCACAATCCTACAAAAATAAGGGGAGTGGAGGCCCAAGATGAGTTTGAGACCTCTAAAAAAAAAAAAAAAAAGGTAATTTATACAATTAGAAAATAAAGAGGGGGGGGGGGTTGTGCGTTCACTGCAATATAAGACAAAAATATAGGGGGATATAGGGACTTCTATAGACAGCACTACAATATAGGACAAATTATAGGGGGATATAGGGACTTCTATAGACAACACTACAATATAGGACAAAATATAGGGGGATATAGGGACTTCTATAGACAGCACTACAATATAGGACAAAATATAGGGACTTCTATAGACAACACTACAATATAGGACAAAATATAGGGGGATATAGGGACTTCTATAGACAACACTACAATATAGGACAAAATATAGGGGGATATAGGGACTTCTATAGACAGCACTACAATATAGGTCAAAAATATAGGGACTTCTATAGACAACACTACAATATAGGACAAAATATAGGGGGATATAGGGACTTCTATAGACAGCACTACAATATAAGACAAAATATAGGGGGATATAGGGACTTCTATAGACAGCACTACAATATAGGACAACATATAGGGGGATATAGGGACTTCTATAGACAACACTACAATATAGGACAAAATATAGGGGGATATAGGGACTTCTATAGACAACACTACAATATAGGACAAAATATAGGGGGATATAGGGACTTATATAGACAACACTACAATATAGGACAAAATATAGGGGGATATAGGGACTTCTATAGACAGCACTACAATATAGGACAAAATATAGGGACTTCTATAGACAACACTACAATATAGGACAAAATATAGGGGGATATAGGGGACTAGGCTAGGTGGGTTTGGGCCGCACAAAAAAAAAAAAAAAAAACCTGGACAGGTTGGCAAAACAACAGCATGCATGGAGATGAAAGGGAACATTCCCAGCAGATCACAAACAGGTTAATTAGGGACTGTTTAAAACCAAAAAAATTGAAACAAATACAAAAGCCAAAATAAAACATAGTTTGTGCATTTAAAGGGCACCACTTACCTTAATATAGTCCTCCTGCAGAACATGAATGATAGCAGAACAGGTCTGAGGAATTATGAGGCCCAGAGCCTGGGGGGAGATGCCCGTCGAGAACTTCAAGTCCTGCAGACTTCTCCCTGTTGCCAGGTACCTCAAGGTGGCAACTAGCCGCTGCTCAGCAGTGATGGCTTCCCGCATAACGGTGTCCTGCCTGGTGATATAAGGCGACACCGAAGCCAAAAGCTGCTGGAATACGGGGTCAGACATCCGAAGAAAATTCCTGAAATCATCAGGGTTGTTTTCTCGGATCTCCCGCAGCAGAGGCATATGAGAGAACTGGTCCCTGCGAAGAAACCAGTTCTTGGCCCACAAAGTCCTCCTCGCCCTCCTCAAGGACTTGAGCTGGGATGCAGCACACATCCTAACTAGAAGCACCGCACGATCTCGGCGACGAGAACGTACCCGCAACATGGCTAGAAAACGGTCGTCAAATCAGATCGCACTAAAACACCGCTCTGAAGTACAGAAAGGCCTTTGAAGAACGGACCTGCAAAACAGGAACGTGTAGACAAGAACGCACTGCCAAAACAGATACGATCGGAAAACAAGCACTGTATCACAAATACGACCCCAAAAGCACAAACTGTACGACAGTAAACGATATTAAAGCACGAAGACTGAAAAGCGCGAATCGTCTCTCACCAAACTTTTACTAACACGCAGCAACACGATATCAGCAAAAGAGGCCGTCTTCCGCATGGAAATTACCCTTTATAGTTCCGTCGTACGTGATGGACGTCACGGCGCTTTGCTAGACTTTTTGGGAAAAAACGATAGTGTGTACGCAACGTCGTTTTGGAAAATGAAGTTTGAAAAACGTCGTTTTTTTTCATGAGATAAAACGTCGTTTTTTTTCATCACAAAAAACGACCGTGTGTACGCGGCATTAGGGTATATTAATTCTCTAGATGGAGTGAGCATGGATCCTGAGAAGTAGTGGTAGATTGGCCTGCCCCTGGAAACATTAAGGAAGTCCAACAATTTGTCGGGTTTGCTAACTTTTACAGAAAATTCATAAGGAACTTCTCTAAGGTGATAGCTCCAATTACCCAGCTAACAAAGAAAGGGGTGCCCTTTGTGTGGTCATCTGAGGCATAGGCTGCTTTTGGAAAGTTAAAAACTTTTTTTACTTCTGCACTAGGGATGAGCTTTGTGCTCGAGTCAAACGTATGTTCGACTCGAGGATCGTCTGTTTATACGTTCGTCGAAATCCGAACAAAACGGGTCGTTCGAGCCAAATTCGAGTGACGCGCCACGGCCCATAATTCACTGCGGCATTGCGCACTGATGATTGGCCAAGCATGCTGTATGTCCCGCATGCTTGGCCAATCACAGCGCGCAAAAAAATGGAGGCTCAGGGCTTTAGCACACGCCCCACACTATAAAAGGCAGCCTGCAAGGTGGCCTCGTGTAGTGTGTTACGGCGTTGTTAAAGAGATAAGTCTTATAGAGAGAGAGAGAGACAGTGGGCCAGATTCAGGTACATCTGCGCATTATTGGACCGGCGTAGCGCACCGCCTTTACGTTAGACTGTACTCATGAGATGGGGTCCCAGTGCATATGCAGAGTCACCTTGAAGGGAAAAGACAGGAGGATGTTAGTAGTGCATGTGCCCCTTGTGATGTGTGCATCATGGGGGGGGGGGGGGACAGTCATGCCTGCCACCCATGTCACTCACCAACCAGCCAGCTGTCCCCATACATGTTCTGTTCGAAATCTGTGGGGATGGGGCTCTGATTGTATATGTAGCTGTCATGGGTGTCATGGGTACTGTCATGTGTTGGGCTGGTGATGTCCTCCTGCAGGGTTTTGGTTAATTCCATGATGGCATGAGGGGTGAATCTGAAGATGCGAGACACCTCAGAATCACTCATGCCATAGATGTCTATGGGTGTGTGATATATCCTCTCCCGTGAAGAGTGAAGAGTGAGGGGCTTGTATCAGATAAGAATATTGTATTAGATTAGATTAAATTGTAATGTTTATATAAGCAAAAAAAAAGTTTTCCAAAAAAAAAAACATCCCGTGCCCTCCTCAGTGCCCTCCTCAGTGCCCTCTTCCTTCTTTGCTCATCTAAAGTCAGTAGTATAGCTATGAGCATGGATGCCACTGGCATTTTGGCATACAGTTTGTTGGGCAACATGTGTGACTGCTCAGCTCCTCACTAACAGTGTTGCTTTATCTGACATGTAGACGAATTTTCTAATTTTATACCAGCTTTTATATGGTCTAATTTTAGACAGGACATTTAGCTGTTGCGCACAGCGCGTAGCCTGCGCTGCACCAACGTTCTTTTGTGGATCCCCGTAACTCCCTCATTAGCATATTTGAATAGCAAATCAATGGTGTGTCTAGCGCAGTTTTGCGCGGACGGATGCGCCTGTCTAACGAAATTACGCTGGACAAAAAAAAAATGATTTCTTGCATATCTCGTTTTGGGAATGCCGTGCATCAAAACGCACGCGCACAATTAGACTTACGCCGCGCATCTCCTGTAACGCCGGCGTAATCGCTCTGTGAATCTGCCCCAGTGTCTTTATTACTGGATAGATAGAGCAGGCAGGCTAGTCAGTTTAGTTAAATTTACAGTGTGTAGAGGATATATATATATCCCAGGAGTTGTACATATATTTATACACTGTATAGTTGAGCTAGATAAGCTATTGCTATTTGTCAGGCAGTTGATTGTGCTAACTGCAGTCTTCTAACGTGTTGTATTGCTCGTGTGCTGTATAGTTTGCACCTAAATGTACTTGGTGTTACTGCACTTGTGCTGTATAGTTTGCACCTAAATGTACTTGGTGTTACTGCACTTGGGCCGTATAGTTTGCACCTAAATGTACTTGTTGTTACTGCACTTGGGCCGTATAGTTTGCACCAAAATGTACTTGTTGTTACTGCACTTGGGCCGTATAGTTTGCACCTAAACATTCTTGGTGTTACTGCACTTGGGCCGTATAGTTTGCACCTAAACGTACTTGTTGTTACTGCACTTGGGCCGTATAGTTTGCACCTAAACATACTTGTTGTTACTGCACTTGGGCCTTATAGTTTGCACCTAAACATACTTGTTGTTACTGCACTTGGGCCGTATAGTTTGCACCAAAACGTACTTATAATTTACTGCACTTGTGCTGTATAGTTTGCACCTAAACGTACTTGGTTTTACTTCACTTTTAAAGGGATATTGCGTGAGGGAGAACATCGTTCAGAGTCTGTAGAAAAAGTCAGAAGAAATTATCGTTCAGTACGACGATACGCAACTCGATTTTGGACTTTATGATCAGTGGATGAGTTTGTGGGTTAGACATGGGGAGAAAGCTTAGTAGTAAAAGGCTTGACTGACAATAGCTTTTTTTGCTTAATTTTGACTTGCAGAAATAATGGAGGCCTTCTGAGAACAGGAGTTCTTCACAGAATTTGTTCAAAGGGGGCCCCGGATGGCAACCCCCCTTTTTTCTAGAATTTTTCTTTCCCAAAAAAATAATTTATTCAGCCAAGATCTTCCATTGTAAAAATAAATTGACCTATTGTTGCCACACAGCACGTGTGCTTTGGGGGGCCAAGCCTGTATGGACAGGCTCACGGGCCACCACTGGAACATCAATGGCCTCATCAGGCACAAGTGTCATGTAGTTTGTTGAGGGTCTCTTTAGGAAATTGTGCAATATGCAGCAGCAAAGTATGACATGGTTCAGATTCTACTTAACAAACCTACAGTTCTTGCCTGTATACTGCTGTTCAAAGTATATGGGGCCAAAGGGTCTTCAGGGCCGATCCTCCCTATAGGCTCGCTATGCAAGCCGCTTAGGGCCCTGCAAAGTTGCCAAGGGCCCCCCAAATTACTAGAGGCCCTGCCTGGTGAGAAGTCATTTTCGCCCCCTCACCCCGTTTCTAAACTTGCTGGCTGAGTCATTTCCGACAGCAGAACACCCCCTCCCCCCCGCTTCTTAACTTTCTTTAATGTGACATGTGACCGTCGTCAGCGCCCCCCGCTTCTCATTTTTAATGTGCCATGTCATTTTGCTTAGGGCTTCAGGGAGGTCAGGATCGGCACTGGGTCTTGTAATGACCTGGTTGGAGTGGTGGCGGGGAAACCCATGCTATTTTTTCAATGATTTTTATCCATTTTGCAGGAACCAAACATTACATTAAAGCCGCAAGCAGTATTAATTTTTTTTTTTTTTCTGAGAGTAATCTAATTTTGTGCAGGGACAGTTATAACCACGTGCCACCTCACAGGCATACTATAGACACCCAGCAGGTATGATATTTAAAGGAATTTTGATATTTTTTTTCTCACTTCAAGCATCATTAAAATCGCTGCTCCAGAAAAAAATAGTTTTTTAAAAAAAAAATCCATTGATACATGTTCCCTGGGACAAGACCCGGATTCTCAAAGATGTTTTCCAACAATAACTTGAATATTGGGCTTTAAAGTTAGCACTTTTTAATTCGAACGTTCGAGTCCCATAGACTTCAATGGGGTTCTAAATGTTCGCGCGAACGCTCGGTCCCTTCGACGGTTCTGGTGCGAACCGAACGCGGGGGTGTTTGGCTCATCCCTATTCTGCACCAGTATTGGTACATCCCATCCTAAATTACCTTTTATAGTGGAAGTGGATGCTTCCATGGGAGCTAGCCTCTCTCAACGACGTGGTGAAAAGATACAGCTACATTCTTGTGCTTACTTCTCTCGATTAATGTCTTCAGCTGAAATAAATTATGACATTGGGAATAAGGCCTCGTTCACACATAGCCGACTCCGTCGCAGTCCGTTGCGACGGAGTCCGCCTGTGTCTGCCAGCTCAGCGGGAGATCAGTCCGCAGATCTCCGCTGAGCCGACGGATGACAAGCTCCTCTCTGCTCACTGAGCGGGGAGGAGCTTGTCGAGTCCCGCTGTCCTCTATGGAGCGATCTGATGAAAACGGACAGCATGTCCGTTTTCATCAGATCTTTCCCGATCCGATCCGCATGGACGGATGGGGACGTGAGCCCCATACGTTTGTTTTTAGCGGATCGGATCAGGTCGGATGTCAGCGGACATGTCTCCGCTGACATCCGACGCTCCATAGGGGTGCATGGAGCGCCCGTTCAGGTCCGCCTGAAAAACTGACAGACGGACCTGAACGGATCCATGTGTGAACGAGGCCTAAGGAATTGCTGGCAATTAAGGAAGCATTTTCTGAATGGAGGCATTTGCTGGAAGGCGCTAAGCATCCTGTAACTGTTCTCACAGATCATAAGAATCTGGAATTCATTCGTTCTGTCAAGAGATTGTCTTCTAGACAAGCACGTTGGTCATTGTTCTTTTCCAGGTTCAACGTTATTATCTCATATCGACCTGGGTCAAGGAATGGTAAGGCTGATGCCTTATCACAAATGTTGTCTGGGTCTCTCAAGGAAGACAACTCTGAATACACAGTCCTGCCTCAAAAAAACTTTCTAGGTGCCACAAGTTCTAAAGCATTCTTGAGTCTTCTCAAGGAAGGGTACGAGAATGACCTACACCTCAAAAATCCTCTTATGGACATCATCCTTCAGTACAAAAATGGCTTCTGGACTCAAGCACATCGCCTCCATGTACCTGAAGTTGCTTGGGTTGAAGTCCTCAAATTGGTTCATGACTCCAAACTTGCTGGACATTTTGGAGTTTCTAAGACGGAGGAACTTTTATCCCGTTCCTTTTGGTGGCCTGGGTACAAAAGTTATGTAGCCTCGTGCCTGGTCTGTGCTCGCAATAAGACATCCCGAGCTTCTCCTTTGGGGTTACTCCAACCACTCCCTGTCCCATCAAGACCATGGAGATCCATTTCTATGGACTCTTTGGTTGATTTACCCCCCTCTAAAGAAATTACCACTATCTTGGTTGTTATTGACCGCTTCACTAAGATGGCTCACTTTATACCGGTCAAGGGGGTACCCTCTGCAGAACGAACTGCAGAGTTGATGGTTCGAGAAGTCTTTAGACTACATGGAATTCCAGAAGATGTCGTTTCTGACAGAGGAGTACAGTTCACTTCAAAATTTTAGAAAAGCTTTTGCTCAGCTCTAGGAGTAACAATTAATCTATCTTCTGCTTTTCATCCTCAGTCTAATGGTCAGACTGAGAGGACCAATCAAACGTTAGAGCAGTATCTCCGATGTTTTGTTAGTAATCTTCAGGATGACTGGGTGGACTATCTTCCTACAGCGGAGTTTGCTTTTAACAATTCTAAACATGGCTCCACCTCTCAGACCCCTTTTTCCTAAATACTGGGCATCATCAAGCTTTTAGCCGTGATCTCCCTATCTCAACTCCCATTCCTGCTGTTACCAACATATTACCTGCTTTACAGGAGATCCAGGAAAAATTGATCGAGACTTTGAGGGAAGCTAAGGAAAGTTACAAGAAGGCTGCAGATAGACATCGCAGAGCACTACCTACCTTTCATGTGGGTGATCAAGTTTGGTTATCTACTAAAAATCTGAAGGTTCATGTTCCATCTGCAAAGTTGGGACAAAAGTTTATGGAACCTTTCCAGACCTAGTGTTGCTCACGAATATTCGCATTGCGAATATTCGTAACGAATATTGCATATTCGAGTATTCGCGAATAAATCGAATATCGCGGTGAATATTCGATATTGCGAATATTCGTATTTTTTCACATTTATTTTTAAAACAGATCACATCCTAGTGATCTCCATCGACGTCTAAAAGCATTGCTGGTATGATTAGAGACCCTGGGCCGAGTAGCTGAGGCGATCCTTTTATGTTGCCGAATATTCGCAATGCGAATATTCGTATTACGAATATTTGCGAATACTTTCTCTGCCCTTCTGTGTTTTGTGTATAAAAAAAAAAAAAAAATTAGCTTTAGTTTAGTCATATAAGTTTGTGTAAGTAGAGTTAGTGTTTAGTGCATATTAGTTTAGTAATCAAGGAAATGATCTCCGTTTTCGCGTGTTGACGAGAATTTCGCAATCAATTTCGCATTCGCATTAGCGAAATTTCGCATTAGCGAAATTTCGCAAAAAAATGTTTTTGATAAAATATCACGAATATTTGATATTAACGAATATTTCGCAAATATTCTTCTATATATTCGTAAAATATCGCGAAATCGAATATGGCGTATTCCGCTCAACACTATCCAGACCTTGGCCCAGATCAATCAGTCTTAGCCTTTCGCCTAAAACTTCCAGCCAGTATGAAGTTTCACCCTGTGTTTCACATTTCACTACTTAAACCAATTCACGAAAATACTTTTTCTGGAAGAACTCCTCCACCCCCTCCACCTGTTGAGGTACAGGATGAAGAAGAATACGTGGTGGAGAAAATTCTTGATTCTAGGATCTATAGGAACAAATTGCAATATCTGGTTCAATGGGAAGGATACGGGCCAGAAGAAAATTCTTGGGAGCCTGAGCAGAATGTTCATGCTCCTAGATTAACAAGAGAATTCCACTAGATGTTCCCTCACAAACCAGGCCCTAAAATGTCCAGTGGACGTCCTGGGAGTACTGTTAGGACCTGGACTTGAACCTGGGACCTCGGCTGTGTCTGGCAGAGAACCTTTTCACTGAGCTCCCACAAACATCATGATATAAGACATGTCTCTGCACTTCCTCCTTGCCAGAATATTGTGCTATCTCCAGCCTGTATCTGTTAGGACCTGGACTTGGACCTGGACCTGGAATATTGTGCTATCTCCAACCTGTTACTGTTAGGACCTGGACTTGAACCTGGGACCTCGGCTGTGTCTGGCAGTGAACCTTCTCACTGAGCTATCTGGGATGCTGGACAGCTCCCTGTCTGATCTGCTGGACAAACCCATCTGATCTGTTGGACATTCCTGCCTTGTGTCTTGATTGCCTTGAACCTTGAACCCCTTGCTCCTCCCACAAACATCATGATATAAGCCATGTCTCTGCACTTCCTCCTTGCCAGAATATTGTGCTATCTCCAGCCTGTATCTCGCTCCTGTCTTTCCTGCTGCCGTCCATATTTTCTACTGCTCGTTATCGACCCTTGGCTTGGTTATCGACTACGCTTCTGCCTGATCCCAACCTGCAAATATTTATTACCGAACTGACATGACACTGACATGAGAGGGTACTTTCTAGTGTCCCTGTGAATGCACACCACCCATAAAGTTTTACTTACAAGGTCGATCTTTCCAATTACTCTAGGATGAACCAGGGCTACCATGCTTCCAGAGTCCAACAAAGCCCTCGCAGGGAGGTGGTTCACTTGGACTTCACACTCAAATTTTTCCTCACCCAGGTCGAGATGTGTGGTGCATACTTTATGGGCATAAAAAGACCCCCTCCGAAGAACCCCGCATTCCATGGGCTCCTCTTGCAGTGGGCAGTGTGCCCGGGTATGACCCTAGGAATGACATCGCCAACATTGTACATCCCCTCCTCTCCGAACAGGAACAGAACGCTGAGGAGGTACCGGGAGTGACTCTTGGCCTTCCGGGGTGTTTGTTCCAGGGCTCCCTGGAACATCCTTTCGAAGGGCAGCAGTTGGTCGAACAGGCCATGGCAGACTGGGCCCTATGCGCTTAGTAGGTCCAAGCAAGTCCTCCATAACTGTATATCGTTCCACCATCTCGACAAGGAGGTTTGCTGTTTTGGGGTCTCCATGGGTGACCCACGGCTGAAGGTCATCTGGCAGGGACCTCAGGTATCGGTCCAGCACGACCCGCTCCACAATTTGGGGCCCAGACAACACCTCAGACTGCAGCCATTTTTTTACTAGTTGCACCAAGTCATGCATTTGAGACCGGGGTGGCCGATCTGGACAATATTTCCATTGGTGTCACCCCCAGACGAGCCAGAATTTCTGCCTTTAGCTTTTGATAATCTTTAGCTTCATCTGGTGGCAGGTCGAAGTAGGCTTTTTGAGGATCTCCGGTGAGAAAAGGAGCAACAAGGGCCGGCCCACTGGTCTTGAGGCCACCCTTCTCTCTCCGCCATCCTTTCAAATGTAGCAAGAAATGCCTCTACTTGTACGCTCAGGGACAATTTCTGCAGAAAATGGCTTGCCGTCACAGTCACCTGGTTGCCAGGGGCAACAGCCGCTTGCTCCCGAACCTGAGACAGCTGCTGCACTGTTTCCTTTAAGGCAGTCACCTGAGTCTGCATAACCCCTTGCTGGGTCGCTTGCTGGGCTGCCAACTGAGCCACCAACAGGTGAGTATTTTCTTGCTGCAGAGCCAGCGCCTCTTTGTGGTGAGTTTGTTGTGCCTCCAGCTGGGTTGCTAAGCGCTGATTAGCTTCCATATGGCGAGTCTGCGCTTGCATATTAGCCAGGGACAGCTGTTTAATTAGCTCCTCCATTGCTTCAGCTTTTAATATTTGTGCAGCTTTAACCCAGGACATAAATCCAATGTACTGTCTCTTTAACCACTTAAGACCCGGACCAATACGCTGGTAAATGACCCAAGGTGTTTTTGGGATTCGGCACTGCGTCGCTTTAACAGACAATTGCGCGGTCGTGCAACGTGGCTCCCAAACAAAATTTGCGTCCTTTTCTTCCCACAAATAGAGCTTTCTTTTGGTGGTATTTGATCACCTCTGCGATTTTTATTTTTTGCGCTATATACAAAAATAGAGCGACATTTTTGAAAAAAAAACACTATTTTTTACTTTTTGTTAAAAAAAAAATCAAATAAACTAAATTTTAGTCAAACATTTAGGCCAAAATTTATTCAGCCACATGTCTTTAGTAAAAAAAAAAATCGCAATAAAAAAAAATAGCTACCTAGCGGGAACAGCGACACTAAAACAGCGATCAGAAAAATGATCGCTTAGTGACGCTGGCAATAGGGAGTGAAAGGGTTAACTAGGGCGGTGATCAGGGGGTTAAAACTTTATTAGGGGGGTGGGGGGGCTATCCTGAACCTAACACTAACTGTTTTTTACACTGCCTGTCACACTGACACTAAATGCAGTGATTAGATCACTGCATTCAGTGACACTGTGACAGGGGGGTGGGGGGGGGGCGATCACAAGGGGTTAATGTGCCTATGTGAGTGTGTGTCAGTGTTGTGTTGGTGCACACTTACTTGTGATGTCTTCTCTCATCAGCAGCGCTGGGAAACAGCGCTGCGATGAGAGATTACATCATTTCCTCCTTCCTGTGTAAACACAGGAGGAGGAAGTGACAGGATGGGAGCGCGCTCCCATTGGCTGGGAGCGATCGCGGGGGGGGGCGGGTATTCGCCGACATCCGCCCGCTGATCCCGGATCGCTCCCGGAGCCAGGGGGACCCCCGCACGCCGCGGAGGGGGTCCCGATGGGACCCCCGAACCGCACTTAGGCGGGGACGTAAATTTACGCCCTTGTGCCTGTACGTGCCATTCTGTGGCCGTATATGTGCGTGCGGGGGTCCTTAAGTGGTTAAATGGCAGTTCAAATGTCAAGTCCAATGCAAAAAAAAAAAAGTTGTCTTCTTATGCCTGTTTTTCTGTTCTGCCCACATTCGAGCACCAGTGTAAAGTTTGGGGAACCAGCTAGATCGCAGGACACAGGCTTTTCAATCAAAAAGGAGGTTTATTAAACTTAAATAGCTTCACAGCAGCAAAACAAAAGAAATAACAGTCTCACTGATTTGTAGAGCACAGAACTACTATCGCAGTTAAACAGTCCTTACTTTATGTTGTAGGTAAGTTCCCCAGCCAGCAGGCTTCCAGGCAGGACACTGCCAAGTGTTTTCACAGCTTTTCACAGCTTTCACAGCTTTTCCTTATTCACCATCCACAGTCTCCACTATACTCCTCCACACCTACCTACTTGTCTTGCTTTAAGCCACTTCCTTGGTCTGTTCCCTTAAAGGGACCACAGTCCAAATTTGGCGTCCTTCCAGGACCCAGCCACGGCGTCCTGTACACACCCTAAACACAGTGGCCCGGATTCACAAAGCACTTACGCCGACGTATCTCGAGATACGTCGCGTAAGTGTAAATATGCGCCGTCATATCTGTGTGTGAGCCGTGCCCACAGAACTAAGATACGCCTAAAAACTGACTTCATCCGACCGACGTAACTTGCCTACGCAGGCGTATAGTGGGCGCATAGTTACGTTGGACGCATTTGGCACTCCCATTGATTTTCGATGCAAATATGCAAATGAGGGAGATATGTCGATTCACGGACGTACTTGCGCCCGGCGCATGTTTTAAGCGATTTGTGCAAGGTTTACGTCCGGCGTAAAGTTATTCCCCATATTGGAGGCGCAACTCATGCAAAGGTATGGACCAGGGAATGAACGCCGTGGAATTTTACATTGGTTACGTAGTACGTGAACAGGGCTGGGCGTAGATTACGTTCACATCGTAGGCCGTGATTCGACGTATCTTAGCCAGTTGTTTCGACGTGATTGTGAGCATGCTCACTGGGATATGTCCAAGGTACGACGCATGCGCAGTTCATTTCAAGTACTTGTCTGAAGCTCAGTCCATCATTTGCATGAGGTCATGCTTCATTAAAATGTATCACGCCCACTTCCAGCCCACTTCCACTTACGCTGCCTTACGCCTACGACTATACGATACGCCGGCGCAACGTTGGGAGCATTTGCTTTGTAAATTCCATGCTTCCCTCTCTGCGTTGCGCCGGCCTAGCGTAAAGAAGATACGCTACGGTGACATAAAGATGCGCCAATGTATGTGAATCCGGGCCAGTGTGTTTTTGTGAGATCCAAATCATATGGTACTGCAATACCATACGGTTTAGTGCCGTGCATTTTGTAGCCCATTCCCATTGTACAGTTCATTTTGCAGACCATTTGAATGAATGGGCTGTCAAAAAGCACCACATGGGAATTGCACATAGGGAAGAATGAGAACCACTGTCTTAATGTTATTGCTGACCATGCTCCTGCTGTGCAGACGTACCCTGTTTATTTGTCTTTGTAACCTTGGAGACACTTTCACATTTCTCTTTGTAACCTTAGAGCCCATTTCACATGGATTTTCCAGTCAGGTTCATCAGTTTTTTAGGCAGAACCGACTGGAAGCTCTATGCAGATCTATGGGCAGGTGGCAGGGCAGGACTTAGGGTGGTGGGGGCCCCTGGGCTTGAGTTACTTTTGGGCCCTACCTTCTATACATTAATTTAAATGGAACAAAATGATACATACACAAGCTATATATTAGAGCTACACATATCTGTATAAGCAACCCATAATGAAAAGTGGAGGGTACAGTTCTCCCACTTCAAAGGGGTATGCCTAGGGAAGCAAAACAGCATAAAATGAATGTGTGTATGGGGATAAATAACCCAATATCACCACAAAGAGCCTGGCAAGGAAAGAGCTTCCGCTGTACCTGTCAGATGCAGAGGGATCATATAATTCCGCCATACGTTCTGTCACGTCTGTCCATCGGTAGCCGCCGCAGCTATAAATAGTGTAATTCGGATGCCCGCACATGCGCAGAAGAATGACCGGGCATAATGACATCATTGCGACCGCGTCGCATAATGATGACACGTAGTCATCAATAGTAAACATAGCGTTGTCCCAAAGAACATGATGTATACTGCGCATGGGCACAAAAAAGCACTGACACAATTCAGAGTGCAATGTATTCAAAGGGCAAATCCAGCAATTGGAGCCAAAGTAACATCTCACATCCAGCAAACGGACAGACACCGGGCATAATATTGCAAAAATAGCTTCACAAGGGTAATAATAAAATAAAGACAGTTTCTAGGGACATGGTCAATGTCTCTAGAACAGGTAAAAATGCTAGACCAATCAACACACTTTAAATGAAAAATGATATGACTGGCATATTATTGAAAACATTTTTACGTAAATGGGTGGGGCCCCCTATTGGGCGGAGCTCATGGGCTTGAGCCCGATCTAGCCCAATGGTAAGTCCGGCCCAGGCAGGCGGATAAAAACAGACTTGTGTTCCTTTACCCCTGCCTACCTCCGAGTAAGCCCAGATCAGAAAAAAAAATGGAAAAGGATTGCATCTTTTTCATTTTTTTTTCTGACCTAAACATGGCAGCCTGATGTAAATGGATACAAGTCCGTTTACATCCAGCAGTACATATATCCAAAACGGGTCTACCACAGTCCGCTATCAAAAACTGAATGGGCACGAATTTCACAAAACTGACATCCATCCCATTCAGCTCCTATCCAGCATGGAATCTGCGCATTGTTGTGGGTATTTGGTATATCTTACTTTTTTTTTATGTTTAAATTTAGCGCTGCTTTTACTTTTTTGATTGTAATGGAAGCAGAGAGAAACAACCTCTTGTAGTTCACCACTCCCCCAGAAATCCCATTTTACTTATCTAAGCCTGATCATTCCTGTGCCAGGGACAAACGCATCCGCTCCAGCCGGTGTCTCGGGTCCTGATTGGATAGATTGATAGCAGTGCAGCCATTAGCTCCCGCTGCTGTCAATCAAATCCAATGATGCAGGTTACGGGGCCGAGACCTGCTGTCTGAGGCCTTAACCCCCTTAGCGGTATTACCGAGCGTGTCTCGGGGTGGTTTTTCCATGCTAGGATCGGTAACCCCGAGTCACGCTCAGGGTAGATGTGCAGAGTGTGCAGCAGCGCGGCTTACCTTCTTGCAGCATCCAGACAAAGTTACTTACCTTGTCCCTGGATCCTGCGATACATCCCCGCTGTGTGAGCGAGCGGGTCCTCGCTCGATTCACATAGTGCCCGTGTGCCGCCGATCTTCGTTCCTTGCGACGTTACGATGCACGGGGGCGGAGAACGACGCCAAATTCAAAAAAGTAAACAAACACATTACATACAGTACACTGTAATCTTATAGATTAAAGTACTGTATGTAAAAAAAAAATACACACCCCCCTGTCCCTAGTGGTCTGCCCAGTGTCCTGCATGTACTTTTATACAATAAAAACTGTTCTTTCTGCCTGCAAACTGGAGATTGTCCATAGCAACCAAAAGTGTCCCTTTATGTCAAAAGTGATTTTAGAGCAGCTAGAAAACAGCGATAATAAATTATAATCACTTGCAGAATTGAGCGATAGTGATTTGTGGGCAAATTCGTCATAAAAAAATAAAAGTAATGACAGTGACAATTCTGCAACTGAGCAAATTTCAGTAATTTTGATTTGATTACATTATTGAATAATTTTTATTATAATTACATTATCATTTGTTATAATTATTTATAGTTATTTATTATATTAAAATTTATGATTTTGTTTTTCAAACTTTATCATACCCAGGATGTCTTGTTTGGACAGATTTAAGCGAGTTATTCCTAAGAATTGCAGGCCTACAGTATAAAACGCCAAATTTCCATGCAAAAAATTGTACCGCTTTTGGTATGTAATTCCAGACAGAATCATACTGCCAGGGAGGTTAAACTTCATTGAGGGACGCACTAATACTTCACAAGAGTTTATTCAAGAGAGATTCGGGTGCTTAATCCTAGGCTGAGGGGATTCTGGACCGAATATATCTCGAATATATCTCCACTCTTTGGGAAGGTGCACAATACCCACTCTGGCTAGAGTGGCGACGAAAGCTACATTGCACTGGTTACCAAGTTGCTTAAGTGGCCTTTGTTCTTTAAAAGGTTGGGCACCCCTGCCCTAGATGGTGAAGAAATAGAGGTAACATGCTGTAGCTGGCCAGCTAGAACCTGTTCTAGGTAACTAATAAAACCTACATGTATTTACAGCTAAACCTGCTAAAAACCTAAATGTAGTGCACGTGTGTATATGTGAGAGACAAAAACAGAGCTATTCACTGTGATTTTATGTTTGGATGTCATATAACAGTTGTATGTTGTGTTCACAGAAGCAAAAGAAAAATTATGCCTTTAAGGCCGCGTACACACGATCAGACCAGTCCGATGAAACTGGTCTGAAGACCAGTTTCATCGGACCAATTTGATGGTATGTACGGCCCATCGGACCGTTGTCCGTCAGACCGAAGTTTTAAAACTTGCTTTAAAATCTGTTAGACGGACACCTGTCCGTCGGACAGATTCGATGGTTAGTACACAAAAGCATCGGACCAAAAACCTGTGCATGCTCAGAATCAAGTCGACGCATGCTTAAAAGCATTGAACTTCGTTTTTTCAGCACGTCGTTGTGTTCTACGTCACCGCGTTCTGGTCCGATGGGATTTTGGTCTGATTGTGTGTACGCACATCAGACCATCAGACCACTTCAGCGTGGTCCAATGGAAACGGTCCGTCGGACCAGTCTCATCGGACAGGTCTGATCGTGTGTATGTGGCCTAAGAATCGTTTATTCATATGACAGTGAGGAGGTAAGCAATAACACAGTAGAATTCATACCAGAAAGCATAGAGTTAAGCTTTTGTGACTCATCAGGAGTCTTGGCCCAATCACAGCCAATCTCACATTGAGCAGAGTCTTGACCAGTCACAGCCAGCTTTACATCCACTCTGTCTGGAAGTTTCCAGCACATGAGCTGCTAGATTATTCATTCCACCACAGAGAAGAGAGCAGAGCAGACACAAGGCCAGAGTTCTGTTTTATGGAAGCAAAAGGGGTCAAAATAGGTATGTCATACAGTTATATAAATGTTCCTGTTGTAAATCGTGTGGTTAGAACTGTATACTGATCTAGTTGTATGTTCACTTGTAGTTCCACCATACCTCCAAACAAACTCTAACCGAACCAAACCAAACAAACTAATTCATGAACTAAAGCAACCTCACCAAACCTTGCAAACCACAGAGTTATACCTTTCAGAGAAATCAGAGAATGCTTTAATAACTTACAGAGAGAGAGAGAGAGAAAATACTGAAGAAAGAAATATATTCACCATCTTATGTTAAATGACAAGATTGAATATTTGAACCACCATTTTGTTATACTTTATTCATCACGTGTTTTTGTACATGGACTGTCTGCTGCAAAGCAGCAGTGTTATATATGAAGAAAAGTGAAGTTAATAAATAAGTTATTTTAAGCATTTGGTGTGCTCTTTAAACCTACTGCTTCCATAGAACAGCACTAGAGGAATTTCAGAGTAATAGACAGTCATGTTGGACTGAAAAGTCAGAGATATCACAATTATTCTAATGCCACAGCGCATGAGGCACTTCATAGTGCTGCGCCTACCACAGTGGAACTATTTTTCCCTTTGAGGGAAAAGCGATAGTGCTCCTCAACTTGCACAGTAAAGAGCGCATTTGAGCAGCGGAGCGCCAGCATATACTGGCGCGCAGCAACCGACCCCTGAGTGAGCAAGTAAAGACACCTTAGCGGAGCTACCATAGAGGCCATAGAAGCGTGTTTACTCAAATTTCAGCCGACTCTTAAAGTGGCAGAACGGCAAAGGCAAAAAGAGAGAGAAAAAGACGCATGGTGGGAGACCAAAGTCCAGACCTAGAGTGCCTGCACCGCTGTCCAGCTAGTTTCCCGCCACTAGGCCCAAAGCCTGCAGCAGCGCATCGCAAGTCATCGCAGAGCATCACAACTCATCGTAAAGCATCGCAAATCATTGCAACTTGTCGCAGAGCAACTCGCAAATCATCGTAAAGCATCGCAACTCATCGAAGAGCATCGCAACTCATCGCAGAGCATCGCATCTCATCGCAGAGCATAGCAAAGCATCGCAAGTTAGCGCAAGCTTCGCATCAAGAAAAGACAAGTCTCCTCTAAGACTGACATTTGTTACAGCAACCCACAGATCACAGTATCCTGCTCTTCAGAATAAGGTCAGGGCTTTCCTTTTATTACTTATCATTAGTGTTGAGCGGAATACGCCATATTCGATTTCGCGATATTGCGCGAATATATAGAAGAATATTCGCGAATATTCGCGAATATTCGCTAATATCGAATATTCGTGATATTTTATCCAAAAAAAATTTTGAGAAGTTTCGCTAATGCGAAAATATTTGCGAAATTCTCATAAACGGAGATCATTTCCTGTATTACTAAACTAATATGCACTAAACACTAACTCTACACTAACTCTACTTAAAAGAAAATAAGGGGGCAAAAGAAGGGCGGAGAAGATAATCGTATTCCTATTGCGCGATTATCTTCTCCGCCCTTCTTTTGCATCAGAGCCAATCAGAATAACTCGAATATTTGGCAAAAGGAATATCGCGCAATATTCCTTTTGCCGAATATTCAAGTTATTTTGATTGGCTCTGATGCAAAGGAAGGGCGCATCAGAGCCAATCAGAATAACTTGAATATTCGGCAAAAGGAATATTGCGCGATTATCTTCTCCGCCCTTCTTTTGCATCAGAGCCAATCAGAATAACTCGAATATTCGGCAAAAGGAATATCGCGCAATATTCCTTTTGTCGAATATTCGAGTTATTCTGATTGGCTCTGATGCAAAAGAAGGGCCGAGTAGCTGATGCGATTCTTTTATGTTGCCGAAAATTCGCAATGCGAATTTTCGGCAACATAAAAGAATCGCATCAGCTACTCGGCCCAGGGTCTCTCTCTAATCATACCAGCAATGCTTTTAGACGTCAATGGAGATCACTAGGATGTGATCTGTTTTAAAAATAATTTTGAAAAAATACGAATATTCGCCATAGCGAATATTCGCCGCAATATTCAAGTTATTCGCGAATACTCGAATATATGCAATATTCGTAGCGAATATTCACAATGCGAATATTCGTGAGCAACACTACTTATCATTGCACATAGGCATTGGCATAAAGAGACATTTTCGTGTTCAGGAATAAAAGACTGTAAAGTAAAACAAAGGACAGTTTGTAGTATACAGACTCTAAAGTATTTAAAGTGAAAGTCATTTATTGCCTGCATCTTTTGCTATGGCATTTAAAGTGAAAGTCATTTATTGCCTGCATCTTTTGCTATTGCATTTAAAGTGAAAGTCATTTATTGCCTGCATCTATTATAGCATTTAAAGTAAGATGTCTAAGCCTAGTATCACTATGCCACTGTTAGAGGATACAAAGATAGATAAGATAGAGGGTGAAGAGCAAGTGAACCGGTCTGAGGTAGAAGAGTCTGATGCAGCATTAGCCTTACCCCAAAACAAATGAGCTAAGACGCTCAGAACGTATCAGAAAACCGACCCCAAAAATGCTGGAAAATGTGGAGCAAGAAGCAGCATTAAAAGGAAAAAGGTTCACCAGAATGTATGATTAGTGGAAATTATACATTAAAGATGTTTGTAGAAAGCTAAAGCAAGATAGTATAAAAGAAAACTTGAGTGATCTGGTAGAGACGATAGAAGAGCTTATGGCAGTGTATGTCAATCTGCGGTCATCCACGACACCTTCCCAGGATATTGTGAGGAACATGGACACATGTACTGCAGTCACTAAAGATTTAGTAAAGCTCATGAGAGAATTATCATCTGAAGCTAACTATGATGAAGTTAAGGTGAGAAAGAGAATGAAAAAGTTCTTCACAAGGGACTATGCTAGGTCCTTAGGGGGAACCACAATCTCTAGTGGGACTTCCTTCACTAGCAGAAGTGCCAGTCACACATCAGAGTCCTCAAGTACTCTAGCCAAAAGAAAGGAACTTGTTGAACAACATGCTGTCAAGAAAGCAGAAATCGAGATGGAATCTGCCATTGAGGCACACCGCCAACAGATAAAAAGTCTGGAAAGACTGAAAGAAGTTAAGATTATAGAAGCCAGACTAAGAGTACACGAAGAGGACATGAATGGTAGTCATAGGTCCATATCTGTACTAAGTGAAGAAGCAGACTCCTACATGCCTCCATACATCCAGGAGAATGAAAGGAAACCTTCAGTATGTAGTGAAGAAAAAAGTCATTGCACTTCCATGCCATCCTTGCTCAGAAAGACGAAAAGAGAGATTCACTTATTTAGAACTAAGTGAAAAAATAAAACAGGATAATTCTACCCCTAGATGTCACTGCAATGATCAGGGGAATGTTGCGACTATTGTCCCAGCAAGACGGCAGAGTACAGTCCCAGCAAGACTTCCCAATTTAGAACCTACTGTATTTTCAGGAGACATACTGAAGTTCATAGAGTGGAAGGCAAGTTTTGAAATGATCATTGAGCATAACTGTTACAGACCAGTTGACAAGTTAGTCTACCTTCAGAGATATGTTGGTGGGGATGGGGAAGCAAAGAAAGTTCTTAAAGGCAACTTCTATAGATCAGATGAAGAAGCCTATAAGCAAACCTGGGAAAAGTTAAATGCAAGATATGGTCATCCTTTCTTAGTACAAAGAGCCTTTAGGGAGAAATTGAATAACTGGCCTAAAATAGGTCCCAACGAACACTTCAAACTCCAAGAGTATGGTGATTTCCTGCAAGCATGCAGCAATGCCATCCCACATGTACGAGGACTAGAAGTACTGAACGACTATCTAGAAAATCACAGGATGCTAGCCAAGCTACCTGAAGAAGTGGCTTCCAGATGGAATCGCTATGTGACTGACCAGTTAGATCTAAATAAGGACTTCCCAAGTTTTGAAAAGTTCTCTGAGTTTGTTAATAGGGAAGCACAAATAGCATGTAATCCAGTAACAGCATCTTACGCCTTAAAATCCTTAGAAGAAAGGTCTGCGAGAGATATAAAACGTGCAAGAGCAACTAGCTTTGCAATCAACACAGCAGCTAAAGGTCTAGATACCTGCGAAAGCAAGCTTAAAGTCATTACTGGGTTCAGTAAAGAGACAGAACCGACAAATCCTCAGACTACCTTTAAGTGTATGTACTGTGGAGAGAACCACACCATACACAAGTGCCAACAATTGAAAGAGAAGTCCTCAAATGAAAAGAAAAATATTGTATTTGATAACCAACTGTGTTTTGGATGCTTAAGAAAAGGCCATGTTACAAAGGAGTGTAAGAAAAAGGCTACATGCAAAGGACACCATCCTACGCCACTACATGAAGAACGTCCAAAGAAGGATGAATCCTCAATACCTAAAGTTGCTGAGGAAGAAAAAAAAGTATCAGTATTCTCTTGCAGAGTAAGGGAAGGAGAAGGCAACGGCACATCAGTGGTTGTACCAGTGTGCATTTCGAATCCTAAAAGGAGGAACAAGAAGGTATACGCCTATGCACCACTGGATGCCCAAAGCGATGTCACCTTCATTGATCAAGAAATCTGCAAGAAATTACAAGTGGCTACAGAACCAGTGAAGCTCAAGCTCACCACAATGACGGGGAGAGACACATTAGTGAACAGTCAAAAGGTTAAAGGACTGAGAGTAAGGCCTTGTACACACGAGGTAATATATCCGATGGGAACGGTCCGCCAGATTGCTTTGATCCGATGGCTGTACACACCATTGGATCAAATTCCCCGCCGGCGGACAGCGCGGTGACGCGGCGGTGACGTTGACGCCGCCACGTCACCGCCACGTGACCGCCACGTCACCGCACCAGGAAGTAAACACTTCCGCGAGCATGCGTCGGATCCATTCACAGGATACGACGCATGTGCGGGCAGATATGTCCGCCGGTTTGCCGTACTAACCAGCGGACATATCTGAAGGGCAGCTATCCGGCGAAAAAATTCCAAAGCATGCTTTAAAAATTTTCCGCCGGAGGAATCCAGCCAAAACGGTCCGTTTGCCCCTACACACGAGCGGATTTTTCGGCTGAAATGGTCAGTCGGACCATGTTCAGCGGAAATATTCCCTTGTGTTGTACACACAAGGGAATATTTCCGCTGAACATGGTCCGACGGACCATTTCAGCCGAAAAATCCGCTCGTGTGTAGGGGCAAACGGACCGTTTTGGCCGGAGAACTTCAATCAAACCTCACACCTTACGACTGTCCCGAAGCTTTTTTGCCAGGAGAGGTAATCACTGGAGGAAAGGGTGAACCCTACGCTGTACGAACTGATCTAGGATGGGGTGTTGTTGGAGGAAAACAGCAGATTGGAAACTCAAGACAGGTGACAGGATTGTGTCATCGAATATCTGTCCAAGAGCTACCAACTGTAAGTTCAGCAAAGGTAATCAAGATCCTTGAATCTGACTTTGCAGACATAAGTTCTGAAGAAAAGAGTGTATCCCAAGAAGACATAAAGTTCATACACACTCTAGAAGAAAGTATTTAGCAGAATCAACAAGGTTATCTTGAAATGCCCTTACCCTTCAGAGAACGACCTTGTCTGCCAAATAACAGAAATCTTGCCCTAGCAAGATTGAAATGCTATTTGAAATTCATGGAAGACATCCTTGAAGAAGGACATGCAGAGAAGGTGAATAACCAACCTAAAGAGGGAGAAGTGTGGTACATCCCACATCAAGGTGTTTACCACCCAAAGAAACCAGATAAAATTAGAGTAGTATTTGATTGCTCAGCAAAGTATGATGGTGTTGCATTGAACGATCATCTACTAAAAGGACCAAATCTTACAAACACTCTGCCTGGAGTACTCTGTAGATTCAGAAAGTATCCCATAGCGGTCATGTGTGACGTTAAAAAAATGTTCCACCAGTTCCATGTGAAGAATGAAGATAGAGACTTCCTGAGGTTCCTATGGTGGGAGGACAGAGATACAGAAACAGAGCCAGCAGAATACAGAATGAAGGTACATTTGTTTGGAGCAGCATCGTCTCCAGGTTGCGGCAATTATGAGTGAGTGAGTGAAAAACGTATAAAGCGCAACACATGCGAACTGAATTGCCTCTGGGTGCTGTTTTCATTCCTTCTGTAAGGAAACCACTTGACCGCAGAAGAGATGAGTTTTAATCTTTCTCCTGAAGGCCAAGTGGTCCGACTCCAGTCGGATGGTGGTTGGTAGTGCATTCCACAGTCCCTGGACAGCAAATCTCTGATCTCGTTTGGATTTGTATCTTGCTTTGGGTATTTGCAGTAGGTTTTGATTTGTCGATCGCAGAATGCGATTTGGGTTATGGGTTTTTATTTGTTCGCATAGTTATTGGGGGGCGTTTCCTTGAATACACTTATGCATTAGGCAGAGTGCCTTAAAACTGATTCTATCTTTTACTGGCAACCAATGAAGGGATCTCAGCAAAGGTGAGATTGATTCCCATGTTTTTTTGCCAGTCACTAATCGAGCAGCCTTATTTTGAACGACTTGCAGGCGAGTGATTTGGTATTTGGGGAGTCCTAGATAGAGGGCATTTGCATAGTCAAGTCTGGAATTGATGATTGTTCCCACCATGACCGCAATGTCCTTTTTAGGGATAGAGGGGGTAAGTCAGCATAGTAGGCGCAGCCGATGATGGGATCTGCTGACTACAGACCCTATTTGTGCATCCATTGTCATTTAGGAGTCAAAAATGACTCTGAGACTTTTGACTTTGGTGCTAGGGGTGATAGTTTTACCCAGAATGGGCGGGGGGTCCAAGTTGACGTGGGGTGACATTTTCGGTTTGCGTGAAACAGGAGAAGTTCTGTTTTCGAACCATTAAGTTTAAGATAACTGGATATCATCCAGTTCTCTATTAGAGTCAGGGATCTTTCTAGTCCAAGAAAGTGATCCTTTTTGTTACTGATGCAGAGATACAGTTGAGTGTCGTCTGCATAGGAGTGGTAGAGTAGCTTATGGTTGCTGATGATTTCAAAGAGGGGGCGGAGATAGATATTGAACAGTACCGGTGACAAGGGAGATCCCTGAGGGACTTTTCATGATACCGTACGCTTTTCAGAAATGAAAGATTTCACTTCGGCTAGCCTAGCGAGTAGTAGTCTGTGGTCTACTGTGTCAAAGGCCGCACTTAGGTCCAACAGGATCAGGAGAGAAGATTCTCCTTCATCTGCGGCCTCTAGAGCATCATCCCATATTTTGAGGAACACTGTTTCAGTTCCGTGACCTGGACGGAAGCCTGATTGAAACGTATCGAGTAATTTTTGGGTTTCTAAATGCAGTTGCAGCTGTTGTACAACTTATTTCTCCATTATCTTGGAGAAAACATTTAGACCTGTTATGGGCCTCCTGTTGTTTGGGTTTTTGGGGTCAAGGATGTTTTTTTTTACAATTGGTTTTATTGTACCTTGTTTCAGCAAGGTGGGCACCATACCCTCCTTGAATGATTGATTTATGAGCTGCGTGATAGCTGGTGCCAGTATATCGGCACTTTCTTTCAGCAGTTTCGTGGGAATGATGTCATTGGGTGCTGTGCTGTTGCGCAGATTCCCAATGATGTTTTTAGTGGCAGTGATGGTGATGGGTTTTAGGGTGAATTTTGGCGATTGCGGCGGGTATATGATGGTATTTGGTTTGGGATTAGGGGAGGGATTAGTGACGATTCCTTTTTGCTCAATACTTTCACAGATTCTTTCAATTTTATTAATGAAATAATCCGATAGTTCGTTGCAAAATTCTTGTGAATCAGAATTGGGGGCCTCTTAACAAGCTGGATTCATCGTCCGCAAACTTGAAGAGTTTGCGGGATCGGTTTAGCGATGATGTTGGAGAAGTGATTTTTTTCGGCCATAAAGATTTCTCTGTGATATTTCTTTGTTATTGTCTTGTAAATGGTATGGTGTTTATCTGAGCTCCTTTTCCACGCAGCTTCTGCTCTTCTACGCTCTTGCTTTAGCAACGTCAGCTGGTCATGAAACCAGCTGGAGTTGTTTTTGCAGATGCAAGTTTTGCGTTTTGGTGCCACCCAGTCGGCTGACTGAAGTAGCGCCTTGTTGATGGCGTCAAGTGTTTCTGTGGCTGTTTGTTTTTGTTGGATTGTTTTTATTTTGTTCCCTAGAGCAGTGTTTTTCAACTCCAGTCCTCAAGGCACACCAACGGGTCAAGTTTTCAGGATTTCCCTCAGATGAAATGGCTGTGGTGATTACTAAGGCAGTGAAACTGATCAAATCACCTGTGCAAAATAATGGAAAGCCTGAAAACATGACCTGTTGGTGTGCCTTGAGGACTGGAGTTGAAAAACATTGCCCTAGAGTTGTTTTGAAGAGTTCCGAGTGGAGCTTCTTCTAAGATCTAGTCCAGTGACTCGTCACCGTTTTTTTGTTTTATTTGGCCTGAGGTGGTTGGTGATTTTGAATTTATGGCATGGTGATCAGTCCATGGTAATGGCTCATTTTCCCAGACTTCAATTTCCAAATCCTGTTTGAAAATGAGATCGAGGGTATGGCCTGAGGCATGAGTGGGGCCTCGTATTAATTGCTGCAGACCTAGTCTTTCCAGATGGTCGATGCAGGCGTCGGCGACGGGGTCCAATGAGGAGTTGGCCCAGAGGTTGAAATCCCCTAGCACCAAAAGGTGTTTGATGCTTAGGGTGTAAGAAGAGATTAATTCTGTTAACGACGTGAGAAGGTGCGTTTTTTGGCACGGTGGTCTATAGCAAAGTAGAATATGGACCATGTCTTGGGGATTTGTTTGCAGCTGAAGAGTGAGGGTTTCCAAGAATGGAAGCGAGTTTTGAAGGACAGGTTTAGTGATCGAGAGGTGAGTCTTGTGGATCACCGCCAGGCCTCCCCCTCTTTGCCCCACTCTTGTTCTGCATTTTAATGCGATAGTTTGCTAGCACCAGTTCTCCCAGAATGGTGTTACAATCTGCTGTAAGCCAGCTTTCTGTGATGAAGAGGCAATCTAGATCATGTTGAAGGATGAAATCATAGATTTCTTGCCAGTGTTTTACTGCCGATCTTGTGTTAACCAAAGCACATGATATGCGTTTGGGCTGGTGTACCTGCATGCAGTTTTTTGCTGTTAATTTTCGATTGATTCTTAACAGTTGCTCACTCTTTAGAGCTTTTTTGGTGACAGTTGGAAGTGTAGAGGCAAATGGTTTTAGTTCCCAAATGGTTTCTGCAGAGTATTTCAGATAACCCATAGTTGCAGAAAGACGCAGGGAAATGACGATGATTATGGGGGTTTTGGCGGCGCTGGGAGGAAGAATATCCAAGTGAAACTGTCACTTGTTTAAGTCTTCCCTCCCTGAAATTGCGGCAGCCGCAATTGCGGCCACGATCCAGTAGCAGGAGTTTCCCGGGTCCCCGATGGTAGAGGATGGCAAAGGGGGTAACAGGGAGATGGCGGGAGAAGGCGGTATAGTGTTTGGGATGCGGGGGGTGCCGGTTGTCCGATTCTTGGGATTGAAGCCACGGCTTATCCTGAAAAGGACGGCCGCATTCAATCCAAAGGGGAAAGACCAGGCCAGATGGTGCAAGCCTTACCTTGCAAGGAGCTGCAGAGGAGGGGGGAGGGATGCTGAATCCTGGATGCAGTGAGGCTGGGGCTGGGCTGGAGACTGGAGACCGACCTGCCTGCCTGCCTACCTGCCTGGAGCTATAACATACACACCGTACTCCTAGGAAGCGTGTGCCGTAGTGAGCTCCTGTTGCTAATCCTGGGTAGAGGTGTGCTCTGGTATGAAGTACTTGGCTAATAAAAATGAAAAGGATTGTCCATCAGCAGAAAATTTTCTTAAGAAAAACTTCTATGTAGATGATGGTCTTATAAGTCTAGAGTCCACAGAATCTGCAATCAAATTAGTAAAGGAAAGCCAAGAATTATGTGCATGAGGAAACCTGCGCCTTCACAAATTCATCTCAAACAACGGAGAGGTATTGGAATCCATCAGTGGCTCTGAACGTGCATCAACAATGAAGAATGTAGATCTCAATTATGATCATCTTCTTGTTCAGAATGTACTTGGCTTGGAATGAAATGTAGAGAACTACGAGTTCTTCTTTGAAGTATCCTTTGAAGAGAAAGTTGCAACCAGACGTACCATTCTCTCTGCAGTGGCTTCTATATATGATCCACTGGGATTCTTGGACCCAGTAATCCTCAAAGCAAAAGAACTACTACAAGAATTATGCAGACGGAAGTTGGGATGAGATGGGATGGGATGAACCCATACCTGAAGATTTGAGGCCAAGGAGACTTGGATTAGAGACTTGCAAAATTTGAAAGAAGTTTGGATACCCAGATGTTTTGTACCTCATGATTTCGGAGAGTACAAGAAAATAGAACTTCATCACTTTTCAGACGCCAGTAGTTATGGCTATGGTCAGTGCTCCTACATCAGAGTGATGGGAGAAGGAAAAATACATTGTGCCCTGGTTATGGGAAAGACCAGAGTTGCACCTACCAGTATTCAGACAATACCAAGACTTGAACTGACAGCAGCTGTTGTTTCAGCATCAGTAGACAAGTTTCTAAGAGAAGAATTAGAGTTAAAAATAGATAAAGAATATTTTTGGACAGACTCACAAGTTGTCCTCGGATACATAAACAACGAAGCTCGAAGATTCCATGTCTTTGTCGCCAACAGAGTTCAGAAAATTTGGGAAATAACAAATCCGGAACATTGGCATCACATTGATACAAAGCATAACCCGGCAGATCATGCTTCAAGAGGTCTGAATGTAACAGAATTGGAAAATTCAAATTGGTTCACCGGTCCAGAGTTCCTTTGGGAAAAGGAAATCATACCCAGTGAAGGTTACACAGAATTGTCTATGGGTGATCCAGAAGTAAAGGTTGTACAAACATTGAGCACTGCTGCCAAGTGTCAAGATGACATACTTGAAAGACTAGCCAGATGTTCAAAAGGGAAAACGTCTCACTACTCCACTCAGGCTGGAACGTCCTATACAGAAGTTAGTTGTTCTACTTGAGAGTAATAAAAGACACTTAGAAGTTGAGAACCTGATAGAAAATTCCCCAAATTCATGTTCACATCCTACTATAGAGAACAAGAATTATAAGTAATTTTGGTGGGAGTGTAGCTGGCCAGCTAGAACCTGTCCTGGGTAGCTAATATAACCTACATGTATATACAGCTAAACCTGCTAAGAACCCAAATGTAGTGCACATGTGTATATGTGAGAGACAAAAGCAGAGCTATTTACTGTGATTTTATGCTTGGATGTCATATAATGCCGCGTACACATGATCATTTTTTGTGATGAAAAAAAAACGAAGTTTTCTGTGAAGTAAAAAACAACGTTTTTGAAACGTCACTTTTCAAAGACGATGTTGCATACACACCATCGTTTTTTTCACAAAAAGCGAGGTTACGTTGACCACTCTTTTCTATTGAAGCTCGCTTCATAACTAGCTTCTGGGCATGCGCGGGTTGAAAAACGTCGTTTTTGCTACACACGATGACTTTTTGTGAAACCAAAAACGACGTTTTGAAAAACGACACAAAAAATTCAAGCATGTTGGAATTTTTTTTTGGTCGTTTTTTTGAAGACAAAAAAACAACGTTTTGCCCACACACGATCAATTTAAATGACGTTTTAAAAAACGTTTTTTTTCATCGCAAAAAACGACCGTGTGTACGCGGCATAACAGTTGTATGTTGTGTTCACAGAAGCAAAAGAAAAAATATGCCTTTAACCACTTAAGACCCGGACACATATGCTGCTAAATGACCCAAGGTGTTTTTACAATTCGGCATTGCCTCGCTTTAACAGACAATTGCGCAGTTGTGCAACGTATCTCCTAAACAAAATTTGCGTCCTTTTCTTCCCACAAATAGAGCTTTCTTTTGGTGGTATTTGATCGCCCCTGCGATTTTTATTTTTTGCACTATAAACTAAAATAGAGCGACAATTTTGAAAAAAAAATCAAATAAACTAAATTTTAGTAAAACATTTAGGCCAAAATTAATTCAGCCACATGTCTTTAGTAAAAAAAAATCGCAATAAAAAAAAAAAGCTACCTAGAGGGAACAGCGACACTAATACAGCGATCAGAAAAATGATCGCTTAGTGACGCTGGCAATAGGGAGTGAAAGGGTTAACTAGGGCAGTGATCAGGGGGTTAAAACTTTATTAGGGGGGGTACGGGGCTACCCTGAACCTAACACTAACTAACTTTCACACTGCCTGTCACACCTTGTGCCTGTACGAGCCATGTTGTGGGGCGGTCCTTAAGTGGTTAAGAATCGTTTATTCATATGACAGTGAGGAGGTAAGCAATAACACAGTAGAATTCATACCAGAAAGCATAGAGTTAAGCTTTTGTGACTCATTAGGAGTCTTGGCCCACTCACAGCCAATCTCACATTGAGCAAAGTCTTGACCAGTCACAGCCAGCTTTACATCCACTCTGTCTGGAAGTTTCCAGCACATGAGCTGCTAGATTATTCATTCCACCACAGAGAACAGAGCAGAGTAGACACAAGGCCAGCGTTCTGTTTTATGGAAGCAAAAGGGGCCAAAATAGGTATGTCATACAGTTATATAAATGTTCCTATTGTAAATAGTGTAGTTAGAACTGTATACTGATCTAGTTGTGTGTTCAGTTGTAGTTCCACCATACCTCCAAACAATAAACTCTAACTGAATGAAACCAAACAAACTAAATTATGAACTAAAGCAACCTCACCAAACCTTGCAAACCACAGAGTTATACCTTTCAGAGAAATCAGAGAATGCTTTAAATAACTTACAGAGAGAGAGTAAATACTGAAGAAAGAAATATATCCACCATGTTATGTTAAATGACAAGCTTGAATATTTGAACCACCATTTTGTTATACTTTATTCATCACGTGTTTTTGTACATGGACTGTCTGCTGCAAAGCAGCAGTGTTATATATGAAGAAAAGTGAAGTTAATAAAGAAGTTATTTTAAGCATTTGGTGTGCTCTTTAAACCTACTGCTTCCATAGAATGGCACTAGAGTAATAGACAGTCATGTTGGACTGAAAAGTCAGAGATATCACAATTCTTCTAATGCCACAGCGCATGAGGCACTTCATAGTGCTGCACCTGCCACACATGCCACCCAAAACAAACCAGCAGCTCCTTCGGGGGTAGTGCTACATAAGTTTCAAAGTTTGTCGCCATTCCAGGAGCTGGCGCAATTTTGAAGCATGACATGTTGGGTATTAATTTACTCAGCGTAACATTATCTTTCAAAATCTAAATAAAATTGGCCCAACTTTACCGTTTTCTTATTTTTTATTGCACAAAGTGTATTTTTTCCCCAAAGATTGTGTTTGTGAGACCAATGCATAAATACGGTGTGACATAAAGTACTGCAATAACCGCCATTTTATTTTTCTAGTGTTTGAAAAAAAATCTATTTAATGTTTGGGGGTGTTCTAAGTAATTTTCTAGCAAAATAACTGCTTTTAACTTGTAAACACCATGTCTAAAAAATAGGCATGGTCCTTAAGTGGTAAATAGGAATGTGACCTAGCACAGATTTATTTTGTTCTGATAGCCAACAAAGTATTTGAATCTAATTGTGTGAAAGGGGCTCCTGTGCTGTCGGGGAATACAGCTAGGGGGCACTGCGTGCAGATGCCTGGTAGTCTGTCCTAGACCAGAAAATAAGTGATAAGTGAAAAAATATTGGTGTCTGCGCTGTGCTAGAGGTATGTGCCACAATAGTGCACAAACTAGGGGGAGGGTCCTAGGAACTAGGTATATAATGAACAAGTGTAAACAGCATGTGAAAAGTGAATACTGAAACACACAAATAAGGATAACACCATAAAACATTATGACATTCAGACATCAAATGATTTCACGGAGTGAATAATACAAGAGTGGAATAATGAATAATGAATAATGAATAGTCTGTGGTACAAGTCCAAAAGTGAAGTGTGAGTGAAATGCCCAGAGCAGAAAGAAAACTTCCAACATAGAAATGATGCAGATGGAGACTTCGGTGCAGACACCTCTAGTGCTCTCTAACCGCTCACCTTCCGGCTATGTGCAGATAGCCAAAAAAATCCACTCCAGCAGAGAAAACGCACAGCAGTAAGGGATCCACTCCAGCAGAGAAAATGCACAGCATTAAGGGATCCACTCCAGCTGAGAAAATGCACAGCAGTAAGGGATGGCGACAAAGGATCTCAATGGCAGATGAGCATGTAAAAATCAGAGACACAACATAGCATAATCCTTTGATAGCACTAGAATATGCACTCACTTTGTGATCATGAAAGGTGGGCCTATCTCCCACGAACTCCGAGTTTGTGCAGGTCCAGTATCAATGCTCAGGGTCCCCCCAGTTCCTTCTCCAGTTCCAAGTGGCCAAAAGGCAGATGGATGGATCTCAAGCAGGTGGCAGATGGATGTGTGAGGAGAGAGAACAGAGGAAGCACATAGAAGGTGAGCGGTTAGAGAGCACTAGGGGTGTCTGCACTGAAGCCTCCATCTGCATCATTTCTATGTTGGAAGTTTTCTTTCTGCTCTGGGCATTTCACTCACAGAATATATTTTTTATTTTTTTGGACTTGTACCACAGACTATTCATTATACCACTCTTGTATTATTCACTTCGTAAAATCATTTGATGTCTGGATGTCTTAACGTTTTATGGTGTTATCCTTATTTGTGTGTTTCAGTATTCACTTTTCACATGTTGTTTACACTTGTTCATTATTTACCTAGTTCCTAGGACCCTCCCCCTGGTTCGTGCACTATTGTGGCACATACCTCTAGCACAGCGAAGACACCAATATTTTTTAATTTGAATCTAATTGTTCTGCAGAACACAGATTTGCAAATGCCTTTACAAACCTTTTCACCTGCTCAGCCAGGAAATGCAATATCAGAGTTACATAAGCAATTCTAGAAGAATAAGAGGGCTAATCTTCAAGATACAACATTATCAGTGAAGATAGCAGTTCTTGTCTTCCTTGTGGTGACCATAGACTGAACTTAAAAAGAGCTGTGATCTTAATTTAACACATACAGTGATACATTTTAAAAGTATTTTTACACTATTGCGTTCTGTTAGAATATATATAATTTTGGAATTACACATTACCTTGAATAGGAGCCACCTTGCCATATTTCTCTCCTTGACATGTCACATCTGCAGAATAATCTGTAAAATAGTTACTCCTTCCACTTATGACCTTATAAACTTATCAATATCCTTCCTATGTCATAAGAACAATGCAAGAAAGTACAGATAGGAGCACAGTAAATTATCACAGCACTTTTCTTGCTGATAAATGCATTTAATTTGTTTTTAGCATAGATTTCTGTAAAATTACTGTAATATTATTGCATGATAGAATAATTACTAGTCTTTTTTCAAACTGTACATGCTCATGATTTATCTAGTACATATGCAATCCTATTAATTCCTTAAAGGATAAGTTCACCTTTGCTCACATATATTTTTTTTTCTAAATTCCAGCCCCGATATACCAATATAGCATTGTACTTATTTAGCAAATATATCAAAGCTTTCCGTTAAATCTACATGCACTTACTTCACTTGTCATCCATGTTTCCAAACGTATCCATTAATAATGCCTTACTTCCTGGTCAGACCATAAAGTGAAAGTGTAATTGGTGCTTTTACACAAGAACAATGAGTCTCAATTCATACAGTGCCTTGCGAAAGTATTCGGCCCCCTTGAACTTTGCGACCTTTTGCCACATTTCAGGCTTCAAACATAAAGATATAAAACTGTATTTTTTTGGGAAGAATCAACTACAAGTGGGACACAATCATGAAGTGGAACGAAATTTATTGGATATTTCAAACTTTTTTAACAAATAAAAAACTGAAAAATTGGCCGTGCAAAATTATTCAGCCCCTTTATTTTCAGTGCAGCAAACTCTCTCTAGAAGTTCAGTGAGGATCTCTGAATGATCCAATGTTGCGCTAAATGACTAATGATGATAAATAGAATCCACCTGTGTGTAATCAAGTCTCCGTATAAATGCACCTGCACTGTGATAGTCTCAGAGGTCTGTTTAAAGCGCAGAGAGCATCATGAAGAACAAGGAACACACCAGGCAGGTCCGAGATACTGTCCTGGAGAAGTTTAAAGCTGGATTTGGATACAAAAAGATTTCCCAAGCTTTAAACATCCCAAGGAGCACTGTGCAAGCGATAATATTGAAATGGAAGGAGTATCAGACCACTGCAAATTTACAAAGACCTGGCCGTCCCTCTAAACTTTCAGCTCATACAAGGAGAAGACTGATCAGAGATGCAGCCAAGAAGCCATTTCTTAAAGATATCCATAAAAAGTGTCGTTTAAAGTTTGCCACAAGCCACCTGGGAGACACACCAAACATGTGGAAGAAGGTGCTCTGGTCAGATGAAACCAAAATCAAACTTTTTGGCAACAATGCAAAACGTTATGTTTGGCGTAAAAGCAACACAGCTCATCACCCTGAACACACCATCCCCACTGTCAAACATGGTGGTGGCATCATCATGGTTTTGGCCTGCTTTTCTTCAGCAGGGACAGGGAAGATGATTAAAATTGATGGGAAGATGGATAGAGCCAAATACAGGACCATTCTGGAAGAAAACCTGGAAGAAAACCTGATGGAGTCTGCAATCTTTTGTCAGAGTCTGGTCGAGCTCTGATGAAGAGGCCCTAGATGCCCCGAAACGCGTCAGCCGGCAGCAACATATTCCCTGTATCCCCCCATTGTGGAGTGTGGTCCGAAGGGAATTCACCTTTATTTTGTTGACAAGCCTGTTCAATCTGCTGTTTGTGAGTAGTTTTTAATACTATTACTATTGAATAAAGTGTTAAGTGATAATGCACTAGGCTGGTGCGCCTTTCTTTTTCTTTTCTTTGTTTGTGCCAGGACTTCCCCATCCACGAAGGGCAGCAAGGTCACTGCTAGCACCACTCTTTTCAATTTTCTGACTTTAAATGAAGATCTGTTGATCAATTATTGGACAACCCACCCGTGCGCAGGAGTTTGCGTGTTTTCTGCTGCAAAAGACCTGAGCCTGGGATGGAGATTTGTCTTCCAACAAGACAATGATCCAAAACATAAAGCAAAATCTGCAATGGAATGGTTTACAAATAAACATATCCAGGTGTTAGAATGGCCAAGTCAAAGTCCAGACCTAAATCCAATCGAGAATCTGTGGAAAGAACTGAAAACTGCTGTTCACAAACGCTCTCCATCCAACCTCACTGAGCTTGAGCTGTTTTGCAAGGAGGACTGGACAAAAATTTCAGTCTCTCGATGTGCAAAACTGATAGAGACGTACTCCAAGCGACTTACAGCTGTAATCGCAGCAAAAGGTGGTGCTACAAAGTATTAACTTAATGGGGCTGAATAATTTTGCACGCCCAATTTTTCAGTTTTTTATTTGTTAAAAAAGTTTGAAATATCCAATCAATTTCGTTCCACTTCATGATTGTGTCCCACTTGTTGTTGATTCTTCACAAACAATTACAGTTTTATATCTTTATGTTTGAAGCCTGAAATGTGGCAAAAGGTCACAAAGTTCAATTGTCAATACTGTGCCATCAATGGTCGCCACTTAGCCATCAATTGTCGCCACTGTGCCATGCCATCAAACGCAGCCACTGTGCCATCAATTGTTACCACTCTGCCATTAATTGTTGCCACGGTGCCATCAATTGTCGCCACTGTGCCATGCCATCAAATGCAGCCACTGTGCCATGCAAAACGCAGCCACTGTGCTATCAATTGTTACCACTGTGCTATCAATTGTTATCACTGTACCATCAATTGTCACCACTATGCCATGCCATCAAACGCAGCCACTGTGCCATCAATTGTCACCACTGTGCCCAGCAATTGTCGCCACTGTGCCATCAATTGTCGCTACTGTGCCCAGCAATTGTCGTCACTGTGCCCATCAATTTCCGCCACTGTGCCCAGCAATTGAGTTTGCGTGTTTTCTGCTGCAAAAGACCTGAGCCTGGGATGGAGATTTGTCTTCCAACAAGACAATGATCCAAAACATAAAGCAAAATCTGCAATGGAATGGTTAACAAATAAACATATCCAGGTGTTAGAATGGCCAAGTCAAAGTCCAGACCTAAATCCAATCGAGAATCTGTGGAAAGAACTGAAAACTGCTGTTCACAAATGCTCTCCATCCAACCTCACTGAGCTCGAGCTGTTTTGCAAGGAGGACTGGGCAAAAAATTCAGTCTCTCGATGTGCAAAACTGATAGAGACGTACTCCAAGCGACTTACAGCTGTAATCGCAGCAAAAGCTGGTGCTACAAAGAATTAACTTAATGGGGCTGAATAATTTTGCACGCCCAATTTTTCAGTTTTTTATTTGTTAAAAAAGTTTGAAATATCCAATAAATTTCGTTCCACTTCATGATTGTGTCCCACTTGTTGTTGATTCTTCACAAAAAATTACAGTTTTATATCTTTATGTTTGAAGCCTGAAATGTGGCAAAAGGTCACAAAGTTCAATTGTCAATACTGTGCCATCAATTGTCGCCACTTAGGCATTAATTGTCGCCACTGTGCCATGCCATCAAACGCAGCCACTGTGACATCAATTGTTACCACTCTGCCATTAATTGTTGCCACGGTGCCATCAATTGTCGCCACTGTGCCATGCCATCAAATGCAGCCACTGTGACATGCAAAACGCAGCCACTGTGCCATCAATTGTTACCACTGTGCCATCAATTGTTGTCACTGTACCATCAATTGTCACCACTATGCCATGCCATCAAACGCAGCCACTGTGCCATCAATTGTCACCATTGTGCCCAGCAATTGTCGCCACTGTGCCATCAATTGTTGCCACTGTGCCCAGCAATTGTCGTCACTGTGCCCATCAATTTCCGCCACTGTGCCCAGCAATTGTAGCCACTGTTCCCTGTAAAATGCTGCCACTGTGCCCTGTAAAATGCCCCCCCTCCCAGCCTGGCACTTACCTTTCTGGGGTCAG
Organism: Rana kukunoris; assembly: GCA_029574335.1. Classification (NCBI taxonomy): domain Eukaryota; kingdom Metazoa; phylum Chordata; class Amphibia; order Anura; family Ranidae; genus Rana; species Rana kukunoris. The sequence continues at coordinate 391,524,351 of CM056049.1, forward strand.
CCATCCTGCTTCTACCGTCCCTCGATGTCTTCTCCCGCCCTTGATGACGCTTCAGCCAATCAGGTTACTGGTAACCAGAACCATTGAACCTGATTGGCTGAGACGCCTGTCAGTTTTATCCAAGGAATGCACCCCCTGTGCGTCCCTTGGATAAGCATCTGGAAGCCGGAGAGCTGTAATCGGAAAGCCGCTGGCTCTGATAGGCACTTCCACAGCCAACCAGCTGCCGTTAATTAAGATGGCTGGCACACACCAGTGGGCCCGCCATCTGAATAGTCGGGGGCAGCGGCAATACATAGATTCATGCAATGCATGAATCTATGTATTGTTACAGTGGCGCTGCGAGAGCGAGAGGCGGCGGCGGCGGCGCTCCGGCACCCTCTATGGACGCACCGCCACTGCCCAGCTCAAAGCTTATGTTTAGGAGGTCCAGAGAAGTTATCTTCACTTAGAAGGTTGAATGAAGTCTCGGTCTGCTCCTGCGGAGCTGTAGCTCCTCTGCTGGAGCTTCTGCTGTGGTAGCTACATCTGCGCCTGTCATGCCGAAGCCCAAGAACCGATTGCTAAATTGCTTCTGCATAGACTCTGATTCTGGACTTTTTATCGTGCCTGCATCTTTATTTCTCATACAGCCTACAGGTCTCACACCAACAAGCCCACTAGAGTGAGCACCATTCTCTCGCTCCTGCATGGGGAATGTCAAAGTTTAGCTTTTTTGGCTTATATAGCAAAGAAGTGAGTCTCTATCCAATGTCAAATCTCTGTTTGAGGCACTGGCTGAACACTATGATTACCTCATTTGAGTGACCGAAGCAGAGTCAGACCAGTTAGTCTTCACTGAGGCTGGACACACTTCCGTTGGTAGAATGCGGACACACAGTAGAACGTTGATCAGTTCTGCCTCAGTTTTTTGGACTTGTTAACAGGTGAGCTGACTCTGGCCTAAAGCCCAGAACAATCTGATCAAGCTGGCCACTCAGATAGACCACCACCTCAGAAAGCAAAAACAGGGGAAGATAGAACGACCTACCGTTCCCAAGTAGTAGAAATATTGCTGACAGGACAATCTTTGTCTTTATTGTGGATCCTCAGGTCCCTTCATTTGTAGGTGGATTCCTTCAATAAGGAAACCAAAAAAGTTCTAAGCTTACTTTGACCATGGTGGTTTCTCTTTTTCACGTGTCATTATCAGTGTCTTTACAGGGCCTAAAAGAACTGTTGAAGTTTAAACCCTCAATGACTCAGGTATGTGTACTGCCTCCTTGATATGTGTTTCTCTGATTAGTTTTTTCTTCCTTCTTAATTAAAAACCAATGTTTTTTCCATACATTTGGCTGATGGTTTTGCACTTGAATTTGGACCAGTTAATCATGAAACTGGCCCTCACTTAACCACTGTTCTCCTGAATGGCCAGGAGCACTTCTACTGTGACATGATTCCTTCTCCCCTGTTCCCTGTTATTTTAGGGTAACCTGGCTGTAGGCCCACAACCCAAGCATCATCTGTAATTCAGATTAGGTCCCCTTCTTTTTTAAATACTGCCAATTTTGCTTTTCTAAGTTTTCTTTGCTTTAAACACTGATAAGACAGAGGGTGTTCTTCAGATGTCTTGTCTGATTGATCCCTTTTGGTTTGGTTTATCCACTGTGCAAACCCAAACATGTAACTCTCAAGGGGCACATTCAAGAGAATATAAAAAAATGATTATACAGTTATACAGTATAACTTTTATGGCTGGAGTATTTTTTATTTATTTTTTGAAAAAAGAGCAGCACACTTTGTCATGTATAGACTATCATGCCATAAAAAGGTTACTATAAAAAAAGGTAACCATTTCCTGTTTCCAAACTATTCCAGAATCTCCCATCTGTGAATTTATTGCCACTTTCATTGACTGATCAGTGAACTAGGACTAAATGCCAATATTGCCTCCTTACCATCCCATCTCTTTTGAACAATAATTATTATTTAATGGGTTATGACATAATTGTATTCACTTAACCTTTGCCAACGTGCATTTTAATGTTATTTGTAGTGTATTTTATTGTGTATGTATATGCATAATACCATTTTCTAAGGTCATATTGTCCCATTACATTAACGAAGTATAGCCAAAGTTCTTTTGGCCATACTTCTCCTCAGAATCACAGGAGTACACTTAGTTTTTCCCACCTGTGACCCAGATTCAGCCTATAGCCAGCATGTCGGCTGTCGTTACAGAGCTAGTCCATGCTCTGCAGAGATCCTGACAATAATGTCGGGATCTACCCAGATGACTGACCAGCAGCTGGCTCAGCCTCTCAGAGTGCCGCTGAGAGCATGAGCCAGCCACGCCCACTCCCTCCACAGCCCAGCACTCTGGTAAATGCTGGAGGGGCAGAGCAGAGATTGTCACCTCTGCTCATTGTAGACCGAGAACTGAGCAATTGGCAGGCTTTGATTGCCGAGTTCTCTGTATAGAGGCAGTAAAGGACAGATGGGAGCATCAGATTGATTCTGCGTCCACCTAGGTGAGTATGATTATTATTTTTTCGAATTTTGGACTTATCTTTTTAATTAGGCCTTGAAGTCTACACAACGGCACACAAGAAAGGTTTGCTCCTTCCTCACTATTGTTCACCATATGCCTAGAACCATTCCTTTCCACTATCAGAAATAATCAGAATATTCATGGCTTCCAAATAGGTGACCTAACCCATAAACACTGTATGCAACTTATGCAATATCTTATTTTATACTCAACAACAATGAATATCCCTTTATAATTTAATGCTGCTATTTTCATCCTTTGTAGAAATTTCTAACTTTAAAATTAACACTAATAAGATGGAAATCCTGAGCATCGCTCTCTCTGGGTCATAATTTCGGTAAAGTAAACCTTCCTTTTTGCTTGCAAATCTCAATACTTAAAATATCTAAAGAACCTCACTGTCCATATAGTAGATCATTTTAAAGCTAACTACAGTATATACCCCTATTCAATACAATTAAAGGAGATTTACAATGCTGGTTTCCACTTTGATTTTACCTAGTCCGGAGTTACAATGTAGTATTATGGTCCCTCTGGGACTGGAACATGCTGACGGATGAAGATATATGGTTGTAGCACAAGTCACTTTATTTGATACATTTTGATGCACTGTGGAGCACGGGACACTTTTGCATATTTATGAACTTATATATATATATATACATATATATATATATACAGTATATATATATATATAAGAAGGCCAGTATGGTGGCCTGAGTTTATGGGAGGAGCCCGGAGGGTATTTAAGCAGCCCACTCACACATGCTCTTTGTCGGTTCAGTGTGCAGTACTACACGTCACTGGGCCGACTTTTCCCAGCTCACCTCATGTCCGTGAGTCTGCGCATTCAATCGCATTCGACATCGCAATCGCTTTGCGGCTTCTCCCTTCATGGTCTTCGCCGGCGGTTCCCGCTTATTGTCGCAGGTAGGATTCAAACCTTTTTGTATCTTGTGCAATCTTGCAATTCGTTATTAGTGTTGCTCACGAATATTCGCATTGCGAATATTCGCTACGAATATTGCATATTCGAGTATTCGCGAATAACTCGAATATCGCGGCGAATATTCGCTATGGCGAATATTCGTATTTTTTCAAATTTATTTTTAAAACAGATCACATCCTAGTGATCTCCATCGACGTCTAAAAGCATTGCTGGTATGATTAGAGACCCTGGACCGAGTAGCTGAGGCGATCCTTTTATGTTGCCGAAAATTTGCATTGCATTTTCGGCAACATAAAAGAATCGCATCAGCTACTCGGCCCTTCTTTTGCATCAGAGCCAATCAGAATAACTCGAATATTCGACAAACGGAATATTGCGCGATTATCTTCTCCGCCCTTCTTTTGCATCAGAGCCAATCAGAATAACTCGAATATTCGGCAAAAGGAATATTGCGCGATATTCCTTTTGCCGAATATTCGAGTTATTCTGATTGGCTCTGATGCAAAAGAAGGGCGGAGAAGATAATCGCGCAATATTCCTGTTGCCGAATATTCGAGTTATTCTGATTGGCTCTGATGCGCCCCTTCTTTTGCATCAGAGCCAATCAGAATAACTCGAATATTCGGCAAAAGGAATATTGCGCGATTATCTTCTCCGCCCTTCTTTTGCATCAGAGCCAATCAGAATAACTTGAATATTCGGCAAAAGGAATATTGCGCGATATACCTTTTGCCGAATATTCAAGTTATTCTGATTGGCTCTGATGCAAAAGAAGGGCGGAGAAGATAATCGCGCAATATTCCTTTTGCCGAATATGCGAGTTATTCTGATTGGCTCTGATGCACCCTTCTTTTGCATCAGAGCCAATCAGAATAACTCGAATATTCGGCAAAAGGAATATTGCGCGATTATCTTCTCCGCCCTTTTTTTGCATCAGAGCCCATGAGAATAACTCGAATATTCGGCAAAAGGAATATTGCGCGATATTCCTTTTGCCGAATATTCGAGTTATTCTGATTGGCTCTGATGCAAAAGAAGGGCGCAGAAGATAATCGCGCAATAGGAATATTGCACGATTATCTTCTCCGCCCTTCTTTTGCCCCCTTATTCTCCTTTCTTTTAAGTAGAGTTAGTGTAGAGTAAGGCCTCGTACACACGAGGGGATATGTCCGCTGAAAACGGTCCGATGGACCGTTTCAGCAGACATCTCCGATCGTGTGTATGGGCTAGCGGACAGATTTGTCCATCGGACAAATTTCAAAGCATGCTTTGAAATTTGTCCGCTACAAACCTGTCCGTCGGATATGTCCGCTGGTTAGTACGGGAAACCAGCGGACATATCCCCCCACACATGCGTCGTATCCTGTGAATGGATCCGACGCATGCGCGCGGAAGTGTTTACTTCCTGGTGCGTGACTTAGCGGTGACGTGGCGGCGTCAACGTCACCGCCGCGTCACCGACACGTCACCGCGCCGTCCGCCGGCGGGGAATTTGATCCGATGGTGTGTACATGCCATCGGATCAAACTCCAGATCGGACATATCCGATGGAAATGGTCCGCGGACCGTTTTCATCGGATATGTCCGATCGTGTGTACGAGGCCTTAGTGTTTAGTGCATATTAGTTTAGTAATACAGGAAATGATCTCCGTTTATGAGAATTTCGCAATCATTTTCGCATTAGCGAAATTTCGCATTAGCGAAATTTAGCGAATTTTTTTTGGATAAAATATCACGAATATTCAATATTAGCGAATATTCGCGAATATTCTTCTATATATTCGCGCAATATCGCGAAATCGAATATGGCGTATTCCGCTCAACACTATTCGTTATGCTTTCTATCCTGCATCCCTTTTGGAAAAAAATCTGCCTCTGAGTTACTGTTGCTCATGTTCCAACATCATTTGGCTCAGGCGTAGTACATTTGTAACTTCCTTCTGCCAAACATACGATTCATTTGTAAATCCATTTGGAGATTAGCATGTGTTTGTATGGGTTCTTTGGCAGATTAAGGTGGTAATTGGACTCACATGGTGCCTTGTCTGCACTTGATTAGCCTGGGGGATGGGTGGTTGGTAGGTGTTCGGTTTCAAAGCAAGGGGTAGCATACACTCTACAACCAATTCGTATCAGATTCGTTCAATACTCCTTACTACCGATTCGTATCGAATTTGTTTCATGCATTTTACAACCGTTTTGTATCAGATACATTGCATGCTTTCTACCGTTGTCATTCATTGTTCCCCCATGCCGTGTGTTTTTAGTTCTTGCAGCGGAACTTACGAATTGTTTGTTCACGGTTCTTCTCTCTCATTTATTTACCAAAGTTATTGCCTGTGCGTCATGCATGGTGCCACACCACACTCTTCGGATGTGTTGCACATCCACTCCAGTCCAAAGAAAACCCAGTCGCACGTTCACTGTCCCAGGTAGGATTCGTTAGCTTGTTTGTCATGTCAAATTCGTGGCCACTCATGGTGTCACCCGTACCATATGTTTGGTTCCCGCAGTGGAGCTTACAAAGCATTGATACGCACTTCTCGTGTTCTATTTTCTACACCAAACCTCATGGTTTTGCCCCATGCACGGCATCACGCTACACCTTCCCGACATGTTTCACTCCAGCCACAGTCCGCCGCAAACTAACTTGCATGGCCCACTGTCGCAAGTAAGATTGTTATTACATTCTTTATGTCCTATCAATTTGCTACCATTCGTTGTCTCCCATATCGTTCATTAGTGGCCCCTACAGAACCTACGATTCAAACAGGCGCTGTCCTTCTACCTTATACTACTTGCTTAAGGTACAAACAAACCAGGTGTTTCTATCCTTTCTCAGTAACCCAATTCTTATTGATTGCACCAATGCAAATTATCTCAGCAGCCTGACACCCTTGTAAAGACCCTTGCAACACATGACTTTTACAAAACGCAAAATAAAAAAATAAATCTAAAAACGCAAAAAAAAAACCTTTGCCACCACGCAATCTCAGCCCCTCAGCAACCTGACACCTTATTGATTGAGACCGTTGCAACCACGTGAAATAAACCGCGTAATTTAACTGGTTTATGTTTAAAAAGGCTATACTTAGCGTTCTGGATGAATGATGGATCGTGAGACAGATTCGTGAATTATCGTGAATAAAAACGTGTGTTTTAATATACACACTGTAAAAGAATTACAGGTACAATTATAGTACATTCATTGCTACAAAATAAAAGTACGTTCTTAAAACATGAGCTTAAAATGTTTGTTAAGATGGCCCTTCTGTCCTTATGTATGTTTGAGAGATGTCTGTATGCTGCTTGATGGTAGATGGCTGAAGAAGAAGCTGCAGAAGGCCTCCTTTTCTCTCCTTCCTAAACTTATATATCCTTCAAACCTTTGTGTCTTTGGCGCAAAGAATAGACCCTCCCAAAAGGAGTGACTAGAATGAAATACTGAAGAACACATCTGTTTTTCATTTAGACACATTCTCCATAAGAAACAACCTAGCTAAACTAAACAGGAAATGGAGGGAAAGATGAACTAGCCTCAACATTCTACAACATACAGCTCCACAGGAAAAATGAAATTCTATACTGCACATGATATAGGGGGGAAGGGATCATTCTCAGGAAATATATGAAAGCACAAGCTTATTTTCACATAGAGATTCCTTTTGAACATATATATATAATATTTACAAAATCCATCAAAACCTGTCAGCTTCTAGAATTTGAAAACTCAGGTTCAAATGTCACATCAGGAGATCATTGACTCAAAACTCACTTTTTACATCATATTAAATAGAAATATATATATTCTTAATGATTAGACCAGATTCAATTTAGTTTTTAAGAATATAACACCACGCAAAATCGTCTCAGCAGCCTGACACCCTTGTTGAGACCCTTGCAAATGCAATATCGTCTCAGCAGCCCAACACTCATTGAGATCCTTCCAACCACGCAAAATCATCTCAGCAGCCTGACACACTTGTTAAGACCCTTGCAAAACATGACCTTTACAAAACGCAAAAATATATATATATATATATATATATATATATATATAAATAAACGCAAAAAAATGCAAAAAAAAAACGCAAAAAATTAAAATAAAAAAAAACGTTGCCACCACGCAATCTCAGACCCCCAGCAACCTGACACCTGTTGAGACTGCTGCAACCACGCAAAATCGTCTCAGCAGCCTGACACCCTTGTTGAGACCCTTGCAAACGCAATATCGTCTCAGCAGCCCTCACACTCATTGACATCCTTGCAACCACTCGTATAGCGTCTCAGCAGCCTGACACCCTTAAGACCCTTGCAACACATGACCCTTACAAAAGGCAAAAAAAGATATATAAAAACGTAAAAAAAAAAGCAAAATGAAATATTAAAGTGCAAAAAAAATAAATAAAACTTTGCCACCACACAATCTCGGCCCAGCAACCTGACACCTGTTTAGACCATTGCAACCACGCAAAATCGTCTCAGCAGCCTGACACCCTTGTTGAGACCCTTGCAAACGCAATACCGTCTCAGCAGCCCCACACTCATCGAGACCCTTGAAACCACACAAAATCATCTCAGCAGCCTGACACCCTTGTTAAGACCCTTGCAACACAAGGCCCTTACTAAAACGCAAATATATATATATATATATATATATATATATATACATACATATAAAAAAAACACAAAAAAAACGTTGCCACCACGCAATCTCGGCCCAGCAACCTGACACCTGTTGAGACCATTGCAACCATGCAAAATCGTCTCAGCAGCCCTACATTCATCAAGGCCCTTGCAACCACGCAAAACCATCTCAGCAGCTTGACACCCTTGTTGAGACCCTTGAAAACGCAATACCATCTCAGCAGCCCCACATTCATCAAGGCCCTTGTAACCATGCAATACCGTCTCGGCAGCCTCACACCATTGTTGAGACCCTTGCAAACGCAATACCGTCTCAGCAGCCCCACACTAATCGAAAGCCTTGCAACCACGCAATACCGTCTCGAGCAACCTCCCACTCATCAAAGACCTTTGTGACCAAGCAGTCTCGCCCCAGCAACATGGCATTCATTGAGACCCTTGCAGCCAGAAAAATGGGTGTTTTTCAGCCGCCCCTGATCTCTCCTCTATGTTATCTTATCAGTACATGTACACAGGATCATTTATAGTCATTTCTAGGCAGTTGAGTTCAGAAACCTTCTAAAAAAAAAATGGGTTCAGACGAATGTTCAAAAGGCATTCGAAACGCCAATGCCTGTAACAGCTTGTAAACACAGCCAGATGTGGTAACTCATGTTTACCAACGTTTCATTCACAGTCGTTTTCATAAAAAAAAAAAAAGGGGAGGGGGAATATTGTCTCAGCAACTTGACACTCATTTGAGACCCTTGCAAAATGTAATATCATCTCAGCTACCTCACACTCGTCTAGACCTTTGCAACCACACAATCTCGTCTCAGCAACCTAACGCCCATTCAGACCTTTGCAGCCATACAAAGTCGTCTTAGCAAACTGACACTCATTTGACACCATTGCAAACGCAATATCGTCTCAGCAACCTGACACCCGTTCAGACCTTTGAAGCCATACATAGTCATCTCAGCAGCCCGACACTCACTTGAGACCATTGCAAACGCAACATTGTATCAGCAACCCCTCACTTCTTGAGACCCGTGCAACCACACAAGGCCATCTCAAAACAAACCTCATAATCATCGAGACCTTTGCAACCACACAATATTGTCTGCAGCAGTATAAAACACTTTGCAGCACGCACCTACGTGCAAACCCGAATACAAACTAAACTTGCAAACACACCTCAGTGACAATCACCCAAACAAACACTCAGTGGCACCCAGTTGGCCCCATCATCTTTAGTGGCACGTGGGCCACTCATCTTTTCACTGTCTTTTTCCCTGCAGTTAGTTCAGGTTTCCATCCAGCACCAGCGAGTGCACGTTGGTCTGCGAGTGCACGTTGGTCTGCGAGTGCACGTTGGTCTGCGAGTGCACGTTGGTCAGCGAGTGCACGTTGGTCAGCGGGTGCACATTGGTCAGCAAGTGCACGTTTGTCAGCGAGTGCACGTTGGTCAGCGAGTGCACGTTGGTCAGCGAGTGCACGTTGGTCAGCGAGTGCACGTTGGTCAGCTGGTGCATGTTGGTCAGCTGGTGCACGTTGGTCAGCGGGTGCACGTTGGTCAGTGAGTGCACGTATATCGTCTTGTTGAGCACCTGTGTATTGTCTTGATTTTCTCACACCAATGCAAGATCCAGTCCAAGTTCTCAAACTAGACCAAGCATCAGTAGCAGACTTAGCTATGTGGGACAACTTCCCCACCTGATAGAACAGCATTTCAGTGTCAGCCGAGCCGAGCTTTTGCGTGCATTTTTCGTCCGTTACTGGTTCTCCAAACCTTGGCCCCCAGAAATTCTCTTAAATTTCTGCTTCACCCAGTATTCATCATGCCTCATGCTGTACCCCATTGTGGCAGCTGCCCAGGTCTAGGGCCACACTTGAACTGGACAGACAGTGTTCTTCACCACAGAAAATCAAGCCACAGCCGACTTCATCAATTAAGGTAGATCAAGCCTCTCCCCATCACGTCCTTCCTGTGCAGGCTTGCGCAGCTGTCACTCCGTCACCAGTTTAATATCTTCTGTAGACATATTCCAGGCAAATGCAAAATCGCAGCTGATGCTCTGTCCCATTCCAACCTTACTTTGTTTTTCCAGCAAGAGCCTGGAGCTGACCCAATAACCATCCCTGTCCCACCCTGGTCATTGCTGACGATGGACTGAAGTAGCATCTCAACAACTCAACAAAGCTTATTAACCACTCCTTGGCATGCAAAACACACTGAAGGCCTATCGCACTGCTTGGAACACTAACTGCTAATTTTTGGCCACTTGCCTCGGAGCAGCAATAGGCAACGTTAGACACGTTCTAGCCTTCATATCGTATTGCCACACGCAGCTGACCCTTTCTCACAATACTATCACGCCATATCTAGATGGCGTCCAGCATTTCCTGTCCCTGCAGGACCCCAGTAAACTGTCAGTATTCTCGAGCCCATGCAGTCAAGTCCCTCCTACAGAGCATACAGAAGCACCAACCTGTAGTCAGTGGCAAGCGCCTACCTTTCAAGAGTGCCCTCTTTAGGGACATGTCTGAAATCCTTACACGTTCCCCATTTAGGGCCTTGCCCAGTATAGTCATCCAAGCAGCCATCTACCAGGCCTTCTAAGGTTCCCTACGACCTAGTGAATTTACAGTCAGTGGCTCCGGCAGTCACACTGCTCCGACGCCACCCGACTCGCTTTCGAACCCCTACACTCTCAGTCTGCAAAAGCAACAAACCAGCCCCGGGGGTTGACATCAACCTGTTTCAGACTAACAATGCCTGACGCCCAGTGACGGTGCTCGACCGACTACTGCTCCATCTACCCAGCCAATCTGATGGTAGCTTGTTGCTACCCTTTCTAAACCAGCTCCCTGAGTGGCAGCCAGTTTGTCAAGCATGTCAGAATCCTAAGTAACTTGGGCTTCAAATCCCAGTCGGTTCTCTGGACATTCTTTCCGAATTAGAGCAGCCTCAACTGCCTCCCAACAGGGCGTACCAGACCACGTAATCAAGATACCAGGCTGATGGGAAGTCTCCTTGTTTTGCCACATACATCCCAAATCCTCAGGAAGAAATGGCACAAGCCTTTACCAAGCTGGCTCAATAAATACAAGAAATCAATATAAGCTATTTCCCTATCTGAGTCTTTTGCCCCCTTTTCTTGGCATACTGACCAGACCACCAAGGCACACTTCAGGTCTATTTATGTTGTAAGTCTTGTCGCGTGTTTATGTGATCCACATCACTCTCGGTCAGAGGGCCACGACCATAAATATTATATATCATATGAATTTTGAAGATGATGGATGTCAACATATAAATAGACAGATATTGATTTGCACATGTCACAGATAAATTGACTTTGATTTATTGATTTACTTGCACATTTATTCATGTTATGAATTAGCTAAATGTTTTGGTTTGCGAAGCAATAATTAGTAGCACTGTCATATATTTATCTTTAATTACTTAATAACTAGCAACCATACTGCACCTATACCACACCCAGACTGCACCTGTACCCCACCTAGACTGCACTTGTACCACACCTAGACTGCACCTGTACCACACCTATACTGCATGCTAGTTTATCAAGACTGTTGTTAAAGGGGTTTAAAGGTAATTTTTTTCCCCTAAATAGCTTCCTTTACCTTAGTGCCATCCTCCACTTACCTCATCCTTCAATTTTGCTTTTAAATGTACTTATTTTTTCTGAGAAATCCTCACTTCCTGTTCTTCTGTCTGTAACTCCACACAGTAATGCAAGGCTTTCTCCCTGGTGTAGAGTGTTGTGCTCGCCCCCTCTCTTAGGCCCCATACACACGATCGGACATATCTGATGAAAACGGTCCGCGGACCATTTCCATCGGATATGTCCGATCGGGAGTTTGATCCGATGGCGTGTACACACCATCGGATCAAATTCCCCGCCGCCGGATGACGCGGTGACGTGGCGGTGACGCGGCGGTGACGTTGACGCCGCCGCGTCACCGCCACGTCACCGCACCAGGAAGTAAAACACTTCTGCGCATGCGCCGAATCCATTCGGCAGCGGCGCGGCGGCGGTGGGGGCTGACATGTCTGCTGGTAAGTGTACTAACCAGCAGACATGTCGGGCGGACAGATTCCCACCGGATAGATTTCAAAGCTTGCTTTGAAATCTGTCGGGTGGAGAAATCTGTCCGCTAGCCCATACACACGAGCGGAGATGTCTGCTGAAACGGTCCATCGGACCGTTGTCAGCGGACATATCCCCTCGTGTGAACGCGGCCTTAGACTACAGGAGAGTCAGGACGCCCACTAACACACAGCTTCTTTTTCTATGTGCAACGTAGAGAGCGTCCTAACTCTCCTGTCATCCAAGGGAGGGGGAGAGCATGACACCAGGGAGAAAGTGTTGCATTGCTGTGTGGAGTTACAGACAGAAGAACAGGAAGTGAGGATTTCTCAGAAGAAATAAGGACATTTAAAAGCAAAATTGAAGGATGAGGTAAGTGAAGGAGGACTGCACTAAGGTAAAAGAAAGCTATTTAGGAAAACAAATTGTACCTTTACAACCCCTTTAAGTGCACCAAAGCTTCTTAAAGGGCCCCAACTATAGCCAGCAGAACATTATAAAGAACTGCCCCTACCACGCCCTTCTACTAGCCCCTGTTCATTAATAATTTAACAGGTACCTCAGTGAACCCAACATAGGGCCAGATTCAGGTAGATCAGAGCATCTTTGCTCTGGAGTAACGCTTCTCATTTACGTTACTCTGCCGAAATTTTAGGAGCAAGTGCTGTTATTCATGAAGCACTTGCTCCTAAAGTTGAGGCAGCGCATCGCAAATGAGCCGGCGGAATTCAAATTGGGCGGGTACGGGGCGTGTAGTATTCAAACTAAGCGCGATCCCGCGGCGAACGTACTGCGCATGCGTCGAGTGTCAATGCATCCCAGTGCGCATGCTCCAAATTCTGTCAGTGAACGTCAATGACGTCACATCCCCATTCATGAATGTTTTACGCAAGCGACGCGATTTGTTTTTTTTCCGACGCGATGACGACGCCTATACTTAACATAGGATACTCCACTAGGGGGCTGCTTTATCTATACACCGCGTATCGCTTCCGGAAACATCGTAAAGTCACTGCGTCGCGCCCGAAAAAGATTGTGAATTGCCGATTCCCGCTCATTAACATATTTTTTGAGCGTAAATCGGCGGGAACGCCCCCGGCGCCATTTTTAAGTTGAAGTAACGATGCGATAGCGAAATTCAATTGCGCCGATCGCATCGGAACTCCAACCCGGCGTTTCTTGTTTTCTGGTTATAGAAAACAAAAACGCCGGCTTAAAGTGACAGTTAGGCTGGAGTATCACAGATACTCCAGCCTAACTCTACCTGAATCTGGCCCATAGTCGTCAGTAAGGCACCTTGGTAGTATAGTCTCCTGAACACCGTTTAATTAAGCTACATTACTGCTAAAATTCGATGGCCTTGTTACTGTTTACACTGATTTGGTGTATAGGGTCTTCTGATACTTAGTGCTTGCTACTGATCAAACTTTATGTCAGATTGTGTCATTTTAATTGCCCATTCATCTTTATGCATCCTTTTGTTACTATCCACACTGTTTGACAGTACAGCGGTTAGGAGGGTACAGTACAGAAGGGCACAGTATGGGGGGGGGTTATGGGGCGCAGTAAGAGAGGGCAAGGGGAGCAGGAGGGAACAGTACAGGGGAGGGTAAGCGGACACAGTACAGGGGGCAGGAGGGTAAAGTATAGTGGCAGTAATGTATAATACAGATATGGTCTCCTCAAGCAGAGCTGCTGAGTGAAGCTGCTGTCACAGATTCTAACATTTCTGGAAGGCTGTCACTGGGCTAAATATACAACTGGAATGACATCTCCCAATCTACTTTCCCCTCCATAGTTTGTCTCTTGTCTGTCGCTTTGCAGGGGTTATGAAAGAACCCAGGGGCCGAGCATCTTATTACTACTGCTACTTGTGTGGGCAGGATGTGTACTGCACCAAACACATGGGATGAATAGGAGATGGGAGAGGAGGGTCAGCAGGTATTGGCACGGTAAACATCCTGCCCACACAAGCAGCAGTAGTAGTAAGATGTTCCACCTCTGGGTTCTTCCTTAAACCCTGCAAAAATAGGGGGGGGTGGAATGGGGCTGGGAACCATGGGTAAGGGCAGAAGGAGGAAGGTGGAAAAGGGGCAGCATGGGTAGGAAATGAGGGATGGGTAGATAAGAACTGGAGTGAAACAGGGAAATCCTAGTCTGTATAGGAATAAAAAGGAGGATTTTTGCTGGCATGAGGGAAGGGGAAGAGAGCAGGGACGTAGGGAGGGTGTGGCTAGGGGGGGCTGGACCCCCGATAGGGTCCCTGAAAAGCCCAGAGTGTCAGGAATGCAGCGTTCAATTGTCAGCCCTGAGCGCCACCGGCCGCCGACGAGCGGGGACGTTATGATTCCAAACGGCGCCGAGTGATATTGCAAGTCCCGCCTTCTGGAGCCTGAAGCGCCTATGATGGACGTCCCAGAGGTCCAATGCCGGGACCGCAGGACATGTGACGTCCATCATAGGCGCTGCAGGCTTCAGAAGGCGGGAACTACAATGCCGCCACGCCGAGCCACATCACTGTAAGATCCCGGCTCATGCGGGCGGCTCTCCTCTCCTCCTCCTTTCTGTCTTCCTGCCGTGCTGTGACACATGATGGGCGTGCCGCCGGGATTAGAGGCACAATATGGCGCGGGCGAGCAGTACACTCGCACACCCTCAGCATCCTACACTGATCTGCCAGATGTCGAGCACTATGACAGAAGAGGGACAAACAACCACATCCCCAGGCAAATCCACTCCTAACAGCCCCATGATGAGAAGCCCAGCCAAAGCCAGAAAGGATTCACGTTACCCAGCCACGGCGGTGAGTACGGACATTCCCCCACTATATGTAAATGCTTCCTTACAATCCTCCATTACCTCATTTTCTACTACAAGAAAACCTGTTCAGGACTCAACTATGAAAAACATGCTCCTATCTCTCTAATCATCCCTCATGTCAAACCTCTTCTCCCTCATCCACAAATTCTCTGCTGATATACAGCAAATGGGAGACAGAGTCCAATATATAGGTCAGTGTACACATGTCAGGAAGGGGAGGTCAGTGTATGTCAGGTAGATCCATGTATGTCAGATAGGTGAGATCAGTGTATGTATGTCAGGTAGGTGAGGTCAGTGTATGCATGTCGGGTAGGTGAGGTCACAGTGTATGCATGTCAGATAGGTGAGGTCAGTATATGTATGTCAGGTAGGTGAAGTTAGTGTATGTACAGTGCAGAAAATAAGTATTTGAACACCCTGCTATTTTGCAAGTTCTCCCACTTGGAAATCATGGAGGGGTCTGAAATTTTCATCGTAGGTGCATGTCCACTGTGAGAGACATAATAAAAAAAAAAAAAAATCCAGAAATCACAATTTATGAATTTTTAACTATTTATTTGTATGATACAGCTGCAAAGAAGTATTTGAACACCTGTCTATCAGCTAGATTTCTGACCCTCAAAGACCTGTTAGTCTGCCTTTAAAATGTCCACCTCCACTCCATTTATTATCCTAAATTAGATGCACCTGTTTGAGGTCATTAGCTGCATAAAGACACCTGTCCACCCCATACAATCAGTAAGAATCCAACTACTAACATGGCCAAGACCAAAGAGCTGTCCAAAGACACTAGAGACAAAATTGTACACCTCCACAAGGCTGGAAAGGGCTACGGAGAAATTGCCAAGCAGCTTGGTGAAAAAAGGTCCACTGTTGGAGCAATCATTAGAAAATGGAAGAAGCTAAACATGACTGTCAATCTCCCTCGGACTGGGGCTCCATGCAAAATCTCACCTCGTGGGGTCTCAATGATCCTAAGAAAGGTGAGAAATCAGCCCAGGACTACACGGGAGGAGCTGGTCAATGACCTGAAAAGAGCTGGGACCACCGTTTCCAAGGTTACTGTTGGTAATACACTAAGACGTCATGGTTTGAAATCATGCATGGCACGGAAGGTTCCCCTGCTTAAACCAGCACATGTCAAGGCCCGTCTTAAGTTTGCCAATGACCATTTGGATGATCCAGAGGAGTCATGGGAGAAAGTCATGTGGTCAGATGAGACCAAAATAGAACTTTTTGGTCATAATTCCACTAACCGTGTTTGGAGGAACAAGAATGATGAGTACCATCTACTGTGAAGCATGGGGGTGGTAGCATCATGCTTTGGGGGTGTTTTTCTGCACATGGGACAGGGCGAATGCACTGTATTAAGGAGAGGATGACCGGGGTCATGTATTGCGAGATTTTGGGCAACAACCTCCTTCCCTCAGTTAGAGCTTTGAAGATGGGTCGAGGCTGGGTCTTCCAACATGACAATGACCCGAAGCACACAGCCAGGATAACCAAGGAGTGGCTCTGTAAGAAGCATATCAAGGTTCTGGCGTGGCCTAGCCAGTCTCCAGACCTAAACCCAATAGAGAATCTTTGGAGGGAGCTCAAACTCCGTGTTTCTCAGCGACAGCCCAGAAACCTGACTGATCTAGAGAAGATCTGTGTGGAGGAGTGGGCCAAAATCCCTCCTCCAGTGTGTGCAAACCTGGTGAAAAACTACAAGAAACGTTTGACCTCTGTAATTGCAAACAAAGGCTACTGTACCAAATATTAACATTGATTTTCTCAGGTGTTCAAATACTTATTTGCAGCTGTATCATACAAATAAATAGTTAAAAAAATCATACATTGTGATTTCTGGAATTTTTTTTTTTGATTATGTCTCTCACAGTGGACATGCACCTACGATGACAATTTCAGACCCCTCCATGATTTCCAAGTGGGAGAACTTGCAAAATAGCAGGGTGTTCAAATACTTATTTTCCGCACTTGTATGTCAGGTAGGTGAAGTCAGGTAGGTCAGTGTGTCAGGTAGGTGAGTTTAGTGGTCATTGATGGGCACTGGTAAGCCAGACAGCAAGTGAGCTTACCCTCCACCAGTGCTCGTGGGGGACCGCCGCCGCCCCCCCCCCCCCCCGTACCGACTTCGGGTTGAAGCCCCTGGTCTTTTTGCCACCTAGCAATGCCCCTGAAGGAGAGGCAAATAGATGAGGGCCAAGGGGACTGGAGAGGGATGGTCAGGGATGGGCATGGGAAATACTGTTGGCTGGTAAGGAATAGCCATAGTATAATTAACACAAATGGGCTGACTGGCCATTGACAAGTGAAGAGACAGTGTTGGGGGGTGTGCAGGGTGGGGGATTCTGATCATTTACAGTGTTTGTGTATCCTGGGACACACACCTGTTTGAAGGGAACATGCCTCCAGAGAAGAGGGGGGGTGAGGGAAAGTGAACAGGAGGGACTGATGTGAAAGTGTCTGGAAGAAAATTCCGGCCGGTTGGTGTAGAGGTTGAAAATTAGCAGGGCTGCTAGATGTCAGCAAACCAGCTGGCTGGAAAAAAAGGAGCGAGGATTAACAAGGACGTGAGAGGCAGTGTGATAGGCAGAGATGGATTAGTGTGAGAATAAAAGGGAGCAGGATGGGATAGTGGATGAGGCAGGGAGGAAGATGCTGGGAGGGAGAGAACCATGAAGACAGCTTGAGATGTGAGAAATTAGATAATGGAACTGACCTGTAGGGAATGCAAAGGAGCCAGCCAAAGTGAGGGAAACTGTTGGCAAGAAACTGTGGGGAGGAAACTTCAAGGCTCCAGATGTGCCTGTGCGTTAAGACAGCCCTGGGAAGGGGCTGGTAAATGATATATTTACCGCCCCCTTCCCCCGCTCTTAGTCCAGACACATCCACCTTTTTTTTTTTGCCTAGTGGGATAGAAAAGCTGGCGGTGCTGTGGGGGGCGGCACACACGGGGGGGGGGGGTCATATGTGGTTCAGACAGTGAGGTGGATTAGTGTGGTGGGGCAATTACCAAAACAATGCCCTGCGTGTCTCTCCATCCAGCAGCTGAAAGCTGGTGGGAGAGAAACCAGCTTTCAGCTGCTGGAAGGAGAGATACACAGGGCATTGTGTCAGTAAATGCCACACCACACCGATCCGCCTCCCTGCCCAGCCCCCCCCCCCCCCCGTGTGCTCGGGCCCCCTACTGGAGGACTGGTGGTCCTCCCCCTATCAGTGGCCCTGCATACCACATACCCAATGAAATAACTGTCTTCAGGTGATAGACATGTAGCTCCCCCTTACTGTCAGTAAGGGACGCTGATCAAATGTAGTGGGGGAATGAGAGAGTTATGTTGCTCTCATTCTTTGATTTTGTTCAATTGTCCGGGTCTTCTACCCGGGTCTCCTACCCGCAGCGGGTCGCAGGTGCGGCAACCACCTTCAGGGTGTGCGCACACCACGAGACCGCCACTATGGCCTACCTGGCCAGGGCCTACACTATGCGGAGCTACGAACTCTGGGCCTCATGGCTCAGAGCAACTGATGCTGTCAGGGACCCCAGTGACTTACTGGGTTCCGACTTCTACTGAGAAGATCCCAAGCTGAGTGCTGTTCGGTGGGGGATCGGTCTGAGGAGAGGCAGGTGATCTAACAGGGCTTGAACGAACCATCGGGGATCTGGTTGCCAGAGACTGACAGAATAAAAGACATACTGGGAGGATTTGCTCTACGGTTCTACTCTACAAACATTGGGCCTGTGAGAGAGGTTTCCATCTTAAAACGTAATCCAATTAGAGCCAAGTCGGTGGCAGAGACTTGTTCCTTCCCAGAAGCTCTAAGTGACGCTCTGGCTGCCAGGCTCGTGAGAGGGGTCTGTCTGGGGGCACTTTACCCACTCTGGCTAGAGTGACGACGTGATAGATACAATTGTTGAAGGCAGGACTGCTTTCCTTATCCAAAGCCTGATGCTGCAAAGTTCATCTTTCCTTCATCCATCTATCCTGTCTACTTCAAGTTGATGTTGGTCATGTTTGACCAGGAATAAAGCATTTGAAAATTCAACCATCAGCTTAGACATTCAGTCACTGCTCTGCTCACCACCTTCACCCCTAGACACCACGTGGAGGTAACTAAAATACACCGATCCCAAATCTAATCAGCGGCTCCTGAATGGGGTAGCGCTACAGACAGAAATCATACAAATTCTCCCAACATAAGGTTTAACAGTTTATCTGCAATCTTCTCTTCACACAGCACACAGTAACAGAGTAAAAGCTGTCAATCACAGTCTGTGTGCTGAAGCTCCCTCCCCGTCACCTTCTTTCTCTTGGTTTCATGAAAACTTGTTATAAATGACTCATGCAGATAGCAGAGGATTGAGGTAGCAGACAGAAATGACACTTAGTGCTCTGGATTGAGACAAGTATACACTATAGAGGGAAATTATTTGTTCATATTTCATGTTTGAGTTTTACAACCACTTAAAATCTGTGGATTTAGTTCTGCTTTAAATGTCAGTTTGGTTTAGTTGATGTCTAGGCTTGCCTAAACAATACTGATAAAACGTCCGGGAATCCCATTACCTCTATCTCTCTGGAAAAAAAAAATCATCACGTCATACTTTATTGATAAGACAGGTATTTACTACAGCATGTGTTCTGTATGTATACATATTGATTATAGGTAGATCTCTGTGTATATAGGTAATCTCTCACTTCTTTTATCACAACTCTCTACGACTGACGTTACCTGATTCAGCTATCTACTTCACGTCAGTATCTGGGCCCAAAGTCGAAACTTGTGAGCCACATTGTAACCAAAGCTCAACAGCCTTAAGTTACACTATTAGCTTTGCTCTGGACTTGCTGTTACTTTGAAAGCAGGAAAAAGAAAATTCTATTTTGTTTTTGTTCAACAGCAAAATAAGCATAGCAGCAAAAACTTCCAAAAGAAATTGGAACCTACGTTGTAAATTATTTTAAAAAGATTATGTCTCTTCTTTTAATTTTATTTACAACTATAACTGAAACTGCAGGCAAACAGTATAAAGTAGGACTCCATCCGTAAAAAAAAAAAAAAAAAAACGTAATTATAAATGCATTTGCACATACAGTTTTCTGCTAGTCCACACATTTCTGTTGAACCTGCCAATAAAGTCCACCTAATTCAGCTTCCTGTGATGGTGTGGCAAAGTGATGCACTGCTACTGTACAGGGCTCCCTTCCGTGTTGCAGAGGCAAGGCTATCAGTATTATCACTTCTGATTCACACGCGTACAGCTTGTCACCCAGCTTCTGTTCACTGCTTTTTTGATTTACTAGACTGCATCTGTTTTATAAATCCCACTCTAAGTGGCAATGTCTGGGAGGCATAGACATGCACATGGGGTGTGCCAGATGTGCCTGGGTACAACCTAATCACTACCTGCAGTGCTGCTGATTCCCCCTACTGCCTGGGCTTCACCAGTGTTAACCCCCACCTGGCAGTGTTGCTGGCTTCTGTTGTCTCCTTTCCACCCCAGCTGCTGCAGGGGATGTTTCAGGATGAAAAAGGGGGAAGGGGCTAGTAAATACTATATGTGTAGCGGTACTCCCATGGGGGCTGCTGATTGACTCTATACCCCTCAGGCTGTCCCGACTCAGATGTATAATGGCAGTTACTTCTGTCCCAGTCTTTTCTTCAGCTAGCTTAGTTGTCCTGAGATATAAGGTGGTGCACTGAATTGTAATCCAATGTGATAAGAGAGAAACAATAACTGAAGAATGTGAAGTGACTGATTCTCTTATAAAAGAAAGTCTGAAAATCCAGCTGTAGAAACACTTAGATGCAATAGATACCCATCCATGGGACTACAAGTGTCAGCGACAGTCTGGATAGCAAGAAATCACTTATCAATATCTCAGTCAATTACTTTGATAGGCAGATGCCCTCTCACCACTATGGATCCTCAGCCAGCTGGTGTACTTTGTCCGGAACCACACTTGATGATGCCTCTGTGAGAGAAGATAGCGACGTTACACTGTGCAGCCGCTCCCGACACTCGGACGAGTGAAACTGCTTCAAAAGCTCTGAAGCACGGATTGATTCACCTGCTCGACCAGCAAGGCTGTCCTCCAATGATCTCTTTGGGGCGGATGATCCGGCTCTCCAGTGTAGGCCGCAGTCTCCTTCACTCCTGGTCACACACAGATCTACTGCGGGCAGTTGAATGGTGTCCAGAGAGGCTGAACACAGGCCACACCTGTCCTTTTATCTGGCCAGCCAGCAGGCTGCTCTGTGACACTTTGCATTGTGAGTCCCGGCTTGGCATTGTGGGTTTGTAGTCCTCAACTGAGTTACACGAAAACAGTCTCTTCCTCATGAAACTACACATCCTACAATGCATCACTGTTCATCTTTTAAACAAAAGAGAAATATCCTAATAACGTTCAGTGGTCAACAGAGGGAGCCAAACCCTTTACTAAATAAACAATACATAACTTAATATGATAACTTTCCAGTAGCAATCCTTTGGCTAAAAATGTCATTTACCAACACCTTTCTTTTCTAAATTAACACCGTGAACACATTCACTTTCTGTGTTCATGCATAGCTGAAGCATAGTAAACTGTGTTCACTATGCTTCAGTTTGTGAATGAACAGGAAGCCGCTCAGCACAGTCCAGTGCAGCTGAGGCTGCAGAAAAACATATGTGTGTTTGAGCTTTGGGGTGCACCCCCTAATGCAACAGGCTGTGCACATCTATGCTAGGAGGGAATGGGGGGGTTGCATGTGAGCCACAAATGAAGAAGGATTTTGCTACATCAGGCAAGGTATAGGACATTTTTTGTTTAGTTTATGAATATATCAACTAATATTCTGATTTATACGCATCTGCACAGCTAAGGATGTCACTGTACCATACCCTAGTTGGCAATTCAGGCAAGCTGGTAGGTGGCAAAAAGGTGATATAGGATACTACACTGCTGAACCAAGAAGGTGCATTTTACCTTGTGACATACCTGGTGTAGATGGAGTTGGTATGGGGCTTCTCTTCACCTTTTGTCCAATACCACTGCTAGTGGTGAAAAGAGATATGAGGACACAAATTGGTATGAGGGCTGATGTTGCAGGCAGTGCCAGCTGTTTATTGTGAAGTGAATGTGGACCACTGAGTAAAGGCCAAAGGCAGAAACATGGCAGCAGTAGACAGGAATGAACCCAGGACACAAGCAGAAGGTCATTAACAGCCAGTCAGGCCGTGTACACACGGCAGAGAACCTCGACGGGCAGAACACATCGTTCCGCCCGTCGAGGTTCCCTGCCGGCCGTCGAAATCGGCGACCCGCCCGTCGGGAATGGCAACCAGCCATTCTTCCAGGCGGGCCATCGAGCAAATAGAGAGCGTGCTCTCTATTTCTGCTCGACGGGCTTCCTGACGGGAAGCTCGCCGAGAGCGTACACACGGCCGAGGTCCTCGCTGGAATGCAGCTTCCAGCGAGGTTCTCGCTGGTTTCCAGCGAGAACCTCGGTCGTGTGTACACGGCCTCAGCGAAGTACTACCTAATAGGGATGAGCCCGATGTTCGAGTTGAACATAAATATTATTTTATTTTATTTTCGTACCTGTGGGGTGTCTATAGTATGCCTCTAAAGTGGCGCATTTTTCCCATGCTTAGAACAGTCCCTGTGCAAAATGACATTTCTAAAGAAAAAAAAGTAATTTAAAACTACTCGCGGCTCTAATGAATGTCAGGTCCTACAATACAGATAAAATTAATTTTAAAAAAAATTGCGTGGGGTCCACCCAAATTCCCTTCAGGTCTGGTATGGGTATTAAGGAGAACCCTGCGCCAATTTTGTTTTAAGCCACTTTAGACCTGGACCATTATGCAGGTTAAGGGCCTTGCCCCTTTTTGCGAACCGGCACTGCATCAATTTAACTGACAATTGCTCGGTCATGCAACGTGGCTTCCAAACAAAATTGGCATCCTTTTTTTACAGAGAAATAGAGCTTTCTTTTGGTGGTATTTGATCACCTCTGCGGTTTTTATTTTTTGCGCTATAAACAAAAATAGAACGTCAATTTTAGAAAAAAAAACACAATATTTTTAACTTTTTGCTATAATAAATATCCCCAAAACAATATAAAAAAACATATTTGTTTCCTCAGTTTAGGCCGATACGTATTCGCAATAAGCTTTATCGATTGGTTTGCGCAAAATTTATAGCGTTTACAAAATAGGGGAAAGTTTTATGGGATTTTTATTAATCATAATTTTTTTACTAGTAATGGTGGCAATCAGCGATTTTTTTTCGTGACTGCGACATTATGGCGGACACATCGGACACTTTTGACACATTTTTGGGACCATTGTCGTTTTCACAGCGAAAAGTGCTATTAAAATGCACTGTTAATGTGAAAATGACAATGGCAGTGAAGGGGTTAACCACTAGGGGGCTTAAGGGTTAAGTGTGCCATAAGGGAGTGATTTTTACTGTAGGGGGTGTGGCTGTAGGTGTGACGTCACTGATCATCGTTCCCTATATCAGGGAACAGACTATCAATGTCACTGCCACACAGAAGAACAGGGAAGGTATGTTTACACACACCTTTCCCCATTCTTCAGCTCCTGTGACCGTTCACGGGACATCAGCGTCGATCGGGTCTGCGTGTCCCGGAGCTTCGGACCGGGTCGCGATCCCGATGGCGCGCTCACGACCCCACGCCTGGGCTCTTAAAGGCAGCGTACAGGTACGTGCCTGTGCCAAGCCGTGCCCTTCTGCCGACGTATATCAGCGTGAAGGGGTCCTTAAGTGGGTAATGACCCTTTGGGTCTGGTGTGAATTTTAAAGGGAACCCCATGCCAAAATAAAAAAAAAAGGCGTGGGGGTCCCCCCAAGAATCCACACCAGACGCTTATCCAAGCACGCAACCTGGCAGGCCGCAGGAAAAGTGGAGAGGACGAGAGAGCGCCCACCCCCACTCCTGAACCGTACCAGGCCACATGCACTCAAAGCATGTTTATGGAGACAAGGGCCTCATCTCTACAACCCTTGCCCGGTGGTTATAGGGGTCTGCGGGCAGGGGGCTTATCAGAATCTGGAAGCCTCCTTTTTTTTTTTTTCACATCAGCTAATATCTGTCGTTTGAGACACGCTCATGTTTGAGACTTCTGTCGTCTCTACTAGCGTTTTTTGCATCATTTGTGAATCCATGTGGTATTTAATTATCCTATTAACTTTTTTTTTTTTCTTTAACAAGGGGAACCCCAGATCCCGCCCACCATGTGAATTAGTACCATTTCACAAAAAAGTTTCAAAAATGTTAAAAAACACAAGTGACAGCTTGGGACAAGTCCTTTATTAAAAAAGAAAAACAATTCCAGCGATGTACATCCATTCTTGACCCGACGATACAGTAAAAAAATAAAACGGCGCTACTGATGCCTCATAGGTGGTTCCCATCGAATGATGCTACACCCTCCGTGACAGCTCTTAAACAGCTGAGGGCAGGGTCACCCGTGACGTACGCGGGTGACTCTGCCCCCTCGGCCACCCCACCCCATCTATTACCCTCATCATCTCCCGACCACAGTACACCCCCATCTATTACCCTCATCATCTCCCGACTACTGTCCACCACCATTTATTAACCTCATCATCTCCATCCATTACCCCCATAATTTACATCTATTACCCCCATCATCTCCCGACTACTGTCCCACCACCATCTGTTAACCTCATCATCTCCAACTATTACCCTCATCATCTCCCAACCACAGTACACCCCCATCTATTACCTTTATCATCTGCTGACTACTGTCCACCACCATTTATTAACCTCATCATCTCCATCCATTATCCCCATAATTTCCATCTATTACCCCCATCATCTCCCGACTACTGTCCCACCACCATCTATTAACCTCATCATCTCCATCTATTACCCTCATCATCTCCCGACCACAGTACACCCCCATCTATTACCCTCATCATCTCCCGACTACTGTCCACCACCATTTATTAACCTCATCATCTCCATCCATTACCCCCATCATTTCCATCTATTACCCACATCATCTCCCGACTACTGTCCCACTACCATCTATTAACATCATCATCTCCATTTATTACCCTCATCATCTCGCGACTACTAATCTTAATTATGGGAAATAGGGGACATTCACATCATATTACAATCATGGATGAAAAAATACTATACATTAGCAAGCATTAAATACATAGAATGTGAGGTTAAAACTTACCTTTATTTAGTCCTCCTGCAGAACTTGTATTGTGGTAGGTTTCTGGAATTATGATCCCCAGAGCCTGGGGGAGATGCCTGTCGAGAACTTGAGGTCCTGCAGGCTTCTCCCTGTTGCCAGGTAGTGCAACGTGGCAACTAGCCTCTGCTCAGCAGTGATGGCTTCCCGCATAACGGAGTCCTGCCTGGTGATATAGGGGGACGCCAAAGCCAACAGATGCTGAAAAACGGGGTCCGTCATCCTGAGAAGATTCCTGAAGTCATCAGGATTATTCTCCTGGATCTCCCGCAACAGAGGCATGTGACAGAATTGGTCCCACTGGAGCAACCAATTCTTGGTCCATGAACTCCTCCTCATCATGTTCATGGACTGGAGTCGGGATAAACAACAATCCCAACACCAAGCACAGCACGATCTTGGCGACAAGAACGTACCCGCAACATGGCCAGAACGAACTAAAAGAACGCACTGAAGAACAGCAAGGTCTATGAAGAACGACCTGGAAAACAGTAAGGAGCGGACAAGAACACACTGCAAAAACAGATAGGAACTGACTACAAGCACTGAAAGACAGATACGAACCCACCAGGACAAACTGAACACCAGAAAACGATCTTTAACCACTTGACCACTGGGCACTTAAACCCCCTTAATAACCAGACCAATTTTCAGCTTTCGGTGCTCTCACAGTTTGAATGACAATAACTCAGTCATACAACACTGTAACCAAATGACATTTTTGTCCTTTTTTCCCCACAAATAGAGCTTTCTTTTGGTGGTATTTGATCACCTCTGCGGTTTTTATTTTTTTCGCTATAAATGAAAAAAGAACGAAAATGTTGTAAAAAAATGAATTTTTCTTTATTTCTATTATAAAATTTTGGGTGAAAGTTATTGGGTCTACAAGCTATGGTACCAATTACTAAAAATGTATCAATTTGATCACTCCTGATGTACTGACAGCATCTCTCATTTCTTGAGACCCTAACATACCAGAAAAGTACAAATACCCCCCAAATGACCCCTTTTTGGAAAGAAGACATTCCAAGGTATTTAGAAAGAGGCATTGTGAGTTTTTTGAAGTTGTAATTTTTTCCCACAATTCTTTGCAAAATCAAGATTTTTTTTTTTTCACAAAATTTTCATATTAGTGGGTTATTTCTCACACACAGCATATGCATACCACAAATTACACCGCAAAACACATTCTGCTACTCCTCCTGAGTATGGCGATACCACATGTGTGAGACTTTTACACAGCATGGCCACATACAGAGGCCCAACATGCAGGGAGCACCATCAGGCATTCTGGAACACCCAGACCAATTCTGACATTCCTCTCCTACATGGAAAAATCATAATTTATTTGCTAGAAAATTAAATAAAACCCCAAAACATTATATATGCTATTTTAGCAAAGACCCTAGAGAATACAATGGCGGTTGTTGCAACTTTTTATCGGGCATGGTATTTGCACAGCAATTTTTCGAACGCGTTTTTTTAAAAATAAAACAGTTTTGTGCTTTAAAAAAAAAACAGTAAGGTTAGCCCAATGTTTTTGCATAATATGAAAGATAAAGTTACGCCAAGTAAATAGATACCCAACATGTCACCCTTCAATATTGCACACGCTTGTGGAATGGCGCCAAACTTCGCTACTTAAAAATCCCCATAAGCGACGCTTTAAATATTTTTACTGGCTACATCTTTTTAGTTGGAGAAGAGGTCTAGGGCCAAAATTATTGCTCTCGCTGTAACGTTCGCAGCGGTACCTCACATGTGTGGTTTGAACACCGTTTTCATATGTGGGCGGGACTTACGTGTGCGGTCGCGTCTGTATACGAGCACACGGGTACAGGGGCGCTGTAATTTTTATTTTATTTTTTTATTGTTCATTTTACTTTATTTATTTTAGTCTGACACGTTTTTCCCCAAAAATAAATGTTTTGATTACTTTTATTCCTATTACAAGGAATGTAAACATCCCTTGTAATAGGAATATAGCATGACAGGTCCTCTTTACAGTGAGATATTGGGTCAATAAGACCCCACTTCTCACCTTTAGGCTGGGAAGCCTGAAAAAAAATGATCGCAGAGTATTGCGCAGGGAGTATTGCGCAGGGAGTATTGCGCAGGGAGTATTGCGCGGGGGTATTGCAGAGTATTGTTCAGAGTATTGCGCAGGGGGTACTGCAGAGTATTGTTCAGAGTATTGTGCGGGCATACTGCAGAGTATAGTGCGGGGGTACTGCAGAGTATTGTGCAGGGGTACTGCAGAGTATTGTGCGGGGGTACTGCAGAGTATTGTGCGGGGGTACTGCAGAGTATTGTTCAGAGTATTGCGCAGTGTGTACGCGGCATTATGAATAAAAAAAATGTCATCTTTAAAATCTCAAATATATTTGAATAGTTTTTTATCTTTTGTTCACATGCAATTATCACATATGTGTTAGCGCCTTGCTTTTCATTTGTTTGCTTTTTAGAGGTGGCTTATTCACTTAAAGAGTAGCTTCAATTTTTTTTGCATAATGTCATTTTTGGTTGGTGCCAGGGCTTACTAATATTTGCCACACATGGTTCATACATAGACAACAAACGTAGCAGGTCAGGTCACAGGAAAATCCAGAACTAGATGAAGGCCACTTAGCAGTCTGTCCATGTCATATTCCAGTTTTTTTCTGGGCAAAAGTGCTTAGCCTGTGTGCTTATACACATCTGGCAGTAACTCGGAAACAAGTCTCTGCACATGCATTTGCACTGGGCTTTTTTGCGTAAGGGAAAAAACTGGACCTGAATCCTTATACACCTGCCCAACTGCAATGTGACAAACACATGAAAGGACGTAAAGTAATATTAGGGGATTGTTTTTTCAGATAAAAATGACAAAACGCAAATGTATTTTATGTTTTTTCCAAAAATAATAATTATTATTATTATCATTGTGGAGGAGGCGTGGCTTTTCCTCTGTGTTCCTCTCACTCTGACTGTGTGTGCAACCCTCTGAGCATCTCTGCATATACAAAGCGGGATTGTACAGAACAGACATAAAGCCCATTATCCAATTAAAAAAACAATCTCCAGCATAATAAAAATAAAAATAAAAGATACATGTGAGCTTTGATATTTTTTTATGATTTAGGGAAAAAAAAAAACTGCAACAACACTTATGCAGACGTGTTTGCTTTTCTTCCTCAAATAAGTCAATGTGAATAAAAAGCAACCCAAATGCATTTTAGAAGTAACTTAGGCGACGTACACACGACCGAGTTTCTCGGCAGAATCCAGCAAGAACCTTGATGGGAGACGTATTCTGCCGAGGAAATCGGTCGTGTGTACACTTTTCGCCGAGCAACCCTTCGAGGAACTCGTCGAGCCAAAAAGAGAGCAGGTTCTCCATTTCCTCGTTGTTCAATGGGAAAATTTGGCTCGACAAGTTTTTTGACTACCGAACTAGGAACTCGACGGGCGCCACCTTAGAAGCATCTCAAATGCAAGCCTGTTACATCTGGTTACACAAACCTTAAAAAGATTGGTTTACCCAGTATTTACAAAACCCAGTACCAGGGGCAGACTGACAGCTGATGGGGCCCCCGGGCAATAGGATATTATGGGGCCCCCAGGCAATAGGAGATTATGGGGCCTCCGGGCAATAGGAGACTATGGGGCCCCCCGGGCAATAGGAGATTATGGGGCCCCCAGGCAATAGGAGATTATGGGGCCCCCAGGCAATATATTATGGAGCCACACAGTACTGTATACACAGACACACACACATATACAGTATACACACACAGTTTACACACACACACAGTATACATACACACACTGAGAAGGTGCTGGAGAGACAGGACAGCTATAATCTTAGGGTTTTTAGACCAAAAGGATGTCAGTAAGGGACATTTCAGGGACAGATGTAAAAAAACACAGATTTTTACATACTGTCCCTGATTTTACTGAGGCTGGCAACCCTGATGGGGCCCCCTAGTGGCAAGGGGCCCTCGGGTAGTGCCTGAGTGCCTGAATGGTCAGTCCGCCCCTGCCCAGTACTTACAAAATAAGCTTTAATTGAAAAGTGCAAGTAAGTAAAACTACAATGGAAATACAATCATTTTATTAGTACCTACTTTAGCACAAAGGTTTCATTTCAATCCTCTATTCATGTTAAAGCGGAGCTCCACCCTGATATATGTTTTTTTTTTTTAAATCTGAAAAAAATAAATAAAAATGAAATGGGAAAAAAAAAAAATACTCACCCTAAATAGGCTGTTGCTATGCGGAAGTCCCGAATCTGCCCTCACGATCCGCGGTGCTGTTTTCTTCCTCCTCCTCTTCTGGGTGTCTTCTTGTGAATGGGCCGCGCTGCATTCTGGGAACTGTGTGTATCCCAGAAAGCAGCCGGACCATTCACAAAGCGCCGCGTCGCTCGCACATGCGCAGTAGGAAACGGGCAGTGAAGCCGCACGGCTTCACTGCCTGTTTCCCTGACTGTGGATGGCGGTGCCGGGATCGAGGATCGGCATCGGCGGGGGCCGTCAGCGCGGGCGCCTAGGACAGGTAAGTGTCCTTATTCAAAGTCAGCAGCTACACTGTTAGTAGCTGCCGACTTTGAAAAAAAAAAAAATGCGGGTGGGTGGAGCTCCGCTTTAATAGAAGCGCAACATTATGCAATGCACTCCAACATATTACAATGTTTCCTGTCTAGTTCTGACTCAGCAGGGGACATGTTGGACCTCTGTAGAGAGAACTAAAACAACTAAAATCTATTGGAGTTGAATCTTGTTATTTTTCCTGGTGACTATAAAGGCCAATTTGCAAAGCTTACATACTGCCATGGAGGACGTGTTCCAATGCAAACATTTTTTCAAAAAATATATTTCAGCAGATAAAGGTCTTTTATTGCAACAATAAAAATACACAAATCTTTTAAATAACATGCTTGTGGCTGCCATAAAGCTGCAGTACAATTTAATGAGGATGTAAACTCTTCCTTTTTTCCCTCTTTTTTTCTTACCTGCAAAGTAGAAGGCATAATGTTCTAGTATGCATCAGCCTGTCTCTCACAGCAACAGGAGTGAATTCGCACCACAGAGGTTCCCATCCTGTACGGAGGTACATTAGCTCAAAAGATAAGTCCATGTGTGGAGCCCGCACAGAGTGCAAGGCGAGGCCCACTCTGCTAGTGTGGAGTAATAGGCTTAGTAATAATAATAATATAGTAATAGTAATTGGCTCAGTGTGCCCTCCTAAATGCACAGTACAGACAATATGTACATTGGCACAGGAAAATGTGGGTCAACTGGAGAACAGTTGCAGTGTGAGTGTGCATGGTGCATGTTCATCTGTAAGAGTGGAGGCCCGCCTTAAGGTTGAGTATTCCCCCATTGCAGCCTCGGCCTTGTCCCAGAGCATTAATGAACGCAACCCAAAACAAAATGTGTGCAGTAAAGTGACCTTGTAAGAAGTGCCTAAAGTAGCCTAAGCCTCTCATGTTAACCAGTACTTGGCACCCAATGCATTAATAGGAAAACATGGAGGACATAACTAACAACTTATGTACCCCTGTAAGCCCCAGGCCGCGCCTTCCTACGTGCCCACAAGTCTCTCTTTCATGTTCTAACATTAAAGTGGTTTTATCCTTTCTTGCAAATTTTTACCTACAGGTAATTGTAGCACTGACCCCACTCTACCAATAAACCCCACTAACTTGGCTCAATCCCCTTGGCACAGCTGTGATGCAATGCATCACAATACAATGTAAGACAGTACAAAATACCTGTATTGTCACCCCAGCATCCACTGACTGCACCTGGTGGGAGAAACCAATACGCCACAACAACTGGATACTTAACCAGAGATATATTTTACTGTAGAATATGCAAAAAAAAAGTGATTACAGTAATTGTGCTGTCATCCCAACATAAGACAACAGCACAATGGATTTCAATATAAACAATTTGAAAAAACAGTATACATATATATATATATATATATATATATATATATATATATGTCTATACCTGGGAGCTCCCCCTACTTTATAAGCTATGTGTGAGATCTCACTTAAAGTACTTAGTCCTGTATCTTCTTTTCTTCACTATTGTGATTTGTAATCCACAGATTTGGTGAGTTAAATTGAAGTGAAAATGCTCCTGGTGTAGCTGTAACAACTATTTTAACATTGCTTGAGACATCAAGGTAGATAGGCCTCAAGCCTTCTCAGTGTCAGTTGCTCTACTCCTTCGTGGAACTATAATTTCCAGTGAGGCCTGTATATGAGTCTAACTGCATGTGCATAGTTGCCAACTGTCCCGTTTTTAACGGGACAGTCCCGTCAAATAGGACCTAGTCCCGGCTCATTTAGCCTGCCGGGACTTGTCACGGCTAGTGGGGAAGGCAGGGGCGGCTTCTGGGTCTTGGCACTGGGGCGGGTCTCAGTCTGACTCAGGGCCGATCCCAGATGGGGTGCAGAGGGTCGTCCTAGTTGAGTCACGAGTGCATGTCAGAGAGGGCGCCGTGACCTCGTCCATTGCTGCCTACCTCCGCCGTCCACATCCCCGCCCGGCGCCCGCTGTGTCAGTACAACGAGGCAAGTTAGGTCCGCCTCACCTCCTCCCCATGTCCCTGCTGTGCCCACCCAACACAACCCCTTGTGCAGCCAATCAGTGCCTAGAAAGGGGTGTGGGCGGGAGATTTCAAAGCAGACACACACAGATCTGATGTCGCTGGACACCTCTCCTCCAAGCCTCCTCTCTGCTCCAGTATCAGCAGTCAGTAAGGATAAGAACGAGTGGGAGGCGCAAGCTACCAGGGAGCTGCTGCAAGAAGCAGCAGTGCAGGTACTTGGCATCATACATGGACACAGACCTGGCTATCTTCAGATACAAAGTGCTAGGGCTCTCTCAGCCGTCCTCTCTCTTAGCCCCACCTCTCTCTGTCAGCACCCCCCTCTGTACTCTATCCTCTCTCTGAGCCCATCTTTCTCTCTCTCTGCCTCACCCCGTCTCTCTCTCTCTCTCTCTCTCTCTGCTTCACCCCCCCTCTTTCTCTCTCTCTCTTCCTCTGCCTCATCCCTCCCTCTCTCTCTCTCTCTGCCTCACCCCTCTTTCTCTCTCTCTCTGCCTCACCCCCCTCTCTCTCTCTCTCTCTCTCTCTCTCTCTCGCTGCCTCATCTCTCTCTCTCTGCCTCATCCCTCTCTCTCTCTCTCTCTCTCTCTCTCTCTCTCTCTCTCTCTCTCTATCTGCCTCATCCCTCTCTCTTTCTCTGCCACACCTGTCAGGGATCTGTCACCTAAGGGTTAACAGTGCAGACTGATTCCAATGATTGGCAACAGGCTGCCTTATTTAAACCCCTCAGCAGCACTGTGATCTTGCTGTCTGATCTGAATCTTATCCAGAGACCTGAACCTGCATCATTCTGACCTGGCTTTCTGACTCTGTTGCCATCTCCAGTCCTGACCTGCTCTGTTTACCTGTCTGCCTGATCCTCTGTTGCCGAATCCAGCCTGAAATCTGACCATTCCTTGCCTGCTGCTTTTTGCCTGTACTGATCCTCCGTGTATGACCTGGCCTGTCTGACTCTCCTGCTGTCGCCTGTATCTGTCATCCCTCTCTCTCTCTCTCTCTCTCTCTCTGCCTCTCTCTCTCTCTCTGCCTCATCCCTCTCTCTCTCTCTCTCTCTCTGCCTCATCCCTCTCTCTCACTATCTCTCTCTCTCCGCCTCATCCCTCTCTCTCTCTCTCTCTCTGCCTCATCCCTCTCTCTCTCTCTTTCTCTCTCTCTCTCTCTCTCTCTCTCTCTCTCTGCCTCACCCTCTTTCTCTCTCTATCTGCCTCACCCCCCTCTCTCTCTCTCTCCCTCTCTCTGCCTCATCTCTCTCTCTCTCTCTCGCTGCCTCATCTCTCTCTCTCTCTCTCTCTCTCTGCCTCATCCCTCTCTCTCTCTCTCTGTCTGCCTCATCCCTCTCTCTCTCTCTCTGCCTCACCTGTCAGGGATCTGTCACCTAAGGGTTAACAGTGCAGACTGATTCCAATGATTGGCAACAGGCTGCCTTATTTAAACCCCTCAGCAGCACTGTGATCTTGCTGTCTGATCTGAATCTCATCCAGAGACCTGAACCTGCATCATTCTGACCTGGCTTTCTGACTCTGCTGCCATCTCCAGTCCTGACCTGCTCTGCCTGATCCTCTGTTGCCGAATCCAGCCTGAAATCTGACCATTCCTTGCCTGCTGCTTTTTGCCTGTACTGATCCTCCGTGTATGACCTGGCCTGTCTGACTCTCCCGCTGTCGCCTGTTATTTGCATGTGCATGTTGCTCTCAGGCGCACCTGCGTCTGCTGACCTGCACCTGCAGACCTGCGTCCGCTTACCTGCATCCGCTCACTTGCATCTTGCTGACCAGCATCCTGCTAACCAGTTTATCGGCATCTGATGATCTGCAGCTAGCTGACCCGCACCTACAGCGCTCCAGCCTTTCTCATTTGCCTTCATTTCCAATCTCAGAGACTCTGCAGGCACTCATACCCCACTGTGCTCTCACCCCCAGTGATCCCGGAACCAGGTACGTGTTATCACCCCTCTCTCTCTCTGCCTCACCCCTCTCTCTCTCTGCCTCACCCCTCTCTCTCTCTCTGCCTCACCCCCCTCTCTCTCTGCCTCACCCCCTCTCTCTCTCTCTCTCTCTCTGCCTCATCCCTCTCTCTCTTTGCCTCATCCCTCTCTCTGTCTCTGCCTCATTCCTTTCTCTCTCTCTCTCTGCCTTATCCCTTTCTCTCTCTCTCTCTCTGCCTCACCCCTCTCTCTCTCTCTCTCTCTCTCTCTGCCTCACCCTCTCTCTCTCCCTCTGCCTCACCCCCTCTCTTTCTCTCTGCCTCACCCCTCTCTCTCTCTCTGCCTCACCCTCTCTCTCTCTCTCTCTCTGCCTCATCCCTCTCTTTCTGCCTCATCCCTTTCTCTCTCTCTCTCTCTCTGCCTCACCCCTCTCTCTCTCTCTGCCTCATCCCTCTCTCTCTCTCTCTCTGCCTAATCCCTTTCTCCCTCCCTCTCTGCCTCATCCCTCTCTCTCTCTCTCTCTCTCTTTCTGCCTCACCCCTCTCTCTCTCTCTCTGCCTCGCCCCCCTCTCTCTCTCTCTGCCTCATCCCTCTCTCTCTCTCTCTGCCTCATCCCCCCTCTCTCTCTCTCTCTCTCTCTCTCTCTGCCTCACCCCTCTCTCTCTCTCTGCCTCACCCCCACTCTTTCTCTCTGCCTCACCCCCCTCTCTCTCTGCCTCGCCCCCTCTCTCTCTCTCTCTCTCTCTGCCTCACACCCTCTCTCTCTGCCTCACCCCCCCTCTCTCTTTCTCTCTCTGC
Source organism: Rana kukunoris (assembly GCA_029574335.1). Taxonomy (NCBI): domain Eukaryota; kingdom Metazoa; phylum Chordata; class Amphibia; order Anura; family Ranidae; genus Rana; species Rana kukunoris. The sequence continues at coordinate 391,558,974 of CM056049.1, forward strand.
CTCACCCCTCTCTCTCTCTCTCTCTCTGCCTCACCCCTCTCTATCTCTCTCTCTCTCTCTCTCTCTCTGCCTCACCCCTTCTTTCTCTCTCTCAGCCTGACCTCCTTTCACTCAACCCCCTTCTTTGTCCACCTCCATCTCTTTCAGCCCCACCTCTCTCTCTGAGCCCGATCTCTCTTTCAGCCCCCAATCAGGGTAGGTGTATCTGGGTAGGTGTGATCAGGGTGGGGGTACATGGGAGTATAGTCAGTATAATTAGTGTGATGTGTACCATAGGAGCTGCGAGTCGGTCTTTGTTACAGTGCCTGCCCGGGCGAATCAAATCCAAGCTCTGTGACAGCAGGATATTGCTCTTCTCTGTGATCCAGGGGCACTGGTAGGCTGAAATTGGTGAGCAATTATAAGGCTGCATTCGGTGGGCACTGGTAGGCTGCATTTGGTGGGCACTGGTAGACTGCATTTGGTGGGCACTGGTAGGCTGCATTTGGTGGGCACTGGTAGACTGCATTTGGTGGGCACTGGTAGGTTGCATTTGGTGGGCACTGGTAGACTGCATTTGATGGGCACTGGTGAGGCTGCATTAATCTCCTCTACCATGTACAGCTGAATGGGAGAATTATTCCAACTCTGCTACATTGGTCTTAAGTTTGAAATTCCCGTTTCAATTTCCTGTAATTCTCGCTTTATTGAGTAGACCCTATAATCTGATAAGTAGGCGAAGATTATGCGGAGTGGGTGGAGCTTCGGGGAAGTGAGTGTGGTAATTAATTAATAGCTGTGCTGCAAAGTGTCCCTGGAATTTTTTTTCAAATGTTGGCAACTATGCATGTGAGATTTAACAAACTGTGGGCTGTGACCCGATCACCCACTGGATAGAGGCTCTGTGTAGTAACTTTTGTCCTGTGACTGCAACTTGCTTCTCCGTCAGCTGGGCCAATCGCTCCGTTCAGCACCACTGGGTGGATCCCGTCCTCTGATGCTCGGATGAGTGTCTCTGGGTCTCTGCAATCTGGCCACCGTCTCCCCACAGGTCCTCTCAGGCAGGCCACACGATTCCAAGAGACCTAAAATGGCTGCTCCGGCTCCTTTTATCTCCTACCCAGCATGCACTGCTCAAGAAGGTGTTCATGGGTAGGTCACCAAACCTCCTGGGTGAAAAAGGTCAGCCTCCTCCTCACAAAACAACAGTCACTTTCTGTCTAGTCTTTTGTGCTTCTTTCAGGAAAAACATATCTGCATTACCAGTATTTGGTCACCAGAGGGCTCCAAATACTCAAACATAGCAATGTCCATAGACACTTTTTTAAAGTATACAAACACACATCAACATGGGAGAATATCAGCGCTACACACTCCCCCTACTTTATCTCTTTGGTCCTCCAAAGAGGTTTAAATTGCTAACTCTATCTTGTATTTTAGCCTCTATACGGTCATACAATACAGACAGAGGAGCTTCCCATTAATTGTCATATGATGGGAAGCTATCCTGTGCACTCACAGCTGATACTACCGTGTCTGGTACAGATGTGCCAAGGGGTGAGGTGGGGCTGTCCCTTACTGAATCAAAATTAGAGGGACCAGACAGTTCAAGGTTTCTTTTGCTGACAAACTGAGATGCTTCAGAGCATTCGCCCAATGTATCATAAGTCAGTCTGCGTCGTGGGCGAATGTCTCTCTTTGCACTTTGTGTCCATTCCTTTTTGACAAATGTCATCATCCCTCCTCTCAGTGACTAAAGATGGAGAGTAAATAAGAGTACTGGGCTCTATTGCAGGATGAGTTGCCGGGACAAATTCTGGGGCCTCTGCCCTGAGAGTTCCGTTATTATCCTCCTCTACTTCTGAAGAGATATCAGCATCTGTTTCTGAAGTTTCCGGAGGCCACAGCCAACTTATCTCCACGTCCTTATCTTCATCTGTAGAGGGTGCAAGCTGAGACCTGGTTATTGGCCTACACACATCAGTGGATGTGGATGGGGATTCCGCCTCTGTGCTTATCCTGACTGCCTCTGTGAGAGGTAAAAGGTGATTCCAATGCCAGGTTTTTACTGGCCCAGTGTTTCCTTCTGGCTTGATTTCATACACTGGGAGCCCTGGAAGCCTCCTACACACAACATAAGGCTGTGATCTCCAACTTATGCTTGCCCGGGATGCCTAGATTTTTCAGCAAAACCTGGTCACCTGGTTGAAGATCCTGAACGCTTACTTTCAGGTCGAAGTTCCTCTTGTTCCTGTTCTCTCTGGAGTTCGAGGTGGCTAGAGCCTGCTCGTAAGCTATCTTCAGGCTCCTCCGCAGGTCCACTGGTAATCAGGCTTCACGGCCGAACATCAATCTGTAAGGGGGGTACCCAGTGGCGTCACTTTTGATACTGTTGTAGACATGAACCAGTGCAGTAATGTGTCTACTCCAATGGGGTTTCTGTTCTGCAGTCAACGTCCCCAACATATTCAGGAGAGTCCTGTTGAACCTTTCCGGTTGAGGGTCCCCTTGTGAATGATAAGGAGTAGTCCTGGACTTTTGTATGCCTAGTAGTGTTGCTCACGAATATTCGTATTGCGAATATTCGGCTCGAATATGGCATATTCGAGTATTCGCGATATATTCCGAATTTTGCGGTGAATATTCGCTATTTCGAATATTCGTATTTTTTCAATTTTTTTTTAGAACAGATCACATCCTAGAGATCCCCATCGACGTCTAAAAGCATTGCTGGTATGATTAGAGACCTTGGGCCGAGTAGCTGCAGCGATCATTTTATATTGCCGAAAAATCGCAATGCGATTATTCGGCAATAGCGATATCGCGCGATTATTTTCGAGAAATCCGCAATATTGTTTTTAGCTAAAATAACACATATATTCGATTTCAGAGTGTTACTGTCGAAATTCCGCAATCAATTTCTCATTCGCATTTTTGCGAAATTACGATAAAATATCAAGAATATTCTGAGCCAATCAGAGTGCTCCTTCCGCATTTGCCGAATATTCGCAATTATTTTGTATTGTAATATATCACGAATATTCTGAGCCAGAGTGCTCCTTCCGCATTTGCCGAATATTCGAAATTATTTTGTATTGTAATATATCAAGAATATTCTGAGCCAATCAGAGTGCTCCTTCCGCATTTGCCGAATATTCGCAATTATTTTGTATTGTAATATATCACGAATATTCTGAGCCAATCAGAGTGCTCCTTCCGCATTTGCCGAATATTCGCAATTATTTTGTATTGTAATATATCAAGAATATTCTGAGCCAATCAGAGTGCTCCTTCCGCATTTGCCGAATATTCGCAATTATTTTGTATTGTAATATATCACGAATATTCTGAGCCAATCAGAGTGCTCCATTCCGCATTTCTCGAAATTTCGCAAATTATTTGGTATTATAAAATATCACGAATATTCTGAGCCAATCAGAGTGCTCCATTCCGCATTTCTCGAAATTTCGCAATTATTTGGTATTATAAAATATCACGAATATTCTGAGCCAATCAGAGTGCTCCATTCCGCATTTCTCGAAATTTCGCATTCGCATTCGCATTCGCAATAGTGAAAATTCGCAATCATTTCATTTCCAAAAAATATCACGAATATTCGTATTTAGCGAATATATCTCGAATATTCGACTATATATTCGAGATATATTGCGAAATCGAATATGGCATATTCTGCTCAACACTAATGCCTAGTAGATCCAACAGGCTCTTTATCAATTTGCTCTCAAAGTCCCTTCCTTGGTCTGAATGTATCCGTTGAGGTAAGCCATAATGGATGAAGAACTTCTCCACGAGAGTCTTTGCTACCGTGGTTGCTTGCTGGTCTCTAGTAGGAAATGCTTGTGCATAACGGGTAAAGTGATCTGTTACCACCAAGATGTCCCCCTGCCCACTCAGATCGGATTCCAAACAAAGAAAATCTATGCAGACCAGGTCCATTGGTCCCTGGCTCTCCAAATGGCCCATTGGGGCAGCCCTCTGGGGCAATGTCTTTCATTGTATGCACCTGAGGCAAGAATGACAGTAACTCTCCACTTCTTTCCTCATGTGAGGCCAGTAGAACCTGTCCCTTACTAGTTGGAGAGTCCTCTCGGCTCCCAAATGACCATGGTGATCGTGTAAAGCAATCAGTACCCTCTCTCTGTGCTTTCCCAGCAGGAGCAGCTGCCACTTCGCTTCTGGATCATCAGAGGGGCCCCTTTCAGTAGACCACCCCTTGTTGCAACTGCAACCGATCCCATTCTTTCAGTAACAGCCGGGCTTCCTTCTTGGGGCTCTTCTGCAGCACGTCAGACTGTTGATGTCCCAATGCCTTCAGCACCAGCCCACACAGTGGATCTTCCTCCTGATCTCTCCTGAGATCCTTTCTGGATAGCTTGGGGAGACCCTCCTGTACAACCTGGGAGACGTTGCAATAGCACCTGGGTACTCCCGCCGAGGATACTCCTACTTTTTCAGCTCTGGCCCCACCTTTCCTGTATCGACTTGTCCCTTCCCAAAGGGCCCTTACTCCTTCTGGAGTAAGTTAAGTCCAGTCTTCTGAGGGATTTCAGGGGTCATGAGGCCTTCTTGACAGAGCATCCGCGTCTCGGTTACCAACCCCTGGTCTGTACTTCAGGCTGAAGGTAAATGCCGAGAGAGCAGCTAACCACCTATGACCGGTGGCGTCCAGCTTTGCAGCTTCACAGTGGTGAGCACATATGTGAGGGGGTTGTTGTCCGTTTTAACCACAAATGCAGCACCGTAAAGGTAGTTCTTCAACTTGTCTACCACTGCCCACTTCAGAGCCAGAAATTCAAGCTTGTGAGTCGGATAGTTTATTTTGGCAAGAGTCAAACTTCTGCTCACATAAGCGATCGGCCGCAGAAGCCCTTCATGCTCTTGATAGAGCACTCCTCCCAGTCCTTCACGGCTGGCATCCAAATGTAACTCGTATGGTTTGGCAGGGTCTGCATAGGCCAAAACCGGGGCAGTGGTAAGGCTCCACTTCAATTGTCTGAAAGCTTCCTCGCATTCTGGAGTCCATTGGACCTGGATGGACTCTTTCTTCCTTCTGGGCCCTTCTTTTGGCTTCCTTGACCGATCTGGGCTTACACTAACTTCTTCCTGTTTTTTTTAGGAGCTCAGTGAGTGGGTGGGCTATTTTAGCGAACCCTTCCACAAACCTTCTGTAGTACGAGCAGAAGCCTAAGAATGACCTGGTTCAGTCACGTTGGTGGGCCTGGGGAAAGAAGTGACAGCTTCTAACTTCTTGGGATCGGTTGCCACTCCCTCTTCAGACACAATGTGTCCCAGGTAATTCACTGAGGGCTGGTAGAACTGGCATTTTTCCATAGAGAGCTTCAGACCTTCATCATGAAGTCTCTTTAGGACCTTCTCCAGGCCTTCTTCGTGCATAACTCACACTTTGCGCTGGCTTATCTGTTTTCTGTATGCAGAAAACAAGATACGCCGGTTTGCAGCAAAGATCCGACAGGCGTAATTGTATTACACCGTCGGATCTTAAAGGCAGTTTTAAAATGGCCGCCGGGGGCCTTCTCGCTGATTTACGCCGAGAATATGTAAATCAGCGAGATACGGCAAGTCACGAACATACGCAGGCCCGACACAGTCACTTTACGACGTTTACATAAGGGTTTTTCCGGCGTAAAGATAAAGCAACAAAAAGCAGACGCATCTTATGTTAAGTATGGACGTCGTGACCGCGTCGAATTGGAAAAGTTTTACGTCGTTTGCGTAACTCGTCCGTGAATGGGGATTGACGTAATTGACGCTTACGTCGAAAACACCGTCAAAATTTGGAGCATGCGCACTGGGATACATTGACGGCCGGCGCATGCGCAGTACGTTCGCCGCGGGATCGCGCCTATTTTAAATACTACACGCCCCCTACCCGCCAAATTAGCATTCCGCCGGCCCATTTACGCTACGCCGTTGCAACTTTAGGAGCAAGTGCTTTGTGAATACAGTACTTACGCTTAAAGTTTCGGCAGAGTAATGTAAATGAGAAACGTTATGCCGGAATAAAGAACCGCTCGCCATCCTGAATCTGGCCCTATGACTTCATCCAGGTAAACTAGTACTTCAAGTAGGTTCATGTCACCCACTGTCTTTTCCATCAAGCTCTGGAAAGTTGCTGGGGCCCCAGACAGGCCTTGCGGCATCCGATTGAAATCAAAGAATCCCACCGGGGTGATAAAAGCGGTTTTCTCTTTGTCTTCGGGGCACATTTTTAAGTCCAGCACACTGAACCACTTCGCTCCCGACAGGCTCTGCAGAGCATTCTCTATCCGAGGTGTGGTGTACTGGCCAGGAATGGTCCTCCGGTTCAGGGTCCTGTAATCGATACATAGGCGTAGGGACCCATTCTTCTTCCTGACCACCACTATAGGGGAGGCATAAGGACTCCTGGACTTCCGGATAATGCCCGTCCTCTTGAGTTCGGCCAGTTGTTCCCTCAAATCTTTCAGATCTCCCAATGGGATTCGCCTAACCCTTTCACGAAACGGCTTGTCTTCCTTCAGTCGAATTCAGTGGGTGGCACTCTTTGCCAACCCCACATCAAATTCACTTTTTGAGAAGGCTTCCCTCCATCTCAGAAGTTGAGCTTTAGCTCTTTATCTTCATGCAGGAGTAAGAGGCGTATATTTCTGCTGCTGGTCCTTCTGTCAAACCACATGCTGCGACTGGAGTTGCTGGGCTGACCTGTCCTAAAAGTAGTCTGGCTGGCACCCTCACTGGCACAGCTGCTGTGTTGCAGACACTGACTGGAACTTTGCCGTGAGTCCTCTTCAATACCCTGGTGGGCAATACTTCAGAGATAAGCTCTAACCCCTTTTTTTCTTCCTGGCTTGTATTTTCAAGGACAATGAAAGGACCTGTTTTTTTCCAGCTTAACTTCAGAGGCTCTCAGGCAGATTACTTTACCCCGGCTGGACTAACCTCTTTTCCCTATTCAGGAGCCAGATTTTTCCCACTCCCCCTTCAGGAGCCTCTTCCTCTTGTCTAAGGTCTTGGTATGTCTGGGCCAACATTGTATGTATTTTAGTGGGGAGGGTCCCCTTCTGCAGCACAAGCGGTGCAAGTAGCCTCCTTACTAAGTCAGTGTTCGTCCCAATGATGAGGGAATTTTTGTCAGCCCCTGGGGGACGAGGGCACACTATGGCCAAGGTGTCGAAAGTCTCAGCCTCTCCTGCTGTACTTGGGTCGAAGGTGAGTCTGACCGGCAGGTAACCATCATATGGGAAGTTCTGAGTGCCTAATCCCAATATCTCTAGTTTCAGTCTGTCACGGTTCATTCTGTTACACCTCCAATTTCTGTAACGGCAGGTGCTTGAGATGTCTGTCATAGAAATCCCTGTAGAGCAAGGTTACTTGGGCTCCATTGTCCAGCAGGGCTTTCGTATAAATCCCCTCTTCTTGGATGGGGACAATTGGGGAGGGTCCCACTAGCTTGTAGGGAAATCCACTGATTGCAGTACCTTTAGCCTGCTTGGTGGCTTGTACCTTCGCCTTTGGTTTTGGGGGTCTCTCTCTTTTCCATCCTGGCTTGTTGGTGACCCCAGTGGTCAGGGGCATATGAGTCGGTGTGGAGTTAGCTTTTACAACCGGGCGCCCAGTTGACTCCTTCACTGGGGCCCTCTGAAGTTTCCCCCCGGCTGTTTGGATTTTGTCTCAGTTATTGGGCTTGGGCACACTCGCCTGAGGTGCCGTACACACGGCAGAGAACCTCGACGGGCAGAACACATCGTTCCGCCCGTCGAGGTTCTCTCCCGGCCGTCGGATTCGGCGACCCGCCCGTCGGGAATGGCAACCAGCCATTCTTCCAGGCGGGCCGTCGAGGAAATAGAGAGCGTGCTCTCTATTTCGGCTCGACGGGCTTCCCGACGGGAAGCTCGCTGAGACCGTACACACGGCCGAGGTCCTCGCTGGAATGTGCATTCCAGCGAGGTTCTCGCTGATTTTCAGCGAGAACCTCGGCCGTGTGTACGGGGCCTGAGATGTCCTACTCCTCCACATTTGAAGCAGACTCTCTGTGTTTGTTTCATAGGGCGGTTAATGGTAGGAGTCTCCGGTATTTCTTTCTGGGTCTGGAACAGCTTCTCCAGTCCAGTCAGACTTACGGGTAGGTGGTGAATCACTTTCTCAATGAGGACCTCATCCGGAGTTTAGGGATCTTCCAAATACTGCTTCAATTGTAGCTTGATATAGTCACTCCTTAATCTCGTAGTCACAGATCTCCGGAATTTCCTCTTAACTAGCTTGGCTCCAAAATGCTCTCCGCTTCCTTCTTCCTTTGATGCCAACAGCAGGCGGTCCTTGAGCTCAATGGCCCGAAATAGGAAGTTCTGAGGAGTCTCTCTACTATCATGTGTCATATTTATCAGTCGATGAAACAGTTCAGTGGCATCTTCCTCCTCATAATAGCTTTTCAGTATCCTCTTTAGCTGGTTCAAGGTCAATCCACTCTTCCTCTGCAACATGCCCCTAACACTTGAACCTGGGCTGATGGCATGGATTACAGCCTCTCTAATTTCCGATTCCAGATATCCTTTCTGTAGCCCCAACTCTATTTGGTGTAGGAGGCTGGTGTAGGACAGTTTGTCCTTCTGCCCCTTTTCTCCTTTCTGGCCATCAATGTGGAAATCCCGATGGTTACTTCCTGCAAGCGGCCCTGGGTGCGTTTCTTCAGCACCTTCCCAGGGTTGGGCGTTATCTGGCTATCTCTCTGGTCCTCCAAACCGACACGTAACCCATTAATGCGTTCAGCTATAATACTGGAGGTCTCTTGAAACTTCCCCTGTATGTCGTTTCAGATCACCCAGCTGTCGTTCTGCCAGTGATTTAGCAGCAGCCCCTGCTTTCCTGTCTAAAGGTTCTAACTGCTTCTGACTGGGAGAGTGCCCTTCATGCTTGCTGGGATGTTTCAAGGAACTCTATCTTTTCAGACAATTTTATACTGGCACAGTGGAAATTTTCAGGGACATCCCGTCCCCACTCTATCAGTGCATAGGTGCAGTCGGTCCCAGGATCTGGTTTCACTGCGACCACGTAAGCCTTTCTGTCTGGGGACAATGTTTGTACCACCTCTTTAATTTGTTTTTTTCCCAGTCGCTCCCTGGAAGTTCAATAGCCACGCTTGCTTCTGAGCGTGTCGCTTTTGCTTCGCACCACTGGACTACTCTGATGGGGCCCAGATGGCAACCCCCTCTTTTTTTAATTAATTTTTGATAAAAAATTATATTTTTTAATATATTTTTATTTTATTTTTTATTAAATGGTCAATTTTTTTTAGGGGTCTGGAGGTCCCCAGATGACAACCCCCCTTTTTTTTTTTTTATATATATATATATATATATATATATAAATATATTTTTTTTTTAATGAAAAAATGGGGGGTTATATATATATATATATATATATATACAGTATATATATATATATATATATATATATATATATATATATATATATATATATATATATATATATATATATATATATAATATTATTATTATTATTATTAAAGGGTCCAGAGGTCCCCAGGGCCCCGAATGACAACCCTCCTTCTTTTTTGCATAAAATTATTATTATTTTTTTTTCAGGCGGCAGCACCCCCCCCCCCCCTGGTTCTCCAGGGGGCCCATGCCTGAAGCTGTGTAAGGGGCCCCATAATTCCTGATGGCGGCCCTGGGCCTGTATATGAGTCTAACTGCATGTGAGATTTAACAAACTGTGGGACGTGACCCGCTCACCCACTGGATAGAGGCTCTGTTTGGTAACTTTTGTCTGGTGACTGCAACTTGCTTCTCCGTCAGCTGGGCAAATCGCTCCGTTCACGGGCGTGGCTTGGACATGGCCGCGTGAGGCAGCGTTTTTCTAGAGCTCCCGGTCTGAGCCCTCCAATGCCGGCAAAAAATCACTGAAATGCCGGTATGAGCGCCTCTAAGAGATACAGAACCAGGGCAGTTACTCGGGGGACACCTGCTCGCAAACCCGTGGGCGAAAAACAGCGATTCTACAGCCTCTTCCAGGACAAGACACCGGGAGCCAGAGCTACAGCGCCGCGAGGCACCGCACCTGGCACGCAGCAGAAGGCACAGTCTCCTGCCGGAGTGGACCGCGGATCTCATAACACCGCAAGCAATCCTGGGCCATCCGTCCCGGATCAGTACCCTAGCCCAGTGACGATGGATGGTCCCCAATCCCCGGAGGTCCCGGTGCTGGAGCGGGACATTAGGGCCCTGTTACAAGCACTTCCGACCCTCTCGGACATTGAGGCCCTCATCCTCCGTTTAGAGGAGACCCACCGCCGAGATATCCAGGAGGTGAAAGGACCAGCAAAGAGACGCCGCGGTCTCCCTTCAACTCCACATGGAGGACCGGAGCCTGCGGCTCCAGGGGGATACCTGAGGCGGTGGAGGACCTCGGAGAGGTGGTGAGATCTATTTTTCGCGAAGTTCTGGGAGAACCGGAGGCAGAGATCGAGCTCGTCAGGGCGCACAGAGCCCTGGGCCTGGTACCTACTGACCCGGCGAGACCACGGGATGTGGTCTGCAGGTTCCATCGTTACGTCCAGAAGGAAGCAGTACTGCGCATGGGACCATGGGACCATGGTGCGGTAGCACTGGAAGACGCGGAGGTCAAGATCCTGCCAGACCTGTCTAAAGCGACGCTGCGCCAAAGAGCACTCCTACGACCCCTCCTGGACCTGTCGCGGCAGAAGGACTTTACCTACAGGTGGGGATACCCACTATCGGTCACCTTCCATGGAGAAGCGGCTCCTTTACCCTTCAGTCCCCGGCCGACCTTCCGAGGCTATTCGAATTTCTGGAAACGGATCCGATTCCGGTCCCCGACTGGCTTCAGCTGCTCCCCCCCTTCACCGGCAGATCGGGCCGCTCAGCGCGGCGGGGACCGTGGCCACCACGACAAGAGAGAGGGAGATGCAGAGACCGCTCCACTTCCCGTGAGGAGCCACGTGAGTAGGCCGTTGGCCTCCCACCCCTGCCATCTCCCATGCTGACTGCCCCTGCCTTCCTGTGGTTCCCCTCCCCGTGTCATGATGCCCCGTCCCTGTTGTCCCCCCGGAGTTGCCCTGGCCTAGCCGTAGACTCGGTCTGCTGAATGGATCCCTGAGAGAGGGCCCTTGTTCTGGGGGAAACATGGACCTACCCCCCCTTGCCCCCCGCCCCTACACCTGTCATCCGGATGAGCTGCTGGTTGCTGTCCCCATCCTGGGTGTCGACTTTCACGGGTGTTCTCCCGCGGGTAGCTGGGTTGGGGGGGGAGAGGTTGTTTGGGATGGATCCGCAGTGCCACAGTTTGCCGACCCAGATACACATGACTTTGTACTGCTCGGTCCGAAAGATGTTTTACCCTGCCCCTTCTTTGGTGCCCCCGCCTTCGGGAGAGATGTGGACCCTATGCTGCCTGCAGATTTGGTGAAGCTTCCCTTGGGAGACTGTGGGACGGCTTGACCCGAGGGGGGAGGGGGAGATTTCGGTGGCCCCGGGATCCTGGAGGGGGGCTGCCCAGATTAGCGAGATTACGCACCACCGCGGCTGGGAACTGTGGTCTCTTCTTTTATTTGAGACCCGGGGGAGGAGGGGGCCTCCTGGACACTTACTAAAGGGGATGGTTTAGTTCTGTGATATATGCTCCCTGTATTGTTCTCTTATTTGCACTAATTTTGCCCTATTTTTCTTGATACATGTTGTCTATGCCACTGCTGTTTTTGTTGCTCAGTACTGTGTTCATTTACTTACGGAGGCCTGCGCTTGGCAGGTCGCTACATGCTACCGGTATACTTTCAAATATACATTGCAGGCTCACGCCGGTGCTGGATGGGTGAGGACTTGGTGCTCATTCCCAGGCTTTGTTCATACACCACCCCATTTGGAGCCATTTGGAGTTCCCGGTGAGTACCAACGCCGTATAGGCAATCTTAGTCTTTTCTGCTAGCTGCACTCCCTGGTGACAGCTCTTCCTTTCTAACTTACTCCTCTCTTCTCTGCCCTCCCTTTTTTGCTTTCTCCCCCTCTCTGCCCCCCTGTCCCTGGGCCCTTACCCTTCCCACCCTGACACCTGTCCCCTCCCCTTCCCGGGGCCCTGGCGGTGGTGTGGTCATGGAACTGCTTACCATCCTCTCACTGAACGCAAAAGGCCTCAACGCGCCAGAAAAGCGAAAAATTTTACTGCAGGACATGCGCCGCTCAAAGGCAGACATAGTCATGCTGCAGGAAACTCATTTTGATGAATGAATAAAAACTTATATAGCGCGGCACATGCAAACTAAATCACCTCTGGGCGCTTGTTGTTCCTGTCCCTTTTGGTATCAAAAGAGATGAGTCTTGATCTTTCTCCTGAATGCTAAGTGGTTCTCCTCCAACCGAATGCTGGTTGGTAAAGCGTTCCATAGTCTGGGACCTTGGACCGCGAATCTTCTTTCTCCTTTGGACTTGTATCTGGCTTTCGGTATCTGGAGCAGATTTTGGTTGGTGGATCGCAGAACGCGATTGGGATTGTGAGCTTTTATTTTTTCGCATAAATGGCATTTGCATAGTCCAATCTTGAGTTTACAATTGCTCCCACCACGACCGCTATATCTTCTTTGGGAATAAAAGGAATAAGTCTGCGTAGTAGGCGCAGCAGATGATGAGATCCGCTGACTACTGACCATATTTGTGCGTCCATTGTCATGTAGGAGTCGAAGATGACCCCGAGACTTTTGACTTTGGCGCTAGGGGTGATGATTTTGCCCAGAATGGGCGGGGGTGTCCAGGTTCTTGCAGGTTGATTCATACACTTGGCGTGAAACAGAAGTTCTGTTTTCGCTCCATTGAGTTTAAGATAACTCTTTGTCATCCAGTCCTCTATCAAAGTGAGACATGTCTCTAGATTGAGGTGGTGATCCTTTTTATTGCAAATGCGGAAATACAGTTGCGTGTCGTCTGCATATGAGTGATAGAGCAGTTTTTGGCTGCTGATGATTTCAAAAAGAGGACGAAGATAGATGTTGAATAACACCGGCGACAGAGGGGATCCTTGAGGGACTCCGCACGATAATGTGCGTTTTTCAGAAGTGAAAGGTCCTAACTTCACTATTTGTGATCGGTTTTCCAAAAAAGAGGAGAACCAAGATAAATCGCCTTCTGCGACTTTGGCTATTTCAGCTAGCCGAGTCAATAAAAGCTTGTGGTCTACTGTATCGAATGCTGCGCTTAGGTCCAACAGAACCAGAAGACAAGATTCTCCTTCGTCTGCGGCCTCGAGAGCGTCGTCCCATATTTTATCCAAGATTTTCATTTCCAGATCTTGTCTGAAAATAAGATTGAGTGTGTGACCTGAAGCATGTGTGGGCCCACATACTAGTTGTTGTAGCCCTAATTCTTCCAGGTGGTTGATGCAGGCGTCGGCAATGGGGTCTTGCGGGGAGTTGGCCCAGAGGTTGAAGTCCCCGAGCAGCAAAAGGTGTTTGCTGTTAAGGGTATAGGTGGAGATAAAGTCCGTCAATGATGGGAGAAGCTGCGATTTTGGGCCAGGTGGCCTATAGCAGAGTAGAATCCAGATGGTCTTCTGGGAGTTTGCTTGGAGTTGCAGAGAAAGGGTTTCCATGAATGAAGGATGGGTTTTGAAGGACTGGTTTGGTGATTGCAAGATGAGTCTTGCAAATCACTGCCAGGCCTCCTCCTCTTTGCCCTATTCTGTTTTCCGTTATAATACGGTAGTTTTCTGGCACCAGTTCTCCTAGAATGGTGTTACAGTCGGCTGTGAGCCAGCTCTCTGTAATGAAGAGGCAATCTAGATCGTGTTGTAGAATGAAATCACAGATTTCAAGTCGGTGTTTTACTGCCGATCTCGTGTTGATCAAAGCACATGAAATGTGCTTAGGCTGGGGTAAACGGCTGAAATTTTTGAGAGTCGATCGTCGATCGATTCTCAATAGTCGCTCAGTTCTTATTTTTTTTTTGGTGCTGGCTGGCAGTATAGCGGCGAATCGCCTCAGACCCCAAATGGTTTCTGCAGAATATTGCCGATTCGCCATGGTCGCCAATCACCGGGGGGGGGGTGGGATTCCCGAGCAACAGAGAGAGGAGTTAACTTAATCCTCTCTCCTGGCTTGGTCCAGAGGAAGGCAAAAATAACCCTGGCCGTGCTGTGCCAATATGCTGCGGCAGGGGCAAAAAATTCCTTCCTGACCCCTTTAAGAGGCGATCGGGTGAACCCTGGATCAAGTTCTGTTTTGTTGAGACGGGAGTTGAGTGGGGATGAGAGTTGGGTGTAGCAAGATGGCTGCCGATCAGATCACAGGTTCCAGCCTAAGTGCTGCTAATTGGATGGATCAGGGATGCCGGAGGGGTGCTGAATCAATACCAAGGAGGAGAAGGTATCCTTCTGGGGTAAGGGGGGGTTTCTTGGCCTGTTAGGAGGCGATAGCAGCGTGTGGGAAGCGGCGTGGCACTAGGCCGCAAATGAAGCCGCGGTCTTTCCTAGATCGCGGCGCCCGCGATTCCCCACAGGCTGGCGTGGGTGTCTGAAAAAAAAAGCACCCGAAATGGCGGGGATTGCGGCGGGCAGGTGGTGGGGGGGATACCACAGTGGTGATGGTGATGAGGTGATGAGAGGGCAAACGAGGAGGGGGGAAAGGAGCAGGGGAGACCCGTGGGGCATGGGTGTTTGCGGCGGCTTGTCCTGAAAAGGACGGCCGCCAATGGTCCCAGTAAGGCTCTTACCTGATGTGAGAAGGAGCCAGGGGAAGCCTGGGTCAGCGGGCAGAGGTGGTCAGAGGCAAGTGGATGGCGGTAGCAAATGACAGGGAGGTGGAAGCCCTGCCTGTCTGTGAGACCTGGAGCCGAACAGTGGGAGGACCCTGCCTAGCTGTGCTATCCCTGGGAGAGAGCCGACTCGTGTGTGAGCGTCCTGCTCTCTCAACGTCTAACACTGACTGACTGCATGCGGCGGGGCGGGGCTGTGAATGCATATGGGAGGACCTTAAAATGCCCCTGCTCAAGAACAGACACTTCCCCCTTGCATACCACTCGACCTACACGGAGGCCAAATCCAGGGGAGTCACGATTCTAATTTCATCAAGAGTACCCTGGAAACTGTTAGGCGGCGTACACACGACCGAGGTTCTCGCTGGAAACCAGCGAGAACCTCGCTGGAAGCTGCATTCCAGCGAGGACCTCGGCCGTGTGTACGCTCTCGGCGAGCATCCCGTCGGGAATCCCATCAAGCAGAAATAGAGAGCACGCTCTCTATTTGCTCGACGACCCGCCTGGATAAATGGCTGGTTGCCATTCCCGACGGGCGGGTCGCCGATTTTGACGGCCGGCAGAGAACCTCGACGGGCGGAACGATGTGTTCTGCCCGTCGAGGTTCTCTGCCGTGTGTACACGGCCTTAGATGTGCAGACAGACAGGGAGGGCAGATACTTGTTCGTGAAGGGCCTTGTCGGAGATACGAAACTGACCCTAGCTAACCTATACGCCCCCAACATGCACCAAGACACGTTTATTAAACAACATATTGAGAAACTCATGCGATACACAGAGGGACAGTTGGTGATGGGTGGAGACCTGAACGTCCCCTTGGTGCCCTCGGAGGACACTTCTGTAGGCACATCCTCAATTGCACAGGACACGGTTAAATGTATCACAGCAACGTTGCATTCAGCCCAACTGATAGACACTTGGAGACTGTTCCACCCTGGGGAGCGGGACTACTCCTTTTTCTCTAGGCCCCACCAGTCATATGCCCGTATTGACTACATTATGGTCCCCCACGGTCAACTGGGGGCGGTCAGAGACACATCTATTGGTTCTATAACTTGGTCCGACCACGCTCCGGTTACAATGACCTACGCCCTGACAGAGACTCGGACGGCGCAACGCCCAATATGGCAGTTGAATGACAGCTTATTACAGGACCCAGAAGTGCTGGCTGATGTGATCTCCGAAATTGGGCATTACTTCACTACAAATTTGACAGAGGGAAGTAATCCTGGGGTGGTATGGGAGGCCCACAAGGCTGTTATCAGGGGAGTGCTGATTAAGCACGGTGCCAGATTGAAACGGACATGAACCGCGCTGTTGAACACATTACTGACTGACCTACAGACCCTAGAGATGGCTCATAAAGTGACCCCAACTAGACAGCTCGGGATCGAGCTGGACACGATTAGGTCGAGAATTACCGACATCCTTCAGTTCAAGGCCAAAGCGAACCATACAGATCTGTAGGCCAAAGGGATATGAGTGGGGGAACAAATGTGGTAGACTCCTAGCCCAATCACTACAGACTCAACGTCATACATGCCGCACGTCACCTCATCGACCGGTCAGAAGATTTCACTGCCCCATCTGATCTCGAGGGAATTTAAGACCTTTTACAACTCCCTATATAACCTGCAGGTACCTGTGCTGCCCGGGAGTCCTGACTGAGGACATTCGAGAGACCTTGGAAGAACCAATCACCCTACACATGGTCAGCCCACACATGGTCAGATTGTTTAACGCTTTGGGCTCTGGGAACTCGTTTCACAACACCATTTTGCAAGCACAGATCTCAGTCATCCACAAGGAGGGCAAAGACCCATCCCTCTGTGGGAGCTACAGGCCCATCTCCCTACATAATTTAGATCTGAAGCTGTTCACCAAGATCCTAGCTTCCAGAGTCCAGCAACATCTACCTGGTCTGAAACTGTCACGTACCTGGTAGGAGTCTGATGTGATGAGGTCGGCCTCCCTTGAATCTCCAACCCAAAACCCCTCTGAGGGTGAAACAGATGGCGTTCAGGTAGGAGGAACACGGGTGCCAGATGATGTTTGCTTGCAGTACCGCTGGATGCAGGGAGGGCAGCAGACCCTAGATGAGCAGCAGGCACAGGGCTAGGCGGTGTGGAGCGAAGAGCCTGAATAGGCAAGGTCAAAGGTCACAGGCCGGGTCGTTAGCAGGCAGGCAGCGGAGTACACAAGGGTTAAGCAGGAGCAAGGTCAAGGTCACAAGCCAGGTGGTCAAACAGGAATCTTGGTGATAGATACGGGCGTCAGGAATTCAGGAACTGCTGAAGACCGGTCAGCACCGCCCGGTCA
The DNA here is from genome assembly GCA_029574335.1 of Rana kukunoris. Classification (NCBI taxonomy): domain Eukaryota; kingdom Metazoa; phylum Chordata; class Amphibia; order Anura; family Ranidae; genus Rana; species Rana kukunoris. The sequence goes on from CM056049.1 coordinate 391,576,067, forward strand.
TCAGAGCGCCCTTTAAATAGGAAGGAAGGGTCAGGAACGCCCCGTACGTGTGCGCGCCGTCCGCCGCACCCGCGCATGCGCGGAAGTGCGCCATTGCGGTTGGTGGATGCGCGCATGTGCGCGCAAATGCGCGCCATTGGTCAAAAACGTATTCTGCGTTTCAGGTATGCGCGCATGCATGCGTGTGCGCGCCAACGGCGTCTCTGTCCTTTCCTTACAGAAACGTCTGGACCAGGTGGGTTTTGTCCCCTCTAGGGAGGCAAGGGACAATACCACCAAAGCCCTCAACCTGCTGCATGTGGCATCTGGTAGCAAGACAGCGTGCGTTCTTCTCGGTACAGACGCAGAGAAGTCGTTCGATCGGGTGAACTGGGGATTTCTGTTCGCAACTCTTAGATACATAGGCCTCGGCCCCCAGATGTTACACTGGGTAGCGGCGGAGTATTCGGAACCGACGGCCAGGGTCAGAGCGAACGGCGTACTATCGGAATCATTCCCGATTACAAACGGGACCAGACAGGGGTGCCCTTTATCGCCCCTGCTCTTCGCTCTGACTCTGAAACCGTTCCTCTGCCACGTTAGAGTGAACCCGGATATATCGGGAGTTGTAGTAGGAGACACTCAACACAAGATATCGGCTTACGCCGATGACTTTCTGTTCACGATCACGAAACCCTCCACGGTCTTTGGCCAACTCTCGAACCTAAAAATCAACTACACAAAATCAGAGGCCATGGGGGTGGGGATCTCCCAGACTGGTCTGGGAAGGCTCAGGGCCGACTTTAATCTGAAGTGGACCGACACGGCCCTCAAGTACCTGGGTCGATGCAATATACTGAAAATGTCCATCCTACCCAAATTTCTGTATCTCATGCAGGCCCTCCCGATACACATCCCCAGTTCTTTCTTTAAGCAGGCACACCGTGCCTTTACCCGCTTTCTTTGGGCGGGAAAACACCCTCGCCTCGGCCGAGGCAGGCTCTCCAAACCAAAAATGCTCGGTGGTATAGCCCTACCAGACATCCGCATGTATTACCGGGCCACCCACCTAAATAGACTTATAGACTGATGCCGACACGCAGACGTGAAACTATGGACCCAGATTGAGCAAGCCCAGAGCCCGGTCCCCCTTTCGAGGGCTCTCTGGTTTCAAGTGGACCTGCCCCCGGAACTGAAACGCCACCCCCTGATAGGGACGACCGTGGCCATTTGCGCACAGCAACTGGTGGAAGCCCATCTCTCGTCCCACTGTTCTCACCTAAGGCTTCCGTGACAAGGAATTTTTTAATCTAAGAGGGGCGGGTTTGCACCAGGCGTCGCACTTCGCCACTGGCGGCAAATGGAAGGGACCCACGGAGCTCATGGACCTATCGGGCCCCTACGAACTGGACTACTTTAGGGCCCTGCAGCTTAGCCATGTCCTGAGTAGCTTACGGCCTCCTGAGGACACTCCCTTACCCCCCATGACGTTCGAGACTTTGTGCACTGACTCCGGGACTCTGACCCATGCTCTATCGCTGACATACAACATCCTGAACACACCTCCAATGGACGATTAGATCCCATGTCTCAGTAGATGGGAGAGGGACCTTAATTGCCGATTTACTGGCGGTATGAGACAGCACATACTTACTTTCACCCATAAAACGTCATTGAGTGTGCGTGTCCAAGAGACGAATTACAAAATCCTGACCTGCTGGTACAGGACACGCCGACACTACTGCACAAACATTTCCCTACATCGTCGGATCAGTGCTGGCGGTGTGGGACTGAAAGAGGCACCCTACTACATAATTGTTGGTCCTGCGACCGTATACGGGGCTTCTGGTAGGAAGTGTGGCGCATAACCCAGAAGTTCTCTGACCATGCACTGGAAGATGACCCGGCTCTCTTTTTGCTACACGCGACGAGTGTCTCGACAAAGCTTAAAAGAAGTCGGTGGTACGCCATCTTTTGGATGCAGCAAAGGCTTGCATACCACTGTGTTGGAAATCTCAACACCCGCCTACTATTGCCCAGTGGCTTAGGAAAGTGGACGACATTGGTCATATGGAAGACCTGATCCTTACCAGCCAACGGAGACATGAGGCGTACATAGAGACGTGGCGACAGTGGGACATCTTTAAATACTCGGACGAGGGACGGGTCCTCAGGGGGGAATCCCTAGAAGTGGTGTCGGACCCTTCCTCTTCCTGAGCTTGTTCTCGGCCCCTCTCCACCTGTTTTGGGGAGACGTCCCGGCACGTCTCCCCCCCTCCTCTTTCCTCTTCTCGCTTGCTTGATCTCCTTTTCTTTCTTGATCTGTTCTCTGGAAACGCAGGGCGAACTGGCCCTGTTGGCCCTGGAATTTCGGGGAAGTCACGCACGGATGCCCACGGAGCTCTACGATGAGGCGGGTTCCTGCCATCCTAACAGAGCCCTATTGTACCCCCTCCAGGGCCTCGGGCAACTTTCTGCGACTCCGGTGGGCTCTAATGGATTCCCACATCTGTTAATGCATGCTTATTCGTCCTTAAGTGCTGTGTTTTGATGTAACTTGTTTATTTTCTGTTTACTGTCGGGGTTCATGTGGGCCAGTTTTACCTGCTTTGAATAAATTAAACATTTAAAAAAAAACGCTCCGTTCAGCTCCACTTGGTGGATCTCGTCCTCCGATGCTCGGATGAGTGTCTCTGGGTCTCTGCAATCTGGCCACCGTCTCCCCACAGTTTCTCTCAGGCAGGCCACATGATTCCAAGAGACCTAAAATGGCTGCTCCGGCTCCTTTTATCTCCTACCCAGCATGCACTGCTCAAGAAGGTGTTCATGGGTAGGTCACCAAACCTCCTGGGTGAAAAAGGTCAGCCTCCTCCCTTTCCAAAACAACAGTCACTTCCTGTCTAGTCTTTTGTGCTTTTTTCAGGAAAAACATATCTTCATTACCAGTATTTGGTCACTAGATGGCTCCAAATACTCAAACATAGCAATGTCCATAGACGTTTTATTAAAGTATACAAACACACATCAACATGGGAGAATATCAGCGCTACACAAGCATATAATAAGGCTTACCTGTAGGTAAAAAATAATTCCTAAACCTAAACCTTCCAGCGGTGGACTGTTCCTCAGTGTCATCACATCCAATGCAGGGCTATGGACCTTAGACCGCTGGCGTTTAGGGAAGGAGCAAAGGATTAGGTAATCAGATCTTTTTTCTATGACCCCTAGGCATACATGAGTAATTAACACTTGCAGTGTCGGCACAGCCCCATACAAGCAATCATTTTTACCTTTCCTGAACCTGGGATTTAAGAAAATAACCTAAGAAAGTCCAATGTATTAACAAACGCCTATTTATTTTTCTTCTATTTTGGCTCAATCTTGCCATCTAGTGCTTTGTTCAACAACTACAGCACACATAGATTCTCTCTTCCAATAATTTTTATTGAGAAGAGATTTAGACAAGCAATAAAGTACTGAGTTGTACAAATGAATATCAAACAAGAGTGTTACAATAGGGATTAACAAAGCCATTGTTTTCAGATCATACCATGACTAAACAATATTAAAGTTGTCCACGACCATCTTCACATAGAGAGGTAAGATGGAGACGCACGAAAAACACAAAATGCAGTGGTTGAGGTTGAGGCGCACAATTTTATTTTTTTGTATTTAATACATTTTTATTAAGACATATTCCATCATACAAAATCACAACAATATATTTCAATATCTGCCTGCGACCATGTTGACACATATTATTTGAACATTTAAATATATCTTATTTATTCATCTAAAATAAAACATCAAAAGAGTGTGAGGGGGGGGGGGGCATTGTGCGGAGGGTACTCCACCGTTTACCCTACACAAATCTATTTGATCATTATTATTAATATACAAGCAAATGCCTTAATGCTCCAACAAGAACCTAACTACTCGAACAGGAACATCCCTACATCTCCATAAAAAAAAAATCCTTAAAAAGTGACAATTTCTTACAATCTTGATCAGCAATATATTAGGTGTAAAATTAGTGTAAAATGTGCAACAAATTCTAATGTTAAAATTGTGACATAAGTGTCAGGTGTCATAATTAGACAAGTGTGATAGAGAAAAAAGTCTTAAAAATAAAAAGTCCCCTTTTCTTTTCTCCCTTTCTCTTCTTTCCTTCCTTTATCCACACCTCTTTATCTACACCCCCAGCAACATTAAATTCCTAATACAAAAATCACAATAATATGTATTCCCATTCAATTCGCTATTCAGGTCCTCAATTGGTAATCAATCCTTTCATCCAAAACTCACCCTCTATTGAGGGAGTACCTTCCACCCATCTTAAAAAATATATATATACATGTGTGTATATATATATATATATATATATATATATATATATATATATACACACACACACATACTGTATATAAAATTAAAAAAATACATTTCTTAATTTAATTTTACCAGATGCATCTGAACAGGAGGCCTACCATGTTGTTCTGATCTTTAATGGAGTGGCAATACGCGGCAATAACACCTAGGGCCAGATTCTCAGAAGCGCTACGACGGGGTATCACAGATACCCCGTCGTATTGCCGTTTTTTTGCCCCTGTATCTATGCGTGTGATTCCTAGAATCACTTACGCATAGATACAGATGAAGATCCGCCATGTGTAAAACAATTACACTGGCGGATCGTAGATGTAATGACAACTCCGGCCGCTAGGTGGTCTTTACGTTGTTTTCTCATTTGCCTATGCAAATGAGGCTAATACGCCGATTCCCGAACGCTTTTACGCCACCCCGTCGTGGTTAACGTCGTTTTCGTCCGCGTAAGATTACCCCTGCTAAGATGTGGAGTAACCTTACGAAGTCCCGTCGGATGCCGTCAGCTGCCGTCCGATACCATGTTAAGTATGGCTTTGGGACCGCGCCGTGTTGTGCGTCGTTTACGTCGTTTGCGTACGTCTATTCTCAATGGGGCTGGCGTACGCTACGATTACGTTGTTTACATTGAGAAAATGTGACGTCCTTTGAAACATGCGCACTGGGATTTCGTCACGGCCGGCGCATGCGCAGTTCAATTGGCACGGGGGCGCGCTTAATTTAAATACAAGCCGCCCCCTTTGAATTACGCGGCCGTACGCTGGGCCATTTACGCTACGCCGCCGCAAACTACGGAGCAAGTGCTTCGGGAATAAAGCACTTGCTCTAGTGCGATGCGGCGGCGTAGTATAAATGGCTAACGCTACGCCGCCAGCAAATATATGAGAATCTGGCCCTTAATCTGTAGATATCTACGAAGAATATTATAACCATGCTGCCCATGTATCTTTAAACTTATCATATTTATTTCTAACCAGATGTACCCACATCTCAGCCTCCATTATTTTGTCTACTTCCCTTTTCCAATCCATCAGAATAGGACATCTAGATTGTCTCCAAAACCTAGGCATCAGTTCCTTGGCTGCATTCAGTAGATGTGGGGCAATACTTCTTTTGTAGAACCTAATACAGGATGGCACTCCATAAAACTGTAAAGGGGAAAATTCTATGGGTCTAAAAGTCATTTTCTTAATCCATGGGGCGACCGCCTCCCAGAATAATTTGACTTTAGGGCATGTCCACCCATGGGTGTAGGAACCCTTACAAATCTGGGGGGGGACAGCATTTTTACTCGCCAGGTATATTCTTATTCAGTAAACCGGGAGTTGTTTATAACGTGTATGATATTTTGAAGGGTTGAGAGGGATCCCCTTAGGGTTGCTGTCTTATTCTACTGTTGTGATTTAGCGCTGACCTATTTTGTTTTACATTATACAGCACCGCACCTCAGGACCCCTTTTACATTACACAGCTCTGGTCCACTTTTACATTATACAATACCCTGCACCTCTGGACCCCTTTTACATTACACAGCACTCTGCACCTCTGGACCCCTTTACATTACACAACACTCTGCACCTCTGGACCCCTTTTACATTACACAGCACCCTGCACCTCTGAACCTCTTTTACATTATACAGTACCCTGCATCTCTGGACCCCTTTTACATTATACAGCACCCTGCACCTCTGGACCCCTTTTACATTACACAGCACCCTGCACCTCTGGACCCCTTTTACATTACACAGCACCCTGCACCTCTGGACCCCTTTTACATTACACAGCACCCTGCACCTCTGGACCCCTTTTACATTACACAGCACTCTGCACCTCTGGACCCATTTTACATTATACAGCACCCTGCACCTCTGGACCCCTTTTACATTACACAGCACTCTGCACCTCTGGACCCATTTTACATTATACAGTACCCTGCATCTCTGGACCCCTTTTACATTATACAGCACCGCACCTCTGGACCCCTTTTACATTACACAGCACTCTGCACCTCTGAACCCCTTTTACATTATACAGTACCCTGCATCTCTGGACCCCTTTTACATTATACAGCACCCTGCACCCCTTTTACATCACACAGCACCCTGCACCTCTGGACCCCTTTTACATTACACAGCACCCTGCACCTCTGGACCCCTTTTATATTACACAGCACCCTGCACCTCTGGACCCCTTTTACATTACACAGCACTCTGCACCCCTTTTACATTACACAGCACCCTGCACCTCTGGACCCCTTTTACATTACACAGCACTCTGCACCTCTGGACCCCTTTTACATTACACAGCACCCTGCACCTCTGGACCCCTTTTACATTGCACAGCACTCTGCACCTCTGGACCCCTTTTACATTATACAGTACCCTGCACCTCTGGACCCCTTTTACATTACACAGCACCCTGCACCCCTTTTACATTATACAGTACCCTGCACCTCTGGACCCCTTTTACATTACACAGCACTCTGGACCCCTTTTACATTACACAGCTCTGGTTCCCTTTTACATTACACAGCACTGCACCGCACCTCTGGACCCCTTTTACATTATACAGCACCGCACCTCAGGACCCCTTTGACATTACACAGCACTCTGGACAGTGGCAGCTGGTGCTCAATTTTTTTTTGGGGGGGGGGTGCAAACGAAAAACAAAACAAAAACAATTGCAGCCTCACTGGGCACATCAATTATCACCACTGTGCCATGACATCAAATGCAGCCACTGTGCCATGCCATCAAATGCAGCCACTGTGCCATGCCATCAAATGCAGCCACTGTGCCATGCCATCAAATGCAGCCACTGTGCCATGCCATCAAATGCAGCCACTGTCTCCATCGTCTCCTGGGCTCAGGTGCATGCAATCCACACCCATTCAACTCAGCCTTATTGTATGTATAACCTGCTGGGACTTTTAGTTCTCCATCGTCTACTGGGGCTCAGGTGCATGCAATCCACCATCTATGAGACTACAAGTCCCAGCAGTGAGAAAAACTGAACAAAGATGGTGGATTGCATGCACCTGAGCCCCAGGAGATGATGGAGAACTACACATCCCAGCAGGTTATACATACAATAAGGCTCTGAGGTGGATGGGTGCCTCCATTTTGCAAGCCCCCCTACACAGCAACCTCCCCCTTCTCTACCAGACGAGCACAGTCAGAATGGCAGAGGGTAGACACACACCAGCCTCTTCTCACAACCCATACACCCCCCTATTATCAGCTCACCTGGGGCTCTAAGTTTCAGACGCCAGAAGTTGGTGTGGACACAGTGTGTAACAGCAGCAGCCACCCCCGCGCTGAATGACACACTCAGCTCGGCTTCGCAGCAGTGGTGGGTGGAGCTAGCAGGGGAAAAGAGAAACCAGACCATACCATTTCGGCCACTTCACTGGGGTTGTTCCAGCTAACAGAAACAATACTAAACAGAGCAGCCAGAGCCAGGGAGGTGAATGCGCCGACATTTTTCAGCGCAATCAGCAGTGCTCCAAGTCATCCTAACCTGGGGGGGATTTTACCATACCTTTCCCCCCCCCGCATTATTTCCTGGGGGGGAATGCGTCCCCCCCCGGTTCCTACGCCCATGCGTCCACCACAAGTGGAGGAAGGTGCCCCTTTGATTACATCACCTCCAACAGCAAATATCTGCAGTTGGGTACATCTGTACCAAACGCACTGAAGTACGATACCATCTAGTCAAATCTCCTGATTGTGAGAGCTTATAGAAGTATTATGTGTTGCCGTAATCATCCTTTGAATTTGTGTAGATGTAAAATTAATTATGACCTATCTCCCCTTCCCATTCTCTTATGAAATAAGGGATTGAGGTATGTTGAAGCTTAAGTACCAGTTTGCACATTTGAGTTAGCAGATGTATAGCCTCTGGGTTATTAGAACACCATCACTCAAAGGTTGATTTCACCTGAGACTTCATCATCCGTTCTCCTAGATCCATCTCCCTCCACACTCCAGTCATAAAGGCCCAGTTCACCCTATGGAATGCCTTTTCCGCGTCTATTGATAGTACCACACTCTGGGTTTGATCACGTCCATTTTTTCCCAATGTAATACATGTAGGGCCGCGTACACACGATCGATCCAAACCGATGAAACTGGACTTAAGTCCAGTTTCATCGGTCCAAACCGACCATGTGTACAGCTCATCGGTCCATCGTCCTTCGGACCAAAGTTTGAAAACTTGCTTTAAAATCGGACTGATGGATGCCTGACCATCGGTCCAAACCGATGGTTAGTACGCAAAAGCATCTGTTCATGGTGCTTTGAGGGGTCACAGACCCCCAAAACATCCTCCCCATGTTGAGGGCATGTAGCTTGGTATGGTTCAGTAGGGGGGCGCTCTCTCGTCCCCCCTCTTTTCCTGCAGCCTGCCAGGTTGCATGCTTGGATAAAGGGTCTGGTATGGGTTTTTGGGGGGACCCCCTCACATTTTTTTTAATCAATGACTTTCAATTACTTTTCTCTGTATTCATTATAGCCACAAGTACTTTTTTCCCGTCCTTGCCTTTAAAGTCCGCCCTTTACTGCTTCCCCAGCAGTTAAAAACCTTTCTATTGAATATTACGGATGTTGGCATATGTGAGTGCCTTTATGTCTCTCCCCCTCCCCTTCAATTTTTGATTTAACACAATGATACCCCCCTACAAAGCGACATATCCGTCTCGAGGATGCCCCAAAAAATATGAAAAAGTCTGGCACCTGTGGACAGACTCGGAGTCCACAACAGACGACCAGGATCCTCTGATGAAGTCACGTGATGTGACGACTGGCGTTAGGAAGTACACACTTGACCGGAAGTGACATAGGAGTCCGTCCATGCCGTTTTATCCTCGTTTGGCTTTTATATATGCAGTGTAAGCATTTATTTTATTATTAAAACACTCAGTCTTGCTTACTTCACTATGGGAGCTCTTTTCTTTTTGGTTTTATCTGCCTGACAAATATATGTCCCCACTGTGAGCCTCCATTTTCCTGAAGACCTCCTAGTCATCTGTCAGTATCTGGAGACAGGTATGGATGTTATTGTCTGCACAGGAAGCTGCTGTATCATCATTTAAATCTATCACACTCATGTATTGAGGTAAGCGCTCTGTGAGCCCATATAGCAGGAAGATCTACAGTTGAAGTATTCTATATTCATGGATGGAAGAATTTGAAGAGTTTATTTGATTTCACTCACCAGATTGGACTTATTACAGCCTTGTTTTGGTTATTTTTCTGTTGTTTGCACATTTATTACACAGCATTACTTGTTGTTTGGAGCGGTTTGTTTGGCACATTTTTGCATTTGATACTGTGCTCATCATTTTTTATATTAGTCCAGGAAAGCCTGGAGTGACATGACAAAAAAGACAAATAACGGAGGGCTGGGCATGACTGTGTGAGGAGTAGTGCAACAAAGGGTTAAGGAAGGAAGGAGTGGCTGTAGGAGCTCTGGTGACTGGGTAGGAGGAACCCCCTTTATAAAGGGGGGTGGGGGCACACGTGGGACATTCAAGGAAGTGTAGCACGCTGGGAGGCAGGTTTTTCCCTGCTCCCAGCTTTCATTGAGAAGACAGATTGGGGACTTTAAGGCTGGGTTCACACTTGTGCGGTGAGAATTTCAGCTTTTTATCTCTGCAGATAGATAAGAGAAGTGTTCAGCAGATTAGCTCCGTTTTGCTGAGAATTTGGAAACCTGGGGGAAGTTCTGAGTGAGAGGAGAGTGGGGGAGAAGTGTATTGAGCTGAATGAGAGAAATTCCTGTAGAGAACTGAACACATCTGCGAATCAGCTGCGTACCCATAGAAGATAATGGGACTGAATTCGCACCTGAGCCGCACTGCAAGGCCTCCACAACGCAGAACAAAATGTTCTGCGTATTAGATGCGGTTTAAGCCGCAACCAATTCGCATAGGTGTGAACCCGGCCTTAGGCGGCGTCTGCTTCACAAACACCCCCGGAGGGCTTGATTCACAGGTGGGTGGCTGTATGGGACGTGGCGGGGGGGGTCGGGTACAACCACGTTGGGGTCCCCACGCGCTCGGCGGCCGCGGGTTTTTATTGTTGCTTCCCAAGGCCCAGGCCACAAACACGGCGGATGTACAGGAGCCCCCAGGTGGATCCTCTGCCCCCGCCGGCCTAGCGTCTGGGTGCAGTGGGCGGGGCGTTGGGCAGTAATGGCGCCCGATCCTCGTCCGCATGGTTACAGCCTGTTGCAAACCCAACCCCCCCCCCCCCCCCACGGGCAGAGGAACGCATTTTTCGGCCGGGGAGTATGGCGGACGCAATCCGCCGCTTAATCTGAGCCCGGTGGGCGGGGCTTCGGGCCGGAATGGCGCCCGATCCTCGCCATCCTCGCCACCGCATCTAATACGCAGAACATTTTGTTCCCCTGGGGGGGGGGCTTACAGGATTTGTTGTGTGTTAATTTTTGGGACCTGGTACAGCGTTGCCAGGGGGGGGGCACCATCTCAGGCGGCACCCTGGGTTAGGGGATCGGCTTGGGGGGTTCCTGTGGCTGTTGGGGTACCTCCCCCGGTGGGGGGGGTACGTGGGTGGTGCAGGACAGTAGTTCCTGACGTGACACGGGGCGTGAGAAGACGGGGGGGGTCAGGACGGACGTGGTACGGATGGCTGATGCGGCCGAAGGTGAGTTTTATATATGTATGCTTGGGGGGGCCGCTGGGGGGGCTCATCTGAAGCAGGAGGTCAGGGGAAAAATTGAAAAAGGTGAGTATGCGGAGATTCTTTCCCTGTTGCTTTTGGAGAAGTTTAATTTGGATAGGGTGAAGCCAGACAGTTTTTGGAAAAGGATGACGAGGTGAAGAGAAGGTAGGGGTGATTCCTAGTACGTTCGGCGATTGGTTGCAGCGCCTTGGGAAGAAGAGCCCGGAGCACTGTTCTGCGCTTTTCTGCTATATGGACGCTATGTGGGAAGCTTATCGGGTATATGGGGGGTTAAAGTATGACGAGCAGTTTCATCAGCGGCGGGCTGGGCGCCCTACGCTGCGATGGGACCACAAAGATATCAGTTTGTGGATACGGATGATTTCCGCGCCCCAGTCTAATCCTCAGTTTTTCAGGGCGGGGCCAAGGGTACGCCCACTTCTGGATCGCCGGCCGGGAAAAAAATGGGGGGGTGTGTTGGGGGAACAACGCCAGTGAGGGGGGAAAGGAGGGGACCTTTTTCGCGTAGATACCCAGACAGGGCGGCGGCACCGCTGCTCGTGGAGGAGTTTATCCGAGGGATTTGTCATTCCCTGTTCTTTGTCGAAGGTGCAGGGGGATCGTGATTCACTCGGGGGCAATGGAGGGTATGCTGCTGGGGGACAAGGTGGAGGACCTCCGGCTGGTGTTCCGGGGGGGATGTTGGGGTGGAATGAGGTTCAGCTAAGGGAGTTGCAGTCACTGCTAGGTAAGTTACCTTCGCCTGCCGTATCATTCCCATGGGCAGGGTGTTCTGCGGATGGCTGTCGGCAGCTACAGTGGGGACAGGGCCCCCGACGCCTTCCATTCGCTGATCAGGGGAATGTAAGGTGGATCTGCAGGTGTGGCACACCTTCTGGGAAGAGTACAATGGGCGGGCGTTTTGTATGTCGGGGCCGGTGAGGAACTTTGATTGGTAGATCGTCAGGGACGTGGCGGGCTCCTTGGGTTACGGGGGCTTTCTTCAGGGGACAATGGAGCGGGGAGGCGTGACCAGAGTCCTGGGTGGCGGCGGGTTTTTAAAAGGAACCTGGTGCTGCTGGAGCTCTGTCATGTGGTGGTAGTGATCGAGCTGTGACAATATGGGGTTGGTGGAAGTTATCAACCGAGTTTCCGGATCCTCATTGCCGGTGGTTCGGATGCTGCGCCACCTCGTGTTGCGCTGTTTACACTGGAACATCTTTCTGTACGCTGGGCACATTCCGGGGTGTAGACAACAGACTCGCTAAAGCTCGGTTTTTCAGTGGGACAAGTCAGAGAGCTGGCTACGCAGGAAGACAGAGGAGGGGCCCCAGGCCCGGGGGGGATGTGGGGCATTGCGTTGGGGTCGCCACAAGCTGGCTCAGGAGGTCGGTGAGTGGGCCGATATGGGCGGCGTACGCGAAGGTAAGGGACGAATGGTCTGTGTTAAAACGGCGGGTGGATGCCGAGCTGGGGGAGGTGGAGCTGGGTTGGTTGGTGGTGTATTTTGCGGCTGGACAGATGGGAAAAAAAGGGGGGGTAAAACAGGCGGGTAAGGATTACAGAAAAGTCACGTTCTTAGGGAACGGCGGGGACCGGTGAATTTTCGATTTTGCGGAAGATTTGTGGCGTTTTGGGGGACATCCAGTTATTTTTACTCCATACGGTTTTGTGGTGGCGTTTTTTCAAATTTTTAGGGTGGGTGAGTTGGTTAGCCCTTCCAGATAGGTGGCGGGAGGTCTAATGGTAGAGGATGTGCAGTTGGTGGAGGACAGCGTGGTTTTCGTTTTTGTGGGTCCAAAACGGATCAGAGGGAAAAAGGGGGTGGATGCGTTTGTATCCTTTGCTGGGTTCGGGGGGTCTGCCCTCTGCGGACGGTGCAGGAGTTTTTTAACGATACGCCCTGGGTTGGAGGGGCCCTTCTTTATGCATGGGGATGGTTCGTTTGTGTCACGGTTTCAGTTGGGACAGGTGTGTAAGAAATGTCTGACAACGGCTGGGTTTGCTGAGTTACAATTTACCTCACACTCCTTCCGCATCGGGGCGGCCAGGTGCGGGTTGGATGAGGTGGCGGTCAAAAAGGATCGGGTGGTGGGGAATCTAGAAGATTTCGTTCTTGTGTGCGCCAACACATGGCGCTGGATTGAGGTGTGGTGGTGAGGTATGGACTGGAGGAGGTGGGTTCATGATATTCCGGAGGGTCGTGGCATGATTATCACTGTTGTTATTTGTTTTCAGAGGGAGGTCACTCACACCGCGCGTGGATCATGGGGCATTATTCTGTTTGCAAGGGGGGGCAAGGAGAGTGGATGCTAGGCCCGGATGTAGACAGTTGAGGATTTCCAGGCGGGAGGTGAGAATTCGTTGACTGGCGGTTTCCTGGGATAAGGTAGGGCAGGGTGCTGCCGGAGGTGCAGCGCTATGCCCGGCTCGACCGGCTGCCCGACGTGTCAGTTTTACACGTGTGGGGCAATGACCTTGGGGGTTCGGTCGATGGGGGATTTTATCTCCGCTGTTAAGGCGGACATACTCATGTTCAGGGCAGCTTTTCCAGGGATGTTGCGGGTGTGGCCTGACATAGTAGCTCGGACCACATGGTGCATGGCAAGGTCAGTGGCTAGCAAGAGGAACAAGGTGGTGGGGAGGTTTGTGGCTAAGCACGGGGGGTTGGTTGTTCGTTACACGGAGTTGGAGGTTAATGTCGGTCTGTACCTGCTTGTAGATGGTGTTCACCTAACCGTTGTGGGTATGGATTTGTGGGTACTAGGTTACAGGAGGGGATCTAGAGGGCCCTGCGGGTGTGGAGGGGTCCGTAAGGGAAAGGGGGTTCCCCTTCCGGCCTGTGGCGGTGTCCTTTGGTCTTTGATGGTGACAGTTAACAGATGGAATGGAAATGGTGGGGGGGCTCATCGGTGGGATGGCCCCCGTATGGTGTTATTCCAGTGGAACGGTGTCCGCTGGAATACGGTTATGGTACACTGCGGTGTAAAAAGGGGGTGTCTCCGAGCTGGAGTCGGCTGGGGGCCGGATATGGTAATGATAACGCAGTGTAATGGAAAATACAAAGGTTTAAGTGGGGTTGCTGTCAAAGACCAAATTGGACGGGTGTTAATAAAGTTATTTGGGTTAAATGTTAATGAATAAAGTTTTGTTTACTTGGAATTAGTTAATTGGATTTAAATATTTAATTTGGTTTGAAAAAATAAATAGGCTGTCGTGGCCGAGTTTACTCCAACTCCTGTGTCTATCTCGTTAATGGGTAAATGGAAAAATGTTTAAAGAATTTGGGGGGTTCTAAAGGTGGGGAGTAAAAGGTTGGACTATCTAATCTACACTAGTCAAGGAAAGCCTGGAGTGACATGACAAAAAAGACAAATAACGGAGGGCTGGGCATGACTGTGTGAGGAGTAGTGCAACAAAGGGTTAAGGAAGGAAGGAGTGGCTGTAGGAGCTCTGGTGACTGGGTAGGAGGAACCCCCTTTATAAAGGGGGGTGGGGGCACACGTGGGACATTCAAGGAAGTGTAGCACGCTGGGAGGCAGGTTTTCCCACCCACCCTCCCTGTTTTTGTGGTATGTTTGGTGTTGTGCGTCTGTTTTCTTTTCTTTCAGATTCGGAAGAGGGGTCATCACGACAGTGTTGGCGGTGTCCTTCGGTCTTGGATGGTGGCGGTTAACAGATGGAATGGAAATGGTGGGGGGGGGGCTCATCGGTGGGATGGCCCCCTTTATGGTGTTATTCCAGTGGAACGGTGTCCGCTGGAATATGGTTATGGTACACTGGTAAAAAGGGGGTGTCTCCGAGCTGGAGTCGGCTGGGGGCCGGAGATGGTAATGATAACGCGGTGTAACGGAAAATAAAAAAGGTTTACGTGGGGGTGCTACCCAACCTCCCGGTTTGTGGTATTTTGGTGTTGTGCGTCTGTTTTGTTTTCTTTCAGGTTCTGAAGAAAGGTTGTCATGACAGTGTTGGCGGTGTCCTTTGGTCTTTGATGGTGACAGTTAACAGATGGAATGGAAATGGTGGGGGGGCTCATCGGTGGGATGGCCCCCGTATGGTGTTATTCCAGTGGAACGGTGTCCGCTGGAATACGGTTATGGTACACTGCGGTGTAAAAAGGGGGTGTCTCCGAGCTGGAGTCGGCTGGGGGCCGGATATGGTAATGATAACGCAGTGTAATGGAAAATACAAAGGTTTAAGTGGGGTTGCTGTCAAAGACCAAATTGGACGGGTGTTAATAAAGTTATTTGGGTTAAATGTTAATGAATAAAGTTTTGTTTACTTGGAATTAGTTAATTGGATTTAAATATTTAATTTGGTTTGAAAAAATAAATAGGCTGTCGTGGCCGAGTTTACTCCAACTCCTGTGTCTATCTCGTTAATGGGTAAATGGAAAAATGTTTAAAGAATTTGGGGGGTTCTAAAGGTGGGGAGTAAAAGGTTGGACTATCTAATCTACACTAGTCATGGATAACAGTGCTTACAAAAATAAATGTGTCCAACACCTGTGCTTCAAGATAATTGGCCACCACCGAATGAAGAGCATAGAGATTTAAAAACATGAACAAAGCCGCAATTGTGGCTGAAAGCATGAGATCATTGAATTTTATTTCCCAATCTCATGCTTTCCAGCCTTGAGGAGAGATGTGGGGTCTTATTGACCCCGCCTCTCTCCATAAAGAGAACCTGTCACACACTATTCCTATTACAAGGGATGTTTAAATTCCTTGTACTAGGAATAAAAGTGATAATTCTTTTTATTTTTACACTTAAAATTTTTTTTTTATGTAAAATAAAAAATTAAATATAAAAAAATAATAATAACTAAAACGCCCCTGTCCCTAGTAGCTTGCACTTATGTAAATGCCGTTCAAACCACACATGTGAGATATCGCAGCGTGCATTAGAGCGAGGGCAATAATTCTAGCACTAGACCTCCTCTTTAACTCTAAACTGTTAACCTGATTTTTTTTTTTTTTAAAGCGTCACCTATGGAGATTTTTAAGTACCGAACAATGGCGCCCTTCCATGAGTGTGCGCAATTTTAAAGCGTGACAAGTTAGGTATTTATTTTTTAATTCATGAAACCGTTTCCCCCCCCCCCAAAAAAAGGCATTTGAAAAATGATTGCGCAAATACCGTGCGAGATAAAAAGTTGCAACGACCGCCACTTTATTCCCTAGGGTGTCTGGTAAATATATATAATTATATATATAATGTTTGGGGGTTCTGAGTAATTTTCCAGAAAAAAAATTATAATTTTTACATGAAGGAGAGAAGTGCCAGAATAGGCGTGGTATGGAAGTGGTTGAATAAAAAAATGGCATGAGTTCCCCTTCAAGAGCATACCAGACCCTTGGGTCTGGTATGGATTTTAAGGGGGAACACCTACGCCGAACATCCATACCAAACCCTTATCCGAGCACGCAGCCCAGCCGGTCAGGGATGGGGGTAGGGACGAGGGAGCGCACCCCCCTCCTGAAACTGTACCAGCCCGCATGCCCTCAACATGGGGGGTGGGTGCTTTGGGTTAGGGGCGCTCTGCGCCCCTCCACCCCAAAGCACCTTGTCCCCATGTCGTACCCCTAACCATTCACCTGGGTGGAAAATGTTCATAAAAAACACACTACACAGGATTTTAAAGTAATTAGTCAGCTCCAGGGGGTCTTCTTCCGACTTCTCCACTCTTTCGGGGGGCGTTCTGCCGGGCTCCACCAATTTCTTCTTAAAGCTCTTTTACTAGCGGGGGGCCCGGTCTTTGCCCGGTCTTCTCTGTTCTCTCTTCTGCTGAACTCCACCACGGGGGCCCAGTCTTCTCCGCCATCTTGTTCTCTCTTCTGCCGGGCAGGGGGCCAGATACCGGCCCCCCACCCTATGTGAATGAGTATGGGGTACATCGTACCCCTACCCATTCACCTGGGGGGAAAATGTTACGTGGTGCCTGGCAGAAGAGAGAACAGAGCAGACGGCGGAAAAGACCTGGCCCCCGCGGCGGAGCCCGGCAGAAGAGAGAATAGAGAAGACGGCCAAGACCGGGCCCCCCGCTAGTAAAAGAGCTTTAAGAAGAAAGTGGTGGCACCCGGCAGAAGAGAGAACAAGACGGCGGAGAAGACCGGGCCCCCGCGATGGAGACCGACAGAAGAGAGAACAGAGAAGACGGCCAAGACCGGGCCCCCCCCGCTAGTAAAAGAGCTTTAAGAAGAAAGCGGTGGAGCCTGGCAGAACGCCCCAGAAAGAGCGGAGAAGTCGGAAGAAGAGCGCTGAAACTGAATAATAAATAACTTTAAAAACCTGTGTAGTGTGTTTTTTTAATTAACTATCAATATAATTATTTTTCCCCCGGGTGAATGGGTAGGGGTACGATGTACCCCATACTCATTCACATAGGGTGGGGGGCCGGTATCTTGCCCACAGATCCCGACAACCAACGGCCAGGGTTGTCAGGAAGAGGCCCTTGTCCCTATCAACATGGGGACAAGATGCTTTGGGGTAGGGGGCCCCAAAGCAACCACCCCCCCATGTTGAGGGCATGCGGCCTGGTACGGTTCCCCCCCATTCCTGACCGGCTGGGCTGCATGCTCGGATAAGGGTTGGTATGGATTTTGGGGGTACGCCAACGTTTTTTCGGTGTAGGTGTTCCCCTTAAAATCCATACCAGACCTAAGGCCCTTCATGATCAGCGTAAAAAAAAGGCAGGTTTACAGGTCCGCCTCTTCAACCCACGCAAATGCAGCTACGCTACTTAATATTTATCAAGATTTTGCCAGCGTAGTGAAGAGTGGCGCACCTGAATGGCCGCAAATGCCGCTCGCGAATGCGCAGAACACAAATAAACCTCCTGCAGGTCTAAACGGCAGGCGCAGCGGGTGGTTTATAAAAAAGTTACTTTCACTTCTTCACATCACCCCACATCAGCCCCACAATATTGGCACTTCCAGCTTCTTTTCATTTCGGTTTGCAGTTGCCGTGTGCCATGTCCATAGTGGAGCACTGTGTGCCCCCCAGCCCCCCCGTGCGCATTGTGCATAATAGAAAATAGGGAATAGCGATGCTTTACCGGCGCATTCATTTCGGAAAGACCGAAACGGCCGATGCGCATGCTAATACGCCATAAAACAAGGCAAAATTGTTTCTTAAATCAGCCCCATAGGGCCAGATTCAGGTAGATGAGAGTATCTTTCCTCTGGAGTAACGCTTCTCATTTACGTTACTCTGAAGACCCTTTCAGCGCAAGTCCTGTAATTCACATAGCAGTTGCGCGTAAACTTGCGCCAGAGTAACGATAATGCGCTGGCGTAACCCGACGCAAGTGAAACTGGGTGTGATCATATGTAAATGATGGGCGGAGCCCAGCGCAGAGGCTTACGTTCAGCGCATCATCCACGGAGCATGCGCAGTGAGTGCGGCTCCACTCGCCCCCTTGTGCGCATGCTCACAACTTCCGTCGGCACCACTTCCTGGGAAACGTCAGCGCAATGCGTTCCGCTGGGCGCTTAAAAGCGCTGGCGGAAACGCCATTCCGGCGCAAAAGTAGTTCCATTTCCCCCCACCCCAGGGAAGATACTTTTGCCCTGTAATGGCTGCTCCCGCTGCCCCCAAAGAGAGGAGGAACCTAAATTATAATGCCCAGGAGGTCACAGTGATAATATCGGCTATGGAGGCATTTAATGATTTTCTCCATGGTAAAAAAAGCAGGAAGACCAGCCGGGAGAGAAAGCAGGCCATCCTGGACACCATAGCTGCCAGGGTCAATGTGCTGGGGTACTCCACCCGGAGTGCTTCAGACATTCGAAAAAAAATCAATGACCTGCGGCGCAAGGTGAGGGGCAAGGTGTCCACCATTAGGAGCCATGAGAGGGGCACAGGTGGTGGTCCCCCATGTCCTGTCACCCTGACCGCGGAGGAGGAGGTGGTCGCCCGCTGCCTGGACAGGGAGCAGTTGGAGGGGGTCCCAGGCTATGATTCCGTAGAGGAAGGCTCCAGGACAGGTAAGTGATTTTTACCCCCTTTTTGGTGTGTTGCATGTGGGGCGGGGGTGGGTACATGTGCCAAGTGTGTGGGACCACCAACATGTGTCTGCTTTGTGTCATCCACAGATGACGGTGCTGGGCCATCTCGTGCCGGCCAGTCCACCCCAACCCCCCAACGGGATGCTGAAGACGAGGCCCTGGGTGCTGGAGACACCGAGGTGGAGGAGGAGAGTGCCCACACCACTTCAGCAGAGGTGGTTGTGGAGGAGCCTGTCCCTGAACAGGAGTTCATTTTAATGTTGGAGGAGTCCTCCTCCTCTGCAGGGCCCTCTGTGATCCCCTCCCCCATCCTAGGTAGCCCCTCAAGGGCGACTCCATCCCCACGGGGACAACCTTCCTCTGCCCCCAGGAAGGCCACCCGGAAGACCAGGGGGGTGTGTGATTTGGTCGAAGACCAGGTGCTTTTGGACCACGCGAAACAGACCCAGCAAATGGGGGAGATGGCTGGCCACCTAGACAGGGTCGCAGACAGCCTGGGCTCTATGTCACAGCTGCCCAGTCGCGTGCAGGGCGTTGTGACCAGCCTGGGGGAGGTGCAGGCTGATATCCGGCACTTGACAGCAGCTGTTCGAGACAACACTGCTGCCATTCGGGAAGAGGGGAGGCAGCGGCAACGTGACCAGCGGCATCAGATCACCCGCCAGCTGAGGATGCAGGCCCAAACAAATTTGTATCTGAGCCGTATCGCTGTGGCATTGGAGGGCATGCAGCCAACAGCTCCCAGGAGTGGCCCACCCGGGGATCAGCCTCCTCCTGATGCCCCCCCACCACCACCACCACCCACTCCCTCCAGGCAGATGAGGAGCCCGAGAGTGCCCCCAAGGAGGAGCCCCCGTCATCCCAGATGAGGGTTTTTTGTTTTTTTGGTTGTTATATATTTTTGTTTATACTCAGGACATGAGTTTATTTATTTTATTTATTATTATTGTTTATACTCAGGACATGAGTTTTTGTTAATTTTTTTGGTTCTCAGGTTATGAGATTTTATTTTTATTTTTTGATACTGCACACGTTGCAGTGTGAATGGTGTGTGAATGTGAGAGGGTGGCACTCCTGAAAGTAAGGGGTGTCACCCTCGGCCGTGGTGGTGAAGTTAACCCCACGGCTGAATGAATGACGTGTGAAAGGTGTGTGAATGGACAGTGACATCATTGGGGCCTTGACGCGGCGTTACTGCTCCCAACTCCTACATGCTGGACTTGGGCTAATCCAATGCGATGTGCATGTGATGTGTGTGATCTAGGGACATCAGTGGTGTACATGCGTGCACTGTCTGTGTTAGTAATGTTTTGGTTTAGTGTCCAAAGATGCCTACGGCGAGGACCCTCCTGACTGCTCTTCCATCAGCAGACTGGGTGTCCTCTGGCAGGTGGGGACTGTGTGGGTCGGGGGTCAGGTCATCACGTATGTCAATCTGCAGGCCTTTTTTCATAGCAAAGTTATGTAGTATGCAACATGCACCGATGATCTGACACACAAAGGTAGGGGAATACAATAGGGTCCCCCCGGACTTATCCAGGCAGCGGAAACGGGACTTCAGGAGCCCAAATGTTTGCTCCACCACTCCACGGGTTTTGATGTGTGCTTCATTGTATTTTCTCTCTCCTCTGGTTTGGGGGTTCCGGAAAGGAGTCATTAGATGGGGTCCCAGTGCATATGCAGAGTCACCTGTAAGGTAAAAGACAGGAGAATGTTAGTCATGCATGTGCGACTTCTGTTGTGCATCACGGGAGGGGATAGTCATGCCTGACTCCCATGTCACTCACCAACCAGCCAGCTGTCCCCATACATGTTCTGTTCGAATTCTGCTGGGATGGGACTCTGACGGTATATGAAGCTGTCATGGCTGGACCCGGGGTGTTTGGCACGGACGTGCCATATGAGGCGTTGGGCATCGGCTATCACCTGTACGTTGATGGAGTGCCAATGCTTCCGATTGCGGTATATGTGCTCTGTGGCACTGGGGGGCTGTAGGGCCACATGTGTGCAATCAATGGCCCCGATGGTGCGTGGGAATCTGGCAATGTTGTAGAAATCTGTCATTGCCTTCAGCCGCAGCTCCTCAGTGGTGGGTCTGATGAACTGGTTGGACATGCGTCTGAGGATTGCAGGGACAACCTGGTGCACACATCTGCTTATGGAGGACTGTGACATCCCAGCCACCACTCCACTTGTACGCTGGAATGATCCACTGGCAAGGAAATGAAGTGTTGCCAGGACCTTCACCAGTGGCTGCACTGCTTGTGAGCGGTGTGTCTTGCTGGTGATGTCACCCTGCAGGGTTGTGGTTAGTTCAAGTATTACATCAGGGCTGAATCTGAAGAGGCGATACACCTCCTCATCCCCCATGCCAAAGAGGTTCATACGAGTGCGGTATATCCTCTCACGTGCCCGCCTCCTCCGTAGCGAGGGACCCAGTACTAGTCTTAGGACCACGAGTGCCCCTGGCATGTTGGCACACAGAGGTTTTGTTCTTGCTAGTGTTGTTGTTCAGCTTGCTAGTTTCGTCGGTAACGCTGCTGTAGCTGCTCTCCTGCTGACCTGTGACCGTCTGGAGTAAAGATAAAGCAGCCTTTTGTAGAAATAACTTTGTGCCGGACGGACCAGATACGCGCGGCGCATGTAGCCAGCGTATGGTGCTAATCCGATCGTGAATTGGGAAAAATCCCTCATTTGCATATTTGCAGGGGAAATCAATAGGCGCGACTGATGCGCCCAGCGAAAATAAGCGCTGACGATACTCTGGCGTCGGAACGTTCCGCCGGTCGCAAATGACCCGTTATTGGGCGCATCTAGTTTGGTGGGTACGGGCACATAGAAAAGACGGCGCATCATCACAGTTACGCGGCGCATATCCAAATACTCCAGCGCAAGTGTTCGTGAATCTGGCCCATAGTGTCTACAAACTATGGAAAGATTTATGCCATTTTTATTGCATTTTTATTATTATAATTTTTTTACTAGTAATGACAGTGACATGCAATTTTTAGCAGTACTGCGACTGCGAACACATCTGACACTTTTTTGTGGCCTCTGACTTTTATACAGCGATCAGTGCTATAAAAATGCACTGATTCCTGAGTAAATGTCACTGGTATGGAAGGGGGCAATCAAGGGGTTCCCTCAAGTTTTTCTAACTGTGGGGGAATGGGACTGACTGGAGAAGGAGACATATCACTGTTCCTACTTACTAGGAACAAACGATATGTCTCCTCTACCCTGACAGAACAGGGATTTCTGTGTTTACACACACAAATCTCCGTTCTGGCCGTGCAGCTTTTAACCACTTCAATACCGGGCTTTTATACTTACCTCAATACCAGGCCTATTCTGGCACTTCTCTCCTACATGTACAAATCATCATTCTTTTGCTAGAAAATTACGCAGAACCCCCAAACATTATATATGTTTTTTAGCAGACACCCTAGGGAATAAAACGACGGTCATTGCAACATTTTATCTTGCACAGTATTTGCGCAATAATTTTTTAACTGCCTTTTTTTGGGGGGGAAATCGGTTTCATGAATTAAAAAAATAACAAAACAGTAAAGTTAGCCCAATTTTTTTGTAAAATATGAAAGATTATGTTACACCGAGTAAATAGATACCTAACATGTCACACTTTAAATTTGCGCACACTCATGGAATGGCGCCAAACTTCGGTACTTAACCACTTCCCTACGGCCGTACGAGTATATACGGCCGCAGGGTGGCTCTAAATCTCCGGGCTGCCGTGTTTTCACGGCAGCCCCTTTCCTCGTTCCCAGCGCGCGCTCCAGAGCGCGCAGCGGGGAACTAGTGTACTGGCCGTGTCCCTCGGACACAGCCAATCACAGATCACCGCGAACGGCCAATCAGAGTGGCCGTTTGCGGTGCGATCTGATGGGCCAATGAGAGATGATCTCATATGTAAACATATGAGATCATCTCTCATTGCCTGCTCTCACAATGACAGCGTCCTGTCATAGAGAGAGCATACCGATCTGTGTTCCTAGTACATAGGGACACAGATCGGTCACCCCCCCCTCCCCCTACAGTTAGAACACAATGCAGGAAACACATTAACCCCTTCCTCACCCCCTAGTGTTAACCCCTTCCCTGCCAGTCACATTTATACAGTAATTAGTGCATATTTATAGCACTGATTGCAGTATAAATGTGAATGGTGCCAAAAATGTGTCAAAAGTGTCCGATATGTCCGCCATAACGTCGCAGTCGCAATAAAAATCGCAGATCGCCGCAATTACTAGTAAAAAAAATAAATAATAAAAAATAACAATTCTGTCCCTTATTTTGTAGGCGCTATAACTTTTGCGCAAACCAGTCGCTTATTGCGATTTTTTTTTATTTATTTTTTTAACCAAAAATATGTAGAAGAATACGTATCGCCCTAAACTGAATTTTTTTTTTAAATTGGGCTATTTTTTATAGCAACAAGTAAAAAATATTGTATTTTTTTTCAAAATTGTCGTCCTTTTTTGTTTATAGCGCAAAAAATAAAAATCGCAGAGGTGACCAAATACCACCAAAAGAAAGCTCTACTTGTGGGGAAAAAAGGACGCCAATTTTGTTTGGGAGCCATATCGCACGACCGCGCAATTGTCAGTTAAAGCGACGCAGTGCCGCAAGCTGAAATTTCACCTGGTCAGGAAGGGGGTTTACATGCCCAGTATGGAAGTGGTTAAAAATCTCCATAGGCAACACTTTGAATTTTTTATAGGTTACCAGTTTAGATTTACAGAGGAGATCTAGTGCTAGAATTGTTGCTGGCACTCTAACGCACGCGGCGATACCTCACATATGTGGTTTAAACGGCATTTACGTATGTTGGCGGGACTTGCATGTGCGAGCTACCGGGGACAGGGGCATTTTAATTTTTTTTATTTTTTTTTACTTATTTATTTATTTTTTTACACTTTTTTATTTTTATTTTTTATCACTTTTATTCCTATTACAAGGAATGTAAACATCCCTTGTAATAGGAAATGTGTGTGGGTCCTCTTTATGGAGATATGCGGGGTCAATAAGACCCCACATCTCTCCTCCAGGCTGGAAAGTATGAGATCGGTGATTTTTTTTTTACCGATCTCATGATCAGTGTTGCTCACTAGGCTTTGTTTACTTCCGGGTACCCGGGCGTGACGTCATCACATCGCGCCTGGGCCTTCGACGGTCATAGAGATGACTGGTGACCATCTGGTCACCAGTCATCTCTATGCTTCCTGCCTGCGCTGGGCGATTCCTTCTCCAGGCCCCCGATGGCATGGGGGAGCCCGAAGAAGCACCGGATGGCGGCCGGAGGGGGGGATGTCCCCTCCCGCCGCCTATAAGAACGATCGCCGGCTGAAGACATGAATATCTGAATGATGCCTGTAGCTGCAGGCATCATTCAAATATCCCCCCGCAAAGCCCAGGACGTCATATGACGTCCACCCAGGATGGAAGATCCCATCTGTGGACGTCATATGGCGATGGGCCGGTATTGAAGTGGTTAAAGGGGACGACATACCCATACGTCATTTTCCGGGAACATGCCACTTTGCCAACGTATATTGGCGTGAGCCGGTCCGCCAGTGGTTAAAGCTGAAAAAAAGTTGGATTTCAAAGACTGCAAATTACACCTACTGTATAGGTTAAAAAAATCAGCATACTAAGAGTTTTTGTAAATATCTACCTCAAGGCTATAGTGGCAGCTGGAAAAAAAAAAACACAATCCCAATGCGGAAAACAATATATAAGTTAAAACAGCACTCACTAAAAATAAACAAAATGTACTCTTAAAGTCCCAGTCCAAAAAGTGTCCTTCCAAAGGATTTATGACATTCTCAAGTCCAAAATGAGTCAAGAACCTCCAGTGATATCCCCTCTGATGAAGCTTTTTTGTGACGTTTCCCTCCCATCTGTGAGAAATCTCGAAAGAAAAAATTGTTGTGCCGCACAATGAGCATATCATTTGTTATATATACTGTACATATATAGCCGGATTCACATACATTGGTGCATATTTATGCAGGCATAATTTCGTAGACGTAAGCCAGCGTAAGTGGAAGTGGGTGTGACCCAATGAAAATGATGGTCCGAGTGTGGTGCAGTGTTTTACACCCAGCGTATCATGAACGGCGCATGCGCCGTGACGTGAACGTATGTCCCACTCCCCTCTGCGCATGCTCACAACTACACCCGGCGTAACCCCTAAGATACACCGGCCCACCGCCTACGCCGAGAGCATAAATACGCCCAGACATGCGCCCGTCAAGCGCAAAAGTACACCAGCAGCTTTTCTTCCGTGGTGCAGGTACTTTTGCCTTCTTAGCGATGTCTGCTCCTGCGACTGAGAGGGAGAGGAGGAAAAAAAACTTTTCAAATGAGGAGAGGGCCATCCTGATCTCTGCCATTTTAAAGTACAATGTGTACCTCCATGGCACCCAGAGTCGCAGGACAAGTAAGGCCAGGAAGATCCTCCAGGAGGTCACCCTGGAGGTCAATGCCCTTGGGCATGAGCGAAGGACCTATAAGGACATTGCCAAAAAAAATCAATGACCTGCGTCGTCATGTCCATGAGAAGCTGGCCAAGGTGAAGAGGCATGGGAGGCGGACCAGCCAGTGCTGTCAGGCTGACTGCCGATGAGGAGGTGATCGCCCGATGTCTGGAGCTGGAGCAGGTGGAGGGCCTGGAGGGCTATGACTCCGGTGAACAGACCTTAAGGACAGGTAAGTGTGTTTTATCCCCCATCCGGTGTGTAGCATGTGAGAGGGTGCAAGGAAATGTGACAAGTGTGTGGGTCCACCAACATGTGAATGCTTTGTGTCATCCACAGATGTGCTGGAGGGAGCAGGGCCGTCGTCTGCTGCTGGATGACCCACGCCATCCCCAGAGGGGAGTGCCCACACCTCTCTAGAGGTAATTGAGGAGGAGCATGGTGAACTTGAGAAATGTGTCTACCTCGAGGAGGATAACAACTTCACCGAACCCTCCAAAACCTCCACCCCCATTAGGGGAACCCCCTCCCGGTCTACCCCATCCAGGGGAACCCTCTCCCGGTCTACCCTATTCAGGGGAACCCCCTCCAGGGCTACCCTATCCAGGGGAACCCCCTCCCGGTCTACCCCATCCAGGGGAACCCCCTCCTGGTCTACCCCATCCAGGGGAACCCCCTCCAGGGCTACCCGATCCGGACAGGCACAAGCCTCTCCACCCCACAGCATGACCTGCGCCATGTGGCAGACAGCCTGGCCTCCTCAGCCAAGACCCAGGCTAAATGCACAGTGGCTGTGCAGGGCAGAGCAGCCACTGTGCAGCAGTGCCTCACACTGCAGGCTGAGCAGAGCAGCTCGATCTCTGACTGCCTGCTGGATGTGAGCGCAAACTGCGCTGCCATGGTGACCTGCATGGGTGACCATGCCCAGACCCTGGAGGCCATGCGTCACCACATGGTGGCAGGGGGTCCCTCACCATCTGGTGACCAGGGCTCCAATGTGCAGGCCAGCCTGAAGCATCATTCCCGGGCAACTAAGGAGCTGCAGGCCACAGCAGCAGGCCTTGCGGGGGAGGTAAAGCGCCTGGGAGTGGCTGTCCAGGCCAATACTGCTGCCATTGAGGCGGAGGGAAGGCAGACCAGGCGTCACCAGCGGCAGACCACCACATGCCAGCTGCGGATGCAGGCAGAGACGAAGTCTGTCCTCACACGCATTGCCCTTGAGTTGGAGAGCAAGCAGCCAGCATCTGCCAGGAGTGATAGACCAGGGGATGAACCTCCTCCTGATTCCCCACCCCCCACACCCGAGGCTCCCCCCTGACAATTGAGGAGCCGTTCCCGTGGCATCCGGCCTGGCCCACGAGAGGGCAAATGACTGCTCTCTTTTTTTTTTTGCTCAAATTACGAGCCTTTTTTTTTTTTAGGTTGGACATGCACAAAGGTATGTGCCGTCCTCCTGTAAGGGCATGCCATGTCAGCCAATGGCATGATCCCTTTTTTTTTGTAGAAACTGTACACGATTAGGAGTGCAGGCTACAGTGTGACTGGTGTGTGAATGTGTGGGTGACATTCCTGCCAGCAAGGTGTGTCACCTTGGGTCGTCGGGGAGAGGTTACCCCATGAGCGTGTGAATGTGGTATGAATGGACAGCAACTTCTTTGACATCTTTGGTGCCTTGGCGTGGCCGTGCTGCTCCCAAGTCCAGTGCAATAGACTTGAGCTAAACCAATGTGAGGTGGTGTGTGTGAGCTAGGGACCACAGTGGTGCGCATGTGTGCATTGTCCGTGTGCCATGCTGAATGTGTGAGTTTAACGTGCAAAGATACTTTCACAAGGCATTTCCTGACTGCTGTTCCTTCAGCAGACAGGGTCTCCTCAGGCAGGGGGGGACTGTGTGGCTCGGGGGTCAGGTCATCACATATGTCAATCTCCAGGCCCTTTCTCATGGCGTAGTTTTGCAGCACACAACATGCACCGATGATCTGGTACACAAAGTTTGGGGAATACAACAGGGTCCCCCCGGACTTATCCAGGCATCAGAAACGGGACATCAGGATGCCAAATGTGCGCTCCACCACTGCACGGGTGCGTATGTGTGCAGCATTGTATCTTCTCTCTCCTCTGGTTTGGGGATTCTGGTATGGAGTCATGAGATGGGGCCCAAGTGCATATGCCGAGTCATCTGGAAGGGAAAAGACAGAAGGATGTTAGCCGTGCATGTGCCCCTCGTGATGTCTGCATCATGGGGTCAGACAGTCGTGCCTGACTACCATGTCACTCACCAACCAACCAGCTATCCCTGTACACGTTCTGTTCGAATTCTGCTGAGATGGTGCTTTGACAGTATATGTAGCTGTTGTGGCAGGCCCCTGGGTGTTTGGCACGGACGTGCCATATGAGGCATTGGGCATCGGCTATCACCTGTACGTTGATGGAATGCCACTGCTTACGATTGCGGTATATGTGCTCTGTAGCACGGGGGGGCCGTAGTGCCACATGTGTGCAATCAATGGCCCCGACGGTGCGTGGGAATCCGGCAATTCTGTAGAAAACCTGCATTGCCTTCTGTCGCAGATGCTCATGGGTGGGTTTGATGTGGTGGGACATGCGTGTGAGGATTTCGGGGACAACCTGGTGCACACATCTGCTCATGGTGGATTGTGACATCCCAGACACGACTCCACTTGTATATTGGAAAGATCCACTGGCAAGGAAATGGAGTGTTGCCAGTACCTTGACCAGTGGCTGCACTGCATGTGAGCGTTGTTTCTGGCTGGTGATTTCATCATGCAGGGCTGTGGCTAATTCCAGGATGGCATCAGGGCTGAATCTGAAGATGCGATACACCTCCTTTCGTTTTTTGAGATACACCTCCGATTCCCCCATGCCAAAGATGTTAATGCCCGTTCGGTATATCCTCTCCCGTGCCCTCCTCCTCCGTGCCTGTGGACACAGTAGTGCTATGACCATGGCTGCCCCTGGCATGTTGGCATACAGATGTGTTGTCCTGCAAGTGTGGATGCTCAGCTCGTCCGTAACGGTGCTGCTGCAGCTGCTCTCCAGCTGACCTGTGCATGTCTGTTGCTGAGTTACACCTGCTTTATGAGGAATAACTTTGCGTCGGGCGTATAACTTCCGCGGGGCGCACTTAGCCAGCGTTGGGCGCACGTACGTTTGTGAATCGCAGTATCTCCCTTATATGCATATTTGAATACAAAATCAATGGGAGCGCCAAATACGTCCAGCGTAAATATGCGCCCACGATACGCCGGCGTAGGCAAGTTACGTTGGTCGGATGAAGCCTATTTTCTGGCGTATCTTGGTTTCTGAGTCTGGCGCATAGATACGACGGCACATATTTGCACTTATGCGGCGTATCTGTAGATACGTGGGCGTAAATGCTTTGTGAATCCGGCTAATTGTTTCTCTAACCATTTTTATGTATGTTATCTTTTGTTTACATGCAGCCATCTAGTGACCTTATGTGGTAGAGCACAGTTTCGTTATTTCTTTGTCTGATCTATGACACACTTCCTTTCTGTGTATGCTCCACCCTCCTTCCTGAGTTTGTATTTCCTGTCTAATGGAGAAAAGCTTAACGGGCCTTAATGTAACATGGCCACATGCATACTTTCTGCGTAAGTAAGCTACCGACAGTATCATCTTTTAACCACACAATACTACAACCTCTTCATCTGTTGTAACCTGTCATGTATTCTGGTGTTTTGGACTAAAGCAACTTCTGTGAATGGAATCGGTATTGGTGAGTTCAAGCTATCTGATTACTGATTGCTACTGCTAGACATGTGCACAGAATTTTTTTTCGTTTTTTTTTGTTCCGTTTCGTATGGTCCCGTCGGTTCGTTTCCGTTCGTTTTTTGTAAGACGCCCGTTTTCCCATTCGTTCCCGTTTGTTTTTCGTACGACGTGATTTTTCCGTATTCCGATCGTTTCGTATTTCCGTTTCCGTTTTATTTTCGTACATGCGGGATGGTTCGTTATTCTGTTTAATTCATGTTTGTTACTTGTTAGACAATAATTTTCGTGAATTTTCGTCAATGATTTGCATTCTGTGTATCTTGAATTCTTTTTCTTTTATTTTGAGTCGTATGTTCATTGTTCATTCAATGACATCTATAACAAAAGAATTTCATTATGTATATTGTATTGAATTCCTTTTTTCTGTTCGTATTGTGTATTCAAAATACTGAATGCAGATCTTTTGTTATAGGTGTCATCAACATACGAAAATAACAAAAGAAAACGGATTCAAATGCAAATCTTTTGTTGAATGGCCAGTGAGTTAGTAAGTGAAGCAGCTTCTCTTTTGTGCTGAGAGTACACTAGTACAGTGAGTAGTACAGTAAAGCCAAATAAACTTTTCTGTGGATTTTCATCTGAAGGGAGATCAGTTGGCCATACTTTTGAACCCATAAATGGTTTTCTGATGCAGTTTAAAAACAAACAAATTTTCTGAGAACGATCTGTTGTTAAAACAGTCTGACCAAGTGTATGGGGCTTAACAATAGTTAATATGGATGAGCCGCATGTTGAAAGTGCCGCGAATCCCGCGATATATTTAGGAAAGTACAAAATGACGAAAATCCAGATTTGTCACCAGGGACAAGGACCTGAGGACACATTTGGAGGAATACACGCTTGGCATTATTAACATCAACGAAAGTAAATTTCAAAGGGACAAACTAGCCCACGATAACGGATATGCCTACAAGTGGAATGAAACCACGTCTCCTAAATACACCAAACCTTCCAACTTTGGTTTTCCAAAAAAACAAACTGAAATGTCTAACACTGCCTCTGTTTCTGTCTCCCTCTCACCTAGCACATCAAACACTTACCATGACTTTTCACAGGACAGATTTCCTAAGAAGAGAAAAGGAGATCGCACTGCAGCATCTTTGGACTCACTACATTGCACTTTCGGTCCGCCAGGTAGTCGGAAATCACAACCGTTCGTAACGCACCTCCAACTACGCAATCGTCTACTCCACTCTACGGCAGAACCTCTGCCACTGCTACCATCTCACAATCTTCTCTTCTACCATCTATTGAAATTATTCCTTCTATCTCGTCTGCTCTATCTGTGTCCTCTCTCACCCGTCGGGTAAGTGAACCTTCAATTTCCACTATGTTTCCAGCCAGCGCACAGCACATTGACCCAAAAGTAGCACCAATTTTTTTAGGGAAAAACTTAGACCACAATCCGACTCCTATACCTCAAATTCCCAATTAGGATCTATGGGACTTGAGGTAATTAACCTTTCCTCTGAAACTCTAACCGTAGAGCAGATTCATGTTCTTGGTTTAGGTCTAACTTTTTGCCCTTCAGTAGACATGGATAGATTCCAACTAATTAAGGACACACATCTATTTGCCAGATGTCTTCTATTTAAAACCCTGTATGATAAACCTCAGGGATCAGACAAAGTCGACCTCTCTCTTATTGATTATACAGACCTGGAACTACAGGCAATGCATGATTTGATGTGTCTTTGGGAGGAGGGTAACACTGGCGACGACACCATACCCGTGTCATCGGGGGTTGTTGTCCCGGGTATTACCTTCCCCCCTCCTGCCTCCTATAAACCGAAGTCTCTGGCCTTTCCATCCCTACAAACTAATCCCAACCTCTGGGCTTTTGTCCAGCAGGTCACAAATGAAATTAAAAACATGGATTTGACTAATAGGACCAATAAGAACCTATCTCCTGCACTTCTTAAGGCTCTGTCACACCTACAAAAACATTCAAATCTGATTATAAAGCCTGCGGACAAAGGGGGGGAATGTTGTTGTCATGGATGTCGGGGTGTATGAATCTATGTGCCTCGACATCCTTGACAACAAGGACTGGTATAGACCTATTTCCAGAACAGTCATTGACAATTCCAATAAAGAATACACAAGGCTAATTTTTGGTGCCTATCAGAGAGGCATCATTGATTTGAGCGCTTGGAACTTTCTTATTGTAAAGGAGTCCAGAATTCCGACTTTCTATGCCCTCCCAAAAGTGCATAAATCTCTTGAACACTCTCCAGGATGCCCAATCATCTCAGGCTGTCAAGGCTTAACTGAGAATGCCAGTGCTTTGATAGATAGGTACCTGCTCCCCCATGTAACTGCTCTACCGTCATATGTGAAAG
Organism: Rana kukunoris; assembly: GCA_029574335.1. Classification (NCBI taxonomy): domain Eukaryota; kingdom Metazoa; phylum Chordata; class Amphibia; order Anura; family Ranidae; genus Rana; species Rana kukunoris. Next base: position 391,607,779 of record CM056049.1, read on the forward strand.
ATACGATCAATCTACTTCAAACGATTGATGGTAAATCCATTCCGTCGGGAGCATGGCTAGTGGCCCTCGATGTAGAGAGCCTCTACAATTCGATCCCTCATGTGAGAGGTTTAGAGGTTCTCTCTCTTGAACTCAAAACGCGCGGTGATAGTTTTGATTTCTACAATGACTTTGTGCTAAAATTATTGGAATTCATTTTGACTCGTAATGTTTTTGTTTTTGGCTCCTCCCACTTCCTTCAGATACACGGTGTATCTATGGGGACTAAATGTGCCCCACGCTATGCCAACCTGTATCTGGGGGGGTGGAAGAAGGAGATTTTTTCGGATGATCATATGTCTGACTTGTTATCCAATGTTATAGCATGGCACAGATATATCGATGATATTCTCATTTTCTGGTCCGGTACCAGGAACGAGCTCACACAGCTGATGGACTTGCTTGCAGTCAATTCCTATAATCTTAAATTTACCATGGAGTGTAGCCAATCCACGGTCAACTTTCTGGATCTGAAGATCCATGTTGACTCAACTGGCAGCCTGAACTCATCTTTATATAGCAAGCCCTCAGCGGGCAGCACCATTCTTCATGCAACAAGCGCACACCCCGAACCTCTTTTAGACAGCATCCCTTATAGCCAGTTTCTCAGACTTAAGAGAAACTGCACCAGGGATACAGACTTTCACATTGCAGCAAATTAATTGTATCTACGACTACATTCCCGGGGCTATAGCCGCTCTCTGCTTAAACGTTCATTCAATAAGGTCATGAGGCTGGATCGCTCAGTTCTTGTTCATTCAACTCTAAAAAAACATAAGGATAATAACTCTGTTAGAATTGTGACGCAGTTCTCACAACAGCATGTACAAATGAGATCGATTTTCAAGAAATATTGGCCTTTGCTTACAGCTGACAATGTCATCTCTAAATATGTCAAACCTTACCCTGAGATCACCTTTAAGCGAACACCTTCCTTGAGGGATCGTCTTGTAAAAAGCCATCATATATACGCAGGGATACCTAGACCTCTACCTCCACGGGTACATTTGCCTGTGGACACTGTGACATTTGCCCATTCATTACTAACAACACTGTGACCCTTTTGCCCAACGGTAAAACCCACAGACCTAAATTTCGCATTACATGTCAGTCTATAGGTGTGGTGTATCTAGCTAGCTGCCAATGTGGATGCTTTTACGTTGGAAAAACAAAAATACCTTTTCTAAAATGTATCAAGGACCATGTTAACCCACTTAACAAACGCCTGATGACCACTGCCCTCAACAGGCACGTAGGTTGCCTACATGAATTCGATATCAATTCCCTAAGCTTCACAGCACTAGAACATGTACCTTCACATGTCCGTGGTGGAGGCATTGACCAGACCCTACTCTAGCTTGAAACCAATATAATTATCTTTTGAATTATCTTTTGAATTTAATCAGATTATTAACATTTACATTTGTGGCGTCTGTAGATTTGTCCATACCTGGGAACATGTGTGTGGTCTGGCCACATCCTCTCCCCACACACTCTCTTCCCCCCTTTTATCTGACCTCTGGCCAAATCCATCGTGGTAACTAACTTTTTGCCCCACCTTCCATCTCTGGGGCATACTGTGTTATGTGCTAGTAGAACTGACTATTAATCCCCAATATTTGGGGGCTTATTTGAAAATGATTACAAATTAAACATTGCCTTATATACTTTATCCGTGTTGATGTTTTCTAGACAATACAGAATTTGACATGTTAGTATATTAATATTTTAGTATATGAATAGAACAACCACCAATGCTTTGCTTTTGCTATTTCTCCACTTTGTTTCTCCATTTGGCTCGGATCTATGTCTAGGCGCTAACATCTATATAGGGATCCGCCCACAAGTGGGATTGGGTTGGTTCCCAAATTGGTCCCCTTTTCAGGTGCTCGATCTGCCCCCTCTCCCCATTGCTTATACATCCCTTATCTGTCCCTAGTGCTTGCAGTAAGGCTTTCCCCAACCCTAAAGTAGTGTTGCTCACGAATATTCGCATTGCAAATATTTGTTACGAATATTGCATATTCGAGTATTCGCGAATAACTCGAATATCGCGGCGAATATTCTCTATAGCGAATATTCATATTTTTTCAAATTTATTTTTAAAACAGATCACATCCTAGTGATCTCCATCGACGTCTAAAAGCATTGCTGGAATGATTAGAGACCCTGGGCCGAGTAGCTGAGGCAATCCTTTTATGTTGCCGAATATTCGCAATGCGAATATTCGTATTACGAATATTCGCGAATACTTTCTCTGCCCTTCTTTTGCATCAGAGCCAATCAGAGTTCTCCTACCACAGTTGTCAGAGGTTAGCAACCTCCATAGCAACCAATAGGAACCTGCCTGCACGACCATTATATAAGATCACTCCCAGCAGTATTTCAGTGCAGATTCACAAGGTGGCTAGAGAGAGTGGAGTGTTTCTGTGCGTTTTTCCTGTGTATTGCGATCTTAGAGCTTAGCATTGTGCTTCCTATAGGAAATGTTATCCGTTTTCGCGTGTTGTTCGTGCGCATGTGCATGTTCAGACGAGAATTTCGCAATCAATTTCGCATTCGCATTAGCGAAATTTCGCATTAGCGAAATTTCGCAATTTTTTTTTTTTTTAAATATCACGAATATTCGATATTAACTAATATTTCACGAATATTCTTCTATATATTCGTGAAATATCGCAAAATCGAATATGGCGTATTCCGCTCAACACTACCCTAAAGTGGCTCCATTCCCCGTTGTTTTAGCGGTACTTGTTGTGTTTACTTCTGCCTAAAAGTGTCTCTATGTGCGATTTGATTGGCCATGGATTCTGCTGAGCCGGGACGTCTCCCTATTTCCCTTGTCTCCGCTTTGTCCATGATACTCCCCCTCCACATCCTTTTACTTAGATGCGTGCGCCACTCTTCCCCTCACTCCCCCGCTATTTACGTGCGTTAAGCGTCCGTCCATGACGCTAGCACACAGCCGCGGGGAACTGTGAGGTTTGTAGGAGCGCTGCGTGGCCCTTGTCCAGGCACACGATTGATGTGACTGTGTCATTCACAGCGGCCGTGGAGGGATATATATAGCCCGTTTTTTGTCATTCTTAACGCTGCTGGCGGGGACACTATCACCTTACACTGCATTGAGAAGGTAAGCCCGGATTATATGATTACGCTTGGGCTCTCTTCTCCAGCCCCCGTTTTGGGGCATTTTGAAATTTAGTACTTATCTCTTCCCTTTGTCCCCTTGTTTGTTTCTCCTGTTCAGGGATTAGCTGTCTACTGTTGTATACAGGGCTGCCCTGGTGCTATGGCTGCATGATTACTAGTGATGAGCGGAATACGCCATATTCGATTTCGCGATATTTCGCGAATATTTCGAAGAATATTCGCGAATATTCGTTAATATCGAATATTCGTGATATTTTATAAAAAAAAAAAAATTGCGAATTTTCGCCAATGCGAATTTTCACGAATGCGAAATTTCGCTAATGCGAAATTTCGCGATTTTTTTTTTTTTTTTATAAAATATCACGAATATTCGATATTTACGAATATTCGGTATATTAAAAAAAAAAAAAAAAGCGAAATTTCACATATATCGAATATTCGTGATATTTTATAAAAAAAAATGCGAAATTTCGCGATTTTTAATTTTTTTTGGATAAAATATCACGAATATTTGATATTTACGAATATTCGCTATATTTTATAAAAAAAAAAAATGCGAAATTGATTGCGAAATTTGAAAAATACGAATATTCGAAATAGCGAATATTCGCCGCGATATTCGAGTTATTCGGGAATACTCGAATATGAAATATTCGTAGCGAATATTCGCAATGCGAATATTCGTGAGCAACACTAATGATTACTATTCTGCCCTGCAACCATCCTATCTGGATTCAATCAGTAAGTTCTGACCACTTGTCTGCAATTAGGCAGGCCTTGCCATCAGTTTTTTATTTCCATCAACTGATATGGATACATTACTCCTCCGTTTTTCTTTTTAGATATACAGTATTCATTGTTCACTCAGTGTCCCTGCTACTGCTCTTTCTCCTGGTTCTTTTAATTACAGATTCCCTGAAGTAGGTCCTTCCTTTGCTGAAAGATATATCTCTCTGCTTATATTTATGACCATTATTTTTTTTTTAAATTAAATTGGATTCATTGGCTTGTCGTTTTTATATCGCCTGGTGGCCTTACACTCATTATCTGTTTTTTCCATTTACCCCAGCTGCCATCTCTGGGGTTCTCAATTTTTCTTTGGATCTACCACCCATTTTGGAGGTTAACCTATCTGGCAGCACTGGGAACTTTCAGGTAGGTTTTACTTTCTATCCACCCCATAGAGATATTACTGCCCTCCCACATTGTACGTATGTGTGGACGGTTCATTTTACTGGATATGGCTTGTCTGGAGGCTACTTCTTGCACCGGAATTGGGGAACTGTGTTTGTTGGCGCCTCGCCATAGATCCTAGCCAGATTTATATTATATCGCTTTGAAAACAAGATGTTTAAATGTTTAGTTGCTATATTGTATTCTACATGTGATGTATTTGCTGAACTTTTCTTGTTCTATTCCCTCAGAGCTTTTGCTTGAGTTGATCCAGTCCTAAATCCCCTGATGAAGCCTTGCATGGCAAAACTAGTAGGGTGGAGTGGATCTGAAACACTACATCTCTGTATTGCTCCCACGTTGTATCTCATTGTCATTTGTATTATATTTTAAGATTTTGTAATTTAATAAAAATATTTTCTATTTTTGATAATCAATCCAGTTGTTTGGTTTCTATTTGGGCACTGCTATAATCCCTTATCATTCAACACCCCTTCATTTAACTAAATCAGGGATGAGGTGCCGTATACATACGAGGACTTTCGATCACTAACCCTCCACTTTTCCATGCCATAGGTGCTTCAATGTACCATTTCGTGGTCGATCGCCCTCCGCGACCTGATGCTCCTATATGACGAAAGTAACCCTGATGAAATGGATTCTTCCATTTCACCAACACCTACCCCAACCCCTTCAACCATTACTTCAACTAATATCTGTAAACCACGAAAACCTTTTCGCCTCCCATCTCACCGTTTTCCTGACCTTATGACATGCCCAGCTATCTGGGCTTTTGTCCAAGCTACCGTTCGGGACTTAAAACGCCAAGAATGGCACAGTATTACCCCTAACCTGACCACCAGTCAAACTAAAGCCCTAAAATCCCTTCAGAAATGTACAGACCTTGTGATTAAACAGTCCGACAAGGGCGGCAACATAGTTTTGATGACACATGATTTCTACCAGAAAATGTGTCTATCCATTCTAAACAATTCCCAGTGGTATACCAGAATTTCGTCAACTCTAGTTTCTACCTTTTCTGCAAAACTAAAAAATCTCTGTACTGAAGCTTACTTCCTTGGTCTTATTGACAAAGACACCCTTGAATTCCTCATTCCCAAACATCCTCGTCTCCCAACTTTCTATGCCTTTCCCAAGACGCACAAAAACTTAAAGAATCCATCTGGCCGACCCATCGTGTCGGGTATTGGTTCACTTACTGACAATGTCAGCAAATTCGTTGACGCATTTTTAATGCCTCACGTCACCAGTCTTCCGTCTTTTATCAAGGATACGTCCGATCTGTTGAGACATGTTGAGGGGACCCAGATCCCTCCTGACGCCCTGCTCGTGGCCCTGGATGTTGAGGCCTTGTACTCCAGCATCCCCCACGAGCAGGGCGTCGGGATGGCTGGCTCTTTCCTTCATCAACAAGAGAACACTTCCTGGCCCCTTGTCGATTTTGTTTTACAATTGCTTCTGTTCATATTGACCAAAAATGATTTTACCTTTCATGACAAGCTTTTCCTACAGACCCAAGGGGTTGCAATGGGGACTTTGTGTGCCCCAGCATACGCCAATTTATATTTAGTGTTCTCTTTATGTTAATAATTTGTTCTCTGAACATTTAGATAAGGTCCTTCTATGGTATAGGTACATAGACGACCTATTTATTATTTGGACAGGGACCCCCGAATCCCTTCTCGAATTTGTCTCCTTACTCAATATTAATGAATTTAACCTCAAATTCACGGTTCAGTTTGACAGTGGCCAGGTCCCTTTCTTGGACCTGTCCATTGTCAAACTGCCGGATGGCACACTAAGTACCGATTTATATCGGAAACCAACAGCAGGTAACACTCTTCTTTACGCCACCAGTGCTCACCCAAAACCATTGATTAGAAGTATCCCTTTCGCTCAGTATCTACGGATACGGAGAAATTGCACACTTGCTAGTGATTTTAAAACGCAGGCCAATGCCCTTCGAGATCGTCTTCTAGCCAGGGGTTATACCAAAAGGCTTAAAAAAGCCTATAATAGAGCTATACTTCGAACTAGACAATCTCTATTATACGACCCCCCCTAAATCTAAACTAGCGAATAATGAAACTGTTAGATTTATTACCACATTTTCAGCGCATCATAACACAATGCGTAATATCTTGAACAATAACTGGTATATACTTACTGATGATGTAACCCTTTCCAAACACGTCAAAACTAACCCTGAACTTGTGTTCCGCCGGGCATATTCCCTCAGGGATCGACTCACCAAAAGCCACTATGTGTCACAACACAGGTCATCCCCTGACCCGAAGGGAACCTACCAATGTGGCTCTTGTTCACGTTCCCCTTGGGTCTGGGAGGGACAGTCTTACCATTTACCCAATGGAGAACATTTCTGTCCATCTTTTTCTGCCCATTGTGGGACTAAGGGGGTGGTTTACCTGATGGTCTGCCGATGTGGCGCCTTCTACATCGGCAAGACCATCAGGGAATTCCGCCAAAGAATGGGTGACCACCTATATGACTCAGATAATGGCAAACTAACAACCATCGGACGTCATGTTGGCCTATATCATCGCTATGAGCTCTCCGTTTTACGTTTTCTGGTATTACAAGTGATTCCACCAAACCCACGAAGAGGTGACTGGAATAGATCTATCTTGCAAAACGAGTGTCTCTGGATAGAGCACCTCAATGCCACAGTCCCTCCTGGCCTAAATGAGGTCAATTCTTATAAATGTTTTCTGTAAAAATATAGTCATCCTCCCCTTGCCTATCCCCCCTTCTTTTCTTTTCCCCTCCTCCCCCCTTTTTTTTTGTTTCCCCCCCCCCTTTACTGGTACCCCTTCTTAAATACCGTCTGTTCTCCTCCCTCCTCTTTGGTCCCTACTGGGGGCATCAGTTATACTAATGAAATACGATTTGATTGTAACCGATTGTTATTATGTGTGTTTCTTTTATGCTTAAATTTCTTTATGCATACATTATTATATAATGAATCCACTTAAGCCATCTGTATGGATTGTATATATTTATGTCCCCCCTCTTCCTTCTCCCCCTCTCTCCCCTCCCCCTCCCCCCCTTTCCCTTGTGATTGTTCAGACGTCCAAGGCTGGTTTTTCTGCCCATGTTAAATGACATATGAAATAAATTTCCCTTTTTTAATGACATTGTCTTTTTAAACTCTGACTATATTTGTAACCTAATTGATTTTATACTTTTCATGTTTTTTGTAAACTGGCAGCTGTCCTGATGCAGCCTGACGGTGGAGACTCCTCTAGTTCCCAGGCAGCTTCCCTGCTTTGAGCGGCTTTCTCTCCCTCCCCCCCCCACCCACTGAACCTATGGCTCGCGTTACTCCGTCCCATGGGCGGGGTCTCCAGCTCGAGTCCCCTCCTTGCGACTGACGACCTGGCTCTGCCATTGGGTCCTCAGATCGCACACTCACGTGGGATGCTTTTTGGGACGGATGATCACATCACGCCGCGTCAGCGACGTCATACGGGCGCCGCCGTCACCTGACGCCTCATGTGACCGGGGGAACCTCACATAAGCAGCGTTTTTGCTTGCTTATGGTGAGATACGACAAGCTCTCCCTGGGGACGCATATTGGCCATCACGACGAGGTAGGACACATTTTAACAATTCGTCATGTCTGACTACTTTTAGCCTTACCAGCCTGTTGTTAGCTGGTTCAGCCTAAATGTAACTCTCTCTGTATCCTATCTTGCAGCTGTCTGCTTACCAGCGTTATTGGCTCTCCCTATACTACATTAGGCTGCTACCTGCGCCTATCATTTTGTGATGTTGCCGCCCTTTCTCCCCCAGTGTAATTAACTAACCTTTAATTTTTTTGGGGTAAGAACCACTAGATTACCCCCCTCCCACTACCTTATATTTTTGGTGAATCCTGGGTTCCCTATACTTTCACCACCCAACCCCCTTTCTGGACACACACATCACACCTCTCCTCTCCCCCTCCCATTACCCACACCCCCCCTCCTCCCCATTCTTATGCTTTTCATTCTCTCCCCCTTTGTTCTCTTTTTCTCTCTCTTTTTCCTTCTCTTTTCCCTTCCCCCTTTCCTTCTTCTCATTCCCCCCCCCCCTTCTTTCCTCCTCTGTTCCTACCTTTTCCGCCCCCCACTAAAATTCCCTTCTCTCTTCCTTCTGTCATTTCTGTGCTTTCTCCCCTCCCCCCTTTCCCTCTTAGTCCTCCCCCTTTTTTCTTCGCTGCTTGTCCTTCTTTTTTCTTTCCCCTTTCCCCCTCCCCATCCCGCCTCCCTTCCCCCTCCTCCCCCCCCCCCCCCCTGTTTCTTCCTCCTCCTTTATCTCCCCCCCCACCCTCCTTGCCCTTTTACCTCCCTGTTTCTAACTCTTCCCTCCTTTATTTCCTTTTCATCCGTCTTCCCTTCCCTTTCTTCCTTGTTGCCCTTCCTTACCTGTCCTCCTTACCTTCCCTCCGGTTCTTTCCTCCTTACCCTCCTCTTTCCCTTCTCCTCCTGTTTTCCCCTCTACCTCTGTTTTTCCCATCCCAAATCTCCCCCTCTTTTTCCTTTCTTTCTATCCCTCGTTATCCCCCCTTCCCCTTCACTTTTTCTCACTCAGTCTCCTTCATTCTCGCCCCTTCTTTCCCCCCCCCCCTCTTTTTCTGCGGTGTCCCCCACTATTTCTAGTATTGGCAAACCTAAATTATTTTTTGCAAATCTTTACTCCTTAGAGCTTTTGTCAGCTTCTCCGGCGCGAGCCATTTGTGTTCTTTTTTGGGGGGGCGCGACTGTTGGTTGCTCATCCCAGGCCATCTGCCATCCTAGGTGAGTGTGTCTTCGCAATCAGTCTAACATCAGTCTTGCTGCTTATTTCTAAAATGTTTATTTACAATCAATTAAATCATGCTTGTTCTTTTCTATAAACAATATTTATTTATGTAGATCCTCCTGAAGAAGCGGTATTAACCGCGAAACCGGTCGAGGTCGCAGATCGGCTCCACGCATCTGACCAATACGGTTTTGTTTTGTTTTGTCTCAACAAAATACCTCTACTGTGTCCGAACTGTGGGGCCTGTCCCATCATTTTATTATTGTTGTATTGTTCCATCTGTAATAAATCTATTTTTTATCTGATATATGCCTCTCTATCAGTACCTTGAAAATCCCAACCAAACCCAAAACTTATCGCTATAGTTTAGACACATAGGGGCTGATTTACTAATGAAGCTGCGCTGCGCCAGTACATGCCTTAATAGGTGCGCTGGATGAAGCCTTAATTAGGCGCATGAACCGGCGTTGCACAGCAGCGCGATGTGATTGATAAGTAAAGCCGCCGCCGAACTCCCTGTATAAATCTATGGGGGAAATCTTAATTGTGAATTTTAAAGGCTAATCTGCAAGTTTTGTCCTAAAAAGTGTTTGGGGACCTCAGTCCTGCCCCAGGGGACATGTACCAATGCTTTTTTTATTTTTTAAAACGGCCGTTTTTTCGGGAGCAGTGATTTTAATAATGCTAAAAGTGCAATAATAAAAGTGTAATTTTCCTTTAAATTTCGTACTATGGGGGTCTCTAATGTCAGCATGTGAAAAAGCGCATGTTTCCCGTGGTTAGAACTGTCTCTGCACAAAATGTCAATTTTCAAAGGAAAAAAGCCATTTAAAACTGACTCGCGGCTATAATGAATTGTCGGCTCCCGGCAATTGCAGGAGAATTCATTCATTAAAAAAAGGAAAAAAAAAGCGTGGGGGTCCCCCCAAATTCAATAACCAGACCCTTTAGGTCTGGTATGGATATTAAGGGGAACCCCGCCGTCAATTTAAAAAAAAAATGACGTGGGGTTCCCCCCAAATATCCATAACCAGACCCTTCAGGTCTGGTGTGGAATTAAAGGGGAACTCCACCCCAAATTAAAAAAAATGGCGTGGAGTCCCCCCTAAAATCCACACCAGACCCCTTATCCGAGCACGTTGACCTGGCCGGCCGCAGAAAAGAGGGGGGGACAGAGCGCGGCCCCCCCCTCTCCTGAACCGCACCAGGCCACATGCCCTCAACATTGGGAGGGTGTTTTGGGGTGCCCCCCAAAACACCTTGTCCCCATGTTGATGAGGACAAGGGTCTCTTCCCCACAACCCTTGCCCGGTGGTTGTGGGGGTCTGCGGGCAGGAGGCTTATCGAAATCTGGAAGACCCCTTTAACAAAGGGGCCCCCCAGATCCCGGCCCCCCCCCCCTGTGTGAAATGGTAATGGGGTACCTTGTACCTCTACCATTTCACGAGTAAAAAAAATGTAAAGGGTTAAAAACGACAAGAGCCGGTTTTTGACAAGTCCTTTATTATCTTCTTTCTTCTTTTCTTCGGGTTTCTTCTTCCTCCTCCTTCTTCTTCCTCTGCTTCTGTCTTGGGTCTTCTATTCCCGCATCTTGCCCGGCGTGTTCTTCCATCTTCTGTTCCTCCCGCTGTTCTTCTCGTCCGCATCTTCTTCTCCTTCTTGGTTTTCGCCGGAGGCGCCGCTTCCAATTGAAATCCCCGCTGTCTGCCGGACCCCGCCCCCCCTCTGACGCCACGGGCAAGCTCTTAGGAGTGTGCTGCAAGTGAGTCAGAGGGGGGCGTGGTCACATGTCAGAGGGCGGGCAATTCAATTTGAAGCTTGTGCGCGGCTTTTTCTTTGCCAGAGTCGCCGCTTCCAATTGAATTGCCCGCTTTCTGGAACATGGGACCACGCCCCCCTCTGACGCACTGGCACCACACGGGGACTTTCCTAAGAGCTTGCCCGTGGCGTCAGAGGGGGGGCGTGGTCCGGCAGACAGCGGGGATTTCAATTGGAAGCGGCGCCTCCGGCGAAGAAGAAGAAGAAGATGCGGACGAGAAGGACAGCGGAAGAAGATGGAAGAACACGCCGGGCAAGATGCGGGAATAGAAGACCCAAGACAGAAGCAGAGGAAGAAGAAGAAGGAGGAAGAACCCGAAGGAAAGAAGAAAAGAAGATAATAAAGGACTTGTCAAAAACCGGCTCTTGTCTTTTTTTACACTGACACTTTTTTTTACTCGTGAAATGGTAGAGGTACAAGGTACCCCATTACCATTTCACACAGGGGGGGGGCCGGGATCTGGGGGGCCCCTTTGTTAAAGGGGTCTTCCAGATTTCGATAAGCCTCCTGCCCGCAGACCCCCACAACCACCGGGCAAGGGTTGTGGGGAAGAGACCCTTGTCCTCATCAACATGGGGACAAGGTGTTTTGGGGGGCACCCCAAAACACCCTCCCAATGTTGAGGGCATGTGGCCTGGTTCGGTTCAGGAGAGGGGGGGGGCCGCACTCTGTCCCCCCCTCTTTTCTGCGGCCGGCCAGGTCAACGTGCTCGGATAAGGGGTCTGGTGTGGATTTTAGGGGGGACTCCACGCCATTTTTTTTTAAATTTGGGGTGGAGTTCCCCTTAAATTCCACACCAGACCTGAAGGGTCTGGTTATGGATATTTGGGGGGAACCCCACGTCATTTTTTTTTTAAATTGATGGCGGGTTCCCCTTAATATCCATACCAGACCTAAAGGGTCTGGTTATTGAATTTGGGGGGACCCCCACGCTTTTTTTTTGGTGTTTTTAATGAATGAATTCTCCTGCAATTTCCAGGAGCTGACAATTCATTATAGCCGCGAGTCAGTTTTAAATGGCTTTTTTCCTTCAGAATGTCATTTTTCACATGCTGACATTACACCCAGGGCCGCCATCAGGGGGGTACAGGCAGTACACCTGCAGGGCCGCCATTAGGGGGGTACAGGCATTACACCGCCCGGGGGTCCCCAGGGGCCCCCAGGGGCCCGGATGGGAACCACCCTAAAACAAAAAAAAAACATTTTTTTTTTTTTTTTTTTTTTTTTAAGGGCTCCGAAGGTCCCCAGGGGCCCGGAGGCCACTAAGGGCCCCAGATGGCAAGCCCTTTTTTTTATCAAAAAATATATATATTTAAAAAAATAAATATATTTTTTTTATATATTTGTCTTTTTTTTTTTTTATGAAAGGGCCCAGAGGTCCCCAGGGCCCTGGAAGGCAACCCCCTTGTTTTTTATTTTTTTTCGATAAATGTTATATTTTAAAAAAATATATATATATATTTTCTCTCTTTTTTCTTTTTATTTTATAAAGAGCACAGAGGTCCCCAGGGCCCCGGGTGGCTACCCCCCTTTTTTATATATATTTTTCTTTATTTCTTATTTCTGTCTAAATTTTTGTAAAGGGCCCCCCCGCTCCTCAATTTGCGGCACCACCCCCCCCCCCCCGCTTCTCAATTTCATGCGGCAGCACCCCCCCCCCCGGTTCTCCGCTCCAGGGGGCCCATGCCTGAAGCTGTGTAAGGGGCCCCAAAATTCCTGATGGCGGCCCTGTACACCTGTAAGGGGCCCGGGGGTCCGGAGGTGCCCAGATGCCTGGAGGCCCCCCAGCGCCCCAGATGGTAACCCCCCTTTATTTTTATTTTTTTTAGATATTTTTTAGTTGCTTTTTGTAGGATTTTTTATTAAAGGGCCAATTTTTGGAATTTAATATTTTTTAGCAGTCCGGAGGTCCCCAGGGGCCCAGAGGCCCCCAGGGCCCCGGGTGGCAACCCCCCATATTTTTTGTTATTAAAGGGCCAATGTTTTGTTTTAGGGGTCTGGAGGTCCCTAGTGGCCCGGAGATCCCCAGGGCTCCAGATGACAACCCCCCACCTTTAAAAAAAAAATATATATATATTTTTATATATTTTTTGGTTATTTTTTTAACATATATATATATATATAATATAATTATGAAAGCTCCCAGAGGGCCCCAGATGACAACCTTTTTGCTTATAAAAATGTTATAAACATTTTCCCCAGGTTTGTTATTTTTTACTTTAATTTCTTTTTTAAAGTGTATTTTGTGCATGAAGTCGAGAGAGAGGAGCTGGACTTGCAATCGCCATCCTTCTCCATGCCCCCGGTGGCAATGGTGGGTGTGAGGGGGGCCTCCCACTCACCCCACCTGCTACACTTGGGAGCCCGATGGGACAGAGGGACTCCCCCTATGAGGGAGTGTAGCCCACCCAGCCAGCCCTGTAGGTCCTTCGCCTCCCTTTATTTTAGGAGACCTCATGGCCAAAGTGCGTGCAAGTGTGGTGTTTTTTTTGGGGGGGGGGGTGGGCGTACTTAGCACAGGCGTACCTTGCATAGCACACCCATCGGGAGCCGGGCTGACACCACCAAACTCAATTCACATGTAGCCGAGGCCGGGATCCGAACCCTTGGCTGCAGAGGTGAACGGCTTGTCAGCGCAGTGCCATTCACATTGAGCCACCGCAGCTCCCACCCCATGTTATTTTTTTTTAGATTTTTGGTAGTTATTTTTTTATAAAGGGCCCAGAGCTCCCAAGGCAACCCCCTTTTTTATTATTTTATATATATATATATATATATATATATATATAGATATTGTAATTTATTTTTCATTAAAGGGCCCAGAGGTTTATTGTTATTAAAGGGCCCAGTGGTCCCCAGGGCCCCCGGATGGCTACCACCCTTTTTAATATATATTTTTCTATATGTATTTTTTAGTAAAGGAACCCCCCGCTTATCAAATTGCGGCAGCCCCCCCCCCTTCTCAATATCAGGCGGCACCCCCCCCCCCCAATTCTCTGCTCCAGGGGGCCCATGCCTGAAGCTGTGTAAGGGGCCCCATAATTCCTGATGGCGGCCCTAATGGCGACCCATGGTACGAAATTTCAAGGAATTTTTCACTTTTAGTGTTGCACTTTAACCACTTCCATACCGCGCCTATTCTGGCACTTCTCTCCTTCATGTAACAATTATATTTTCTTCCTTGAAAATTACTCAGGACCCCCAAACATTATATATATTTTATTAACAAACACCCTAGGGAATAAAGTGGCGGCCATTTTTTCGGACACATTTCCAACAGTATTTGCGCCAAAAATTTTCTAACGTTTTTTTTTTTTTTTTGGCTTTCAAAAAAAAAACCTGTTTCATGAATGACAAAATAAGAAAGCAGTAAAGCTAGCCCAATTTTTAGGGATAAGGTAAAAGATGATGTTACACCGAGTAAATAGATACCTAACTTGTCACGCTTTCATATTGCGCACACTCATGGAATGGCGCTAAACTTCGTTATTAAAAATCTCCATAGGCAACGCTTGACTTTTTTTCTCAGGTTACCACTTTTGAGTTACAGAGGAGGTCTAGTGCTAAAATTATTGCTCTCACTCTAACGCACGCTATGATACCTCACATGTGGGGTTTGAAGGATGTTTACATATGTGGGTGGGACTTGCATGCGTGTTCGCTTCTGAGTGCGAGCTACTAGGGACACGAGCATTTAAATTCCTTTTTTATTTTATTTTTTAACTTAATATTTTAATTTTTGCACTTGTTTGTCCCTTTTTTTGTATTCTTTTTCACTTTTCTTCATATTACAAGGAATGTAAACATCCCTTGTAATAGGACTAGTGTGTGACAGGTCCTCTTTATAGAGAAAGGCGGGGTCAATTAGACCCCACATCTGTCCTCCAGGCTGGAAAGCATGGAATTGGTAACAAAAAAAACATCTCATGCTTTCAGCTGCGATCATGTTCGTTCAGCACAGTAGTGTAGTGTGTAGCATGTTCACCTAGCAGCAAAAGGGTTGCTGGTTCGAATCCCGCCCGTGACACTATCTGCCTGGAGTTTGCATGTTCTCCCTGTGCGGGTTTCCTCCCACAATCTAAAAACATGCTGTAAATTGGATCCTGTCTAAATAAGCCCTAATATGCAGTAGGATATTTAGGTTTTGTGCTTCCCTAGGCCTGACCAAATTTTGGCACCCCCCTAATAGAAAAATGACCCACCCTTCCTGTCAAGGCCACACCCTGTTTTTTTATGACCCACCCAGGAATTTTCAGGGGACACACACAAGTTCTGTGGGGGGGGACCTGGGGGGGCCCTTAATTTGCCTAGTTTTTCGATCACTTCCTGTTTGGCTATGGGGCAGGAAGTGAAGGCCAATCTCCCCAAACGGACAGGGATAATACAAAATAAACTGACAGAGCTTCTAACCCCCCCCCCCCCCAACTCTATCCAAAATGAAAGAAATCCAAAAAATAAAAGTGATGATTATAGTTCCAGTTTAACCCCAAATTTCAGATCATTTTATTGAGAGGCTTAAGAAAATATAACCATGCCAATAGGCCAGGATCCAGCGTTGCTAATATGTATGAATGTGTGTTAGGGACCCCCACAAACACCACCCAATGTTAAATCAACTATTTTCTTGTTTGTTTTGGGGATGCCTGCACCCCTGATAGGGTAAAGACACCTCACAAATGTTGTCACTTTCTACTTAATTCATTCACTTCCTGCCACACAGCCAAACAGGAAGTGAGGGAAACACCTGAGTAATGTTTTGTTGGGGACACAGATCAATATAAATAGTTTCCCATTTTGGAAATTGCATTTTGCTGTGTACACCCCAAATTAGTAGGAATCTTGGACTTTGGGGTCCATTTACTAAAGGCAAATCCACTTTGCACTACAAGTGGACAAGCAAGGAAGAAAACTCAAAACTTGGCGGGATTGGAAGTAAAAACCATCAGTGCTTCCCTTCTGATTTTCATTGCCTACGCTTCTATTGCAGAGCGGCTTTGCCTTTACTAAACCCCAAAATAACTAATCATTTGGGGTGTACACTGCAGTGCAATTTGCTTAATGGTGACACTAGTTAGATTGAGCTGTGTCCCGAAGAAAAGACCATTGGTAGGGTTTTAACCTCACTTCCTGTTCAGCTGTGTGACAGGAAGTGAAGCCAATTTTAGGAAAAGGGACACAAAGCCCAACCTAAAAACACTAGCAGGGGTTCTAACACTCAATTGGCTTCCCTCAAACAACCCACAATTAGAATAGGATTGTCTTGTGCTAGTTTCAAGCACAGCGCTGTAAATCAGCACTTCAAGCCTGTCCACCAATACACCACCCCCCCCCCCCCCCCCTCCAACAGGCCATGTTTGCAGCTTTTCCTACATCTTGCACATGTGCTTTTAAAAGTCAGTCTGGACATCAGTTCTAGGAAACAATACTTACCGCTTTGTCCTTCCTTTTCTGGTGACTAAACATTTCATGCATACACACCAGGAAAGAGCTTAGAGACAAATCACACTTGATGGTTTAGGCCCAAACTAGTTCAGCTGCAGCGGTTGAAATCCATAGCATGAAAAAAAATATCACAAAACAAAACTTCAAAATTTGAAAGTAATTTTATTGGTCCACAAAACAAGGAAAGCAAAACAAAAAATTACAAATAAACACACCAAAAATATATAAAAACACCTAAAAACAAAAAAGACCAACGTTTATTTCACAGTCATTGGAAAATAAATCATGCTTTTGAAATAACAGGATAGACCCACAGGATTAAAACATTAGTCATTAACATCTTGAGAAACATTTAGCAAAATTATGTAGCAGAGAAAACATCAAAAAATACAAAACTTGCTCCAAAACATCTCTGTTTCACTCCGCCATTACTTCCAGCCAGCAAATCTGCCCCCTCTGAGGGGCAGCTGACACGTGCAGTATCCACGCTTTTTATAACATGTGTGCTAATGAACCAATTGGAAACACATGAAGAAATGTCAGCCTCTAGTTTGTGTGCACTTGTAACTGCTTACACCTGTTAAGGATGTCCTTAAATTACTAAGCCAAAAAAACAGCTTTCTGAGCATGCTCAGAAAGATGCATGTCATTTTCAGGGTCAGACAACCAGCTTTTTTTTCAAAGTGTTCGAGCATGCCCAGTTCACTCGAAATGCAGTACCAGAATCAAATCTGCAATGGCGGATGAAAGCATTAGAGGTGTTGAATTATTTTTTTGGTCCCCCTGAAGTGATGCTTTACAAGCTGAACGGGAGGTCTTATAGAATTTTTACGTAACAAACCTAAATAATAATAATTTAAACGCCCCTGTCCCTAGTAGCTCGCAGTCAGAAGCGAACAAGCAGCATTTTTATTGTTTCCGGTTACCAGTTTAGATTTACAGATGAGGTCTAGTGCTAAAAATATTCCTCTTGCTGTTACGCACACTATGATACCTCACATGTGTGGTTTGAAGAATGTTTCCATATGTGGGCGGGCCTTAAATGTGTAAGCCCCGCCCACATATTGAACCCCCGTTCAAACCCCACATGTGAGGTATCATAGCGTACGTTAGAGCGAGAGCAATACTTTTAGCACTAGACCTCCTCTGTAAATCTAAACTGGTAACCTGAAACACATAAAAAAGTGTTGCCTATGGGTATTTTCAAGTACTGAAGTTTGGCCCCATTCCATGAGTGTGTGCAATATTAAAGTGTAACATGTTGGGTATCTATTTACTCGGTGTAACATCATCTTTCACATTATGGCCATAAATTGGGCTAACTTTAGTGTATTCTTAATTTGTAACCACTTGAGCCCCAGACCATATTACTGGTCACTGACGGGGCCAGTTTTTGCATTTCAACACTGCGTCATGACTGACAATTGCGTGGTTGTGCGACGTGGCCCCCAAACAAATTTGGCGTCCTCATTCCCCCCCCCCCAAAAAAAAAATTTTTTTTTTTTTGGTGGTATTTGATCACCTCTGCATTTTTTCTTATTTTTGCTTGACCCAAAAATATAGCGACAATTTGGTAAATAAAAAAACATCTTTTTTACTGTTTGCTATAATAAATCTCCCCCAAAATATATTCAAAAAATGTTTGCCCTCAGTTTAGGCCGATAAGTATTCTTCGACATATTTTTGTTTACAAAAAATCACAATAAGCGTTTGATTGGTTTGGGCAAAAGTTCTAAGTAGGGGTTGGTCTTATGGGTTTTTTTGGAATAATTTTTTGTTTTACTAGTAATGGTGGCTATCATTGTTTTTTCTGGCTACTGCGACATTGTGGCGGACACATTTTTGTGAGATTTGGCATTTTTCTAGCGAGCAATGGTATAGAAATGCATTGCTTACTATAAAAATGACACTGGCAGGGAAGGGGTTAACACTAGGGGCGCGGAAGGGGTTGAATATGTTACCTGGGTGTGTTCTAACTGTAAAGGGGGTGGGACTGTGTAGGGGAAATGACAGATCGCTGTTCATACATTGTAGGGACAGACGAGCAGGCATTCCCCCCCCCCCCTGACAGGACCGGGATAAAGGGGAACTCCACCACAAATTATAAAAAAAAAACGGCGTGGGGGTCCCCCTTCAGGTGCACAACAGGCTCTTAGATTTGATCTGGAACATAAGGGGTTAAACCCACGCCAAAAACGGCGTGGGGTTCCCCCTCAGATCCAGACCAAACCCTTCTCCCAGGCACGCAGTCTGGCCGGACAGGAATGGGGGTGGGGACGAGCGAGCGCCCCCCCCCCTCCTGAGCTGTACCAGACCACATGCCCTCGACATGGGGGAGTGTGTCCTGTGGGGGAGGGGGGCACTGCCCCCCCACCCCAAAGCACTCTTGTCCCCATGTCGATAGGGACAAGAGCCTCTTCCCGACAACCCTGGCCGTTGGTTGTCGGGGTATGCGGGCGGGGGGCTTATCAGAATCTGAGAGCCCCCTATATTAAGGGGGCCCCCAGATTCTGGCCCCCCACCCTATGTGAACGAGTATGGGGTACATCGTACCCCTACCCATTCACCGGGTGGAAAAGTGTAAACACAAAAAAATCACACAGAAAAAAATAATTTATTAGTCAGCTCCGGGGGTCTTCTGCCGGGACCCCCCACCACCAGCCCATTGGGCCCCGGGCTTCGCCGTTTTCTGCCGGGGGGGGGACACCCACCGATGCTCTCCGCCATGTCCAGCCAGGCCCCCACCCCAAAATAAGCTCTTTCAGATCCGGGGGGGGCCGGCCGAAAAAAGCAGAGAACAACGGGGGCGGAGCCCCTCGGTCTTCCAGACGTTTTCTGCCGGGTCTTCGCCGCCGCCTTCCGCCGGGGGGGACACCCACCGATGCTCTCGGCCATGTCCAGCCGGGCCCCCACCCCAAAATAAGCTCTTTCAGATCCGGGGGGGCCGGCCGAAAAAAGCAGAGAACAACGGGGGCGAAACCCCTCCTCTGTCTCAGTGCAGCTCCTCCCACTGGCAGTAGTTCCGGCTCCTCCCACAGAGCTCATTCTGCTTCCTGCTGGAGAGGAGAGAAGACCTGTCTTCCAGAGCTCCTGTGTTCCAGCCTACCAGGACCAGCCTCCAGCCCCCTGCCCCGGAAGAGGGGTGGGATGGCCTCCCTCAGCCCCGGAGGTGGACCGGCTTCCGGCCTCCGGAGGAGTCAACAGCACCTGCCCTCCAGCCAGACCACCGCCACCACCATCAGCAGGGAGGACCGTCTCTTCCTGGAGACCCAGGAGGGTCTCTCAGACTGGACAGCCCCTCAGCCAGGTGAGAATGAGGCAAGAACCAGGAAGAGGCGGGATAAAATCAAATCCCTGCTGGTGAGGATATCTCAGGCCTGCGTGGAAAAGATGACTACTCTCGCAGGCCTGAGGGAAAAGAGGGACAGGTGCTCCAGTAATAAGAGATCTGAATTCAAGGGGGCCATCACCACCCTAGGACTAGAAGTAAAAGAAATATGGGAATACCTGGGGGGCTTTTGCCAACGTGGGGCTGGAGAGGTGAACTTCCTAGAGGAGCTCCGGAGGACCCTCCAGCAGGCCAACCGGGAAGGGAGCCAGGCAGCGAGGAGGAGCGGGCGGTCTAAGAAGGGGTCCCAACCCCCCAAACAGCCAGGAGAGTCAGGGGAGCCTGGGTGCAGTGGGGGGGGGGGCGAGTGCCGGTGGTGCAGGGCCCAGTATGGCCATAAAACCTGGGGAGGGTTCCCGGGAGCCGATCCCTCGGTCCGTGGAAGGGACTGGGGGGTTGGCGAAGTCCAGGGAGTCCAGTGATCCAGGAGGTCGCCGGGCCCAGGTGCCGCCGGCGGTACCCCCCCGCCATCTTCAGGTCAGCATACCCAGGCTCCCCCAGGATGGTCGCACTGCCACAGCTGAAGCCCGCTATGTGTCGGCTTCCATGACCCCTCAGCTTGCAGTGGAGCGGGAGGATCTGGCCATGGAAAGGCCAGGGACTGCTCCTGCGGCTGCTATGTCATCGGGAGAGAGGCAGACACATGGTGGAGGCATTGTGCTGCGGTCATCTGGAGGTAAACAGCTTGTGTGCAGTGTGGCCAAGATGGCGCCGGCTGTTGGGGGTGGAGTAGACCGGGACCCGGAAGTGACCGCCCAAGAACCGGAAGTGCCCCAGCCGGAACCGGAAGTGCCCCAGCCGGAACCGGAAGTGACCAGACCGAAACCGGAAGTGCCCGCCCCGCGACCGGAAGTGCCCCCCCCGCGAGTTTGCGGTGGTCGGTGGGGGCTCAGGGGACCTGGGGGATGAGAGGCCGGGGGTGCAGGGGTGCCCAGCCCCGGACGCTGCAGCAGGCACCTCCAGGCACCCCCGGCAGGAGATGGACAGAGACGTTGAGGACGGTAAATTGGACGGTAAGCTGCCACCCCCCCAGGTCCCCATGGACACTGCCACAAGCCCCGAGGGGCTCCCTGCAGCACAGGCGGGGTGGGGGGAAAGTCAGGTGGGACCCCTCCCAGTGGACTGTATAGCATATGATTATATCCGGCAGTTGGAGGGGTGCCAGGGGGGCTCCCCCCCAGTACAGGTGGAGTCCCAAGGGGCTGGTGTGGTCGCGGAGGGGTCTGGGTGGGGGAGTTTGGTGGGGGTGGTACCCCCCTCTGCTGTGGTCCCGGGGGGGGGAGCCTGTAGTCAGGCCAAAGGTGGTGGGTCAGGGTATATCAGCGGGGGTGGGTGCAACACCACCGGCAGGGATGGGGGCCCCCCGTCCCCCCCCACTTCTGGGGGTGCTGAGGGGGGTGCCCCACTTCCGGAGAACATCTTTCGGGGGTCTCCGGAGGCCAACTTATTGTCTGCCCTAAAGGGGGGTCGCTCTTTCGCCCAGGTGTTGGGCTCTCGTGCCCCTCTGGACCACCTGTACAGCCGGTTTGGCGCCCAGAATTTCCGCGCCCCCCCTGCTGACCAGGAGAGGACGCAGGGGTCGGCGTGGACGAGGGGTACAGGTGGTCCAGAGAGGAGGCGTAGGAATGTTGTCCAGCTTCGGTACGAGGGTCCGGACCCCTGCCCCGCTCGAGGTGAGGTGGTGGGCCTGGTACTCTCCTTGGGTTTTGGGGTGGATGACCTTTTTGCTGTCATCCATCCCACCAACACACGGGAGTTTGATATAAGTTTTGTCACTCCCGTGTGTATGGAACGCTTTATCACCGGCTTTGGGTTGGTGAGGGGCGTTGACCCTTGGAAGAGGTACAGGCTCATTCCCATCTCCAGGCAGGAGGAGGTTAAGAACATCACCATCCTGGTGAGGAATGAGTCGCTCCCTCCGGAGGACATTGCCACCTGGCTCGGGAGGTACGGGCAGTTGCAGACCCCCCTGAGGAAGAACCTTGATGAGCGCGGGGTCTGGACCGGGGCTTGGTTGACCAGGATCCGGCTCAAGAGGGAGGGCAACAGTGTTGCCCACCTCCCTGGCAGCGCCTTTCTAGGCAGAGACCGGATCCTGGCGTTCTACCCGGGACAGCCCCGTCGTTGCTTCAAGTGCGGCAGCCCGACCCACATGAGCTCGGACTGCACGGTGGTCAGATGTGGCCGGTGCCACGAGTTTGGCCACCAGTCCGAGTCATGTGGGAAGATATGCTGCAACTTGTGTGGTGAGATGGGGCACCCATTTAGCAGGTGTCCCAAAGCATATCGGGGTTCTTCCTCAGGGGGGGGACCTCCCGGGCCGGGAGCGGCCGAAGCCCCCCCGGCGAGTGATGGCCGGGGGGGTGGGGATCCTGGAGCCCCTAGTACTACTCCGGAGGGACCAACAGGCCCATTGCCTCAAAGAAGGCGGAGCAGGCGTGGGCGCGGGGCTCCCCCCCCGGGGGACACGGGCTCGGTTGGCCAGGAGGCTCCCGATCCTCCGGAGGGCGGAGCCGGTGGGGAGGAGTCGGGGAGGCCTGGGGGTCCCGGACCTGAGGGTCCGGGGCCAGGGCCTTCCCCTCCTAATGTTGCAGGGCCGATCCCCATCCCCCTTCCCTCTCCCCCTCCTCACCATTGCCCCTCCCCTCCACCTGGCCCTCCATCTGTTTCCCCATGCCCTCCTCCCTCATCTTCCCCTCCTCGTACCCCCCCCCTCGTCCCCCCCTCCCCCTTCTTCTTCCCGTCCAGCTAAGTCTGGTCCCCCCCCTGTCCTCTCCCCTGTCTCTGGCCCCCCTCCTGCCTCTTCCATTCCCCCCCCTTCTGAACCCAGAGTCTCCTCTGGCCCTGTGGCCATGGAGATGGAAGCTGCTCGAGCCTCATCCAAGAGGGAAATCTCGAGCAGCGGGTCCGAGGAGGGGGGTGGTGTAGTCATCTCGGAGAGGTGGCAGGAGTGGGAGCAGGTGAGACGCAAAAAGAAGGGGAAGGCTGCCAGATCTGGGGGCGGGAAGTCCCCAGTGAAGGGTGGGGTTCCCCCAGGGGCACGAAGTGGGGTGTCCCTGGGGAACCCGTTTGGTATCTTCTCCTCCTCCTCGGGCTCAGAGGAGGAGGAAGTGTAGATATGTAAATATGTTTTTGTGTTTGTAGTATGAAGGAGAACATGACCACTTTCAATCATTCTGATGGCGGTACCCTCTCCAATACGGCTTGCGACCATTAATGTCGCAAGTATTCGTTCTGCGGGAGCTCGTTTTATGGCCTTCGATTTTCTCAGCCGTGTTGAAGCTGACATTTTGTTTTTGCAGGAGACCTGGCTGGCATCTGTGGCAGAGATGCATCTAGCAAAGAGGGAGTGGAGATGTGGGCCCTCCCTCTGGTCTCTTGCGGCCGAGCCCTGCAGTGGGGTTGCGGTCCTTTTTAAGACTGGTCCGGTGGCTTGCCGGCGAGTGATTAAAGTGGAGATCGGTAGATGTCTGGTGGTGGACGCTGTCGTGAGGGGGCAATTCCTCCGGCTCATAAATTTTTATGGGCCTCAAACTAGGAGGGAGAGGAGGAGCCTCCTTACGGTGGTTAAGCCTTATCTTTTTACGTCCCAGCAGGTGATTTTTGGTGGCGATTTCAATATGATCACTAGGCCCAAAGACCGGGCAGGTGCCGCCAACCCTCTGGGATATGATAGTATTTTTTTGAATAACGTAGTGAGGGAGGCCAGGTTGGTGGATGTGCACGTTCGTCACCTCCCCAACCTCACTGGTTTCACATTTTCCCGAGGTAGTAGTAAGAGTAGATTAGATAGGTTTTTTTTAAAGGAGGACTCTGTCTGCTCGGCTCCTGAGCTGCAGTCGGTAGAGTTCTCCGATCACTGTATGGTATCTGTGGCCCTGAATGTCGCTGACACTCCTCAGAAAGGGAGGGGTTTGTGGCGCCTGAATGGGTCGCTACTGGAGGATCCTGAGGTTAGGGAAGCCTATGAGGTTTTCTTCCTGGGCCAGACCTCGCTCCTTGAGGGCAACTGCTCCCACCTTGAGTGGTGGGAAGTAGTTAAAAAGAGGTCTGGCGACTTTTTCCGGGAAATCTCTGGGTACAGGGCAGCTTCCAAGTACCAGGCTTACCAGAGACTACGCAGGCAGCTTGACCGCCTGGTGTCCTCTGGGGGCTCTCAGGAACAGATATCCGGTCTGAAGGCACAGATGAAGGAGTGTCAGTACGACCGTCTCGCCTCCCTGGTTTTTGAGAGGGATTATGGGAAGTTTATCTCTCCTGATCCCTACAGGAGCTGTGGTGAGGTGGCGAGGTCGAAGGTCGTACATGGCCTGAAGGATGCCTCAGGATCTCTGGTCCGGTCCAGATCGGGGATCCTGGGTGTCGTCAGAGACCACTTTTCGGACCTCCTGAAGAAGCGGCCTCTAGACATGGAGAAGGTCAGGGAATTCCTTGATGAGACCCCGCTGGAAGTGGGGTCTGACCTTCCTGACTCTCTGACAGAAGAGATCTCGGTAGCTGAAGTTGAGCAGGCTATTAGCTCTTTAGCTTCTAAAAAGTCACCTGGGCCCGATGGGCTCACGGCCGAGTTCTACAAAACCTTTAAGAGCCTCTTGGCTCCTCATCTGAGGGACGTGTTTAGTGAATGTTTGGCCTATGGCCTGCTGCCTCCCTCAATGAGAAGGTCAGCTCTGATCCTACTGTCAAAGGGGAAAGATCCGTCTGTGGTGGAGAATTGGCGTCCGATCGCCCTTCTTACCACAGATAGGAAGATACTGGCAAAGATCTTGTTTACACGTCTGTCTGCTTTGGCGGGCAGGATGCTGTCTCCCTCTCAGCACTGCACAATTCCTGGCCGGGGCACTTTTAGTGCCGTCCTGAGCGTCCGGGAGGCTGTGGAAAGGTGCAGGGCTGATGGCAGCGAGCGGTATCTGCTTGCATTGGATCAGGCTAAGGCGTTTGATCGGGTGAACCACGAGTACCTTTGGCTGCTTCTGAGGAGATACGGTCTGCCTGATCAATTCGTTGATTGGCTGCAGGTATTGTATAGGGGAGCTGAGAGCTTCCCTCTTGTCAACGGTTGGGTGGGCCGGGCCTTTGCCGTGGACTCTGGCGTCCGGCAGGGGTGCCCGCTGAGCCCCCTCCTGTACATCTTTGCGGTCGACCCCTTCGTAAGGAGGCTAGACTGCGGGCGTCTGGGGGGGGTTCCGGTGGGACCTGTCGGGGGTCCGGTTTCGGCGGTGAGGGTTGTGGCCTATGCGGACGACGTCTCGGTGGTGGTATCTGGTCGTGAGGAGGCCCATTATGTGGAGTCCCAGATCGGGTGCTACTCTGAGGCGTCAGGCTCGCTGGTCAATTGGGACAAGAGTGAAGTTTTCTGGTTGGGGAAGGAGGGGGAGCAGTTCCCCCTTCCGGACGTGTTCCCCACGCCCGTACCAGAGATTCGAGTTCTTGGCATTCATTTCGGCCCGGGTGATTATCCCAAGCTAAACTGGGAGCGCAGGCTGGTGAGTGCCACTCGGAAGGTGAAGGCCTGGAAAGGTTGGAAACTTTCCCTGAGGGAAAGGGTAAGCTTGGTCAAGACGTACTTATTGCCTGAGTTTCTCTTTGTAAGCTATGTGTGTCTTTTGCCAGCATCTCTCTATGCTCGGGTCTATGGTCTGTTCTTCCTGCTGTTGTGGGGAAGCAGACTGAACCTGATCAAAAGGGAGGTCACATACCGCCAGCAACGGCAAGGTGGGTTGGACATGGTCAACCCGGTGGTGTTCTTTGTCACCATCTTTGTTAAATACAATTTGCAGTCCATATTTGTGGACGAGCCTTCCTGGTGGGAGTGTTCATGCAAGGACTGGCTCTTGCTGTTCTTGAGGCAGTGGGGGGAGGGGGGGAGGCCCGGCGATCTGAGGAGATCGCATGGGTATCTCCCTTCCTATGTCCCCCTGGCATTAAAGGTACTGAGGCAGTGGCGGATAACTGCCCTGGAGGTGGGCTCTTTGGGTCGGCGGGAGCTGTACCTGAGGGTCATGGCCTCGGACATTTTGAAGCCCCTGTCTTTGAGGGACTGCCCTGAGAGGGTCCTCACGGAGGGGCTAGCCCTCTTGAATTCTTCTAGAATTCCAAGTAAGTTTTGGGATCTCGCATGGAGGTCGTTCCATGGACGACTCTATGTCCGTGCGAATCTCAAATACAGGAACCTGGGGGACAGGGACTGCCCCCGTCAGGAATGTGGTGGGACATTGGAGACCATGGACCATTTTCTGGTCCAATGTCCCTTCAACATGGAGGTTCTTACGAAGGTAGGGGGTGCCATTGGCTACCCCCGCCTTCCGGCCCTGACCTATGCTGAGCGAGTGTATGGTGATTTTGGGGTCCGCAGGGGATTTGAGTTATCGTCACTTTATTTAGTCAGCCTAGTTGTGCTTTATTACACTTGGCACGCTCGGTGTTTGGTGTCCACTAGGGACAAAATCCTGCCTGTGCATGAGGTGGTGGGCGGTATCTTTCGGGAGTTGGTGAAGGTGCGGGATCTGGAAAGGAGCAGGGTCGGGCCTGAGAGGTGTGCCCATTTATGGAGGGGGTTCCTCTTCCAGCCCCCTTAGGTCACGGCTCTGCCCCTCTCCATGGGTAGGGGCATCTATCCTTTTTCACCCCCTTAGATTTTGTTTATGGTATTTTTTTTTTGAAAAAAGGCTACAGACATGTCTGACTATCATGTTCTTGCTCATACGTGGGTTGTAGGTATTTGTTGTTGTGATGGTGGGGTGTGTTGTGGGTTGGCGATGATCTGGACAGTAGTGGTTTCTATGGACTTTAATATCTCCCTACTGTACCAGTGAGCCGTTTTAAGTGTTTTTTTTTTTTTTTTTGGCAATGATCTGGGCAAGCTTTTCTGATGGACTATAAAGACTTTCTCTTGTACCAGTGAGCCTGTTGTAAATACCTGTTCTGGTGTTATTTTTATTTTTATTTTTTCTTTATAGTTATTTCTTGGTGGGTGGAGGTCGGTGATTTGATGGTTTGTGTTTTGTTGTTTGTTTTTGTGTTATTTGGTTTATTTAGTTATTTTGTTTATTTTATATATTTGTTAACCTTTTGGTCGTAGTTTTATAAATAAAAAATTACCCCTCCTCGGTCTTCGCCTTCCGCCGGGGGGGTACACCTACCCCCCCCCCCGGTCTTCGCCGCCGCCTTCCGCCGGGGGAGGTACACCTACCCCCCCCCCCGGTCTTCGCCGCCGCCTTCCGCCGGGGAGAGAGACACCCACCGATGCTCTCCGCCATGTTCGGCCAGGCCCCCTACCCCAAATCAAGCTCTTTTACATCCGGGGGGGGCCGGCGGAAATGGCGGAGAACAAAGGGGGCGTCGCCACTCCTCGGTCTTCTAGCCGTTTTCTGCCGGGGGGGGGAAACACCCACCCATGCTCTCCGCCATGCTCGACTGGGCCCCCACCCCAAAAGTAAGCTCTTTCACATCCGGGGGGGGCCAGCCGAAAAACGGCGGAGAACGGGGGTGTCGCCCCACCTCGGGCTCCTCCGCTTCTGCCTGGCTCCTCCCGAGGCCAGGGCTTCTTTCGCCGTCTTCCGCCGGAGGGCGCCACTCTCCGGGCTTCTCGTGGCTGTCTTCCGCCGCGGGGCCCAGGCCTTCTTCCGCCGCCGCCCCCTTCGATTTTTTCTGCCTGGACGGGGGTCGCACATCCCATCCAGGACTTGGACGTGGCGGGCTTCTCGTCGCTGTTTTCTGCCTCGTCCCCACCCCCATTCCTGTCCAGCCAGACTGCATGCCTGGGATGAGGGCTTGGTACGGATCTGGGGGGGAACCCCACGCCGATTTTGGCGTGGGTTAACCCCTCACGTTCCGGACCAAGCCGAAGAGCCTATTGTGCCCCTGGGGGGGAAGCCGCGCCGGTTTCAAATTTGAAATTTGGCGCGGAGTTCCCCTTCAGTGTCAGCGCAGCCCGAGAACAGCTCGGAGCTTGCCGTGCGCCACTCCAGGCAGTGCAAACACTGCTACGCCGCTTGGTATTTACCAAGATTTTCCCGGCGTACTGAAGAGGCGCACGCAAAGCCCCGATTTATCCCTCTGCGCATGCCCAGTATGCAAATGAACCTTCCGAGGTTCTAGCGTACTTTGCAAGCGCACAGGGATCGGGTACCAAAAGTCACTTTCCCTTTCAAATCGGCCCGCCACACACGTTCAAACACATGTCACTACACTTCCCCTGCATCACCCCCCTCCCTCCCCTCATAAACTCCCGCCCGAATCCCCGATGTTTACATTACTAAATGCCGCACGCCAGCTCTGTACTGGCGTGCCGTGCACCCTCTCCTGGGCGCATTAGGCAGTTTAGTAAATGAGGAAACACGCTGCACTGGCAGCGTGTTTCTTTTGTAAATGTCAAAAACAGTTTTACTCCTGCTTGTGCACCATGAGTCTTGGCGCACAGGCTTGGTAAATCAGCCCCATAGTGTCAAGCAGCTTTGTTGTCTCCAACTATATGGTCTCCCCTCTTCCAATCATTCCGGGATGCTGGTACATTATAAATTTATTTTTCTAATTGAATAATTGAGACTATACTCTCCCTTTTTCACTCATAGAAACCAAAAAACAATATATGATAAATGAAATAACTGTGAAATTGATTACTAATTTACCTTTTTTTGTATATATCTTGTTTCTTGATTCAATCTAATATAACTCTTTACTCAAATTTTCTTTGATAGTCAGTTGGTAGTTACCGCCAGCCATGGCCGATTTCTGTGGGGAAGCATGGGAGGGTTTGATGGCCAAAATCTACTCCTTTCCAGAAAGGGGCTAAAATGTCAGATGCAGACCTAGATCAAATTTTTTTGCGACTTCAACGCTTATTGGAGAAGAAGTCTAGAATTTACTGGCATAAAAATTATTTTGAAACGTATATGGAGAATCATGTGGTTTCATGGGGACTAAGGATTCAAATTTTTCCAAATGTTCGCAAAGTTAATTATTCTTTGAAACAATCATGGGAACACAACTTGCAGCTTTGCTCCCATGGAATGATCGCCATTTTATGAAAACAATATGAAACTGAACTGGAACAGATTGACATGCAGATCAGTGCCTGGTATTCTGATTATTGGCCGGCCTCGGTCTCCTTCAGATATGTCACTGTCAGGTTTCATATCAGGCTAGCAGCAGACAACAGTTCAGGTGTGCTAATATGCCTATAGTTCAATAACAAGAGCACATACCATGAGCAGGTCTTGAGAAGCAGGTCAGCGCTGGGACTTGTAGTTCACCACGGATGCAGGGTTGAGATGAGCGGGACAGCTGGCACTTGTAGTTCACTGCTGAAGTAGGTGTTGTGATGAGCAGGAAAGCTGGAACTTGTAGTTCACCGCAGGTGTGGATGTTGGTGGTATTGCTGGTGCTAGTAGTGCACCGCTGCAATGGATGTCCCTTACAGGAGTCAGGCAAAGCGTGGTCTAGGCAAGCCGGGTCATACACGGATGGATCAGAGATCGAAAGGTACCAAATCGGAAGCAACAAGCAGGGTCAAACAAGCCGGGTCATACACAAAGTTTACAGATTAACAGGTCAGGCTGGATCACACAAGGCAAGCAGAGTAACTCTATCACGAGCACTGATTGGGTGAAAACACAGGTGAGCTGGCCAATCAGTGTTTCCCAGCCAAGGCTGTGTCAGGTGAGTGCGCTGGGTTCTAGAGGGATCCGGTACTGACAGTCACCAGGGACAAGGACCTGAGGACACATTTGGAGGAATACACGCTTGGCATCATTAACATCAAAGAAAGTAAATTTCAAAGGGACAAACTAGCCCACAATAACGTATATGCCTACAAGTGGAATGAAACCACGTCTCCTAAATACACCAAACCTTCCAACTCTGATGTTCCAAAAAAACAAACTGAAATGCCTAACACTGCCTCTGTTTCTGTCTCCCTCTCACCTAGCACATCAACCACTTACCATGACTTTTCACAGGACAAATTTCCTAAGAAGAGAAAATGAGATCGCACTGCAGCATCTTTGGACTCACTACATTGCACTTTCGGTCCGCCAGGTAGTCGGAAATCACAACCGGTTCGTAATGCACCTCCAACTACACACTCGTCTACTCCACTCTACGGCAGAACCTCTGCCACTGCTACCATCTCACAATCTTCTCTTCTACCATCTATTGGAATTAATCCTTCTATCTCGTCTGCTCTATCTGTGTCCTCTCTCACCCGTCGGGTAAGTGAACCTTCAATTTCCACTATGTTTCCAGCCAGCGCACAGCACATTGACCCAAAAATAGCACCTCCCGGAGATATTTCATCTTCTGCTCCCTCTGCGTCAGCAAGATAAGGTCCGCAACCTTACCCTTGTAACGTGAATCAAGGAGGGTTGCCAGCCAGTAATGATCCCTCTCCTTAATAGCACGAATACAAGGATCCTTCCGCAGGCTTTGCAGGATCAGGGAGGCCATGCAGCGTAGGTTTGCTGAGGCATTCGATGCGGAGGAACATAGAAAAATGTGCGGCGCTAAGTATATAACAAAATATCTAATAACAGATATCAAAATTAGAAAATAAATCTATAGTAAACAACACCACATGTGTCCACCGTGAGGAAAAAAACTCATAAGCAGACTTAATGTGCAAACAAATGTCTGTGAAACAATCCACTTGTTGAGTAAATTAATCCTTTCTGATTATGACTGAGTAATAAATATTTGATAGAAGATCCACCACCGTATATCATAAGGCTTACCAGAAAATGTAACCCAGAAAAGCATACACTAGCTATCAATATTCCATAGGAGAGATGTTACAGCCGACTCAGTATACCCCAGGAAGGCTATCCAGCAGGTACAGAAATCAAGGACACAACCATAGGGCTCATAATCATTTGTCATATGTTATAACATCCAAACTATAGTGTAGATGGAAATATAAAAAAGAAGAACAGGGGCGCACATAGCATAATTCTGCAAGATACCTCACAGTATTTATTTGAGAAGAAAGTTAAACACTCACATTTGCAGTGATTTAAAATATTAAATATTTAAGATATTAAAATCGATAAAAACAGTGGCATCAGTAATCCTTCCCGATTCGGTGCGGTGTCCTCTGGGTCACTGAGGATGACAGAATCCACAGCCACCTCCTCCCAGCCACGTACAAGTCCATGGGTTTCTTGGGACTGTAATTGATCCCTTGAAGACTGCTGCTGATGCTGAATGCTAGGCTCCACCTTCATGCTGTCACAATCCTCCTCCTCCTCCTCGTCCTCTTTTGGTGTGATAGGCGGGCCAGCAGGAACACTATCTGGATAAAGGGGGCCTTGAAAGGTAAGGAAGTCCTCCTCTTCCTCCCTCTGTTCTACTTCAAGTGCCCTGTCCATTATTTAACACAGCATGTGCTCCAGCAGGTTGAAAGGAGGACAGTGTCACTGATGCATGCACTGTCACTGCTCACCATACTCGTGGCCTCCTCAAATGGTGACAGGACAGTGCATGCATCCCTGATCATGGCCCACTGGCATGAGGAAAAAATCAAGCTCCCCTAACCCTGTCCTGGTGCCATATTGGTACAGATACTCATTGATGGCCCTCTGCTGCCTGTGCAGCCACTGCAGCATGGCCAACGTAGAGTTCCACCTGGTGGGCATGTTACAGATTAGGCGGTTCTTGGGCAGGTTGTATTCCTTTTGTAGGTCAGCCAGCCGAGCACTGGCATTATATGACCGTCGGAAATGCACACAGTTTCCTGGCCTTCTTCAGGACATCCTGTATGCCCGGGTACCTGCCCAAGAACTTCTGCACCACCAAGTTAAGGACGTGAGCAAAACAGGGCACGTGGGTCAGTTGTCCCTGTCGGAGGGCGGAGAGGAGGTTGGTGCCATTGTCGCAAACCATTATTCCTGGCTTAAGCTGGCGTGGCGTCAACCACCTCTAAGCCTGCCCCTGCAGAGTTGACAGAACCTCTGCCCCAGTGTGGCTCCTGTCCCCCAAGCACACCAGCTCAAGCACCACATGGCATCTTTTTGCCTGCGTACCTGTAAAGCCCCTTGAACTCCTACAGAGCACCGCTGGTTCCGAGGACAAATCAGCACAAGAAGAGGCCACGGAGGAAGAAGAAGAGGAGAGGGTGGAGGAGAGAGGTGTGTCACAATCACCAGTAGTAGCATTTTGGAGGCGTGGTGGCGGAACAATCTGTATCCTTCCCAGCTGCCAGCAGAGTCACCCAATGTCCCGTGAAATATAGGTAACGTCCCTGTCCATGCCTGCTGGACCATGAGTCAGCTGTAATATGCACCTTACCATTGACTGCACTGTCCAGCGAGGCATGGACATTGCCTTCCACATGCCAGTAGAGAGCCGGAATTGCCTTCGCGTTTGGGAACCTGCCACTGAGGTACCGCACATTCCACAAACTCGCAAAAGGGGGCAGAATCTACCAACTGAAAAGATAGCAGTTGAAGTGCTAGCAATTTAGCTAAGCTAGCATTCAACCGCTGGGCATGTGGATGGCTGAGAGAGAACTTCTTTCGGCACTGCAGCAGCTGGGGCAGGGAAATTTGTCTGGTTCAATCTGACGTCGGTGTACCGATAGTAGATTGCCCACAAGTACTTGGCTGGGACACCTAATTCTACAACTTCAGTCCTATCAGTGCAGGCTTCAGAGAGGACTGAAGGTATAGTGGGGTTGGAGATCCCAGCTGATGAGGAGCAAGGAGCAAGGAGAGGTCCGCTTTGTTCTTTGGTGTGGGTATTTGAGGTACGCTTGCCAACGAACTGCATGGCAGGTCGACATATGTCTGGTCAAGCACGTGGTGCCCAAGCGGGTGATGTTTTGGCCATGCGAAATACACTTGCGACATATGTTGCAAATAGCAGTGGTGCGATCTGATGCACTCATCTCAAAAAAGGCCCACACCAAAGAACTTTTGGAATAATAACTTTTGCAGCGCCCTGCACATGCGGAGCTCTGCGGTGTGATGCAGTCGGTGTGCTGCCCTTAAACTGGACCTTGGAGGGCATCCTGCCTCGTTGGAGATGTGCCTCCTCCTCTCTCCTATCAGGCACCCATGTGGAGTCAGTGACCTCATCATTCCCTCCCTCCTCATCACTGTAGCAAACCTAGAAGTATGCTGCAGCTGGTGGAACATGACTGCCAGATTTTTGTCCTTCTCGGGCACCCCCTCTCTCTGGGCTCACATTACTGCCTTCCTCTAGCTGGGTACCATCATCGGAGCCTTCAAAATTCTGTGCATCCTCCTGCAGCATGTACCCAACACTGTGGTCAAACAGTTCAGGGGACTCCACAGGAGGACATGGTGAGGCTAGGGAAGGAGGGACTGTTGCGCAGAGGTAAAAGGCTGCATTGGCAGATGCTTTGCCAGACAAAGTAACCTGAGCCTGGGTGAGAGAGAATGAGGAGGATGACGGCTTGGTCATCCACTCTACCAAGTGTTCGGTATGTTGCGGCTTAACATGACTAGCTGCCGAAAAAAAGGACAAGCTTTTCCCACAGCCACGTGCTGATGAGGATGCACCATGTCCACGACCAGCACTGTTGCCTCTAGACACAGAGCCTGCTTGCCCTCTTTTATTGGCTGGTGACTCTCTGCCTCTCCATATTGTCCTTCCAGACATACTAATGGCCTGCAGGGAGATGTAGCTGCACAAATGCTGACAATACTTGCAGATCCCTGTCTGTGGTATTAATATGAGAACACCAGCAATTGTATTCACATAGCTTTTAGGTGCACACTGTGCAGAGGACACAGTACAACAAGTGAATATACTTGCAGATTCCTACCTGTGGTATTAATATGAGAACACCAGCAATTGTATACACGTAGCTTTAGGTGCACACTGTGCAGGTGAGACACTACACCAATTGAAAATACTTGCAGATCACTGCCTGTGGTATTAATATGAGAACACCAACAACTGAATTCACATAGCTTTAGGTGCACACTGTGCAGAGGACACAGTACACCAAGTGAAAGTACTTGCTGATCACTGCCTGTGATATAAATATGAGAACACCAGCAATTTTTCAAGTAGCTTTAGGTGCACACTGTGCAGAGGACACAGTACACTAAATCAAAATACTGCAGGTCTCTGCCTGTATTTGTATGAGAACACCAGCAATTGTATGCAGGTAAGCTTTAGGTGCACACTGTGCAAAGGACACTAAATCAAAATACTGCAGGTCCCTGCCTGTATTTGATGAGAACACCAGGAATTCTATTCAGGTAAGCTTTAGGTGCACATTGTGCAAAGGACACAGTACACTAAGTGAAAATACTGCAGCTAGCACAATCACCTGCCTGCCTGTCAGTATATTATGAAGAGAATAACAGGAACAGATCTAGCTAAACTGAATACAGTGTATAAATATATATATACAACACCTGGGATGTAAATATATCCTCTACACACTGTACCTGAAGCTAACTGACTCTCCTGCTTGCTCTATCTAACTCAAATTAATTGACACTGTCTCACTCTCTGTCTTTAACCACTGCCGCAACACACTACACAAGGCCGCCACACAGGCGGCCTTATATAGTGTGGGGCGTGTACTAAACCTCCTGAGACATAATTGGCCAAAGCCACCCTGGCTTTGGCCAATTATGGCTTTCCGTTTTTTCCATGCTGTGATTGGCCAAAGCACACGGGTCATGGTGCATGCTTGGCCAATCAATAGCCAGCAATGCACTGCGATGCCACAGTGAATTATGGGCCGTGACACGCCACTTGAATTTGGTGTGAACGGCCCATAATGTTCGAAATTCGACAAACAGTCGAACAGCCGATGTTCGATTCGAACATGGGTTTGACTCAAACTCAAAGCTCATGTTTACCTACAGATGAAGAAGCCATAGACCTGCTCCAAAGGACACAAGGTATGCTTTCTGAGGTCAACCTCAGACTACACAAGATTGTCTCAAATAGTGTTGCTGTTATGAAAGCCTTTCAACCTTTCTAACCTTACTTAGACAACTCTCAGAGACTATTAAAGATTGGGATGCTCCACTACCAATAGACCAGCTTTTAAAGTGGGAGTCCTGGAAACGATCTCTACATGCCTTAGATGGATTTCGTATACCACGCTGCTACACTCCTGCCTCCCTTGCTACAAGTCAAAGGAAAGAGCTTCACATATTCTCAGATGCATCTACTGAGGCCATAGCAGCTGTTGCTTACCTTAAAGTAAGAGACTCTTCCAATCAAGCCCACATAGGGTTTCTGTTCGGGAAAGCTAAGTTAGCACCTATGCCTGGACACACGATTCCCAGGCTTGAACTTTGTGGGACTTTCCCAGCTGTAGAAATAGCAGATTTCATACTGCGTGAGCTAGACATTCAAATAGATGACATCAAATTCTACACAGACAGCAAAGTTGTTTTGGGCACATATACAACCAGACTAAATGCTTCTATGGGCCAGATTCAGGTAGAGTTAGGCTGGAGTATCAGTGATACTCCAGCCTAACTCTCATTTTGAGCCGGCGTTTCTGTTTTCAGTAAGCAGAAAACATGAAACGCCGGGTTGGAGTTACTATACGAGCGGCGTAATTGTATTTTGCCGTCGTATCGTAACTTCAATTTTAAAATTGGCGTGCGGGGCGTTCCCGCTGATTAACGCCGAGAATATGTTAATCAGCGGGAATCGGAAATTCACGATCGTATTCGGGCGCGACGCAGTGACTTTCCGACGTTTCCGTAAGAGATATGCGGCGCAAAGATAAAGCAGCCCCCTAGTGGAGTATCCTATGTTAAGTATGGCGTTGTCATCGCGTCGAGAAAAAAAATCGCGCCGTTTGCGTAAAACGTCCGTGAATGGGGATTGACGTCATTGAAAGAATTTGGAGCATGCGCACTGACAGTCGACGCATGCGCAGTACGTTCGCCGCGGGATCGCGCATAGTTAACATAATACACGCCCCCTACCCGCCCAATTTGAATTCTGCCGGCTCATTTTCGCTACGCCGCCGCAACTTTAGGAGCAAGTGCTTTGTGAATAACAGTACTTGCTCCTAAAGTTACGGCGGAGTAACGTAAATGAGAAACGTTACTCCAGATTAAAGATTCGCCCATCTACCTGAATCTGGCCCTATGTCTATGTCAGCAACCGTGTAGAGAGAATCATCTAAACCTGAACAATAGCATTATGTTCCATCTGAAATTACCCCTGCAGATCATGCCACCAGGCCAATGTCTGCAAGTGTCTTTGCAAATTCTTCTTGGTTAACAGGTCATGAATTCCTGCTGGATCATCCAGAAGAAACCACAGCTAATGTCTTCAGTCTTCTAGAACCCAAGGGCGGATCTAGAGTCTAGTCTCGGAGGGGCACTGCCAGAAAATAAGGTGTTGCTTACAGAACTCAATTAGGTGTCCGATGTTGCAATGCAATGTTGCAATACCGCTAAAAAATCAATGATCGCCGCCATTACTAGTAAAAAATATTTAAATATAAATGCCATAAATCTATCCCATAGTTTGTAGACAATTGTCAGGGACTGCAGACATGGTACAAGAGATGGTCAGAGAATGCAGACATGGTACAAGAGATGGTCAGAGATTGTAGACATGGTACAAGAGATGGTCAGAGACTGCAGACATGATACAAGAGACGGTCAGAGACTGAAGACATGGTACAAGAGATGGTCAGAGACTGCAGACATGGTACAAGAGATGGTCAGAGACTGCAGACATGGTACAAGAGATGGTCAGAGACTGAAGACATGGTACAAGAGATGGTCAGAGACTGCAGACATGGTACAAGAGATGGTCAGAGACTGCAGACATGGTACAAAAGATGGTCAGAGACTGCAGACATGATACAAGAGATGGTCAGAGACTGCAGACATGGTACAAGAGATGGTCAGAGACTGCAGACATGGTACAAGAGATGGTCAGAGACTGCAGACATGATACAAGAGATGGTCAGAGACTGCAGACAGGGTACAAGAGATGTTCAGAGACTGCAGACATGGTCAGAGACTGCAGACATGGTACAAGAGATGGTCAGAGACTGCAGACATGATACAAGAGATGGTCAGAGACTGGACACATGGTACAAGAGATAAATGCAGCCTCATCAGTGCCCATCATTGCAGCCTCACTGTACATATGAATGCAGTCCCACTTTTGTATATAAATGCAGTCCCACTTTTGTATATAAATTCAGTCCCACTTTCGTATATAAATTCAGTCCCACTTTTGTATATAAATGTAGTCCCACTTTTGTATATAAATACAGTGCCACTTTTGTATTTATATTCAGTCCCACTTTTGTATATGAATGCATCCCCACTTTTGTATATAAATGCAGTCCCACTTTTGTATATACTGTAAATGCAGTCCCACTTTTGTATATTAATACAGTCCCAATTTTGTATATAAATACAGCCCCGCTTTTGTATATGAATGCAGTCCCGCTTTTGTATATGAATGCAGTCCCACTTTTGTCTATGAATGCAGTCCCACTTGTGTCTATGAATGCAGCCCCACTTTGTATATGAATGCAGCCCACTTTTGTATATAAATGCAGTCCCACTTTTGTATATAAATTCAGT
The DNA here is from genome assembly GCA_029574335.1 of Rana kukunoris. NCBI lineage: Eukaryota > Metazoa > Chordata > Amphibia > Anura > Ranidae > Rana > Rana kukunoris. Next base: position 391,645,172 of record CM056049.1, read on the forward strand.
CCCACTTTTGTATATAAATGCAGTCCCACTTTTGTATATAAATACAGCCCCACTTTTGTATATAAATGCAGTCCCACTTTTGTATATAAATTCAGTCCCACTTTTGTATATGAATGCAACCCCACTTTTGTATATAAACGAAGTCCCACTTTTGTATATACTGTAATGCAGTCCCACTTTTGTATATAAATGCAGTCCCACTTTTGTATATAAATACAGTCCCACGTTTGTTATAAATGCATCCCCACTTTTGTATATGAATACAGTCCCACTTTTGTATATGAATACAGTCCCACTTTTGTATATAAATTCAGTCCCACTTTTGTATATGAATGCAACCCCACTTTTGTATATAAATGCAGTCCCACTTTTGTATATACTGTAAATGCAGTCCCACTTTTGTATGTAAATGCAGTCCCACTTTTGTATATAAATGCAGTCCCACTTGTGTCTATTAATGCAGTCCCACTTTTGTCTATGAACTCAGTCCCACTTTTGTCTATTAATGCAGCCACACTGTGCATGGCACTCACCATGGCATTGCCTTGATCACACACAGCAGGTATCTCCTCTCCCGATATGTGTCATGGAACAAACAGGAGCTGTAGATCTGTGTTCGGCAGGGCAGTGTGCTCTAGCAAGGTCCCCCTAGACGGGCTTGTGTGATAGACAAAACACTGATTCAATCAGTGTTCCATCCTCATCTACTATCACACGAGCAGGTCTAGCACAGGCAGCACAGCCAAACACAGATCCAGCTCTTACACACAGCCAGAGATGCCCAGAGTATATGTGACACACAGAAGAGAGTTGTAGCGCTGCAGTCAGCTACAGCTCAAAGCAGCCTCAGGACAGGCAGCCTGCAGGCACCGCAAAGCAGTTAAAAAAATTATTAGGATCCGCCGTTGCTAGAACCTGATAAGGATCCAGGGATTAGTACTGAAGTCAAGACCTTTGCCACTGATCTTAACTCTAACCTCCAAGTTGGAGACTTTGTTCTGCTTAACCCTTTCATGCCTAAGCCTATTTCTGACATTTGGTGTCTACAAGTTAAAATCCGTTTTTTTGCAAGAAAATTACTTAGAACCCCCAAACGTTTTATATTTTTTTTTTAGCAGAGAATCTAGAGAATAAAATGGTGATTGTTGCAATATTTTATGTCACACAGTATTTGTGCGGCGGTGTTTTAAACGCAAATTTTTGGGAAAAATTTTCTTTCATGAATTTTTTTGCATAATGTGAAAGATGATGTTACGCCCAGTAAATAGATACCCAACATGTCACGCTTTATAATTGCACGCACTCGTGGAATGGCGACAAACTACGGTACCTAAAAATCTCCATAGGCGACACTTTAAACATTTTTTATGGTTACCAGGTTAGAGTTACGGAGGAGGTCTAGTGCTAGAATTATTGCTCCCGCTCTAAGGATCGTGGCGATACCTAACATGTGTGATTTGAACACCGTTTTCATATGCGGGCGCGACTTCCGTATGCGTTTTCTTTGTTGCGCAAGCTCGCGGGGAGGGGGGCGTTTTAAAAAAAATCTTATTTATTTTTATAATATCAAATTGTGTTTTTTTTTTTTACATTTTGATCACTTTTATTGCTGTCACAAGGAATGTAAACATCCCTTGTGACAGTAATAGGTAGTGACAGGTACTCTTTATGGAGGGATCGGGGGTCTAAAAGACCCCCAATCCCTCCTTTGCACTTCAAAGTATTCAGATCGCTGAAAATGGCGATTCTAAATACTGTGTACTTTTTTAAATCCGGCGCCATTGGCAGCCGAGAAACCCGGAAGTGACGTCATGACGTCGCTTCCGTGTTTCCATTGCGGAGACAGAATCAAAGCCGTTAACATGGCCACCTGCATTCTGCATAAGTAAGCTACAGACAGTATCATCTTTTGACCGCACAATACTACAACCTGTTCATCTGCTGCAATCCGTCATCTGATGTATTCTGATGTTTTGGATTAAAGCAACTTCTGTGAATGGAATCGGTATTGGTAAGTTCAAGCTATCTGATAAGAATTGTCCTCAGTGATTATATCTGCTTATACAGGCCAGACATAGAGGTCCCACAAGGGATAAAGCGCTTCACAACAATCAGAGTCAGAATAATGCTATATATGGTGGATTATGTCTAAGGCCTCGTACACACGATCGGACATATCCGATGAAAACGGTCCGCGGACCATTTCCATCGGATATGTCCGATCGGGAGTTTGATCCGATGGCGTGTACACACCATCGGATCAAATTCCCCGCCGCCGGACGGTGCGGTGACGCGGCGGTGACGTTGACGCCGCCACGTCACCGCTACGTCACCGCACCAGGAAGTAAAACACTTCCGCGCATGCGCCGAATCCATTCGGCAGCGGCGCGGCGGCGGTGCGGGACGACATGTCTGCTGGTAAGTGTACTAACCAGCAGACATGTCGGGCGGACAGATTCCCACCGTCGGGTGGAGAAATCTGTCCGCTAGCCCATACACACGAGCGGAGATGTCTGCTGAAACGGTCCATCGGACCGTTTTCAGCGGACATATCCCCTCGTGTGTACGAGGCCTTATACGTCAATAAATACCATGCATACAACAAACAAATCTCCATTAGATCCAAATGTGTTCATATGCTGTATATGTACCCTTACCCTCATATACCTCAAATAAATTCTTTCATAATATTTGCATGTTGTTGTTTGTCTCAACCTGTCCTTTGGATGGATTATTTTCCTCCTCACCCCAATACAGTGTGGAAACTCCAAAAAGTGAAGAAAAAAACCTCACAAAGTGTGATACTGAAAAAAAACCTTATTTCACCAACTACAAAATAATATTACTCACAAAAGTGCATTGATATGTGCATCTATCGCTTTAAACCCAGTATCAAATCCCTTGTGCATATATAAGCCCAAGATGCTATAAATATATATATATATATATATATATATATATATATATATATATTGAATCAGACCTTCTGGGATATTGATCTGGTCAGTTAAGTAGCAGAGGGGGAGGGGTGTGTACAGAGGGTGTTGTTAATCAGTTTCAGCTGCTTTGCTGTTAATTGAAATTATCAATAGGTTCACTAGATGGGCAACAATGAGATGACCTCCAAAACAGGAATGTTTTTTCAGGTGGAGGTGTGTGAATTTTTTTTCCCTACTCATCTTTTCTGACTCATTTTCACTAGTTTTGCATTTGGCTAGGGTCAGTTTCACTACTGGTAGCTCAAGGCGATACTTGGACCCTATAAAGTTTGCACAGGGTGGGGGATGTGGAACAATCCGCACCCCTTTTTTCTTGCTCTAGTCGGCGGCTGGGTGGTGACCGTCGGCTGCCTACGTGGGCTCCAGCCTGTCGGCGGCGTCCCGTGTTCATCTCCGGACGTTTTGTGTCAAAGTGCGAATGCGCAAGTTTTCGGCGTGCACGCGGCATCATGACGTCACACAGCTTGCGGCGGAGATGACGACAGTGGTTGAGGCCACCGGGACGCCGAGGGAGCCACACATGGGCAGTTTTTTAGTGGCCATAGCGCCATATCTCCTGGGAGGGGGGGTTTCACACCTGCACACGACTATCCCATCTGACAGGCATATATTAAAGACCAGATACTTGACAAATAATTCATGATTCCATGCAGGCTAAGATGGATGGCATTTCATCCACTCTCTCTCAGCATCAGAGCCCTGAAAATTTGAATACCTCTAAATGAGTGGGATTTTCTAGGCAACAGTAATAGAGGGTGACAACTGGGTCATAAAAAATACTAATTTATTACAAAAAATAATTACATAGACTAAATATTACGCTTGAACAATATCAAAAAATGTATTTAAAACCATGCTTGTGGAGAAATACTGTATATCATCCCATGCCCCAGGACAAGGCTAAGGGCGGGGACGATTTTTCCAACGCGTTTCAAATTTGTCTTCATCAGGGAAAGTTGTACAGTTATTTCCTCTATAACAACAAAACACAAAAATAAGTATAGAAACAAACAAACAAAACAGAATAAAGGGTTACATAATCATATATATGAGTACAATGTGGATACATACATCGGACATATGGGGTAAAGATAGAGGAAGGAGTTCAAAAAGACCACAAAAAAAAGGGGGGGGGGAAGGGGAGAGAACCTTAATATGAACTCACCCTTTTTACACATCACTCCTTCATTTACCCTAAGAAAGACATGAGTGTCCCAAAGCAACCGCGGCAGCAGAGACGGATGGCACCCCAAATGTCCAAAGGGACTGTTTCCCACCTCCAGGGACCCCCACACCATGGGGGGTGGAAAAATTGTATGAGTAGATTCAACTCACTGATCAGCAATAAAACCAATAGGGTGGTCCCAGCTATAATGGTCAAGCAGAAACATATGAGTGATTGTTGTTTCAATGAAAAGAAACACAAAACACAGAAAAAATATATATATAGAAAAGTATCTATATGATAAAAGAACCCATATATAAAGAAAGAGGGCCATCAAAAGACTCACCAATTATAAGGAGAAGGGCTCCAATCACTCAGGGCTTGGCCACACGGCGATTTCAAAAGGAAGAATCCAAAGAAAGAGCTAGCAAAAGCTGGATGGGAGAAACTCCATATGTCCTTCCACTCCTTCAGGAGATGGGAAGGATGTGTGCTAAATCAGAACCCCCCTGACATCCTTAAATACTTACCTGGCCACAGGTGATAGACTCCTAGGCTTAACCCCTTCCTCGTTAGCCGCAAAAAGAGCGGCAAATTGCTGTGTGTGGATAAGATTACTGAAGTGGTGATTGATGCAGAGAACGCGATTGCGTCTCTGCACCAGCCGCGTACATTCCCAACACGGGGATCGTCGCGCCCCGATGACCTCATCATGCCAACGTCACACTGCCCACGCATGTCGCATTCAAACCAGACGTTGCCGGAATCCCACAAGACCGGAAGACCATGCCTACCCGTGCATCGTCCCTGGTGTATCCGGCAGGTTCAGTGTCTGCACGGAAGGCAACACCACACCAGGCGCACATCTGCCCTGCAAACCGAGGCAAAATTACAACACAAAATAAAGACAAAATCGAAAAGAAAAAATGTCAATCCAAACAACTATATAAGTCACACACATGGTGCAGTGTTTTGGATAAAGGGACCGATTAAAATTTCATTCGGCAAATTTTAAGTCACACACAATGAGTCACACACAATAGGGAGAGGTTGGAAAAGAAGGTTGGTATATATATCCCTTCGTATCCAGGACATGGGAACGATAATACGTTCACCAATAAGGGAAGATAATGGTGGGGGATTTTTGAAGCCCCCCATCATTCAAAGAAAGGAGAATAAAAGTCACCACTGCCGGAGAAGAAGAGACCCCCAGGGCAGGGATCACCCGGGGAGCCAATAAAGCACAAGGGTGCTATTCTCCCCCGGCAGTGGATGGGGGGAGGTCCCCCGAGGGGGGAGACATACCCAGGACACGGGGGGGGGGGAAAGACCCGCCGAAACTCTGCAAAAGGTGCAGTAGGGCATAACATATCAGTATTGGGGGAGCCTCAATGTCATCAAGCATGCATCCACATAGTATTACACATAACCAAACTTGAATCATACATTACACCAAAAAAGCTTGGAATATATATAGAAAAATGCATTTGAATTAACAAAATTGCAAGTAAAGATACAATTATAAATAACAAATCCTAAATTTTCTCTCAAGTCCCGAAAAATACATATCCCCTTATGTCCGGGTATCGGGAGGGGCATCCCATAGATAGACCAATCCATCTGGGGGAGGGGGGGAAAAGAAAGGGAAAAAGGGGGAAAAAGAGGGGGGCCCTTACCTGTCCTGTAACTGCAGTGAGGCTCTCTATAACAGGTCCATAAGAAATATACCAAGGTAAACAACATCATCAAATACAACATTCACACTGTCGTATGATCACTTTTTTGCTTTGTTTGTTTTTCTTTTTTTACATCACGCCAATACTTAATTGATAGACACTATGCACTCCTTATATTGTCCTAAGTGTCAGCCCTTCACTAACATACACCGCACTTCTCTTAATAACCACTTCATTACTGAGCACTTAAACCCCCTTCGTGCCCAGACCAATTTTCAGCTTTCAGCTTTCAGCTTACACACAGAGCACCACGTCCCTGCTGTCACCGCCGATCGTGGGTATCTGGCGCACATCGCGGCCACCAGGCACACGCATCTGCTCCTCAGCGATGGGCCGGCACAGTGCACAGCGGCGCGCGGGTAATGCACATAAAAGGAGGTCCAAAGACGTCCACTCGGCACTTTCGTCTATAGCGCGGGTCTCAAGTGGTTAATGCACTTTATATTTATTTATTATTTAATATCATTCAATAATATTCTCAACAATATTACTTACACATTCCCAGTATTATTATATTACCAATACATTACCATTATTATTAGTTACTCCTATGGGACGTAAAAGGATGTCTGGATGAACTGACATATTAACAACTTTTAAATTGCCGTTAGCCCCTATATATATGCTTATAAATATTTCCAGTTAAACTGACACTCTGGCAGATGTGCTATGAGTTAACTTACCTTACTTTTCTCTATTGATATATTATTATTGGGTACTTGTTGCAGGTGACGGGAGTGGTTGCCGCCTTGAAGTCCTCCGGATCTCTTAGCGGCCTATATTAGCTCCGGTCATTGGAATGCTTATTACATTTTTTAGCGGTAAATATGCCATTGTGGCTTACTCAATGTGATATATAATGATATGCTTCTTTAACTCTAAAATTCATGTAATGTATTCTTTAGAGCCAATTATCCCCCTGAAGAGATCGTACAGAGGTCGAAATGCGTGCTCGCACACCATAAAGCATTATGTAATGTAGTGATGTGCATAATTATGTTGTTTATTGCATTGTGGAATCCATTGCATCATTTGACCAGTTTGTACTGATGAAATAAATGAATTCTTTAATAATATGTATTCAATTGTTTGACCATGTTCTACTGCTGTTACAAAGCCCGACTGGGGAAACCTTTTCCACAGTATTCGCTTTCAGGGTGTGCAGCTTTTACATCTCTCCTATACGTGTCCTTTTTGTATTGCACCCTGGGCAGATGTGATAGATGGGAAAGGGTCTGGAGAAGCCACAGAGAACTTTATGCTGCTCAGCATGACCAGTTTGGTGGTGGGTCAGTGATGGACTGGGGAGGCATATCCATGGAGGGACGCACAGACCTCTACAGGCTACACAATGGCACCCTGACTGCCATTAGTTATCGGGGTGAAATCCTTGGTACACGGCAATGCCTCATGTGGCGAGAGCATGCAACCAGTTCCTGGAGGATGAAGAAATTTATACCATTGAATGGCCCCCAGGCTCACCTGACCTAAATCCAAAAGAACACCTCTGGAACAGTGGTGGCTGGTGCTCAACATTTTTGGGGGGGCGCAAACGGAAAAAAAAACACAATTGCAGCCTTACTGTACCTATCAAATGCAGCCATTGTGCCATCAAACTCAGCCACTGTGCCATGCCATCAAACGCAGCCACTGTGCCATCACTTGTCACCACTGTGCCATGCCATCAAATGCAGTCCCTGTGCCATGCCATCAAACGCAGCCACCGTGCCATCAAAACACAGCCACTGTGCCATGTTATCAAAACGCAGCCACCGTGCCATCAAAATGCAGCCACCGTGCCATCAAAATGCAGCCACTGTGCCATGCCATCAAAACGCAGCCACTGTGCCATGCCATCAAAACGCAGCCACTGTGCCATGCCATCAAAACACAGCCACTGTGCCATGTCATCAAAACACAGCCACTGTGCCATGCCATCAAATGCAGTCACTGTGCCATGCCATCAAACGCAGCCACTGTGCCATCAATTGTCACCACTGTGCTCCCATCTGTCGCCACTGTGCCATGCCATCAATTGTCACCACTATGCCATCAAACACAGCCACTGTGCCGCCAATTGTCGCCACTGTGCCCCCACGTGTCGCCACTGTGCCCCCACGTGTCGCCACTGTGCCCCCACTTGTCGCCACTGTGCCCCCACTTGTAGCCACCGTGCCCAGTACCCCCCTGGCACTTACCTTTCTGCCTATTACCATCCCTCGATGTCCCTCATCCCGCCCTCGATGAAGCTTCAGCCAATCAGGTTACTCATTACCAGAATCAGATTACCTGATTGGCTGAGACGCCTGTCAGTCTTATCCTCGGAGCGCACGGCCGGTACGTCCCGAGGATAAGCTTCAGGAAGCCGACTACAGCCTCAGGGCTGTACTCGGAAAGCCTATCAGAGCCAGCGGCTCTGATGGGCACTTCCCCACAGCCAGTCAGCTGCCGCTATTCAGCTGACCGGCGCTCAATGTGCGGTCAGCTGAATAGTGGGCGGCAGCGGCGAAAATATACAGATTCATACAGTGTATGAATCTGTATATTTTACTGGCTGTGAGGGATCCAGAGGGGGCGGCGCTCCAGCATCCCTATGGACGCACCGCCACTGCTCTGGGACATTATGTTTTGGTCCATCCAATGTTGCCAGGTTGCACCACAGTCTGTTCAGGAGCTCTGCGATGCTCTGGTCTAGATCTGGGAGAATATACTCCAGTACACCATCCGTCATCTCATTAGGAGCATGCCCTGATGTTGTCAGGCATGCATACAAGCACTTGGGGGCCAGACAAACTACTGATGACCATTTTGAGTTGTTGCAATGAAATTTCAGCAAAACGGACTAGCTTGCTGCATAGTTTTTTTACTTTGATTTTCAGGGTGTCTTTGAATGATGTGTTTCAGTATAGATACCTAGAATGAGATTTTTGCCCATTGAGATCTGATATGTTTTCAAAGTGTTCCTTTAATTTTTTTTAGCAGTGTGTATATATCATCAGCCACTCTAAATCCCTTACCAGAGGCAAGATTATAAATGCATCCTCAAATAATCACTTCCACATCCAAGGAAAACGCAAATAACCCTTAAAAAATGTATATAAATAGTGTAATACTGCTGTGGGAGAATTAGCTCGTGGGGATCACTTTTCTGAAACACAGTCTGTAAACAGGCACTTTCTTTTTAAGTCTGGCAGCTGGCAGGTTTATTTTACAAAAGGTTTGCAGGTTAAAACAAACAAAACAGTAAACTTAAATCCTTGCCGTCCGGCGCTAACTAAACATCAGGGTCTCCTATCTATACAGTGTGGGGCTGGTCCCCACCACCCATAAAATAAACAACAACGCAAACCTTTTTCTTGCAATGTCTTTAGAGAGCTCCTCACACTCAGGTTCCCTCCTCAGTGTCCCAAAACCAGAGAGCTCCCTTTTGATCTCTTCCTGGTTGTTTTTAAGGTCCACCTGACATTGAACTCCAGTGGACCCAAATATCCGGACCGGAACACTAGAGGCCGTAAAACCCGGCCCGGATTCCGGTTCAGCTTCTCAAAATAGACCGTATGCGTGGTGAAATATACCTATGGTCAAGTATCTCACCTCGCATACCGTCACACTGCGTTAAGATTTTTTTTACATGGGCAACGTGCCAATCCACTCACATGGTATTCCATGCTCAAGTGCCCATAAAAGTTGAGGGGAATTTATGTCTGGGGAGAAATTTTTGCATTAGGAGAGATAAACATTTTCTTGGGGAAGGAGTGCAGCAGTCAGAAGTATAATGTACAGTGTGATTTACATACTCCTTATTGCCATACTCTGTACATTGTGTTGTATGTTACATACTCATGGCTGCTTACCCTGTAAGTTGTTGCATAGCCCTGACTGCTGTACTGTCTAAGCTGGACATTACAATCTACTGACCACTGCAATTTGAATGCTGGTCTGTATGTTACACACTCCTGAACCACTGCACTCTCTTTGCTAGACTGTACATTAGTAACTGCTGGCTCCTGCACACTGTGCTATGGATTACTTTCTCCTGACACCTGTACGCTGTACATTATAAACACCAGACCCAAGCACTAAATCCACTTTGTTGTACATTACATACTGCTGAGTGCTACACTACACATGCTTTTTGGTACATTACATACTCCTGACCAAAATATCTACTGTGTCAACAGTTGCTGGTTGTTAAGTAGTTCCTGGCTATTTTTGTTTTTTAAGGTAGGCGCTGACAAAGTATGAGGTCTATGGAATAGTTTCATTTAAAAAATATTATCCTAAAAGCTTGTATGTGTCTGTGGGACTCTCTCTTGTGTCTCCGGTTAGGAAACGTATTTTGTGGGTACAAGGACTGTGGCGTACTACATGTACAGCAAGTAGACTCAGGTTATATTTAACCATACGCCTTTAAGTCCCTCCAACTATCAGCAAACCCATCATTTGCTGGGCAAGGCTATACAAATTGCATCACTGCATTCCTAAGGGTGCCCAAGAATACCCCTGAAACAAATCATAATTCACCACCTCTGCAGCTGGAGATTACACCTTAATTTTTACTGAAAGTGGAAAACCCCTTAAAGCAAAAGCAAAAAAAAAAGCAGAATGCCAGTTAAGTGTGCTATTGGCAGGAAGTTGCACTGTCTGACTAATAGATTACTGACTATGACTACAGCTCTGCATTCTTTCCATACCACTTGCATGTAATAGGTTAAAACACTTTGAAGATTTGTCTTTGCTTATTGCATTATTTTTATTATATATTTCCTAATGAAACTTATGTCACAGCTCAAATATTTCTGCATGGCTGGAATTTTAAAGCTATCATCGGTTTTAAACCTTGGGAGTCAAATTTGGAAATTATGTAGAAAAATGTTCCAACTTCTGTCTTCAGTTTTAGCATACCAAGCATCAGGGCACCAGGTCTGCAGAGAAACATAGCTTTAATAGTGAGGAATGGTGCCAGAGTTATTTAATTAGACTGCTCTGGGCATTCTTTAGCAATGAAGCCTGAGCTTTTAACTGGGCTTTACAACAAAAAATGATAATATTTTTATAACAAAATTGGCTGGTTAGCAAATAAGCACTGGGCACAGATAATGCATGGTGTTTTAAAGAACCAAACCTCTAAAGTAGTTTCAAATAGTATTTTTAACAAATTTTATGTTAATATTATGTTAATATAATGTTTTGACTTGTCTGGTTTAGTTTGTGTTTAACAATAAGAAATAATGTGACTTTTTTAATTAAATCATTTTAAAAGTAATACAATGCGCCTCTTTTAAAAATGCATTTCACTGAGATGGGGGGGGGGGGGGCGTGGTTTGCTATGGCCACGATCAGACATGACTGAGAAAGCTCCTAACTACTGAAGCGATTACACAGTTCACTATAAAGCCCCCAACCCTAAAATATACATATGCTTAAACTTAAGGGGTCACAGGGAGCACCCTCAAGTCAACATGGCAAAGCTACTTACCTGCTTGGGTCGCTCTGCCATGGCTCCAAAAAAACAGACTGGTAAGACCTAACCATAACAAGACTTATTTTGGGCCCTTCACTTCTCGGAAAACTCCCAGGGACAAGCTTTAACATTCTAGATCTGCCCACCAGAGTTATAGGCTTTAGAGTCCCTGGCCAGTTATAAATGTGCTTCCAGCCCTCCACATTAGCAGCCATGATGGCAGACTCAGACATACATCTTTGCAGGCTCTAGCTTTGAGAGCGAAAATTGACAGCTGGGCTACAGAGATTAGGGGGGAACTCCAATAAGAGGCTAAATGATCCAAAGAAACAGATAGTACACATTCTAAAGTGTGTTATTTTTTTCTGTGGGTTGAACTGGATGAACTTCTGTATTTATTTCAACCAGAGTAACTATGCCACTATAAAACTATGTGACTGTGTTCCAGAACAAACGTGCTTTCTTCTCAAAGTGGAAGATGGAATCAATTGGAGATGTTGAAACAACATAAAACTAAGGGGAATACCCAAAGCATAGCAGACTAGATGTCTAAACGCCAGGGTCTGGCAACTGGCAGGATGCCCTGTTGACCAGCTTATTAAAGCGGTACTAAATTTGATATTTCAACTCCCTCGTGGCAGCAGGTACCCAAACGCTGGAATTCCATTGGTTGTCTGAAGACTTAGCTCTGAGGTCATTTGACAGTACCGAAACTGTGATACTAGAGTGTCTTGTTATAATTGTGTACTTTTCCTGTTTCCTAGACAAGACTTGTCCTGCACATCAATGGTCACATAGGTCTTTCCAATGCCTTGTTTACCTGACTCTGGTCCTCTGGTGCACCTCAAGACACAGCAATTGCCTCTGGGTCATGGCAAGGTGCAAATGGTATTCTCTATATAGGAAAAAAAAGTCAGTGCTTGAAAGTGCTGGTAGCTAGCAAACACCAAGGTCAGTATACAAAACCCTTCACTATAAATATTTATCAATTTAGCAATGTCAGCTTGCAATAAAGGTCAATATGCAAAAAAAAAAAAAATCTGTGGTAAGTATACTATAGAAATAATGCAGGGACCAAAGTTAAATTTACATAAGATTCAATCAGTTTGTCTACATATATGTGTGTGCAAAATGTACAAGTGAATTAATAGTTCAATATATATATATACAAAAATGAACTTATTAGCGTTTAAAAGTATAAATATAAAAATCAGATAGATTATATTAAATGTGTCAGTGACAATTCATATAAACATCCAGTGACTAGATAGATAAAATTGTGATCAATTCATGAATTGGTCTCCCATGGGCTGCTGCTGGTTCCACTCCTTCAGCTCCCGGGTTAGACACCACTCGTCGACACCTTTTGGGAAATCAGTCTTTGGAACTATTCAGCCGATTTGTAAGTATGGGGTTTCCGTACCAAGACCCTCTCCTTTTTTCTTAACCACAGCCATTACTGTGTGATATATATCTTAAATTGACATTTATCTTATAGACATCCTGTATGTACATCAACTCCTGAAGAAGCAAGCAAAGCTTGCTAAACGTGTCGAGTTTACAGATGCATGTGTATACATTTTAAAACTATCATTGAAAATATATGTGTATGGCTGCAAGAACATTGTATCATGCTGTTTTCAATGGGTTTTGACATCCATGTTTATGTTAATTTCATGATGATGTTTATAATAAATTCAGAGACCCTGGGGGTTATTTACGAAAGGCAAATCCACTTTGCACGACAAGTGCAAACTACAAGTGCAAAGTGCACTTGGAAGTGCAGTCGCTGTAAATCTGAGGGTTAGATCTAAAATGAGGAGAGGCTCTGCTGCTTTTATCATCCAATCATAGTGATAGTCACAGAAGGAGGGTAATGCTGCGCTGTATAGGGTGAGTGGGAAAGGGACTAAGTGAATATAACTAGTATTAAGAAATAGTGATCAGTCAATCATGTAAAACATGTAAGACATATATTAAAACAAATAAAACATATGAACACTCAAACAAATATAAAGCCAAAATAAATAAAACTTAAAAAGTGCTGAGTACAATTGTGCAAAACACATGCGTAAAAAAAAAAGTTCTCAAATAGAACGTTGTATTCAAAAATCTTCAATATTGCAACAATGTATAAGCTTCAGTATTCATGTGCAAACAACAACAACATAAGTGCCAGTGCTGGTGTCAAGTTGCCAATGTGGATATCAAAATAGGAAAGTGCTCCTTTTCCCCTTGTGATTAGTGAGGATGTCCCCTTACCTTACTGCTGTAAGGTAACAGCATATAAAGACATTTCTAGGTACAAGCGGCATACACTCAAGCTGTTTCCTGGTGAGGCGTCTCTTGATACTGTTTAACCTAGGTCTCTAAACAGAGTCTCCCTGTGGGGTCCCGTCTGATATATCAGCAGTGATCCTCACAAAGGGAGATACATATGCCAATGGTGTAGTAGTTTAAAATATTTATTGATAAAAAAAACACAAATCAGGGTACTTACAATAAAGTGCATAAAAATCAGCATAAAACAAGCAGCATGCTCACACACGTCACCTCTGGTGTCTCAACGCGTATTTGTCACGGTCATGCGACGTGATGTGATGAAGTCACGTGACCATGACGAATACGCGTCAAGACCCCAGAGGCACCGGAGGTGACGTGTACACTCACTGTACACTAACTACTTCACATTGTAGCAGTGTCATTTCTTCAGTATTGTGACATGAAAATATATAATAAAATATTTACAAAAATGTAAGGGGTGTACTCAATGTTGTGTGATACTGTATATGTGTGTGTGTGATATATATTATATATATATATATATATATATATATATATATATATTAGGGCTGTTACTGATCAAAAATGTTGTGTTCGATTAATCGTTTTTTTTTTTTAATCGATTAATCGACTAATTTCGATTAATTATAACGCACATACAGATCCAACTACTTTTAGCTAATCTCCTTGCAGGCCGATTCCCAGTGCAGCTACCAACCACTGGAAAAATGGATAGCAGGATGAAAAAAACACACAAAGGCAGCGCTCGATGGAAATAGCATTAAAACTTTTATAGTCTTCAGGTAGGTAACCAAATAAATATTGCACTGGAGATAAAATCGATGTAGCTACATAAACTGTAAAAATAGTGCCAGTAATACCAAACGGTAGCAAAAGTCATAAAAACATGTAGCCAAGTATGATACTGGTATAAAAATGTATACAACGATACCACTGCTGAATCCAGATGAGGAGGGGATAACATCAGTCCGTCGGCATGTAGATGTCCTGTGACGGGAACTATCACAACTCCCAGTGGATGGCTGTAGAATCCCAGGTTGATAGAGGGAATTGTAACAGCCCTTGCGTGTGGCAGATAGTAAGGTCCCGCTGGCATGTAGATATGAAGGCACAGCAAAGGAGCCCTTCAGATGGACACGGCAAGCTCCGCCGATGTCCGTGACGTTACCGGATCTCCAACGGAACTCCCTGAAGGCCCAAAAGCCGCCGGAGAGGTGAATACCAATCAAAAGAATTTTAATCGATCAAAAAGATTTTGATCGATCAAAAAAATTAAAGATTAATCGATTAATTAAAAGATAATTTGCACAGCCCTAATATATATATATATATATATATATATATATATATGTATGTATGTATATAGATAGATAGATAGATAGATAGATATAGATGTCTATATCTATATAGATATCTATCTAAAGATAGATAGATAGATAGATAGATAGATAGATAGATAGATAGATAGATAGATAGATAGATAGATAGATAGATAGATAGATAGATAGATAGATTCATTTTTATTTTATTGTATTATATTTACAAATTTTATGTTATTAGAATGTGGATTTTATTAACTGTTTTTTAGCCCAATAGGCAGCCTGCTAGTTACCGAATACCGTATTTATCAGGGTATTGCGTGCTCCAGCGTATAGCCGGGTGTCCTCTTTGTCGGGTCCGGCGTCCTTCTGCGGCTTAGGGTGTCCTCTTCGTCGAGTCTGGCGTCCGTCTGCGGCTTCGGGTGTCCTCTTCATCGGGTCCAGCGTCCTTCTGCGGCGTCCTCCCCGCTCGATCCCCGCTTTCCCGCGCCAAATTTGAATACTGCGCCGACATATACCGAGCGCAGTACACTCGTGTATAGTTTGGCAGGCTCGTCTACTCTCGCGCTCACATCCTGTATGTCCAGGACGTGAGCGTGAGAGGAGCCGAGCCTGCCCGACTATACACGAGTGTACTGCGCTCGGTATATGTCGGCGCAGTATTCAAACTCGGCGCGGGAAAGCGCGTATCGGCGTATATCACGCACCCACGATTTTACCCTGCAAAAAAGTGCGCGGTATACGCCGATAAATACGGTACGTATTTTATGACTGTATTTAAGACTATTATTACTATTGGGTTTTATTAACATGACTGCCGTTAATGGCCTCCCAGAG
The DNA here is from genome assembly GCA_029574335.1 of Rana kukunoris. Lineage (NCBI taxonomy): Eukaryota > Metazoa > Chordata > Amphibia > Anura > Ranidae > Rana > Rana kukunoris. The sequence goes on from CM056049.1 coordinate 391,660,996, forward strand.
TTAAGCAACCGCCCTGTAGCCCTACTTTGGCTATGGGGCGGTTGTCAAGTAGTTAAGGGGGTTTAAGTGCCCAGTTGTCAAGTGGTTAAGAAGGGTTGGGCTCCCTTCAGCCCACCTGACCTCCACCTATCCATCAGAATGCATGTGCTTCCATTGTGGAGTCACACATAAACTAGAGATAGGACCACAGATACCACGTGCCGTGACGAGGATCTGTGGCTTACGCATGTATGTGTGATTTTAATCATGCCTAAAGTGAAAAAAAATTGAAATATTCCTTTAAATATTGTACCTGCTGGGTGTCTATAGTATGCCCGTGAAGTGGCACGTGTTTAGAACTGCCCATGCACAAAATTACATTTCTATAGGAAAAAAATGGAAAACTGCTTATGGCTTTAATGTAATGTCTGGTCCCTGCAATATGGATGAAAACCATTGAGAAAAATAGCATGGGTTTCCCCCCTCCCCCCAGGTCATTACCAGCCCCTTTGGCCCTATATACTTTGAACAGCAGTATACAGGCGGTGCAAACAAGCCAGGGACTGTAGGTTTGTTGTTAAGTAGAATCCGTTTGTAATTTTGAACTGGTACTTTTTTAAAGTGTAGCTCCAGCCAAAAAATCTATTTTTAAGCCTTTTGGAAACATAGAGAAGGGTTATCACCCCTGTAACATTTGTTTTTCTGTCTGTGCGCATCTGTTCAGAAGATTTCACCTCACTTTCTGTCCCAATTACAAGGATTGGTGATAAAGCATCAGTGGACAGGAGACACCTCTTAGGCCTCGCACACACGATCAAATCTGTCTGCTGGAAACAGTCTGCTAGACCATCCCAGCAGACAGATTCGATCGTGTGTACGGCCGAGCCGATGGATTTGGCCACCCGACAGATTTCAAAGCATGCTTTGAAATCTATCGGGTGGGAATCCGTCCGCCCGACATGTCTGCTGGTTAGTACACTTACCAGCAGACATGTCGTCCCGCACCGCCGCCGAATGGATTCGGTGCATGCGCGGAAGTGTTTTACTTCCTGGTGCGGTGACATGGCGGCGCCAACGTCACCGCCACGTCACCGACACGTCAGCGCGCCGTCTGCTGGCGGGGATTTTGGTTTGCTCGTGTGTACACGCGAGCAAACCAAAATCCTATCAGACAGATTTGTTCAAATCGGTCGGTCCGACCGATTTGAACAAATAGATTGCCTCGTGTGTACGAGGCCTTACAGAAAAGAATTTCCCATTCTAGGGGTAGATTTCCTCTCACTTCCTGTTGTCTCCTTCCGTTTGCAAGTAGGAGTTGTTTGTAAGTTGGATGTTTGAAAGTAGGGGCTTGCCGTATATATACTCTGCAGAAATTTGGGCCCTAGGTGTTGGTGTTGCCGCAACACTGTAAGGCCTCACAGTTAATCTTGGTGGGCGCTGGAATGCCATGCTGTGGGCCTTTGGTGCTGGTGCCACAACACTGTATTTTCTCACAGTTACTCTTGGTGGGCGCAGGAATGGGCCCTGCTGTTAAATATTAGATCAAGAATTGTAATTAATGTTAATTAGTGTAAATACTATTCCCAGGTACATTCCTCTTATTCAAGGATCGATTACATCTTCTTGGATCACCAGCTCCTGGAAGGCCTGGTTAGGGCAGAGGTGAAATCGATCACCCTCTCGGACCATGCCCCGGTTGTGGTCAGCTTGGAACTTAAGGATATGCCGGAGAGGCATAGGTCCTGGAGACTGGACGAGTCACTTCTACACGATCAGGCCATAATGGAGAAATTGGAAGAGGACATGTCCCTCTTCTTCACAGAGAACAATGTAGAGGATATTGCACCAACGGTCTTGTGGGAATCCCACAAGGTTTTTATAAGGGGCTGGTTGATTGCAGAAGGAGCTAAGAGGAAAAAGATATAGACAGCAAAAAAACAATTACTGTTAAAGGAGATCCAGGAGCTGGAGCAGACACACAAAAGAGTAAACGATAAAGAAGTATTAGTAGAGCTAATGAGAAAACGAGAAGACCTAAGAGATACCCTGGAACAAGAAACAAAGCGAATCTTTATAAGAAGGACTAGAAAGCAATATAGATTTGGTAACAAATCAGGGAAACTACTGGCGGAACAAATAAAAATGAAAAGGAACCTGAATTACATAGCAAAAATAAAAAATGGAACAGGTGAGATGAGACATTCCACTAAAGATATTGCTGAAATATTTATGAAGTATTACCAATCTTTATATAGCGTAAATGACCTTTAGGACCCTGGTGAAATAAAAGATAGAAAAGATAAAATAAAAGAATATTTAGAACGAATAAAACTACCGGAAATCTCAAAAGAGGATTCAAGAGCACTAGACAAGGAAATTACTTGTTAGGTACCTGTAAAAGGTAGTGTCCTGAAGTGGAACAGGTATGCTGGAGATCCAGGCAAAGCGTCGTCAGGCAGATACGGTTGGCAACGGATCAGGCAAATAGTTCACAATCGGATTCCGGAGAAGGGTCAGGCAGGCAAAGGTCATACACGATCTGGCGGTAAAGTACAAAATCAGCAGGCTGTAGAATAGTCGGGATATCAGGCAGGAGTTCAATACAATGCAGATCACTGAAGACAAAACACCCAGGAAGTAATCCAATTAAACGGGCGCTGAGTGATGACCTCACTTCCTATTTAAAGGCTGTCCAGAATGAGAATTGTCCACAGCTGGCAGCAGGTGGAGCTAGTGAGTCCGAGGTGTGTGTTGAACACAATAAGGATATTCCCAAGGCCTAGATCTCTTCTGTGGCACATCAGGTAAGGCTATGGTTTAAGACCAGGAAGACCCAGGTTCGAATACACCCCGGGACATGACAGGGCCCCCTCCCCAATGGACCCCTCCGGGGGCCTAGCGGGGTTTAGTGGGGAACGAGGCATGGAAGTCTCGTATAAGAGAAGGGGCATGCAGATCTTTGGCTGGAACCCAGGAGCGGTCTGTGACAGGATATCCCTTCCAATGAACCAGATACCGAAGGCCACGGCCATGTCTTCTGGAATCAAGAATCTTGGAGACTTCAAACTCACTTTGTCCATCAACAAGAACAGGAGGAGGTAGCTGTTGTGATCTGGAGTAGCGGTTGAAAATAGCTTTTTTGAGGAGGGAAACGTGAAACACAGGATGTATCCGGAGAGAGGAAGGTAATTTTAAGCGATAGGAAACTGGCCCAATTTGGTAGAAGGTTGTTTCAGTCTCACATACTTGGTTGATAGCCAAACTCTGTCCCCCACCACATATGGAGGTATATGGCGTCTTCGTCTGTTGGAAAAAAGTCTGTACTTGCCTGCTGACTTTTGTAGTAATGAACGAATCTTCTTCCAATGTAGTAGAATATTCTTTACCCGCTGATCTGCTGCTGGTACACCAGAAGAAGGCTGAAGTAGAGGAAAAGTCTGAGGGTGATAGCCTAGGGCTGCGTAGAATGGTGTGGTATGAAGAGCACTGTGCCAACGGGAATTTAGGGCGAACTCAGCTAAAGGCAAGTACTCAGACCAGTTGGAGTGTAAGGCATTGACATAATGTCGAAGATAGGTTTCTAGGGTCTGGTTCATGCGTTCGGTTTGACCATCAGTTTGCGGGTGATGTGAAGTAGAGAGCGAGAGCGTTACTCCCAGTTTCTTGCAGAACGCTCTCCAGAATCGGGAAACGAACTGGGATCCGCGGTCTGAGACGACATTGGTAGGTATGCCATGATGTTTTACAATATGGGAAAGGAAAAGAGTGGACAGTGCTTTCGCTGTAGGTAATCCCGGGAGCGGCACAAAATGAGACATTTTGGAAAAGCGATCCACTGTGACCCATATAGCAGTCATGCCCTCGGACTTGGGTAAGTCTACAATGAAGTCCATGGTCAAATGGGTCCAAGGCTGGCGAGGCGCCGGAAGTGGATGTAACAGTCCAGCTGGCAATGTGCGGGGTACTTTATTAGCAGCACAAGTTGGGCAGGCAGCCACATAGTCAGTAACATCCTTTTTCATATGAGGCCACCATACATGACGTTGCAAGGTCTTAAGAGTGATGGTGACACCAGGGTGACCGGATAACACGCCATTATGTGCCCAGAGGAGTACAGGTTTTCTGAGACTAGGGGCTACGTACAGGCGACCTGGTGGTATCTTCAAGCCCTGGGGAACACGATTCTGGGATTCTTGTAGCTGTTGGGAAAGAGCCGCGGAGATCTGCGCAACAATTTTGTGAGGTGGGATTATATACTGCTCGCCTGGTTGATCTTCTTCAGAGGTAGCGAACTGTCTGGAAAGAGCATCGGCTTTTTTGTTTCTATGCCCTGGAACATAAGAAAGGACAAAATTAAAACGGGAGAAAAACAGAGCCCATCGAGCCTGACGTGAGTTCAGACGTCTAGCAGTCTGAAGATACAGTAGGTTTTTATGGTCAGTGAGGATAGTAAAAGGCTTGGGAGCCCCTTCCAGAAGGTGTCGCCATTCAGACAATGCCAATTTGATGGCCAGTAGTTCTCGATTCCCAACATCATAATTCATCTCTGCAGGAGAAAACTTTCTAGAGAAAAAAGCTACTGGATGGATTCTACCAGACTTTGGCTGTCTCTGGGAGAGTACGGCACCTGCTCCAACCTCAGAGGCATCAACCTCAACAATGTACTGGAGATCAGGATTTGGATGCTGAAGAATTGGAGCTTTACTGAACGTGTCCTTTAATCTTGCTTCTGAAGACCACACCTTACAATTTGTACCCTTCTTAGTCATGGCAGTAAGGGGTGCCGCAATGGAGGCAAAACTTTTAATGAAGCGTCTGTAGTAATTTGCAAACCCTAAAAAGCTTTGGAGTCCTCTTAAAGTGGTCGGTTGGGGCCATTGCAAGACAGCGGAAAGTTTTTGAGGGTCCATTTGGAAACCGTCAGCACTTATGATGTACCCAAGGAAAGGAATACAGCTTTGATGAAAACTGCATTTTTCGATTTTTGCATAAAGATGGTTTTCTCTAAGTCGTTGTAATACCTGTTTCACATGCGAGATGTGCTCTAGATGAGTCTTGGAAAAGATTAAAATGTCGTCCAAGTAGATGATCACAAAGCGGTTGCTGAAATCATGGAAAATTTCATTCATGAAACGTTGAAAGACAGCAGGTGCGTTACACAACCCAAATGGCATGACCAAATATTCAAAGTGTCCATTACGAGTGTTGAATGCTGTCTTCCACTCGTCCCCCTCTTTAATTCGAATCAGGTTATATGCCCCTCGTAGGTCTAGCTTGGAGAAGATGACAGCCCCCTTAAGTACATCAAACAGTTCAAGAATGAGAGGCAAAGGGTAGGAGTCCTTTACGGTGATTTGATTTAACCCCCGATAGTCTATGCATGGTCGAAGGCCCCCATCTTTCTTTTCAACGAAGAAAAAACCTGCTCCTACTGGAGAAGAAGAGGGTCGCATAAAACCTCTTTCCAAGTTGTCTCTTACGTATTCCTCCATAGACTTTTGTTCAGGCAGAGACAAGGGGTAGGTCTTTCCTTTGGGAAGAGGTGCTCCGGGAATCAATTTAATTGTACAGTCAAAAGGACGATGTGGAGGTAACACCTCTGCCTTTTGCTTGCAAAATACATCTGCAAAGTCATGGTATTCACGAGGCAAGGTAGGTGGAATAGTCACAGGAGCCAACATGCAAGCAGAAAGTCTTTTGGGTTGAGACAAACAATTAGGGCGACAGCACGATCCCCAGGAGGTTAGTTCTCCCTTTTCCCAATCAAAAGAAGGGTTGTGAAGTTGCAACCATGGGTAACCAAGGATGATAGGCAGAAGCGGAGAATCAATGAGAGACAAGACAACTTCCTCTTTGTGGAGGAGGCCTACCTGAAGGGTGATTGTCGTAGTCTCGAATTTCACAATGCCATCTCCCAAGGGCTGTCCATTCAGGGTGGTAATATTCAGGGGTCTAGACTTTGGAACAAACGGGATGTTGTTCTTTCTTGCAAAATTGTAGTCCAAGAATATGCCAGCAGCTCCAGAATCCACAAAAGCCTCGCAGAAAACAAGCTTAGAAGGTAAATGGATAGTAGCCGGAACAGTAATCTTGGTCTTGGAGGATCTACCTGTAAGGTCTAAGCCAGCTCCTCCAACACTGGTTAGACCCTGCCTTTTACTGGACGGGAAGGGCAGACAGATACTAAATGTCCTTTAAGTCCACAGTACAGGCATAGGCCCAATGAACGCCTCCTTTGTTTCTCTGACTCAGTTAGGTGGAGACGGCTCACATCCATGGGTTCCACAGGTGCCTGGGGTTCAACAGAGGTTTCAGGTTCTGGCTGAGGTGGTGCTTGGAAGTTAGGGGCCAAACGGTAAACTGGCTTAGGAAACTTGCGGGTTCTAAGTCTCTCTTGGCACCTTTCATGGTACCGAACATCCAGACGAACACACAGCTCTATGAATTTCTCAAGGTCTTCTGGGAGATCCTTATAGACTAATTCATCCTTGATGCGATCTGTGAGACCTTTTCGGAAGGCTGCACGTAATGCCCTTGAGTCCCAATTAGTCTCAGCAGCAAGGGTACGGAACTCAATAGCATACTGTGCCACAGATCTGGTGCCTTGTTGTATGTCCAAGAGGGAGTACTCAGCTGCAGATGCTCTATCTGGCTTGTCAAATACAGTCTGGAGAGAAGCCAGAAATTTCTCAGCATCTTGAAGTATAGGATCGTTTCGTTCCAAATAAGGAGAGACCCAGGCCAGGGCCTTCCCCTTTAACAAGGAAATTACAAAAGTCACTTTGGCAGATGAAGTGCTAAAAGTCACAGGGTTGTTGCGGAAATGCAAACGGCAAACATTTAAAAAGCCTCTGCAGTCCTCAGTATCACCACCAAACTTGTCAGGCAAGGGAAGTTTTGGTGGTACAGAAGAGGCGGGTTGGACCGTAGCAGAAGTAGGATCCGGCATCTGGACCGTTGCAGAGGAACCAGGCAAACAAGATTTAAGCATAGTGCAAAGTTCATCTAACTTGGCGTCCAGGGAAGAAAGATGCTGTTCATGCGCTCCGATCAGTTGTCCCTGACGTGTAATCGCCTTAACAATCTCAGCAGGGTCCACTGCCATTGTGGCCCGTTTATTATGTTAGGTACCTGTAAAAGGTAGTGTCCTGAAGTGGAACAGGTATGCTGGAGATCCAGGCAAAGCGTCGTCAGGCAGATACGGTTGGCAACGGATCAGGCAAATAGTTCACAATCGGATTCCGGAGAAGGGTCAGGCAGGCAAAGGTCATACACGATCTGGCGGTAAAGTACAAAATCAGCAGGCTGTAGAATAGTCGGGATATCAGGCAGGAGTTCAATACAATGCAGATCACTGAAGACAAAACACCCAGGAAGTAATCCAATTAAACGGGCGCTGAGTGATGACCTCACTTCCTATTTAAAGGCTGTCCAGAATGAGAATTGTCCACAGCTGGCAGCAGGTGGAGCTAGTGAGTCCGAGGTGTGTGTTGAACACAATAAGGATATTCCCAAGGCCTAGATCTCTTCTGTGGCACATCAGGTAAGGCTATGGTTTAAGACCAGGAAGACCCAGGTTCGAATACACCCCGGGACATGACATTACTAGAGAGGAGATAGAGCAGGCCATTAAAAACAGCAAGTTAGGGAAAAGCCCTGGCCCAGACGGTTATACTTCCTTATATTTTAAGAAATGTATTGGAATTTTATTACCTTACTATCATTTATATATAAATTCAATAGGCAAAGGATTTAACCTACGTGGAGAAGCCTTAGGCGCCTATATATCCCTCCTGGCAAAAGAGGGAAAAGACCCTACTGTATGCTCTAGCTTCAGGCCAATATCCTTAATTAATGAAGACATGAAAATATATGCGAGGATACTGGCAGAGAGACTAAAAATCCTTATGCCAGATCTTATAGGGGAAGATCAAGCTGGTTTTGTCCCTGGAAGAGAAACAAGAGATAATATCTTAAAAACAGTCCTCTTAATACATGAAGCAAAGAAAACTAAAAGTCCAGCCTTGTTTCTATCTGTCGATGCCGAGAAGGCTTTCGACAGGCTGGACTGGGCCTAATGGTGCAGACATTACACAAATTTGGTATAGGACCCCGCATGATCAAATGGATAGAAGCTCTATATTCCATACCTACGGCCCAAATTATGGTTAACGGGACCCTGTCAGAAAGATTTAGGTTATTCAATGGAACTCGTCAGGGATGCCCACTTTCCCCTTTTCTCTTTGTGTTCTCTTTGGAACCTTTTTTAACATCTATAAGAGTTAACCAGGAGATTACAGGTATAGTAGCAGGAGGACAAGAACACAAAATTTCTGCTTTTGCGGATATCATGATATACATAACAAACCCCACGCAAAGTCTCACAAAAACTATGGAAGAATTGGGAAAATATGGTCAGGTTTCAAATTTAAAAATAAACATGGAAAAAACTGAAATTTTAAATATTTCGGTCCCAATGAATGAGAGTAAAAACCTCCGAAAATTATATTCTTTCGGATGGAAACAAAAAGGTTTAAGATACTTGGGAGTATTTCTGTCAAGAGCTAATGTAAATTTATACCATGACAACTACATGCCACTATTAAATAAAATTAAAAATGAATTGAAGAGTTATTCTGCCAATAGACTGTCATGGTTTGGCAGGATAAGTGTCATTAAAATGATGATTCTCCCTAAGGCTCTTTACATATTTCAAAGTTTGCCGATAAATATCCCCAGAGCCTACTTTAAAACTCTGAGATCGGTGTTACAGAAATTTGTGTGGAATAATAAAAGCAATCGCATTGCCTTTCGTGTATTAACTAGATCAAAAGAGAAGGGAGGAATATTTCTCCCAGACCTAGAAAAATATCACGAGGCAACAATAATACGGAGGGTTATGGACTGGACGGTAGTCCCACAGAAAAAAAAATGGGTAGAATTGGAGGCAAAAATGTGCAACTCCGAGCTAGGGCAGATCATTTGGATTCCAAAACAGACTAGAGGGCTTTTGGAAGAAATAGCTCCAATTACAGCAGAAGCTTTGAGAACATGGGATAAGTTAATTAAAAGTATACGAGGTAAATATAATAGCCCCTTAATGCCCCTCACAAGAAATAACTATTTCCCCCCAGGGAAAGATAACAAATTGTATTTAAAATAGACTAAATGCTTTATGCACACTAAATGAACTACGGGAAAGATATGGATCCTCCCCCTGGGAAGTCTGGAGATATAATCAGCTGAAACATTTTGTAGATACCCTCCCAAAACCTCTAAGGGGGATAGGTAGATTAAATGTTTGGGAAAAACTGGCAGAGGAAATGAAGACAGACAAACATGGAATTTCTACTATCTACAAAATGTTAATGACCCATTTGGAGCAGGGTGCTGAGTGCCCAACAGAGAGCTGGGAATTAGAATTAAATCAACCACCACCAGATAGAATGAGAAGTAGAATCCTGGATTATGTACACTCCGACTCAAAGATAAAAGAAATTAATTTTAAATTATTGAATAAATGGTATTATGTACCAGCAAAATTAAATAAGATAAACCCTCAGGAGACATCTTTATGCTGGAGGGACTGTGGGGAGGTAGGAACGCATGCCCACATTTGGTGGCAGTGTTCGAAGATTCAGCCATATTGGATCCAAATATTATATCTCAATAAAAAGATCAGCGGAATTGAGATTAACTTGGACCCATGGCAATGTCTGTTCCATGCTGTGACTATCCCCGGAAATAAATATAAAACAACAATTATCCCAATATTGTTAAACGCAGCAAAGACTTTGATCCCAAAAAAATGGAAAGATAAATTAGCAGCCCCAATCCAAGAATGGTTAAGAGAAGTAGAAAGGATAAGAAGTATGGAGGAGGTAATGTCTCAATATAAGGAATTAAATAACCACGATACTGTAACCTGGGAAGGCTGGGAAAAATTAAAAAAATCTATGGTTTATATAGACTATATGAGAAACGAGGAAAGTACTTAGGAGGTTCTTGCAGGTACACGTAGGAGATAAGAGTTCGGGACCTCCCCCCTCCTCCTCCCCCTGGGGAGAGATCAGAGAAGGATTTAAGCACAATTGCACTTTAACACAATAGGGGTATGGTTTTATAAAAATAAAAAGAAGGGAAGGGGAAGAGGAAGAGAAATGTGTATATATGTATATATATGTATATGTATGTAAATATGTGTTTTTTTTTCTCTTTCTCTTCTCTCTTTTCCCTTTCCTCTCACTTAGCAAGAGAGGTATATGGGCGGTGGAAGGCGAGAATTGTTCTTGTCCTTTCACAATATGGAGTAGGGAGAGTACAGGAAATATGGTTTAAAATGAGGCACTTTTTTTTTTCTATTTAATCTTTCTCCTTCCTCTCACCCAACACAAGAGGTATATAGAGGTATATGGGTAGTTGAGGACAATGGTTGCTCTGGTCCCCTCATAATATGGAGTAGGGAGGGCACATGAATATGTTCTGAAATGAGGCACTTTTTTGATTTAGGGTTTTTTTTTTTCTCTCTCTCGCCACTGGGGAGGGGGCGGGGGGAGGGGAGGGAAGAGAGAGAGGAGAGAGTAGGAGATAAGGAGGAGGTTGGACTGTCCTATTGTGGTATAGGAAACTGTTTATATGTTTAATGTTGTAATTTAGGTGTATGAAAGGTTAAATGTATTAAATTGAAGACATTTTTTTTGTATGCTTATTGAAAATGTGGTATCAATGTATAGATGTTTTGAAAAACTCAATAAAAAATAAATAAAAAAAGAATTGTAATTAAATGCCCCTGTTGAACAGGGGCAGAAAAAATAGGCCTTTGTTGGTGGTGGTGCTGGTGCCACAACACTGTAAGCCCTCAAAGTTACTCTTGGTGGGCGCAGGAATGGGCCCTGCTGTGAAATATTAGATCAAGAATTGTAATTACGTGCCCCTGTTGAACAGGGGCAGAAAAATTGGACCTTAGGCACTTGTGCCACAACACTGCAACCCCTCACATGTACTCTAGTTGGAGCACAGGAATGAGCCCTGCTACAAAGTATTGCATCAAAAACTTTAATTAACAGGGGCATGTATACAGGGGCTGAAAAATTGGGCCTTAGCCACTGAACCAAACATTTTTTTTACAAGCTATTTGCATCATCATGCAAAATGATAGTCACTCAGCATAATAGGATAGTCACTCAGCATAGGTAGTCTTGAAGGGATCTGACATTTCAAAAAAAATATTCGGTTACATCAGCATCAGGTGCTTGGTAGCTGATGGTGATCCAAGCCTTATTCATTTTTATGAAGGTCAGTCGATCGACCAAGTCGGTGGAGAGGCGCACCTTGTGATCGGTTACAAAGCCTCCAGCAGCACTGAATGTGCGTTGCGAAATAACGCTGGATGCAGGACAGGCCAGTAGCTCAATTGCATACTGTGAAAGCTCTGGCCAGTGATCCATTCTCAAGACCCAGTAAGCCAGAGGATTTTCTGTGGGAAAGGTGTCCAAGTCTGATCTTGCCCCTAGGTATTCCCGCACCATGTAAAACAGATGCTGGCGATGGTTGCTGAAAACCGTCATACCTTGGGGCTGCGGACTAAAAAATTGTCTGAACGAATCGGTCAGATGGCCACCTTCTCCACCGCTCCTTCTGTGACTGACCGATAGGGGCAGCTACTCCCCCACGGTGGAAGAGCCCGGCCCAAGAAGCTTGCAAGGAGCCAGATACAGGATACAGGTATATCCTCTACACACTGTAACTTTAACTGACTAGCCTGCCTGCTCTATCTACCTACAAAAAATGACACTCTCTCTCTCTTTCTTCTCTCTCTTAACCTCCGCAACACACTACACCAGGCCGACCTGCAGGTGGCCTTTTATAGTGTGGGGTGTGTACTAAACCCCCTGAGCTTTGGCCAATTATGGCTCTCCGTTTTTGCAAGCTGTGATTGGCCAAGCATGCGGGTCATAGTGCATGCTTGGCCAATCATCAGCCAGCAATGCACTGCGATGCCGCAGTGAATTATAGGCCTTGACACAGCACTCCAATTTGGCGCGAACGGCCCATAACGTTTGTTATTTGACGAACGATCCAACATGCGATGTTCGAGTCGAACATGGGTTCGACTCTAACACGAAGCTCATCCCTAATCCCAGGTGATGAGGAGCAAGGAGAGACAACAGCACCCTGCACATGCGGAGCTCTGCGTTGTGATGCAGCCATTGTGCTGCCCTTAAGCTGGCCCCTGGAGGACATCCTGCCTCATTGGAGATGTGCCTGCTCCTCTCTCCTATCAGGCACCCACGTGGAGTCAGTGACATCATCATCCCCTCCCTCCTCATCACTGTAGAAAACCTGGCAGTATGCTGCAGCTGGGGGAACATGACTGCCAGATTGCTGTCCTTCTAGGGCACCCCCTCTCTCTGGGCCCACGTCACTGCCTTCCTCTAGCTGTGTACCATCATCGCCTTCAAAACACTGTGCATCCTCCTGAAGCATGTACCCAACACTGTGGTAAACAGGTCAGGGAGGACATGGTGGGGGGGCTAGGGAAGGAGTGACTTATGCCATTGAGCAGAGGGAAGAGGCCACGTTGGCAGCTGCTTTGCCAGACAAAGTACCCTGAGCCTGGGTGAGAGAGGATGAGGATGGCTTGGTCATCCACTTGGTAATCCACTCTACCAAGTCTTCGGCATGTTGCGGCTAAAATGCGGGCAGCTGCCAAAAAAAAGGAAAAGCGTGTCCCACGGCCACGTGCTGATGAGGATGCACTGTGTCCATTACCAGCACTGTTGCCTCTAGGCGCAGAGCCCGCTTGCCCTCTTTTATCGGCTTGTGACTCTCTGCCTCTCTTTGTTGTCCTTCCAACCATACTAATGGCCTGCAGGGAGATGTAGCTGCACAAATACTGACAATACTTGCCGATCACTGCCTTTGGTATTAATCCGAGAACACCAGCAATTGTATTCACGTAGATTTAGGTGCACACTGTGCAGATGACACAGTACACCATGTGAAAATACTTGCCGACCCCTGCCTGTGGTATTAATATGAGCAGATCCCTGCCTGTGGTATTAATATGAGAAAACCAGCAAATCTATTGACGTAGCTTTAGGTGCACACTGTGCAGAGGACACAGTACACCCTGTGAAAATACTTGCAGATCCCCTGCCTGTGGTATTAATATGAGCAGATCCCTGCCTGTGGTATTAATATGAGAACACCAGCAAATCTATTGACGTAGCTTTAGGTGCACACTGTGCAGACAACACAGTACACCACGTGAAAATACTTGCAGATCCCCTGCCTGTGGTATTAATTTAAGCAGATCCCTGCCTGTGGTATTAATATGAGAACACCAGCAAATGTATTCACATAGCTTTACGTGCACACTGTGCAGAGGACACAGTACACCAAATGAGAATACTTGCTGATCAGCCACTGCCTGTGGTATTAATATGAGAACACCAGCAAATGTATTCCCGTAGCTTTAGGTGCACACTGTGCAGAGGACACAGTACACCCTGTGAAAATACTTGCAGATCCCCTGCCTGTGGTACAATGTTTTTTGGTAAGAGGTGATATGCTTTTTTCCATATATTTTGTGCAAATTTTTTTGTTTGGTTCTATAATTACTTTTTTTCTTTATTAAGGCAAATTCCAACATAGAATTTGCACAAAACAACACACATTGCACAAAACATCCATATAAATCCTTTTATTAACATACACCACACTAACCCCACCCCCCACCCCGCCTCGAGAAAACACACTGGGTCCTTGATCATGTCCTCTTCAGAAGAGAGAAAGAAAAAATAGTTTTTTTTTACGTTTCTAACCCCCAAATCATTTTAAATCTCCCCTGACTTCTTAACCACTTAAGACCCGGACCAAAATGCAGGTAAAGGACCTTGCCCCTTTTTGCGATTCGGCACTGCTTCGTTTTAACTGACAATTGCGCGGTCGTGCGACGTGGCTCCCAAACAAAATTGGCGTCCTTTTTTCCCCACAAATAGAGCTTTCTTTTGGTGGTATTTGATCACCTCTGCGGTTTTTATTTTTTGCGCTATTAACAAAAATAGAGCGACAATTTAAAAAAAAATGCAATATTTTTTACTTTTTGCTATAATAAATATCCCCCAAAAATATATAAAAAAACATTTTTTTTCCTCAGTTTAGGCCGATACGTATTCTTCTACGTATTTTTGGTAAAAAAAACCTGGAAGCTGGTATCACGAGAGGAGCCTGGTACCTCAGTTGGAGGATGCACCCTGACCTATCCATTTCACAGTATTGCCGGGTCAGCTTAAAGGGTCTTTTTCATACTGTGCAACTGATTTTAATGAGGAAAATTCTGGTTATTGGATCCTGTTGGAGAGGATGGATCAGCAACTATTGTTACTATAAGGTCTCTGGCAGAGACTTTTACTTTTGACTGTTCATGCATCATTCCGGGTGCCAGGTCTGTGGCAGAGGCCTGTCTGGGAGAGCAAGATCCAACGACAGTGAGTGCACCTGTCTCAGGGATCTCAAGGTTTCATTGATCTACAGAAAGATACCTGAACTTTCCCTCTCCCTCCATTTCCCTTGTTCTGTCAACGTTGTAGTTGAATAAAAAAGCCTTTGGAAAAGATTCAGTGACTGGCAACTGTGTTTTTTGAAATTCGATTAACCCTAGATTCTGAGCCAACACGGAGAACAGTGGGGTAGCGGCAGACCAAAACTAACCAGCAGCTCCTTCAGGGGTAGTGCTACATATAAAAAAGAGAAAGTTCCTCCATTGCAAATAAAGAAGTCTACATAACAGTGAGAGTATACCTATTACTGGCTGTGATGCATTTCAACAGTTTAAGTACACGAGTAACTGATATGTTATGCTTTTAACCACTAGAAGACCACACCTTTTCAATTTTCAGTTTACAAGTTTCAATCAGTATTTTTTGGTATAAAATTACTTATATCCCCAAAACATTAAAAAAACTATTTAGCAGACACCCCAGGGAATAAAATGACGATTGTTGCAATTTTTTATGTCACATTTGAACAGCACTTTTTTCAAACGCAATTTGTTGGGAAAAAATACACTTTAACCACTTAAGACCCGGACCAATACGCTGGCAAATGACCCAAGGGGTTTTTGCGATTCGGCACTGCGTCGCTTTAACAGACAATTGCGCGGTCGTGCGACGTGGCTCCCAAACAAAATTTGCGTCCTTTTTTTCCCACAAATAGAGCTTTCTTTTGGTGGTATTTGATCACCTCTGCGGTTTTTATTTTTTGCGCTATTAACAAAAATAGAGCGACAATTTAAAAAAAAATGCAATATTTTTTACTTTTTGCTATAATAAATATCCCCCAAAAATATATAAAAAAACATTTTTTTTCCTCAGTTTAGGCCGATACGTATTCTTCTACGTATTTTTGGTAAAAAAAAATCGCAATAAGCGTTTATCGGTTGTTTTTCGCAAAATTTATAGCGTTTACAAAATAAGGGATAGTTTTATTGCATTTTTATTAATTTTTTTTTTTTTACTACTAATAGCGGCGATCAGCGATTTTTTTCGTGACTGCGACAATATGGCGGACACTTCGGACAATTTTGACACATTTTTGGGACAATTGTCATTTTCACAGCAAAAAATGCATTTAAATTGCATTGTTTACTGTGGAAATGACAGTTGCAGTTTGGGAGTTAACCACAGATGGCGCTGTAGGGGATGTGTGACCTAATGTGTGTGTTTACAACTGTAGGGGGGTGTGGCTGTAGGTGTGACGTCATCGATCGCGTCCCCCTATTACAGGGATGACGCGATCGATGCTGCGGCCACACAGAAGCACGGGGAAGCCGTGTGTACACACGGCTCCCCCCGTCCTTCCGCTCCAGGGACGGATCGCCGCAGTCCAGCGGCGATCGGGTCCGCGAATCCCGCGGTCCCGGTCCTGGAGCTTTGGACCGGGTCGCGGGCGCGCGCCCACGGCTGGGTACTAAAATCAACGTATATATACGTTGATGTGCCCAGCTGTGCCATTCTGCCGACGTAAATGTGCAGTAGGCGGTCCTTAAGTAGTTAACCCTTTCACTCGATTAAGCATCATTCCTTCATTTACATACTTCCTTGAAGTTATACTACAAAAACCCATGCACTGGTAATTTTCACCCCCAGAGCCTCAATTCAAATACAAGGTTATTCTTAATAACAGATGGCACCCTGCAACTGAGATAATGTGATCTTTTCCATGACCATTAGACATGTGCACTGTTGAATTTTTTTTTGTTTTCATACTTTTTTTGCTTTTTTCGGAAATTTATGATTTCCGAATTTCCGATTTTCCTACTTTAAAATTTTGGAATTTTCAAAGAAAATCTTAAAAAAAAAATTCTCTATATGCAATTTTGGAATTTTAAAGTTCTGATTTTTGAAATTTCAAATAAAATCTGAAAAAAATGAAAGAAAATCAGTATTTACGATTTTGGAATTTTGAATTTGCATTTGGTACGTTCATTAACAGCCAAATTTGTAAGAAAATCACAATACTTATAATAGTTAGTAATAGTTATTATTAATTAGTTTTTGGTTTTCAAATTTTCATTCTTTAGAATTTTCAGATTAAAATGTTTATCTATAGAATTTCCTAACTTCATATTTTTGAATTTTTGAAATTTAGAATTGTCAAAATTTCCAAATTTCCGAAATTCAGAATTTTCTAAATTCAGAAATTCGACATCTCCTAAATCCGAAAATTCGGGAATTAATGAATTTCTTAAAATTTGTTTTGGAACTAAACTAATTGCACATCTTAATCCTCGTACTAGTCTCTGACTATGTACACTATCTACACTATGGGCCAGATTCAGGTAGAGTTACTCTGGAGTATCAGTGATACTCCAGCCTAACGCTCACTTTGAGCCGGCGTTTCTGTTTTCTGTAGTCAGAAAACAAGAAACGCCGGGTTGGAGTTCCTATACGAGCGGCGTAATTGTATTACGCCGTCGTATTGGAACTGCAATTTTAAAAATGCCGCTGGGGGCGTTCCCACTGATTAACGCCGAGAATATGTTAATCAGCGAGAATCGGCAATTCACGATCGTATTTGGGCCCGACGCAGTGACTTTCCGACGTTTCCGTAAGAGATACGCGGCGTAAAGATAAAGCAGCCCCCTAGTGGAGTATCCTATGTTAAGTATGGCCGTCGTCATCGCGTCGAAAAAAAAAATTTGAGTCGTTTACGTAAAACGTCCGTGAATGGGGATTGACGTCATTGACGTTCCCTGAAAGAATTTGGAGCATGCACACTGACAGTCGACGCATGCGCAGTACGTTCGCCACGGGATCGCGCCTAGTTATAATAATACACGCCCCCTACTCGCCCAATTTGAATTCCGCCGGCTCATTTTCGCTACGCTGCCGCAACTTTAGAAACAAGTGCTATGTGAATAACAGTACTTGCTCCAAAAGTTTCGGCGGAGTAACGTAAATGAGAAACGTTACTCCAACATAAAGATTCGCCCATCTACCTGAATCTGGCCCTATGTTTTCAACTTGGTTTTAATGTAACATATTACCAGTGTGTAATGTTTTACCTTCAATAAAGAATATATGATGCATTTCACAGATGTCAAGATTTCCATTTTTTTTTCGTTTTGTTATTTTCTTTTTTTTTTTCTTTTTTAGGAAATCCGGTCATTCGGAAATTCGGGAAATTCGAAAAATTCGTTTTTGTTTCATTTTTTTTTTTTGGAAATTTGGGAAAAGTTTTTCCAGTTTTATTAGTTTTTTTGTTTTTTTCGTAAATTCGGGAAATTCCGAAAATGCCAAAAAAACGAATAAAACTGAATTTTCCGAATTTCCGAAAAAAACGAATGAAACGAAAACAAAAAAAAATATTTTCGGAAATTCAAACAATTCTGAAATTTACCAATTTTCGACATTTTCGAATTTTTAATTTTTTTTTTAATTTTCGAATTTTTTAATTTTCGAGATTTCAAATTTTAAAGATTTCGAATTTCAATGTTTTTCAATTTTCAAAATTTCAAATTTTCGAAATTTTGAATTTCCCATTTTTCAGTTTTCGAATTTTTCAATTTTCAAATTTTTCAATTTTCGAAATTTCGAAAATGTTGAATTTTTCAATTTTCGAAATTTCGAAAATGTTGAATTTTTTCAATTTTCGAAATTTCGAAATACGTACGAAATTTTGAAAATGGAAAAAATCAAAAATATGAAAATAAAAAATTGAAAAATTTGAAAAATTTAAATTTCATAAATTGAAAAATGTGAAATTTCGAAAACTGACAAATTCGAAATTTGAAAAAATCGAAAATTTAAAAATTTAAAAATTCGAAAATTAAAAAAATCGAAATTTTGAATTTTTGAAATTCCGAATTTCGTATTTCCGAATTTTCGTATTTCTGAATTAGAAAAGTGTGAAATTGCGAAGATTGAAAAACTTGAAAAATTCGGAAATTCAGAAATATGAAAATTAAAAAAAAATCGGAAATACGAAAATTCGGAAATTTTAAAATTCGGAAATTTGGAAATTCAAAATTTCCGGAAGTCCGAAAATTCGGAAATAAAATTTTCGGAAATACGAAGATTCGGAATTTCTGAATTTTCGTTAAAAACGAATTGGAAATGAAACTAATTGCACATGTCTAGTTAACACCTCCTCTGGACCTCACATGACCACCTGTACCTAGCTGAATAAAAGACAGCCCCTCCCCAAAGATGTTCTTTTTTGGTCTTCTCTAGGCCACCTGTTTATTGCAGTTTGCTGCATCCCCACTGCCAAACCTACCCCTCAATGTTCAGCCTCTCATGGAGTTAGAAGACCCTGAATGCTGAAGGCTAATCCTAAAAACTGGGTGCCTTTTGTGCCAGGGCTGTGGGCAAAATAATGCTTAAACAGCATTGATATTGTACAGGTGCGGTATTATACAAGCTCTGCAATGTCATTATTGCCTCTGCCTTTGATTTGTTTTTTCCTGTCTTTTTATATGCAGTGCACAGCACTGCTCTCCTGGCTTTATTTTCAGTCTGCAAAGGCGCATTACCGGCGGTATAGCCGCGGTTTCCCATTGCTTTCAATGTGGAGGAGAGGAAAACACACCGCTCCTTCACTGCTCCAAAGATGCAGCTAGTAGGACTTTTGTGTGAAAGGGGTCGTAGGTGAAAAACCTACTGTGCTGCAGCCCCCCAGCCCCCCGATTTACTTACCTGAACGCTGTCATCCTCCATCCGGGAACGAGTACACCATCTCTAGCTGGTGTCTCGTGTCCTGATTGGCCATTGGCTCCCGCTGCTGTCAATCAAATCCAATGACGCGGCGCCGTGCCGAGTCCTACTTTCTGTGTGAATGGACACAGATGCAGGACTCGGGAGCGCGCCGGACGGGTGTCCACCAAGAATAGTGCTTCTCCAATGTGGACACTCAATGCAGGGAGGAGCCACCAGCACTGCCGAGGGACCCCAGAAGAGGAGGACTGGGGGCCACTCTGTGCAAAACAAACTGCACAGTGGAGATAAGTATGATATGTTTGTTATTTTAAAAAAAACGAGACAGGGTACAATGTTTTTTGGTAAGAGGTGATATGCTTTTTTCCATATATTTTGTGCAAATATGAGCTTGCCAAACCTATTAGTGGCACAGAAGATTAGCAAAGGTAGGAGGGGGCAACGTGGGACATGGTTTTTAAAAGAGTGCGCAAGGAAATTATGCAAATTAAGGTGTTTTTCATTACTTTAGGAGCAGAAACCATGAACACAACGCTCCAAAAAAACATAAGACCCGCCAACGAACATCTTATCTTAACCAGGATGACAACTGTTAAGACCTGCAGTGGTTAGGGTACTGCGGCCTTCTTTCCATCTCCCAAGATGATTCTTCCAAATGGTTAGAGTGTTCCCTATCCCCAAGCATGAGCCAAGACTTCAATGAAGGGTGTCCAGATATAGAATGACTTTATTGAGAGACAGGTTACTTATATACAGCAAAAGAAATACTTGATGTAATCAGATATACAAGTACATTCTCCTCCCACATCATCATACAATGGTGGTACTAACGAGACCCCTTTCAAGAGACCTATTGTAGGAGACAATGCTAAACAATAGAACTTCACACAATGAACACTTCTTGAAAGACAGACTAAAGATCATTTACATGACACATTGAGATATTGAGATCAGTTTAAGGAATAAACCAATTATCTCCAGGTAGAGAGCACCCTAAGTTTCCCAACGTTAGAACACCCCTCTTCCACACAAGGTCTACCTGCCATTACATATCTCCTGATAGCCCCGATCTGGGGGACCAACATATCCAAATTTCACCCAGATCGGTCCAGGGGTTCTTAAAAGACAAACAGAGTCTGAGACAATCCAGAATAAAGTCTATTTTCTTCACAATACTCCCCCTTAGTTCCATGGGTCGGCATACCCGCCTAGACCCTGCCGGGTTGGCTAGGGGATGTCCGGGTCGAAATTATACTTCCAAGTCAGTTTGGCGGGAAAACCCATCCGCATTTCCGTTCTGCTTGCCCGGGCGGTATTGCAGTGTAAAATTGTAAGGTTGCAACGCTAGACTCCAGCGCAGCAACCGGGGATTGTCTCCAGAGACTCGGTTGAGCCAGATGAGGGGGTTGTGGTCAGTGAGAATGGTAAAGGCATGGCCATAAAGGTACGGTTGGAGCTTCTTTAAGGCCCATACTAGAGTCAGGCATTCCAAGGTAATAACTTGCCGCTGAGGTATGCCACCGGGTGCTCCATGCCATCTTAAGTCCCTGGAACGCCGTTGCACACTCTGAGAACCAGGCTACCTGCTTGGGTAGGGACCTTTTGGTCAGGTCGGTGAGGGATTTCGCTAGGGTGCTACACTCAGGGACGAACTTTTTATAATACCCGGTGGTGCCTAGGGACGCCAATACCTGCGTCTTGGTGTGGGGCTGGGGCCAATTGGCTATGGCCTCTACTTTTGCAGGTTCGGGGCACTGTTTCCCAGACCCTACTCTAGGCCCTAGGTATTGAACCTCTGCCCTGCCCCCATGGCAGTTCTCGGGTTTCAGGGTGAGATTGAGTTTCTCCCCCAACCCAACTTGCTCTAGGTTACCTTGGTTAGCTGCCAGCCGGTCAGGTAAGGGAAGTCCTTCACTAGCGTCAGTGGACAGGGCACAGATAGTGGCCACGTCCTCAGAGCGCTCGAAGTACGGTTTCAACATGTTCACATGAAAGGCTCATCTGATCCTTTCATCCGAACATTTGGCCACAATATAGGTGGTGTCGCTAATCCGTTCCACCACTTTAAAAAGTCCCTGCCACGCTGCCTGTAGCTTGTCCTTTTTGGATGGTCGGAGGACTAATACTTTTTGCCCTACTTCCAGGTTTCTATCGCGTGCTCCCCGGTCATACCATTGTTCCTGTAGGCTCTCCCGCACTGATTCGGTCAGTGCACGCAGGCGGTCCCGGAATTCCAGCACGTAAGGCAACACCGGGATCCCTTCCTCTCCTGTGTTGCCCTCCCAGTGCTCCCGTATGAGGTCCAGGGGTCCCCGGACTTTTCTCCCGTATAGGAGTTCGAAGGGGGAGAACCCGGTCGACGCCTGGGGCACTTCCCGGTAGGCAAACAGGAGATGGGGTAGAAATTTCTCCCACTGACCGCAGGACTCTGTGAACGCTGTGAGCATCTGCTTAAGCGTGCCGTTGAATCGTTCACAGAGGCCGTTGGTCTGGGGGTGGTAGGGGGAGCTAAATAACGGTTTCACCCCGCAGCTCTGCCATAACTGTTGAGTGACAGTTGCCGTGAACTGGGTTCCCTGATCTGAGAGTATTTCCCGGGGGAATCCTACTCGAGAAAAGATCCTGACTAGAGCCTCTGCTACCGTCTCCGCCTCAATGTTGGAGAGCGCCACAGCCTCAGGGTACCTGGTGGCATAGTCCACCACCGTGAGGATGTGGCACCTTCCAGAGGCGCTGGGTTTGTTGAGGGGCCCTATCAGGTCTACTGCCACTCTGTAGAATGGTTCCTCTATTATAGGTAGGGACCGTAGCTTGGCCTTGGGGTGGTCCCCCCGTTTTCCAATCCTTTGACACGTGTCGCATGTCTTGCAGTACGTCTGCAAGTCTTTTGATATCCCTGGCCTGAAGAACGTCTGGGTAAGGCGGTCCTTAGTTTTCTTGATACCCAGATGTCCGGCTAGAGGGATATCATGGCTGAGCTTTAGAAGCTCTGCCCTGTATTTGCGGGGTACAACTAGTTGTCTTTTTATAACTTGGGCTGCCCCACTTCCCACTCCCCCTGTGACCCTATATAGCAGTCCCTTGTCCCAGTGGAAATTCTCTTGAGCATTACCTTCCTTAGGGGTACCTACGGCCTTCCTGTAACCTGCTAAGGTGGGATCTGACTGCTGGGCTTGGCCAAAGTCTTGTGGAGTGCCCCAGAAGGGGATAGGGTCAGGGCATACTACAGGGTTTTCGGTTCCTACCTGTGGTTCCTCAGAGTGCGTCTGTCCAGCTCGGCGTGCTTGCGTCCTTGTAGTCACAGGGCAGGCTCCAGCGGGATCTGGGGTAAGCAGCTGTGAAGTTAGGCACCCCAAATCGTTCCCCAACAATACTTCCGCAGGTAGGCCCGACAAAATGCCTACTTCCATCTGCTTGGCTCCGGTGCCCCAATTTAGCTGCACTTGGGCTGTGGGTAGTTTGTGTATGGCGCCTCCTGCCACTCTTACTGCAACAGTCCTGTTGGTGCGCGCCTTCGCAGATACGGTGTGAGGTTGCACCAGAGTGAGGGTGGCCCCAGAGTCTCGTAGTGCCTCAGCCTCCTTTCCATCTACTGTGACCCATTGTCTGTGGTGCACCCGGTTGTCCCCCTCGGTTTGTGCTAGGTTCACCTCATGTAGTACGGTCCATTGCTCAGCTTCAGGGCTGTGGTCTTCCAGCGGTTCATGCTGATAGTGATGGGCGGCTGCCCTTGGTGGTGGTGGCCGCTCCCAATTGCCTCTGCTCCGCTGAGGGTAATGTATCTTGTAGTGCCCTGGCCGATTGCATTGGTGACATACCAATGGCGGTTTCTGGTTAAAATAAGGTAGTGTAGTGGGTGGTCCTGCGATCGGTCGGTGGTAGGTCACAGGACTAGGCGTTGGGTTGCTGGACCTTACCAGGGGGCGGTTTCCACTAGTCTCTTCTCTTCTTCCCTCGTGATGCTCGTCTGCCAGCTTGGCCGCTTCCTCGATTGTGGCCGGCTTCCTGTCCTTGACCCAGTCCTTGGTGTCTGCAGGTGTGTGGTCAAAAAATTGTTCTAGCAAGAAGAGTTGTAGCACCTCCTCTAGCGTCGCGGCTTGGCAGCCTTGTATCCAGTTTTGGGCCGCCCGATACATCCTAAAAGCCCATTCGGAGTAGGAGTCTCGGCCCCCTTTACGTAATGCCCGAAACTTTTTCCTGTATGTCTCTGGGGTCACGGCATACCTGGCTAGCAGAATGTCCTTTACACTGGCATAGTCGTGTATGGCTGTGTTAGGAACTGCTCGGTAAGCCTCTGCTGCACGACCCGTGAGTTTGCTGCTTAGAATCGCGGCCCATTGCTCTGATTCCAGACCCTCCAAAGCACATTGACGCTCAAAGTCTTGTAGGTATGCGTCAATTTCCATTTCTCCATCCGAAAAACTTTTAAACGCAGCATAGTTAATCTTTCTCCGCTGCCCTCCATTTATAGATCCGGCTGAGAAAGTGGTGTCTCCTTGGTTTACGCTTGCCTGTTGTGCCCTGCGTTCTGCGCTCACCTGCTCCAGGACTTGCGTCACCATCTCTGGTGTGGGATTTGGCCCATATAGGTTTAGCCTATACATCACCTTCTGTTGGAACTCGGCTTCCTCCTGGCTGACATTCGCCATGCTGCTGGTTTGGTCGCCCTCCATTAGTTCTGCTATGAGGGTAGCTTTCTTTTTGTTGCTTGTCACCTGGCCTCGGGCTTCCAGCAGATCCTTTAGCGTAGACCTCTTTAGTCTCTCGTAATGCTGGGCCATTCACTTGTTGTCTTTATGCGTCCCATTCAACCCCGCTGCTTGCCACCAGTTGTTAAGACCTGCAGTGGTTAGGGTACTGCGGCCTTCTTTCCATCTCCCAAGATGATTCTTCCAAATGGTTAGAGTGTTCCCCATCCCCAAGCATGAGCCAAGACTTCGTGAAGGGTGTCCAGATATAGAATGACTTTATTGAGAGACAGGTTACTTATATACAGCAAAAGAAATACTTGATGTAATCAGATATACAATTACATTCTCCTCCCACATCATCATACAATGGTGGTACTAACGAGACCCCTTTCAAGAGACCTATTGTAGGAGACAGACGGCTGTCTCCGGTAGAATCCACATGAGTTAATTACTGGTCCTTTGCCCAGACAAGGTGTTTTAGAACTTCTCACCTGCTAAACAATAGAACTTCACACAATGAACACTTCTTGAAAGACAGACTAAAGATCATTTACATGACACATTGAGATATTGAGATCAGTTTAAGGAATAAACCAATTATCTCCAGGTAGAGAGCACCCTAATTTTCCCAACGTTAGAACACCCCTCTTCCACACAAGGTCTACCTGCCATTACATATCTCCTGATAGCCCCGATCTGGGGGACCAACATATCCAAATTTCACCCAGATCGGTCCAGGGGTTCTTAAAAGACAAACAGAGTCTGAGACAATCCAGAATAAAGTCTATTTTCTTCACAACAACACCTAACAGGTTGTCACATTTATTAACCACTTCCATACCAGGCACTTACGCACCTTCCCTCCCAAGCCAATTTTCAGCTTTCAGCACTGTCGCAATTTGAATGACAATTGCGCGGTCATGCTACACTGCACCCAAACAAAATTTGCGTCCTTTTTTCCCCACAAATAGAGCTTTCTTTTGGTGGTATTTGATCACCTCTGCGATTTTTTTTTTTTGCGCAACAACTAAAAATAGAGCGAAGATTTTGAAAAAAAAAATAGTTTTTATTTTTTTCTGTTAATTTTTTTGTAAATGAGTATGTTTCCTCTTTCAATTACGGGCACTGATATGGTGGCACTGATGGGCACCGATGAGGTGGCACTGATGGGCACCGATGAGGTAGTTCTGATGGGCACCGATTAAGTAGCACTGATGGGCACTGATAGGCGGCGCTGGTATGGGGCACTGATGGGCACTCATGGGCGGCACTGATGGGCACTCATGGGCGGCACTGATGGGCACTCATGGGCGGCACTGATGGGCACTCATGGGCGGCACTGATGGGCACTCATAGGCAGCACAGGTGGGCACTCATAGGCGGCACAGGTGGGCACTCATAGGTGGCACAGGTGGGCACTCATAGGTGGCACAGGTGGGCACTCATAGGTGGCACAGGTGGGCACTGATAGGTGAGCACTGGGCATGGATTGGCACTGTGGGGTGGCACTGACAGACACTGGGGTGGCACTGATGATCACTGAGGGGTGGCACTGATGGATCAATGTTGCCAATCAGTGCCCATGTGTGGGCACTGATTGGCATCATTTTTTTTTACTGGCCCTTTTTTTTTTCTTGCTGACTTTTTTTTTTGTTCTTTTTTTTTTTTTTTCTAAGTTCCCTGGTGGTCTAGTGTGGGCACTCCCTGGTGGTCCGTGTGGCGATCCGAGGGGGGGCTGCGCTGATAAACAATCAGCGCGAACCCCCCCTGTCAGGAGAGCCGTCGGCGGCTCTTCCTGTTTACATCGTGATCAGCTGTGATTGAACACGGCTGATCACGTGGTAACGAGGCTCCGCCGGAGACTCGTTACCGAGATCGGAGGTGCAGGGTGTCAGACTGACACCCCGCATCACCGATCGCCGCGCGCGGCATGAAATCGTGCTAGACGTTTGAGAACGTCTAGTCACGATTTCATAACCACTTCCCGGCCGTAAATCGGCTATTGGCCGGGCGGGAAGTGGTTAAGCATGTGGTCAATACACTCTAAAGGAGTTGTTTCCACTTACCCTGTGAAGGGAAAGGATCCAGAAAATTAGCACATGCGTTTATGCCAGCATGATAGAAGATGCCTTGCAAACTCAGGCTGCATGCAGTCTGCAGTAGCAGAGAAATTAAATAGCACAGGTTGCCTCACAAGGATGTGGTTGTGCAAAATTCCAAACCCTATTAAGTTGACTATAGCAGAAAGTATGCTGATCCATAATGCTAGAGTGTAAAGCACTCGTTGATGAAGGATGACAGAGACCTCGCCAGAAGACCAATTTACAGTAACAGGTTCTCTAAGCTTTATCCAAATGGGATGGCTGTTGTATGTTTATGCACTGCACTTCCAGGAGTGTCAAGGGCAGCAAGTGTCTTTGCATTTTTATAACTCGGATGCCTTCCGAGATCCTATGGATGAGAAAGTAGACTTGTTTACACCAGATGCAGTACAGTGTGTTTTTATTCTGCATTAAGAACGCATGAACAGTGTCTAACTGATTACAATTACCTAGTTCTAGGTACATCCTAGATCAGGTATGGGCAAACTACGGCCCGCGGGCCGTATACGGCCCGGTGGACCTTTTAATACGGCCCGCGGAGCCAGGGGCAGCAGTGGTGCAGGGCGCCGCTCCTACGGCGACTTCACAGCTTTCGCGGCCGGCCCCTTGCATTTACATAGCCAGACACGCGGCGCGCAATGACTTCCTGGACTTCTTGTGTTGTGGGCGGTGGGATCTCCCTGGGGCTTGTGTCAGCGTATGGAGAGAGGAGAGGAGGGGCCTCTGACCCGGAAGGAATCACTTTCACTTTGCTTGTACACTGTTGCTGATGTCCGGGTCAGAAGCACCTCCCCTCTCTGCTGTATACATTCGGAGTAGAACTACAAGCCCCAGGGAGACCCCCCTGCCTGTGGACACCATAGAGCTGCTGATTGCTGCCTCCCACCTCTACCTGCCAGGTACAGGGAAACCTCTGCAAGGGGGAGTTAGCTGTTTGGGAACCCTGATGTAATAGGGGGGCTTTCTGGGGACAGTAATGTAAGGGGGGGCTCTCTGGGGACCCTGGTGTAAGGAGGTGCTCCCTGGGGACCCTGATGTAAGGAGGTGCTCCCTGGGGACCCTGGTGTAAGGGGGGGCTCCCTGGGGACCCTGGTGTAAGGGGGGGCTCCCTGGGGACCCTGGTGTAAGGAGGGGCTCCCTGGGGACCCTAATGTAAGGAGGGGCTCCCTGGGGACCCTGATGTAAGTAGGGAGGCTCTCTGGGCAGCCTGATGCAAGGGAGGCTCTCTGGGCAGCCTGATGTAAGGAGGGGCTCCCTAATGTAAGGAGGGGCTCCCTGGGGACCGTGATGTAAGGAGGGGCTCCCTGGGGACCGTGATGTAAGTAGGGAGGCTCTCTGGGCAGCCTGATGCAAGGGAGGCTCTCTGGGCAGCCTGATGTAAGGAGGGGCTCCCTGGGGACCCTGATGTAAGGAGAGGCTTCCTGGGGACCCCGATGTAAGTAGGGAGGCTCTCTGGGCAGCCTGATGCAAGGGAGGCTCTCTGGGCAGCCTGATGTAAGGAGGGGCTCCCTGGGGACCCTAATGTAAGGAGGGGCTCCCTGGGGACCGTGATGTAAGGAGGGGCTCCCTGGGGACCCTGATGTAAGTAGGGAGGCTCTCTGGGCAGCCTGATGCAAGGGAGGCTCTCTGGGCAGCCTGATATAAGGAGGGGCTCCCTGGGGACCCTGATGTAAGGAGAGGCTTCCTGGGGACCCCGGTGTAAGTAGGGAGGCTCTCTGGGCAGCCTGATGCAAGGGAGGCTCTCTGGGGACCCTAATGTAAGGAGGGGCTCCCTGGGGACCCTAATGTAAGGAGGGGCTCCCTGGGGACCCTAATGTAAGGAGGGGTCCCCCTGGGGACCCTAATGTAAGGAGGGGCTCCCTGGGGACCCTGATGTAAGGAGGGGCTCCCTGGGGACCCTGATGTAAGGAGGGAGGCTCTCTGGGCAGCCTGATGCAAGGGAGGCTCTCTGGGGACCCTGATGTAAGGAGAGGCTTCCTGGGGACCTTGATGTAAGTAGGGAGGCTCTCTGGGCAGCCTGATGCAAGGGAGGCTCTCTGGGGACCCTGATGTAAGGAGGGGCTCCCTGGGGACCCTGATGTAAGGAGAGGCTTCCTGGGGACCCTGATGTAAGTAGGGAGGCTCTCTGGGCAGCCTGATGCAAGGGAGGCTCTCTGGGGACCCTGATGTAAGGAGGGGCTCCCTGATGTAAGGAGGGGCTCTCTGGGGACCCTGATGTAAGGAGGGGCTCCCTGGGGACCCTGATGTAAGGAGGGGCTCCCTGGGGACCCTGATGTAAGTAGGGAGGCTCTCTGGGGACCCTGATGTAAGTAGGGAGGCTCTCTGGGCAGCCTGATGCAAGGGAGGCTCTCTGGGCAGCCTGATGTAAGGAGGGGCTCCCTGGGGTCCCTGATGTAAAGAGAGGCTTCCTGGGGACCCTGATGTAAGTAGGGAGGCTCTCTGGGCAGCCTGATGCAAGGGAGGCTCTCTGAGGACCCTGATGTATGGAGGGGCTCCCTGGGGACCCTGATGTAAGGAGGGGCTCCCTGGGGACCCTGATGTAAGAAGGGGCTCCCTGGGGACCCTGATGTAAGTAGGGAGGCTCTCTGGGGACCCTGATGTAATGAGGGAGGCTCTCTGGGGACCCTAATGTAGGGGGAGGCTCTCTGGGGACCCTGATGTAATGAGGGGGCTCTCTGGGAACCCTAATGTAGGGGGAGGCTCTCTAGGGACCCTGATGTAAGTAAGGAGGCTCTCTGGGGACCTTGATGTAAGTAGGAAGGCTCTCTGGGGACGTTGTAAGGGGAGTCTGTCTGGGGAGCCTGATGTAAGGGGAGGCTCTCTGATTAATCTAAACATTTAACACATACACACCGTCCATCTACTCTTGGTCCGGCCCCCGGGTCCAATATATGAACCCATTGTGGCCCTCGAGTAAAAAAGTTTGCCCACCCCTGTGCTAGATACATGCTAACACTGCACCAGAAGAAGATAATTCTGTAAATGAATGCACACAGTAATATTGGGAAAGTGTGAAAACATTTTAGTGTGCTTTCATTTACACTCCCTCTAGTGAAATATTCCAGTTTATTTTCTTGTCAATTTTGTTTATTACATTTTTGAAAAGAATTACAGACATATCTATAGTTGACACGTGAATTAACAAAAATAGTAGCATGCATAGAAAATAAAGATGTACAATCTATAACCGAATTGAGTTCCAATAGTAAACAAAAGAGGTTTAAGTTGATAAACGTTAAGCGATAGTCGATTTGTCATTACATTAAAACATGTTTGAAATTGAATATAATAATCTACAGATATATATAATACATAGTACAGTATATAAATATAAATCTTTAGTGAGACTAAAAGTGGTAGAGATCCCAAACGTTATATAACCACAAATAGATATATAATAGAATGAGGAAATTAATATAAAAACAGATATTCACTTCAAGGAGTGTCGATTTAAGAACCTCGCTAGTAAATTTATAAACAACAATGGATATCAAATAAAAGATAGACTAAGGAAGAGTAATAGGATAGAAGGAAAGAGAAAGATAAGAAAAATAAAGATAGGAAAGATGAAAGGAGATAGAAGAGGTCCCCGAAGGTTACTATAATATTAGACACTTGTGTATATATATACCAAGTATAGATTTGCATCTTTGTTAACAAGAGTGGTGTCAAAGTTGGCGGAGAGAAAATGAGTCACCCAAGGATTCCAAATTTTGTCAAATTTTTCTATTTTTTCATTGGATATGGCTTCTGTTTTGGAGTGAGTCATAGCTTGGTTAATTCTATTTTTGGTTTCAAAAACTGTTAATGTAGCTGTCTTCCAAGCTTTGGCGATTGTCTGCTTTGCAGCTGTGGTGATTTATAGTAAAAAGATAAATTGGGTATAGGAAATCTTGGCATGCAAGTTTAGGAGTGCAATTAGAGGATCTGCTTTGATCCTTATATTGAATAGAGTTAAGAGCATGAGAAAAATCTCTTTCCAAAATGGTTTTACAGTTGGGCATTCCCAAAATATGAGTATATGGGATCCTAATTCACCACAGCCACGAAAGCAGAGCAGAGAGAACTGCGAACCATATTTTGCAACTCTAGTAGGGACCAGATACCTGTGCATAAGTACTTTATAATTTGTCTCTTGAGCTATAATATTTTGCAAAGATGTTTTGGTTTGCAATGTTTGCAGTCCAAATGTAATCCCAGGTAGACGTCTCTAAACGAAGTGATAGGAGACCTTTTGAGTGGGGGTCTCGTTTGCAAATGCGTTCAAAGTGCGTTATTTCATTTATATTATTTTTGCCTTGTATATATATATGGTGAAAAAAAGTTTTTGATCTGTAGATATCTAAAGAGTTCTGAGTTGGGGAGTTTGTGTTTATTACAAAGTTCAGGGAATGATTTAAATGAAGTAGGTGTCGTAAGATCAAATAGCTGGGTTAGATTCAAGGAAGTCCATTGTTTAAAAACCTTTGGAAATATACTAGCTGGGTAGAACAATGGGTTTCTGAGAAATGACAAGAGGGGAGCATGTGGAGATTGTAGTCCAGATGATAATTAAAATGTATCCCATATGGATATTGTGGGCCAGATTCACGTACATTGGCGCATATTTTGACCGGCGTAGCGCACCTCCTTTACGTTAGACCGGCGCAATGTAGAGGCGCAATCACCGTATCCTCGTAGTATTTGCGCAGAAATTTGCGCCGGTGTAACGTAAATTCCGAGGCGTAAGGCGGAGTAATTTAAATTGGGAAGGGCGTGGGCGTGTTACATTGAAATGAGCCGTGACCCCATGCAAATGAAGGGCCGGCTGGATCGCGCATGCGCACATGAAGCAGACCACGGTCAGCACCTCTCTGCGCATGCTCACAACTCGGGAACGGCCCAATCAGTGAAATTGGAAGTGGACCCGGGCAACTTAGTGAACTACGCAGAGATCTTAAATAGACAGACACAAACGCCCTTCCTTTGCAAAAGTACATCCCTTTGTATCCCTTCCTATACAGCAAGGTGCTTTTGTTCTGTTGTGTGTTCGCGGTTGTTGCGTTGTGACTTGTCTTTGTGATATTTGTTGACTGTTTTATCTAGTGTTTTGTAGAATCTATTTGATAGTGTCTTTTGGTGACTGGTTGTGAGACTTTTTGGTTGATAGATTTTGGTTTGTTTGTTTTGTTGCTTGATTTTTCCTGCTTGTTTTTGTGAGTGATTTTTGGTGATTGTTTGGGAGAGAGTTGTTGTATGAATATGACTGAGAGGAAGCGCAAGAGCAATTTTTCTTTGGGGGGGAAAAAAATGATTGCCTGGGCCCAACATGGGCGTTTCCTGCACGGCCCAGAGAGTGCCAACACCACCCCAGCCAGGAAGAAGGAGATATTGCAGAACATTACCGACCAGGTAAATTCATTGGGGGGGGGAGACCCGGACACGCGAGGGGATCGTCAAGAAGATCAATGATCTCCGGCGTCTTGTCCGAAAGAAGCTGGCCAAAATGGCAGCCCATGCCAGGGGCACTGGAGGGGGCCTACCATGCCCTGTCAGGCTGACAGTGGAGAAGCGTGTGGTGGCCCAGACCTTTAATAGGCAACAAGTGGAGGGCCTGCCTGGCTATGACTCCAGTCAGGAGCCTGTGATGTCAGGTAAGGTTTTTTTTTTCCTATCTGGTGTGTAGCATGTGTGGGGGGGGGGAATATGTGGCAAGTGTGTGGATCCTCCAACCTGTGAATGTTTTTTGTCATCCACAGATGTGCAGGAGGGTGCTGGACCATCTGGCCTGACTGCACCATCCCCGGGACACCAGCCTGATGAGGACCCCCAGACAAGGCCGGAGTCCTCGGAGGAGTTTGAGGAGGAGGAGTTTGAGTTGGAGGAGGAGGTCATGTCAGCCAGTGGATTGTTATTTTTGGAGGAGTCTTCCCCTCTGGCTGGCAGCAGCCAGCCCTCCATAAGGGGTAGCCCCTTCCACTCCTCCCCCAACAGGGCTCCCCTCCCAAGGGCCTCCCCTTCTCCCCGGCCACTAGCAAATCAATGGTGTGTCTAGCGCAGTTTTGCGCGGACGGATACGCCGGTCTATCGAAATTACGCCGGTCCAAAAAAAGTAGATTTCATGCGTATATCGTTTTGGGGATGCAGAGCATCGATACGCATGCGCAGATTTAGACTTACGCCGCGCATCTCCTGTAACGCTCTGGCTCTGTGAATCTGGCCCTGTGTGTTTGGTGATCTGCTGCTGCTTCTTGTCAGCGGGTGTAGTTTATCTGAGGAGAGACAGTCAGTGCCATCTTACAGGCGCTTCTGAGGAGATTTTCTTTGATGGATTTTGCCTTGGCTTTCCCCCTGGAGGCTCCCAAGACCATACTAAAAATGTTCTTCAGGTACTAATAGAGAGGTAGGTATGTTTTCTTACTGTTTAACCTGTCATATGGGTGTATGTAACGGCAGTGGGGTCCCGGGAATAGCAGAGCTTCAGCGGGACATGTCCGTCGCCGTCAGCTCCACGCATGCGCCTCCCATTCCAGTTTATTTTCATTCCTGGGCTCAGGGCAGAACATTTTCACACTGATACATTGTATACTTTTTATTTACTGGCCAGAGTTCCTCTCATTGTTATCTTTTCCATTGCTAAAATACGCCAGGTGATATATAATGAGTGGGTGTGCTTTTTAGTGAATTTACTTTAATGATTTACCTTTCTTTTTTTTTCTTTTCTTTTTTTTTCTTGTATTTACCTCACATTCAATATTTTACTTTAATAAATTGGCTAGTTTATCTCATGCAGCGTTTCTGAAAATATACCTTCATATTGCATGCAGAATCTTTTAGTGAATAGACTCCCATGTCTCTTGGGGAGATTTCACTTCATGTCCTGTACTGGAGAAATAACAAAAAGTGAGAAGAAATCTCTCCTAGGTGAGGGTAATGCTGTCACCTTCTTGGACCAAAGTACACTGTTATGGAAAAAATGTTATTATTATCCAATGACTTTCTGCTGGGCCCATTTTTTTCTAATACAATTGTCACCAGAACAGGTGTTTCCACTGGAAGTTTTCCTCTCACCTCCTGCAGTGACAATTGTGAAATTTCCCATCTGCCAATGGCGGCTGTAATTAAAAGAAGAATAGAAAGGGTGAATTTCATCAGTGGAATCACAGAAAGCAAAGAGACCACGTTCTGATGTGAAAAAATGGGTTTGCAGCTGTAGACGTTAACGAGAAAAGGGTACAGTAGATGTTTTGTTTTTTTCATTTAACTATAGAAAATATCTGGCTAGGCAAAGCAAATCACGATTCACAAAAGCCAAATTCAGAAGATAACAGCTGTAGCTGATATACTGTTGATGACACTGGCTATAAAAAGAATGTGCTCACCCCCTCCCTATCACTACAGCCCTGCGTGAAGATGCTCTCTCATCCCTCACAGGCATGGAGGCTAAGCCTAATGGGAACTGTAGTTCCCATTAGGCCGTGATGTAGAAAGAATGAATGAGAACCGCAAACCAGGAAGTCAGTGAGAATAACAATTCAGGAGTGAGGGAGGTGAATAAAACAGCACGATTTCAACAGGTATCAAACTAGTTATAATACAAAACATTACTTTTTACTTTATCAGCTACTGTCAGACTTTAATTTAAGAGGAACATATTTTTGTCTTTACAACCCCTTTAAGTTATACATTTGGTTTTAAAATATGAAATTCTTAAATACAGCAAAACTTTGGGGTTTAAAAACAATGTATGTTAGGTTTAGTCATAGTCTGTAAACACTTGCCTCAAAGAAAAAAAATCTGAATACGTGGGTGAAAAACAAACACGTTTGGGCAGTGGCATGTGCAAGAGCATACCTTAGTGTAAAGATTTTCTCCACTCCTTTGTTGGTTTAGAAAACAGTTATCCTGACGTAGCAACTATTCTTGAGCTAAAAAATGTATTTAAGATGAGACACAGACCAAGGTGAAGTGTTTTGTGTAACTGATAGCTAGCAGACACCTGAATCACAGAGCTTATGGCTTCCTGTGCATAGCGAAATGTCAGAAGGGATTTTGTCACTGTATAATTCATGTTCAGTGTATAATTCATAGATCAGAAAAAAAGGCCCTTTCAAGGCTGAGAGAGAGAGATAGTGAAAGGCCTTTACACCTACATCCATACTGCTTCAAACTAGTAACATGGGGTGGTTCTAATAGAGCTTTACTATAAATAGCTGCTCAGAAAAAGGTTTCTCCAAAAATGCAATGTACCCACATTCTTATTATCATAGGTAAAAGCATCAAGTGAGGTGTGGGACCAGTACCGTCATAGGACATTACAAAAAGGTAACATATAGTTACAGGCCATGTAAACAGACAAATATGTAAAATAATTGTTGTCCCTTTTGACCGAAACTATACCCACAGAGTTGGGGGTCACTTCTACCTGGGAAGCTACTCCAGAGAAGGGATATGTGGAAGGGAGTGTAGGCCATCAGGCTCGACATGTTTCATGGTCACCCGCTTCTTCAGGAGAAAAGTAGAGGGAACAGTATACTACAAAATATATATATATATTATATATAATTTATGCAAGGCATATTTATTCAGAGAAGTGGTGTAGTAAGCACTTACCCCAGGGCCAGACAGGGTCAGCCAACAGCCATCATGGAGGCATCAGGGCATACATCGCTGGGCAAGCATGGGAGCAAATAGAGTAGGGCCGCTGGAATTCTATAAATGTATATGTTCATAAAATGTATAAGTCTAAACAATGCTGGAAGTAGTATTCAAAATAATAGAGGTACTAGGACACAAGGTACACACTAAGGTGATTTAAATCCAATAGCCAATTCTTTTATAGGCAGTGGAGTATATGAAGCATGGTAGGACTTCAAAGGGTTAAGATGGTTTATTAAATATTTAGTTAGATAAACCCCTATTCAGTACTTTAAAAAAGTATGTGTCAATGACCCGCAGTCAGGGACACATTAGGGGCACTATATAGCGACCTGCTGCTCCATTTAGGCCTGTAATCAAAGTGTGTGTCACAAGGTCTTTCAGCACCATTTTTTTGGGGGGCTCTGGGATGTCATTTGAGCCATTGCCTGGGGCCACAAAAGAAGTACACTTTTTTTAGCACATACAAATCTGTCCCTATCCAATGGATGTTTGTGGGGGTACCCATAATGCTATTTTAATGATCTGTCAGTTTTATTAGGTGGTGGAAAGTTTGCATTACTTGTAATATTTATAGTGACATTTACAATAAAGATGTTGCCTTTTATGGAAAGATGCATTGTGCAAGTACCTAAAAAAAACAATAAGCTGAGTTTGGGCATGAGTGGTTAGTGCATATTTTAAGGATGTCTACATTTAAGAGATGGAGAGAGGTGGTGAAATTGTTTTGATTGTTTAAAGAGGAACTGAATTCTGAAAGTTGTTCCAAACAAAGGGAAAGGCAGAAGGCAAATTACTAGTCAACAGAATTGCCTGTTGAGCTTACAATCTAAAAGGAAGGGTCAAGTGATCCAAAAGGTAATAGCTGTGTGGGATGAGCTGACAGAGAATGTAAGGCCTCGTACACACGAGGGGATATGTCCGCTGAAAACGGTCCGATGGACCGTTTCAGCAGACATCTCCGCTCGTGTGTATGGGCTAGCGGACAGATTTCTCCACCCGACAGATTTCAAAGCATGCTTTGAAATCTATCCGGTGGGAATCTGTCCGCCCGACATGTCTGCTGGTTAGTACACTTACCAGCAGACATGTCGTCCCCCACCGCCGCCACGACGCCGCCGAATGGATTCGGCGCATGCGCGGAAGTGTTTAACTTCCTGGTGCGGTGACGTGGCGGTGACGTGGCGGCGTCAACGTCACCGCCGCGTCACCGCCACGTCACCGCGCTGTCCGGCGGCGGGGAATTTGATCCGATGGTGTGTACACGCCATGGGATCAAACTCCCGATCGGATATATCCGATGGAAATGGTCCGCGGACCGTTTTCATCGGATATGTCCGATCGTGTGTACGAGGCCTAAAAGTTTACTCAATTAAAGGCAGGATAGTCCTCTCTGAAGAGGGCAGTGAAGGAGATGACAAGGGAGCAAGAGAGCAGGAGGTTTTGGGAAGAGCAAAGAGAATGGTTTGGTTGGTATTTTTAGACAAAGTTAGTGATGTGAAGATAAAAGGAAAAAACTGCGCTAAACCATACAAAAAATGAAAAAAGCTGGCAACACTAAAAGTCAAAAATGAAATGGTACAAAAATAGTGTGGCGTTAGTGAATTAAGAACAATATAATACAGTATATTGTACAAAAAGAGGTAAATACTCGTGTCTGTGATGATCGCACAGCAAATAAAGTCCAATCAAAATATGTGATTAAAGTGATACAATCTGGGAAGAATGAATCAACATGAAATGGTAATGTCCCCAATAATAACTGAATGAACAATAAAATCGAAGAGAAAGTGATGGATTCTGCCACAAGATGTAACTTGAAGAATGCAGAAATCAAAGTATTTTGCCGCGTACACACGATCATTTTACAACATAAAAAAGATGTTTTTCGGCATGTAGAAAAAATGGAAAATTGTATCAAATACTTACCGTAATTTTCCTTTCCTGATGCCAAGACATGGCAGCATACCTATGATATAGCCCCGCCCCTATATCCACCCACAGGACACGTGATAACTCTCTATAAAACTCTGACTGAGAGCTACCTCCCCCATTCTCCGTATAAAATACAAAGATCAGAGTGAGGGTTCGTATGCTGCCATGTCTTGGCATCAGGAAAGGAAAATTACAGTAAGTATTTGATACAATTTTCCATTTTCCTGACGCCAGACATGGCAGCATACCTATGATACATTAAGAGCTTTCTAGAGGGAGGGTTTAATGCCGTAAACTTAAAAAAGAAAAAGAAGCTTGAATAAACTTCATCCCAAACTCTACTGTAGCAAGAGCTGCTAGATCCACCCTGTGGTGTGTTAAGAACATATAATGTGATGACCAGCTAGCCTCTTTGCCGAATGTCTACAGAGACAACCCTGCCTGTGCTATCCAAGAAGATGACATCACCCTGGTTGAGCGATGAGCTCTAACCATCTCTGGAGGATCCTTACCGGCTCCACATGCCCAGTGAGTATTTTCACGATTCAGGCCGAGATGGTTCGGGCCGAAGCCACTTACTCTTTAAATCTTAAACATTCTGAATGTAGACGTAGCCTGAGATAGGCTTTGAGGACTTTGGAATGTCCCACTTGTGCAGATCGGCATCTGATTGTGCTGGGAAGGCTGGAAGCACCCATTCACTGGAAAGACAAAACATGGATGTCACGCTTTGGAAAAAAGATTTTAGCGCAACCATGTCTGGGAAAAACATGGAATAAGGCTCAACTGCCCCAAATTTTGGAGTCTACGCACTTTCCCCCGAAATCATGGCTAATAGAGAAGCCGATTTCAAGGAGATCTCCCATAAAGAACAGTGTTCTGTCAAGAGTACAATGAGGGCTTGCTAGAATATTGAGGACTAATGCCAGGTCCCATTAAGGGAACCTATTTCTTTTGGGAGGGCGTAGTCCAAGTACCTCCCATGAAGTGATCCATCAGCAGGTTTGCTGCCCATTTCTTTTGGGTAAAAGCCAAGATGACGGAAATTTTCCCCTTAAGCAAACTAAGCTCCAAATCCGATTCAGATTGTAGAAAAAAGACAGGATTTGAGATAAATTTGGGTCATGAGGGTCAAACTGATGCCCAGCTGCAAGCTTGTGAACCTAATCCATATTCTGGAGTAGATGGCATTGATTGACCCTTCAAAGAACTCTGCAAAGTTCTATTCCCCTCTGGAAAACACTCTTGTAACTTCTGCCTTATAATTTCCAGGCTGCTGAAGTTAGTCGTGATGGTTGCCGATGTAGTGCATCTCCCTCAGATACGAGGAGATTAGGAGTCACTGGCAGAGTGGTTGGTGTGCACACGCTGATACCCATTGCCAGAAAGACCCATGGTCTGTGAGGCCAGTAAGGAAAACCTGTGATGACTGTCAAATCTCATCAATTTCTTTACTCCTAAAACTCCTTGAGGGAAGATATAGGCCAGTTGCCCAACCCAAGGATTGGTAAAGGCATCTGTCCCCTCCACTAATGGATGAGTGTAGCGCGAGAGGAACTGGTTCCCCTTGTAGTAGGCCGATGAGGCGAAACAGATCCAGTTGTGGTAACCACCACTCGTGGATGATCCCTTGGAACACTTCGGGGTGAAGGGATCATTCGTTGGGATCCTTGAATTGCCCAGATAGACAATCAGTTTCCAAATTCTGATAGGCTGGAAGAAATATGGCCCTCAAATCTGGGAGATATTGCTGGGCCAAAGTCATGATTGGTTCCACCTCTCTCAAGAGGGAATGGCTGTGCATGTCACCTTGTCGCTGTATATAGGACTGCTGCCATGTGGTCCAGATGGAGTAGGACTGGCAGACCCTATATGTGTGGCAGTAAAGTGTTCAATGTCAATGCTGGTAGGAGTTCCAGAATATTGGAAACTAGGCCCTAAGTGGGAAATTCCCACCTGCCCTGGATCCTGAGATGCTCGCAGGTGGAGCCCCACCCTGCTGTGCTGGCATCTGTAGCAACAATGATCCATGGCTGCAGCCCTAATAGACTAGGCCATTTAGCAGTTGTTTTTTTTTAATCACCTGAACTCTGGTGCCTCCGGCTAGACAAACGTTTCCACTGCATCCGGAAGCCTTGTTGGAAAACTGAGTTTCCAGTGAGCCCAGATGATCATCGGAATACAAGAAGCCATTGTCCGAAGAGGAATCATGCACTGAGATGCTGACATCACTGGTGCAGCCAACGCCTGTTGGAACATCTCCCTGACTTTGGGGAGTTTGAGATGGCAAGAAACTAAGGCTGCCTGAGTATTAAATCGGGCCCCTAGGTAGAGGATATTCTGCATAGGCGCCAGCTAGTTTTGGCAATGATTGCCCCTCAACTCGAAACGGTTGGTATGACTTAAGGATCGGGACATGCTGATAGATATACTGCAGGTCCACTGAAATCCCCCCGTAACCTTGTTGACTGAACTGGATTTATGGTATGGAGAGACTCCCTCTTGAGTCTTTCCGTATAAATTGATTCAGCCTCTTGACGTAGCTCTGGAGGCTGCCGATTGAACAACCAATAACGGCCTTGCCATTGGTAATGATTAAGCACAAAATTAATGTGTGAAATGCGTCTATGTGACCTCGTGTTGGTGTCTTTGGTGTCATCACTTCAAACAATAAAAGGAAAAGTCAAAATTCCTGGATGCGCAGCCATTTCTTCTCTTACATGGCCTTGTGCCACCGAGGGCTGAAACCACCATTCTTCGGTAGTGGTCTTACCGGAACTGGGTCACTTTGAGCCACTTGGCTCCAACTGCCTCCTGGGCAGGCCTGGCATTAAAATGGGCTTCTGAGCATCTTGGGGAGCCGCATGGGTCTTGGCCTCCTGCGATCTTACGAAGGTTAAATATGTACTCCTAACGCCTTCTGACGCCCTTGGATGGGCGAAAGCCTCCAAAATCGCAGTACCCGTTTGGCGCTCCTCTGAATGATTGCCCCCCTCTGGCTCTTCGATCTTGGGGTAGAAGATCCGATTTTCCTCCTATAACCCTGGAGAGGATGGTTTCCAGTATTTTAGGCAAAACAGCGCCTACCCATCAAAAGGCAGTTTACAGCAATTCTGCTTTGAGGATGGGCCAACCGTCCAGGATTTTGCCCCAGTGCACCTTTGGCTGTGACTGAGCCAAGGATGGCTCTGGATGACCATCGAATGATGTCTATAGCTGCCTCACCTGTAGAGTCCGCTGAAAGTTATGTCATCAAGAGCCATGATGACTCTTCTCTTTGGCAGCTGGTTTTAATCGCATACTCCAAGTTCTGCTCCCACACCCTCGCATAGTACTTGCTACAGATGCTAAAGCAATGCGTCTCACAAGGATCTTGTGAAAGGAGGAAGAGCCTTCTATCGGAAAGTGTCACATTCTTGGTCAGTCTGGCGACTGCCGCATCCACCGTTGGTGGGTAGATAAAGGAGTCGCATCCTTCCCCATTCGTGAATACAACTTCTGCAACCTATTGGCTAAGGAGGATTTTCTCTCTCCCTTTTCTCATTCCTCCTAAAACAGGCTTCCTATTTTTGTCATAAGAGAAAAGGTAACTTACCTGCTTCATTAGATTCCTCCTATGGAACCCAAAAGCCTTGCTTACACTTGCATCAGGATCTGCCATTGCACTGAAAAGCAATCTGTGCTTAGGTCACCTTTCAGAGGTATTTCATATTGTCACTTAGAGTAGACCAATGTATATGCAATGCGATTTTCAAAGAGCGATTTGTACACAATGTTGCAAATCGCATGGGTGCGGCCCATTCACTCGGTTGCCCTATGTGCGCAAATAGAAGTCCCTGCTCCCATTTGAGGGCGACCAGCTTTGCCCAATGTTTTGAAAGGTGCGTTCGCCAACGTGACCTATCACAGCAGAATCGCATGGCATTTGAGGTGCCCTGAAAGAATAACGGTACCTAATGCATATTGTACAGCGATTGTCACACAATTTTAAAATCAGATTGTACGGTGTGTAATAACTGGCTTCCTCCCTCTTTGGAGGAGGTTCCGGATCCACCCATTACAGTGCAGCTTTACTGCCATAACGAATGAGGATATTAGCTTAAAACAAAGCCTCAACCTTCCGGATTTTCTGATGAGGAGGAGGCAATATCATCTCCCTCTGCCTGAAAGGTTGGCTATAATACTGGGCTTGGGGAACTAGCCTGCCTAATCTGATGGGCTGGAGACACCCCTGAAGTGCCTGGTACCCCTCAAATAGAGAGGGTTGAATGGCTTGGTTTAGACCTGGTGTAGTGCCCATACTGTCTGACCACTACTGTCCCTGGCTGCCGGAGATGACTGGAAAATTCAGCCAGGGGTTGGGGACTATTTTGCTGAGCAAGGTTGACACTTGCTGACTCTCAAGCTGCCTGAAGCAGTCGCTGCAAAGTAGCATTCCAGGCATAGGGTCATCTCCACATGACCAACATTCGCCTTTCGGGCGCTGAGGCCTCAGAGGAGAAGCTGTGTGCCTTCTCTTAAGCGTACATTTGCACCCTTTGTACTGGGGTCTGCCAGGACTGGAGGAGACATCTTCCGCCCTGAAAATCCTGATGATCCAGAGAGGGCCTCTGAACCTCCTTGAGCGGGTGTGAGCGGCCGGGGTTGCAACAGATAAGAAGGCACGCTTGTCAGGGCTCAATGCACTCTTTTCTCCCGCGTCTTCTTACTTACCAAAAGTTGGCCCTTTGCCTGATATTGGGGGTAGTCTTTGTTATGTGGCAGTAGGCTCATGCTAATGGGAGTTACTGAAAGGTGCATGGGGGACTGCATGACCACAGAAATAAAGGAAGTGAAAGCGAAAAATAAATACATATATCTCAGCCCCCCCCCCCCTTTTTTTCTTTTTTTTTTTAATCGTAATAATTTAAACAAAATAAATCTGGCAAAAACCAAAAACCCCCATCCCCTTAGTAATACGTTGCTCCTTACTCCTCCCCCCCCCCCATATATCCCCATTACTAGGATAGATAAGAATTATCTCAGAAGGAGATGCTTCCTGTCTGGATGCTTGAATAAAAAAGACATTACCTGTCCATCTGCTCCCTGCAATCCTATCACCTGAGACTCAGTCCTCTCTCATCTCTACTCTGATACAATTAGGAAAGGCCAACACCCATCCACACAAAAGGACACCTTTAAGCTGGCTACACACCATACAATCTTCTGCAGATTTTTTTTTTTTTTCTGAGATTTATCAAAACCACACAACATGAGTCCAAAGCCTAAAGCCTCAACCTGTATGCAATCAGGCAGGCACCACATGGTCCTGGCAAAAAGGAAATCAAACAACAAAAGTTGCAGTGTGTATAGGGCCTTTAAAGACATGAGAACAAGAAAGAAACTGACAGACCTGGAAAGGGCTTCCATAGGAAAGAAGTCATCATGCAGTCCCAGCTTGCTAAAATCAGACTCCATCGCCAGCAATGCCAAAGGAGGACTGTCGTCTCTGATTAGAGAACACCTCAACCCCAGAAGACCACCAGAAGGGGTTCCCCTCCTTGTTGGTGCATTTAGCGTGCCTAAGATGTGGGACCTCGAACTGGGAGAGGCTGAACCCAGCGGGAACTTCGACATAGTCGGCAGGTAAGGGCTTATCCTGAATTAAACGGTCTGTAGGTAGATCTTTAAGGACAACAAAGGAGAATGGGGGAGGTAGCTCTCAGTCAGAGTTTTATAGAGAAATATCACGTGTCCTGTGGGTGGATATAGGGACGGGGCTATATCATAGGTATGCTGCCATGTCTGGCGTCAGGAAAACATTGTTTTTCCAACTTCATCATTAAAACGATGTTGCCTACACACCATCGTTTTAAAAAAATTCTCTAGCAAAGCGCAGTGACGTACAACATGTACTATGGCACTATAAAGGGGAAGTTCCATGCGGATGACGCCACCCTTGGGGCTGCTTTAGCTGATTCCGTGCTTACTCCATTACGAATGGTAGTTTTACCAGAACGAGCGATCCCATCTCATAACTTGCTTCTGAGCATGCGCAGGTTTTTAACGCAGTTTTAGCCCACACACAATCATTTTTTTACAACTCGAAAAACGACATTTAAAACGTTGTTAAAAAATGCAGCATGTTCAAAAAAAATGTTGTCGTTTTTCAGAACCCGAAAAATTTGGTGAAGCCCACACACACGATCATTTTAAATGACATTTTTTAGAAACTTGTTTTTTTCATGCCGAGAATTGGTCGTGTGTACGCGGCATAAGACACTGTTGAGATGATCAAGATGACATCCAAGACTCCAAATGTAATGTAGTAAATAGATACTCTTACCAGATCGTGTGGACTCACGTACCGCACTGCAGTGGGTCAGAAAGGCTTGAGAGTGTCACTTCTCAGGGCTCCAGAGTTGTACAGACCAGGGAAGAACCAGATGGGAGTTGATCCCGGGAAGAGGTCCAACAAAAAGTTTTCCAAGGTAACGATGTTCTCATCAGAATCCAAGG
Organism: Rana kukunoris; assembly: GCA_029574335.1. Lineage (NCBI taxonomy): Eukaryota > Metazoa > Chordata > Amphibia > Anura > Ranidae > Rana > Rana kukunoris. The sequence continues at coordinate 391,704,058 of CM056049.1, forward strand.
CGAGGAAAGGTATGAAAAGCAAAAAGGAGCTTCATATGGTGCAGGTCAAACATGGAAGATTTATTTAATATCGCTGGTTAGGCGATTAAGCCTTAATCGCCTACACCAGCCCCTCCCTGTAGGCAATCACATGGGACACTGACAGGTCCCATGCAAGCGCCTCTCCAATCAGCGGCAAGCCGCGCCGCGCGCGCATGCGCAGTGCAGCTCGCTCATGCGCGGTGGGTGCCCGGCCGTGAAGCCGAAGGCTGTCACGGCTGGGTGCCCACAGTCGGGATGGAGACGCCGGCTGGGGAGGGGGGGAGAGGAGCGGAGCCCCGGTCGGCGCATCGCTGGAACGCAGGAGCAGGTAAGTGAGTGTTTATTAAAAGCCAGCAGCTACACTCTTTGTAGCTGCTGACTTTTAATAAACACAATTTTGGGCTGGAAAAGTCTCTTTTCTTGGTTCACCACGATGTGGTGAATTATTATGTTTTTTCATTTTTATTAAAGATGTCAATCTGTTATTGTAGGTAAAACAGCTATATCTGATGTTTGTAAAACTGAATATTAAGAACACAGCTCCATGTAGGGAAAATTATTCTTGATTTCTCTCTCAAGGTATGCACTTTACCTATACTGCAATTCCAAAGCTCTGTACATAATATATGTAGCAACAAATGAAATGCCAGTGAAAATCACAGTTTTGCACATTCAGCAATGACTATAGCATGACTGACACTGAATCTTTGGCCACACTAATAAATTTGCTGTGGAAGACAAATTTGTTTTAAATATTTACACTGTCTGTTCCAGGTGCAAGTAGCTCCATGTTGACTTAAAGGAGGCATAAATAGATCAAGGATTCCAATATCATGCGTCATTATCCAAAACAAACTGTTCTGAACCTATCAGTAGATTTTACAATAACCTGAATGTTTCTTAGCACTAGTCAGGGCTTGAAGTTAAGAAATAATGACTACATGTCTAAAACTTAAATTTTAAATCAGCCAAATCTAGATATTCATGAAAATATCACAATCAAATATGGAACACTTACAATAAAATAATATTACAATTGCATTGTACATTATAGTTACATAGAGACATTTGTATTAAATGTTAATTGCATGAATAAACATGTATAAATGACATTTAAAGGGGTTGTAAATATTTGTTTTTCAATTTTCTAAATAGGTTGCTTTCAGCTAGTGCAGGGGGTCTCCAAACTGCGGCCCGAGGGCCAGATGTGGCCCTTTGCTAGCCTTTATCCGACCCTTGGGGCATTTTTCCTCCAACTGATATGAGGCACTATTCCTCCCACTGACACCTACAAGGGGGCACTATTTCTTCTACTGATATCGATGACGGGATACTATTCCTCCTACTGATAGGGGCCCTACTCCTCCTCCTACTGACCACCAACACTGAGGCCATATTTATTCTCACTGGTGCTGGGCCTGGGTCATTTTCTGCCCCCGCTGGCCACAATCTGGCCCTCCTAAAGTCTGAAGGACAATAAACTGGCCCTTTGTTTGAAAAGTTTGGAGACCCCTGAGCTAGTGCATTGTTAGTTCACTTACCTTTTCCTTCGATTTCCCTTTCTAAATGTTTTTTTTCTTTGTCTGAATTTCTCACTTCCTGTTTCTCCTCAGTAAGTTTCCACCATCACCCGAGCTGTTCTGATTGGGGGTGAGTCAGCCAGAACAGCTTACTGAGGAGTAACAGGAAGTGAGAAATTCAGACAAAGAAAACAAAGGAAAAAAAACATTTAGAGGGGAAATCGAAGGAAAAGTTTAGTGAGATAATTATAAAAAAAAAACTTGGTGCCCAGACCAATGCAAACCAAGTGAAATGTATACCTCCTTTGCACACCTTAGACACTATATGAAAATATCCTAGTTCACCAGCTAAACAAAACCATACTGTCATTATGTCATGAACTTTAACATTTTAAAAACTTTTGAAAGTCTTTCCTGGCAAAAAAAATATCTGCAGTCAAATTATTTTAAGCCTTAAGACCTATTCACCTTAGGTTGGGGTATATCTTTGTCATCACCTCATAGCTACAGGTTTATTTGCTTAAAGAGAAACTACGCTGTCAACTGTCCTGAATTTCCCGGGACATTCATAGGATTTGGACCCTTTTCCCGATTTTATCGTTTCCTGGGAAATGTCCCAGGAAATCCTTTTTTTCCCAATTATTCGCAGTCCCTAAAGGTCCGCAGCCAACTGGACACTATTTTTAAGAACACCAGAAGTATTGAGGGCACATATCGATAGAACACCGGCCAGATGGCTATAATAGAAATTGAGCGACAATGCAGCCCACCCCCTGCCCCACTCTGTTATTGAGAGGGGCGGGGTGGGTGGTGCCGCAGCTCAAATTCTATTGTAGCCACGCGGCCGGCTCCACCACTATTTTGTTCCCCCATGGCCTCTGTTCTGCAACTCTGGGATACCTGATGTAAGGGGGGCTCCAATGAGGGGGTGCCTTATGTAAAGGAGGGGCTCCACTGGGTACACTTGATGTAAGGAGGGGCTCCGCTGGGGACACCTGATGTAAGGAGGGGCTCTGCTGGGGACACCTGATGTAAGGAGGCACTCCGCTGTGGACACTTGGTGTAAAGAGGGGCTCCAATGTGGATGCCTGATGTAAGGATGGGCTCTGCTGGGGATGTCTGATGTAAGGAGGGATTCCGGTGTGGACACTTGGTGTAAACAAGGGCTCCAATGGGGATGCCTGATGTAAGGATGGGCTCTGCTGGGGATGTCTGATGTAAGGAGGGACTCCGCTGGGGACACCTGATGTAAGGAGGGACTTTGTTGGGGACGCCTGGTGTAAGGAAGGACTCTGCTGGGGACACCTGATGTAAGGAGGCGCCCCGCTGGGGACGCTTGATGTAAGGGGGTGCTCCGCTGGAGACGCCTGATGTAAGGAGGGACTCCGCTGGGGACGCCTGATGTAAGGAGGGGCTTCGCTGGGGACGCCCGATGTAAGGAGGCACTCCGCTGGGGACGCCTGGTGTAAAGAGCGGCTCTGCTGGGGACACCTGATGTAAGAAGGGACACCTGATGTAAGGAGGGACTCTGCTGGGGACACTGATGTAAGAAGGGACTCTGCTGGGGACACTGATGTAAGAAGGGACTCTGCTGGGGACACTGATGTAAGAAGGGACTCTGCTGCGGACATTGTTGTAGGAAGGGACTCTGCTGGGGACACCTGATGTAAGAAGGGACTTTGCTGGGGACACCTGATGTAAGAAGGGACTTTGCTGGGGACACCTGATGTAAGAAGGGACTTTGTTGGGGACACCTGATGTAAGAAGGGACTCTGCTGGGGACACCTGATGCAAGGAGAGACTCTACTGGGGACACCTGATGGCAATCTAGTGGCAGATGACGTGACAAGTGACACGCTCAGGGCTCCCACTGATTCTACATTATGGTGAGTTGAACCATTTCATTTTATATTACAAATGTCATAATCAAAATAATGTGCTTCAATCCTCCTGGCAACATAACAACCATGGTGCCAGGATGATTGAAGCGCTAACACCAGGTGTTTGAAGTATCTTTATCTGCTGATTGTTAAACTTTCTGGAATACACACATTTCTATTGTGGTGTAGGATCTGGGCCTGCTGTCCCTCCATCCTTTTTCTTTCCTTCCTTCTCTCTCTCTCTCCCTTTGTTTCTCCCTCCATCCCTCATTCATCTCAGACTCTAACCACACCCATTTTGAGCCACGACCATTCAAGCCACACCCAATGTTTAGCTTTAACCACACCCATTTTTGCAGAGGTTTGCTTCACCAGCATTCTTCCACTACGTCACACCTACAAACGGATGCCCCGCCACCTAATTATAAGGCTCCGCCCACAGACAAAAAAGTGCCCCTATATTTTTTTTTACAGTGCTGGCAACTGTGCACTACATGTGAGCATGAGCACAAAAAAAAAAAAAGCTTTAATTCATTTTTGTTATTGGTACTAATCTCCCCTCTCCATTCATGTCTCCATGCTTTATTTTGCTGAGAAATCACTTTGAAAAGCACCACCCTAGCATTTCTGGCTGCCGCCATCTTGGGTAAGGGCATGTAGCATTTAATGTAGCATTTACTTCCTGGAATATATATTTTCCCATTTGCTTGTGCATACATGTGCTTAGAAAACCTCTCCCTCCCTCCTGAATCCCCCTGGGATGTATGACATAATTTGAACATGCATGGAAACCAGGAAGTAACTGAAGAAATGTAAAAAAAAAATAGTTTAAAACAGATATATATTTCCTATTTATTTACTAATGCTAGCAGCATAAGGACTAAAAATAATAATGAATGTTGATTGAGAGAGTGAAGTTCCACTTTAATAGAAGAGTAAACCTATGAGTGTTTTTTTCAGAGCTTCTGGGAGCTAGATCTTCAACAAATCACAGTAGTTGTGCTTTTTGCCCCTACTAGATAAAGAAAAAGTCTAGCAGCTTCAGGATAAGGAAGAGTTAAAGTATAATAGTTTCATCTATGAGGGGAATGTTAGTTGTACGCCTTTGCTGAGTTGACACAATTCCAAAAGCAATCTTTGAAAAGGTTCTTTAGATTGCCGAGGTTGGTTTAGTTTCCTGCTCTGTCCTCAATAGGGATGAGCTGTGATCATGACAAAATATGGTCTTGACAATATTGAGTTAATGACAATCTTGGTAACATGATTGAACAAATATGGTCAATGATGTCACCCAGAATCCCCAACTGGTTTGCTTTCATACAGCAGCATGCCAGGGATCTGTCTATTAGCAGCAGTAGTACTACCACCACTAAATAACAGGCTGGGAAACAGCAGTGGTTCTCCTGCAAAAATGAAAGGATGACAAATGTAAACACACTTCAGCAGGGGGCTTGGATAGGTGAACTGGATGAATTTGGTCAGTTTGTTCAGCTGTTTACCAAACTGCAAATAAAATTGTTCACCTTCACCCAAGGCTCATCCCTAATCTATAATAGCACAGTTAACGTAACAGTTAACTTTAAATATAAAATATACACATAACATTCTTCTCGCTGGAAATATACTGTACATAATTAACAAGCAAAACATTGAAATGCTCTATGACCATAATTCACTCATAGCGGTCAATAAATTAAAATGATCTAGCTCCCCTATACATCAATATCCAAAATAAACAAAAAGCCCTTCAAACTTAAAAAGGTGGAATTTGGTATCAACAAATGTTTGGCATTACCATCCTAGATTTCCCCAAACCTTCTTTAGGCCGGGTTCACACCTATGCAAATTAAGTGCGGCTTAAACCGCATCCAATACGCAGAACATTTCTAAATACATTGTTTTCAATGAGGCTGGTTCACATATGTGCGATGCATTCGCACTGCGCATTGCAGTAAAAACGTATGCGGATTTTATGCCTTGCGGTGCGGCTCAGGTGTGAATTCAGTCCCATTATCTTCTATGGGTACGCAGCTGATTCGCAGATGTGTTCAGTTCTCTTCAGGAATTTCTCTCATTCAGCTCAATACACTTCTCCCCCACTCTCCTCTCACCCGTAACTTTTCCCAGGTCTCCAAATTCGCAGCTAAAACTGAGCTAATCTGCTGAACACTTCCCTTATCTATCTGCAGAGATAAAAGAGCTGAAATTCGCACCGCACAAGTGTGAATCTTGCCTAAATAAAATATTTCAACAGTGCCTTAGTTTTCAGGATGTCTTATAATTTTAAACTGAGATGACAATTGTGAGGAAGTAAGTAATATCTAAGGCCCCATACACACGATCGGACATATCCGATGAAAACGGTCCGCGGACCATTTCCATCGGATATGTCCGATCGGGAGTTTGATCCGATGGCGTGTACACACCATCGGATCAAATTCCCCGCCGCCAGACGGCGCGGTGACGTGGCGGTGACGCGGCGGTGACGTTGACGCCGCCGCGACACCGCCACGTCACTGCACCAGGAAGTAAAACACTTCCGCGCATGCGCCGAATCCATTCGGCAGCGGCGCGGCGGCGGTGGGGGACGACATGTCTGCTGGTAAGTGTACTAACCAGCAGACATGTCGGGCGGACAGATCCCCACCGGATAGATTTCAAAGCTTGCTTTGAAATCTGTCGGGTGGACAAATCTGTCGGCTAGCCCATACACACGAGCGGAGATGTCTGCTGAAACGGTCCATCGGACCGTTTTCAGCGGACATATCCCCTCGTGTGTACGCGGCCTTAGACATTGCAAAAGTGTTTGATACAGTTACCCAACGTTGGTTGGAGTCATTGGGAGGAATAGTACCCCTTTGTTGGTGTTAGCTTAAAGAATAGTGCCCCATCTGTGTCAGTGGAAGAAATTTTGCCCCATTTCTGGTGTCAAGGGATCATTAGTGCCTCACTGTTGGTGTCAGTGGGAGGAATTATACCCCATCATTGGTGTCAGTGGGAGAAATAGCACCCCACTATTGCTGTTAGTAAAGGAAAATATGCCTCATTGTTGGTGTCAGTGAGAGGGAATAGTGCCTTATATTAGTGAAAGGAATAGTGCTCCAGGGGCTGGATAAAGGCAAGCAAAGCCCACATCTAGAGTTTAGCCACTTCCCGCCTGGCCAATAAGAGATTTACGGGCGGGAAGTGGTTATGAAATCGTGACTAGACGTTCTCAAACGTCTAGCACGATTTCAATGCCGCGCGCGCCCGTGGGGGCGCGCAGCGCGGCGATCGTTGATGCGGGGTGTCAGTCTGACACCCTGCATCACCGATCTCAAACGTCTAGCACGATTTCAATGCCGCGCGCGCCCGTGGGGGCGCGCAGCGCGGCGATCGTTGATGCGGGGTGTCAGTCTGACACCCTGCATCACCGATCTCGGTAACGAGTCTCCGGCGGAGGCTCGCTACCACGTGATCAGCCGTGTCCAATCACGGCTGATCACGATGTAAACAGGAAGAGCCGTTGATGGCTCTTCCTCACTCACGTCTGACAGACGCGAGTAGAGGAGAGCCGATCGGCGGCTCTCCTGACAGGGGTGGTTCACGCTGATTGTTTATCAGCGCAGCCCCCCCTCGTATGCCCACACTGGACCACCAGGGAGTGCCCACACTGGCAGGGCAAAAAATAAAAAAAAACGTAAATAATAAAAAAAAAAACACAAGATAAAAAAAAAAAATACAGGTCAAAAAAAAAAAAAAAGATGCCAGTCAGTGCCCACACATGGGCACTGACTGGCAACCTATACATCAGTGCCACCCCTCAAAGTCCATTAGTGCCACCCCACAGTGTGCTTCAGTGCCATCCCTCCGTGCCAATACATGCCCAGTGCCCACCTATCAGTGCCCATCTGTGCAACCCATAAGTACCCATCAGTGCCACCCATAAGTACCCATCAGTGCCACCCATAAGTGCCACCCATAAGTGCCATTCTGTGCCGCCTATGAGTTCCCAGTGCCACCTATGAGTGCCCATCAGTGCCGCCTATGAGTGCCCATCAGTGCCGCCTATGAGTGCCCATCAGTGCCGTCTATGAATGCCCATCAGTGCCGCCTATGAGTGCCCATCAGTGCCGCCTATGAGTGCTCATCAGTGCCACCTATAAGTGCCCATCAGTGCCGCATACCAGCGCCGCCTATCAGTGCCCATCAATGCCACCTCATCGGTGCCCATCAGTACTACCTCATAAGTGCCCATCAGTGCCGCCATATAAGTGCCCATAATTGAAAGATAAAACATACTGATTTACAAAAAAATTAACAGAAAAAAATAAAAATGTATTTTTTTTTCTAAATTTTCAGTCTTTTATTAGTTGTTGCGCAAAAAATAAAAACCGCAGAGGTGATCAAATACCACCAAAAGAAAGCTTTATTTGTGGGGAAAAAAGGACGCAAATTTTGTTTGGGTACAGTGTAGCATGACCGCGCAATTGTCATTCAAAGTGCGACAGTGCTGAAAGCTGAAAATTGGCTTGGGCGGGAAGGTGCGTAAGTGCCTGGTATGGAAGTGGTTAGAGACCTTGATATAGAGTGTGGGATTAAAAGTACAATTTCAGTCTTTGTAGATGACATTAACCACTTAAGGACCGCCTAACGCCGATTTACGTCGGCAGAATGGCACGGCTGGGCAAACCAACGTATAGGTACGTTGCCCTTTAAGCCCAGCCATGGGTCGCGGGTGCGCTCCCGCAGGTGCGCTCCCGCGACCCGGTCCAAAGCTCCGTGACCAGGACCGCGGGACCTGTGGACCCGATCGCCGCTGGAGTGCGGCGATCGGTCCCCGGAGCTGAAAAATGGGGAGAGCCGTGTGTAAATGCGGCTTCCCCGTGCTTCACTGTGGCGGCTGCATCGATCGTGTAATCCCTGTTATAGGGCGGACACAATCGATGACGTCAGACCTACAGCCACACCCCCCTACAGTTGTAAACATGTATTAAATTATACTTAACCCCTACAGCGCCCCCTGTGGTTAACTCCCAAACCGCAACTGTCATTTCCACAGTAAACAATGCAATTTAAATGCATTTTTTGCTGTGAAAATTACAATGGTCCCAAAAATGTGTCAAAATTGTCCGAAAAGTGTCCGCCATAATGTCGCAGTCACGAAAAAAATCGCTAATCGCCGCCATTAGTAGTAAAAAAAATTTTTTTAATAAAAATGCAATAAAACTATCCCATATTTTGTAAACGCTATACATTTTGCGCAAACCACCGGATAAACGCTTATTGCAATTTTTTTTTACCAAAAATAGGTAGAAGAATACGTATCGGCCTAAACTGAGGAAAACTTTTTTTTATATATATTTTTGAGGGATATTTATTATAGCAAAAAGTAAAAAACATTGCATTTTTTTCAAAATTGTCATTCTATTTTTGTTTATAGCGCAAAAAATAAAAACCGCAGAGGTGATCAAATACCACCAAAAAAAAAGCTCTATTTGTGGGAAAAAAAGGACTCCAATTTTGTTTGGGAGCCACATCGCACGACCGCGCAATTGTCAGTTAAAGCAACGCAGTGCCGAAGCGCAAAAAGGGGCCCGGTCCTTTAGCTGCATTTTGGTCCAGGGCTTAAGTGGTTAAGCCATGGAGAAACAACTGGGTGTTCTGGTAGATCCTACAGTAGACTTAAAAATAGTACGAAATGGCAAGCTGCAGTTTTTAAACCAAGCAAAATACTTTCTTGAATGAAGAGTATAGACTCCAGAGAGAGAGGGAGACATAATGTTTCCCCTGTATTAGTAAGACTTCCCTCATCTAGAATATGCAGTTCAATTTTGGGCACCAGCTCATAAAAAGGGTATTGGGAAATCGCCCATTCCAAATTACAACTTTTAGCCACTGCACGTGTACCTGTCCTGGTGTGAATCTGGGTTTCTCTGGGTACTGCTTCAATCATTAGGGAAAAACTTCTTGGTAGTGTCACTTTTAGCCAGTTTGATGGTAACAGGCACTTTTTTGCAGAAAATATTTCTGCCTGTTAATTTAAAGGGCTAGTTCACCTTTACCAAAAAGCTTTGCCTTGACTAAGGACTAACGCTCAAAACGCGTAGGCCGTTTTACAGCATTGTACATGTTTACTTTATAAAGAACGACTATTTTGGATGTCATCCTGGTTTTTGCCCATCCCTTTCCTTACTCTGGTACGTTGGAGGTGTCGGCAGCCAGCAGGTCTGAGCACCAGGTGGAGCATTCATGTGGGAAGGTTTTAGTGCTTATACACCTGTTTTCCTTTACAAAAAAAACTGCCTATACACATAGATAAAAAGCTGTAGATAAAAGCAAAAGCTCTGATTAAAGTTGAGTAATGCCCTTAGGTGTAGGCAATTTACATACCTCATCAGGGCTCAAAATTTCAAGTCCTGAGCTACTAGCCAGGCATCAAGAGTTACTCGCCACCAGTTGCCCCACCTAATTCATACACTGCCCTGCACCCAATTGCACCCGTAAACACGCCCTCGTAGATTATCTCATGGAATGACACTGTTAAATGTTTTATGCAGAATCAAGTTACAAAATTAAATATTACCAACAACAACTTTAACAAATTGGGGCAGGGCACTGGGGGAAGACCAGAGGGACAGGGCACTGGGGGGCAGACCAGAGGGACAGGACACTGGGGCAGACCAGAGGGACAGGGCACTAGAACTGGGTCTCTTGCCCATTCTCTTGCTGTCTCCTCTGCAACTCCCATTCATCCTCTCTCTCTCTCTCCCTCTCCTATTCATCTCATCATCAGGAGCCTGTGTGTGCGGCTCCACACTTCCATGTCCCCACTTCCCCCTTTTATTCAGGCTGGCAGCGAGGAGAGGAGCGGGAGGGAGTACAATCCAGTGCCGAGATCCACACAACTGCACAGCCATTGACACCATAGCACAGCGCACACTGACACTGCACAGCACACATTGAGACCAGTCTGTTCACAGTGCTCAGGCTGAACTGTTGGACACTTACATAGAGCACAAGGAGAAGAAAACTGCACAAACTGGAAGGCTGCCACTCTCATGTCAGGGCAACTTTCAGTGAGCGCTGCACTGGAGTGGTATTTTTCGCAATCCTCCACCTCACTCATTACTTTCTGCTCTCCAGCTACATTGGTCGGGGGAGGGGGGCAGGCTCAGAGAGGTCATAATGTTAGGTCCAATGGCTTAATGAGAATTGTAAGAGGAGCACTTGTGTACTGCTCTGCCTGTGCGCGGCTCACCAGACTACTTTTCCTGAGCATGCACCTTTCCTCTTCGGCCGCCAATCTCATCAGGACTCTAAGTGTAGGCACAGATTGGAGGGAGATTGGTCATGCAGCCCTGTCATCACTCGCCCCCAGCTTAAATCCACTCGCCAAATGCTAGTAGGCGAGTGGAAATTTTGAGGGCTGCCTCATGAAGCCTGACTGGATTACTCCAAGGGCATTATTAAGTGATGCCTAGTTGTTACTGCTCACCTCCACCGTCACAGGTGTGAGCTCTCAAATGCTGAGCTCAGAGCTACTGCATTAGGGGTGAGAAAGAGCATAGGATGAGATTTGAATCAGAGATAAAGCTCACGCTTTGAGAGGTATGTAAATAGCCCCCACCTATAGTGAGGGCATTTTTCAACTTTAGGCAGAGATACACAGTTTGTTTTTATCTGCAAATATCCCTTACCTGCATAGGCAGTTTTTTGTAAAGGTGAACTAACCTTATAAATGTCACATGAATTTACCCTGAGGCATTGGGTTATGTTTGAAGATAAACTTTAGGAAAACAGCTAAATACACAGATTAAGTACATATATGGGAGATTTTGTTTTTATTCACCAGGGTTGCCAACTCTCCCTTTTATTATAGATCACTTGTAAAAAAAATGTTACTATGATTTCTCCCATCCATAAAAGTCCATTGATGAAAGAAACCGTCTGTAAAAAAAAAAAAAAGAGGGTCTCTGACTGCAGCTGTCAGTCCAAGCCATGTGTGTGTGTGAAACTCTCTCTCTCAGTTGATCATTCGGAAACTTTTACTACAAAGCCATGCTGTCAAAGATGCAGTATGCGGTTTAGGCATTGATGATTGATGGTGCCTTTCCAGATGTGCAAGCTGCCCATTCCATACACACCACTATACCATCAGAGATGCAGGCATTTGAACTGAGCACTGACAACAAGCCGTTTAGTCCAGAGGATGCAGCACTTATGGTCGCCTTAACCACTTAAGACCCGGACCTATATGCAGGTAAAGGACCAGGCCCCTTTTTGCGATTCGCCACTGCGTTGATTTAACTGACAAAATTCACGTCCTTTTTTTCCCACAAATAGAGCTTTCTTTTGGTGGCATTTGATTACCTCTGCAGGTTTTTATTTTTTAAATATCCCCAAAAATATATAAAATAACTTGTTTTTATTCCTTAGTTTAGGCCAATACATATTCTTCTACCTATTTTTGTTAAAAAAAAAAAAAAAAAAAACGCAATAAGCGTTTATCGATTGGTTTGTGCAAAATGTATAGCGTGTACAAAATAGGGGATAGTTTTATTGCATTTTTATTAATATTTTTTTTTTACTACTAATGGCGGCTATTGTCATTTTCACAGCAAAAAGTGCTATAAAAATGCATTGTTTACTGTGAAAATGACAATTGCAGTTTGTGAGTTAACCACTAGGTGGCGCTGTAGGGGTTAAGTGTGACCTCATGTGTGTTTCTAACTGTAGGGGGCAGGGCTGGATGTGTGACATCATTGATCGCCTTTCCCTATATCAGGGAACAGACGATCAATGACAGCGCCACTGTGAAAAACGGGGAAGGTGTGTTTACACACACCTCTCCCCGTTCTTCAGCTCCTGTGACCGATTGCAGGACTCCTGCGGCGATCGGGTCCGCGGGTTCCGCGGCCACTGAGCTTTGGACCGAGTTGCGGGCGCGTGAACCACGGCTGGGCACTTAAAGAGGACGTACATGTACGTGATTGTGCCCAGCCGTGCCATTCTGCCAACGTATTTATATCGGCGTTAGGCAGTCCTCAAGTGGTTAAAGAATGTCAAATTTTTATTTGTCTGACTACATATCAGTTTTTTTCTTTGCAACAGACCATTTTAAAATGAGATTTGGCCTATAGAAGATGGCAGTGTTTTTGGATCATGTTCAAATATAGCTTCTTATTTGCATGAGCTGTACCTTGCATTTTTTGATGGCACAGCGAACTGTGTTCACAGACAGTGCTTTTGGAAGTATTCCTAAGCCCACAAAGTCATATCCATCACAGAACCGTGCCTGTTTTAATGCAGTGCTGTCTGAGGGCCTGAAGATCATAAGCATCCAATATTGTGCTTCCACCTTAACCCTTGTGAAGAGATTTCTCCAGATTCTCAAAATATTTTGATAATGTATATTGAAAATCAGCGTTTGTCAACTGTAGTCCTCAAGACGCCCCAACAGGTCATGTTTAAGGATTTCCCTCAGCTGAAACGGCTGTGGTTATTACGAAGGCAGTTAAACTGATCAAATCACCTGTGCAAAATTATGGAAAGCCTGAAATCATGACCTGTTGGGGTGCCTTGAGGACTGGAGGTGAGAAATACTTCTGTAGATGATGATATATTTAAAGTTTATGTTTTGCAATTTTACATTATTCTGAAATGGTTTGACAATTTTTAGACTCGGCTTTTTACAGATTGGTGAACCTCTCCATATCATTATTTCTGAGACACTCCGACTCTCTAAGATGCTCTTTTTATACTAAATCGTGTTACCGACCTCTTGCAAAGTAACCCAATTAGTTGCAAAAATGTGTCACCAGGGGGGAACGCGGAGCCAAACACTCCTAGCAGAAGTCTCGCCCATTATGAACTGGTCCCAGCAAAATTTGACAAATCTTGTATGTATATTCAAGCCCCACGAAATTACTTAGCAGATGCACTAAGACGCAAAACGCTGGACAACAGCAAATCGGCACTGAACTAGTCAGTCTTCCACAGCATCTGCAGTCAGTGGGGTCATCCAGACCTCGATTTTATGGCATCTTCAGTCAACAGGAAGTGCAAATGTTTCCTAGCAAGGGTGAAGTTTCCAGAGGCAGAAGCAGTGGATGCACTTAGGTCCGAATGGGTCATAGCATATGTATTCCCACCGATACCTCTAATACATCACAAAAAAGGAACACCCAATAAAAGGACAGTATGCGACTAAATCTAAACTATGTGGCATGTTCACAAATGCTAGGAGCTTGGCGGACAAGATGGGTGAACTAGAGATACTGTTGAACGAGGAGGATTTTTGATTTTGTGGGAATTTCAGAGACCTGGTTCAACAGCTCTCATTATTGGCTGACAACTTTTTAAAGGTATTGCCTTTATTACAGGAATAGAGAGGGTAAAAAAGGGGGAGGGGTATGCCTATAACAAGAATAATGTACAAGTGAATGTGAGAGATGGCATCAATAAAGGAGCTAGGGAGGAGGTGGAATCCTTATGGGTAGAGCTCCAAAGTGATGAAGCTAAGGGGGGAAATAATACTGGGTGTATGTTATAGGCCCCCTAACCTGAGGGAGGAGGGGGAGACAGACCTCCTTTCACAAATTTGGATTAGCAGCAAGTATGGGAAGTGATATCATAATGGAGGATTTTAATTATCCAGACACACTGGGCGGAGAGAACCACGCATTCGTCTAAGGCCGCGTACACACGTTCCCGATGAGCTGTCGGAAAAGCTCGTCGAGCCAAAGTCCTCGTTGAACAACGAGGAAAAAGAGAGCGTGCTCTCTTTTTTGGCTCGACGAGCTTCCCGACAGGACGCTCGTCGGAAGTGTACACACAACCGAGAACCTCGGCAGAATATGGATCCCAGCGAGCTTCTCGCTGGATTCTGCCGAGAAGCTCGGTCGTGTGTACGCCGCCTAAGGCTCGCCAGTTCTTAAATGACTTATGTGATGTTTTCTTTTGTGTCCAGGTCTTTAACCTCAGCAGAACAAAACTTCTCCCAGATAGAAGCTTTGGCCATTGTATGGGCCACAAAAAAAATCACGCGTACATCGGTGGTCGGGAGTTCACACTTATCACTGACCACAAACCTCTGTTGTCAATACTGAACCCTCAGAAAGGAATTTCTACAACAACCGCATCTCGCTTACAAAGGTACGCTTTCTTTTTAGGAGCTTATGCTTATTCTATCAGATACCGCACCCATGATACCCATGGCAATGCAGATGCATTTTCCAGATTGCCACTTGGAGGCCACCCACCAAGAGAGATACGTGTAGTGAAAGTACACAGGCCACGATTTTTCATGTCCACCTCCCTAATTGCCAGACATACAGCCACAGATCCTTTCCTGTCTCAGATATTCTCTTATGTTCAGACTGGATGGCCAGTAAGAATTCCAGGTGAATTTTGTCTGTACTTTGCCAGAAAATGTGAGCTTGTGACTAATGCTGGTTGCCTACAATGGGGCAATAGAGTGATTGTACCCCAGTACTTGCAATCCACCATGCTAAGGATACTGCAAGAAGGCCATCCTGGTGTGGTGCGCATGAAGCAGCGAGCCCGGAGCTATGTTTGGTGGCCACAAATGAATACGGCAATTGAAGATTATGTTGCTCAATGTCCTGGGTGCTGGCCCCATCCAGGGTAAAATGTATTTGATCGTGGTAGATGCGCATTCAAAATGGCTGGAGGTTTTTCAAATGCCTTCTATTACCTCAGCTGCTACCATTCTAGTCTTAAGGAAGCTCTTTGCTCAATATGGCTTGCCAACAGCCATAGTCTCCGACAATGGAACTCAATTTACATCGTTTCAATCCTTCCTTAGTGGTTTGGGCATCCAACACTACAAAACGGCTCCTTATCATCCAGCCTCGAATGGGCTGGCAGAACGATTTGTGCAGATGTTTAAGAAGCACTTACTGTCCACTCTGGACCAGGTTGCAATGTCAGAGGAGAAGCTGCTGGAATTCTTGATCATGTACCGTAACACAAAACACGCTACTACTGGGCTGTCACTGGCTTTTCTTATGTTTGGCAGGCATCTCTGCACCAAACTTGATTTAGTTTGTCCGCAGGAACGTCACCAACACCTCCTCCGCCGGGCCGTCTGGGATTCCGTGCCGGTGATCTTGTATGGTCTCGGAATTACAGAGCTTTGCCTCCTTGGCTTCCTGGCGTTATTGATGGGACTCTTGGTAGCAGAATGTACTTTGTTCACCTGGAGGAAGGCATTTATGTTCGACGACACCTTTCGCAATTGAGGAAGCGCATTTGCCGGCCACTAGTGACAAACCTGACCCCTCTTTCTAACCACCCACCAGAGTCTACTCTGAACTCTGCGGGTGACATATGGCATGGTGTCTGGCATGATCCCACAAGTTTACAACCAAACCCTGAAACGACTGGTGACTATATTCCTGAGGAGCCCGGATATGTGCCTGGAGTTACAGAGACTGATTTGTCTGTGGGACGCCCACTGACATCTCCAGAACCTTTGACCGACACTATCCCTCCCGGTGCTGTGCCACTTTTTAAGTCTACCCATTAAAGACATCAAACGCCTTGTTGGCAAAGCGCTGAAATCTTACGGGACACATTGGAGGTCAGGAAACAGAGACAAAGGGCTCATGAAGTGCTGAGGAAATCACAGAACTGAGTTGGAGATACTACTTGCTGAACTGATCTTGCTTGCCTTGTTATGTTATGTGTTCAACATTTTGTTCTCTTGTTATGTTTTTGTTTTTTGGGAAGGAAAGGAGGTGTGATGTTTGTGATAGATCACTGTAACCCTTGCCCTTTTTCTCCTGATGCGTGATGGGGGGGGGGGGGGGGAGGAGCTGTACCAAGAAGTCAGACAGTGTGTGTGGGGAACTGGAAGCAGGCCCATGAGGCTGAGAAGGGATTACATCTGATAAGAACAGAAACTGTTGGATTAAGACTCCTTCATGTAAGAATGCCATAATGTTTCTGAGTAATAAACCTTGCTCTGGTTAAGTAGTACATCGGCCTGTGTGTGTAACTTGCTGAGCAGATACTGGCAGCATTGTTAGCAACACCTGAGAGACTCAGAGCATTAAGGGGACATAACAACTTACAGGACAATTTCATGGGTCAGATGGTAGACGCACCAACTAGAAACAAGGCGTTACCAGATCTACTGATTACCAACAATACAGAGCTAATCACGGATGTGGAAATATGGGACAATTTAGGAAACAGCGATCACAGGTTAATTGGCTTCAGTATAAATCACACAAATAGGAAACACAGGGGGAACACAAAGACACTGACTTTCAAAACAGCCAACTTCCATTACCTACGAACTCTGTTAGAAGATATACCGGATTTTTCGCTCCATAAGACGCACCTAACCATAAGACATCTATGTTTTAGAGGAGGAAAACAAGAAAAAAAATTCTGAACGAAATGGTGTAGTAAAATATTTTCCAAGAGCCCATAAACACAGACTGTCCATCGCCATGAACGCAGACTGTCCATTGCCATAAACATCTGGCAACCACTCCATCGGACTCACTCCCCCAGACCTAACGGACAGAAAGGAGGTGGAGTTGGATTTCTCCTATCCACACAAAGCACCTCCCAAGTCCTTCCTATCCCTTCCTCTCTATTCCTCTCTTCTTCCGAGATGCACTGTATCCGTCGGTTTTCTCCTATTTCTTTAAGGATTGCAGCAATTTATCGACCTCCCGGACCAGTATCGTGCTTTCTTGATGACTTCGCTGCCTGGCTACCCTACTTTCTCTCCTCTGAAATACCCACTATCATTGTTGGTGACTTCAACATTCCTGTCATGTTAACAGCCCAACTACAGCTAAACTTCTCAACTTAACCTCTTCTTTAGACCTAACCCAATGGACACATACTTCCACTCACTCCAATTAGGGCCGGTGCAAGGATTTTTGACACCCTAGGCGGAACCTCATTTTACCGCCCCTCTGGCTCCGCCCCTGACTCCACCCCCATTGCCAGTGTTAAATTGTTTGATTTAACCATGCAACTGCTAAATGTGCAAGACAGCTAATTCTTTTGAAAAACAACAAACAGACTTACTAGAAGGATCACCAGATGAATATAAAAGAGAAAACCTAAAAACAAAACTAATGCTGCCACCCCTCTAAGAATTAGTAAACTGCAGTATAATATTTTGCTTTAAGTTGATAAAGTTAATTCTGTTATACATCAGTGTATAGGCAGATGATGGGAAGGAGGGAGAGAGAGACAGAGAGAGAGAGAGAGACAGAGAGAGAGAGACACACACAGAGACAGAGAGACACACAGAGACAGAGACAGAGAGAGAGAGACAGAGAGAGAGAGAGGGGGGGGTCTGGTCAGTGGAAGTGCTCACTCACTTGGCATTGTCCCCAGGGGCTGGCTCACTGGTTCATTCAGGCTCAGCATTTTGTCAACTGCTTGTTTTGATCTTGCCGCCCACCTCCCCTTCACAGACGAGCAAACACAGGAGGGACAGTACTCCGGAGAAGCAGGAAGCTGATTGGGACAGAAAGCTGAAGGGGGATTGGATGGAGCACACAGGAGGGACGGGACTCCGGAGAAGCAGGAAGCTGATTGGGACAGAAAGCTGAATGGGGGATTGGATGGAGCACACAGGAGGGGTGGGACTCGGGAGAGATCTTAGAGCGGAGAGGAGGGGGGATTACTGGACACTGTACACATCAGAGAGGAGAGCGACCTGCTAGGGGAGGGGGAGGGGGCTGAGTGGTTTCTAAAAACATGTCAGAGCGGAGAGATAAGAGCCGCGCTGCTTTACACATGACAGCTCTGTGTATATTGATGTAGAAGATTAACCAGCGGTGGGTGCTCTAGGCAGCAGTGCGCTCTTGGCGGTTGCCTAATCCGCCTAGTGGTAGCGCCGGCCCTGACTCCAATAGTAATTACCTTGACCTTGTATTCTCCCATCTCTTCAATCCTGCCAACCTCACCAACACCCCCTTTCCTCTCTCTGATCACAACCTCATCAGTTTCACTGTATCCTTGCCTCCAACCAATCATCCCTCCAAGCAGCAAACAATTACTTGTAGGAACCTGCGCAACTTTAACCCTTCTTTTCTCTATTCTGCTACCGACCACCTATACAACAAAATCTCTACCCTGTCCTGTCCTGACCCAGCCACCTCTGTCTACAACAGTTCACTCTCATCATCACTAGATACACTTGCTCCTCTAACCACATGCAGAATCAGGCCCCGACCGTTACAACCCTGGCAAACTGACAACACTAGAAATCTCAAGAGACATTGCTGTGCTCTTGAACGACTGTGGCGTAAAACTAAATGCCTACAGGACTTCACCCTATATAAATCTGCCCTTCTAAAATACAATTCCTGCCTCCATGCTGCCAAACAAAACTATTTTGTTTCTCTTATTAATACCTTGTCATCCAGTCCCCGTCAGCTCTTCTCAACCTTTAACTCTGCTTCGTCCCCCACCCCCTCTACCCACTAACTTACTCACTGCCCAAGAGATTGCCAATCACTTCAAAGACAAGATTGATGCAATTCGTGAGGACACCTCCATCGTCCGTACATCTTCACCACCCAACATAACCTGCCTAACGGCACTTTCAACACTCTCCTCCTTTGAATTGGCTACTATTGAAGAGGTTACAAAACTTCTCAGATGCCCACCTAACCAATTGTCCCTTGGACCCTGTTCCCTCACAACTACTACGGTCACCCTCTTCTTCTATCCTATGCTCCCTCACTCACATCTTCAATCTCTCCCTCTCTAGTGGTACCTTCCCTCCCCTCTAAAACATGCACAGATCACTCCAATACTTAAAAAGCCCTCACTGGACCCCACCAACCTGAACAACTTAAGGCCCATCTCATTGTTCCCATTCACCTCTAAACGTAAAGAACGCCTAGTCTTCAACCGTCTTGGCTCCTACCTCAGTGAAAATAACCTTCTTGACCCCTTACAGTCTGGCTTTCGCTCGCAGCACTCCACGGAAACTGCCTTACTAAAAATCACTAACGATTTACTAACTGCTAAATGCAACAGCCAGTACTCCATACTGTCAGGAAGGGCATGCCAGTACCCAAAATGGCGGCCGTAGAGGTCGGCCTGTGACCTCAGTTCCTGCAAGGGCGTGCACTTCCTGAATGTTTGGTTCCAGACAGGCTATTTAAACTGAGCCACTTCCCTGACTCAGGTGCTGTCCGTTCTACTACGTCTAGCATACCTGATCCTGTTACCTGATTCCTGCTTATGTTACCTGACCCGGCTTGTTTGACCCTGCTACCTTGCTGCCAGCCCAATACTGACCCGGCTCGTGTGACCTGCTTCTGCCTGCTGATCCTGCTATCCTGCTGCCAGCCTAATACTGACCCGGCTTGTTTGACCTGCTTCTGCCTGCTGATCCTGCTACCCCGCTGCCAGCCTAATACTGACCCGGCTTGTTTGACCTGCCTCTGCCTGCTGATCCTGCTACCTCGCTGCCAGCCTAATACTGACCTGGCTTGTTTGACCTGCCTCTGCCTGCTGATTCTGCCACCTCGCTGCCAGCCCAATACCGACCCGGCCTGCACCTTGACTTCGCTATCTGCTGACAGCTGTTCTTGGGCTGCCCCTGCACCAGCGTCCTCCTGCGACTTCTTCGGTGATTCCAGTCCTGCGACTTCATCAGCGACTCAGTCAGGCACTCGTGCGACTCTGTACTCTTGCGCTTCCTGTCTGCTCTATCAGGGGCTCGGAGTCAGAGCTTTAAGAGAGGCCGTCCTCCGCACATCAGGCTCTACCACCAGGGGGCGTGACAGTAACGGAAAGCAATGTCTGAGCCTGTGCGAGGACCCTCTCCCATGGAAGAACTGTGCCAGCATCTGGCTGACCTGGCACGGGCAGTAAAGGACCTACAAGCAGGTTATACCCAGCTAGAAGGATGAATACAGACTCTATCTTCTGCTGCCCAGGGATCCGCACCAGTCCAGGCCGCCCAGCAGGGTGCTGCTTCTGCTCCAGCAGTAGTTATGCTTCCACCTGAACCCAGGGTCCCGACCCCAGAGAAATTCCTTGGCGAT
Source organism: Rana kukunoris (assembly GCA_029574335.1). Lineage (NCBI taxonomy): Eukaryota > Metazoa > Chordata > Amphibia > Anura > Ranidae > Rana > Rana kukunoris. The sequence goes on from CM056049.1 coordinate 391,724,521, forward strand.
CGCAGCAAGTTTAGGTCCTTCAAAAACGCATGTGAACTATACTTTGCACTGCAGCCTCGCACCTTCTCCCTGGAGGCCACAAAGGTTGGCTTTGTAGTCTCTCTGCTGCAAGGGGAACCACAGTCCTGGGCCCATCGTCTCCTTGAGCAGAAGTCCGTGTGCCTAGTAGACCTAGCCTCATTCTTTGCAGCCATGGCCCAGTTGTACGAGGACCCCCAGCAAGCTGCGTCCGCTGAAGCAGCCCTTCGTTCGCTTCAGCAGGGTCGCAGACCAGTTGAGGACTACGTCTCCGAATTCAGGCGCTGGGGCTTTGACACCAATTGGAATGATGCCGCACTTCGCTACCAATTTCGCATGGGCCTCTCTGAGTCCCTTAAAGACGAACTTGCCCGAGTGGGGGTGCCTTCCACCTTGGAGGCATTGATCGACTTATCCATTCAAATCGATCGCCGGTTGAGAGAACGAAGATCGGAGAGGGCTGCGGGCCAGTCACGCCCAGTATGAATGCTACCACGGGTCCCCAACCCCTACAACCCTGCTCCGCCGGGTCCTGTCCCAGCCACGTCTGACGCTCCAGAGCCAATGCAGATCGGCCTGCTTCGCCCCTCTCTCACGGTTGAAGAGCGCCAACGTCGCCGCCAACAGAATCTTTGCCTGTACTGTGGGGGGTCAGGCCATTATGTGAGATCCTGCCCAGTCAAACTGCGCAAGTGCCTCTCAGTTACTTCGCCCCCTGCAACCTTGAACATGCCCAGCAATTCTGCTCACCTTGCTCTCTCAATTTCATTACAGCTGCCAGAAGGGACCATCCAGACTCCCGCTATAATTGATTCCGGGGCCTGCAGCTGCTTTGTGGACCTATGCTTCGCTGCAAGACATCGTATTCCTCTGCAACCCAAAGCACAGAAACTTTCCATCTACTTGGCTGATGGGTCCGTTATTAAGTCTGGTGCAGTAACGCACAAGACTATTCCCCTACTAGCCACTATGGCTAGGGACCATAAAGAACTACTTCGATTAGATGCCATCGCCTCTCCTTTGTTCCTGATAATCCTCGGCATGCCCTGGCTGAAAGCCCATAACCCCAGTATCAACTGGACCACAGACGGGATTGAACTTTCTTTCTCATCAGCCTACCATCCACAGACGAATGGACAGACGGAAAGGACCAATCAGACACTCAAACAATATCTCCGTTGTTTTTCTTCATTTTCGCAAGACGATTGGTTCCATTTACTTCCCCTGGCCGAATTCGCCTAAAACAATTCCGCTCATTCAGCCACCAAGCAGTCGCCCTTCTTCGCAAACTACGGTTTCCACCCATCTTTTCTGTTTAACCCAGTTCCTGAATGTTCTGTACCTGCTGTCCTTAAAACAGTGGACTTCTTTACTACCAACAATAAATTGTTACAGGAAACAATGGCCAAGACCCAGGCTCACAACAAAGAAGTTTTTGATAAGAAGAGAAGGGGGGAACTAATCTTAGATCCAGGTGACCAAGTTTGGTTGGCAACCACAAATCTAAAACTCGCTTGCCCTTCGAAAAAATTAGGACCTAAGTTCTTGGGACCATTCCCGATGAAGAGACGAATCAATAATGTCGCCTACGAGCTTGAGTTACCGGACTCTCTTAAGATTCACCCCGTGTTTCATGTAACTCTACTAAAACCTGCTATTCCCGATCCGTTCCCTGATCGAGATGTTGGCCCACCTGAACCCGTGCTTGTGGACGGCGAAGAGGAGTTTGAAGTGGAAGCGGTATTAGATTGCAGGAGAAGGAGGAACCAGGTTCAGTACCTAATCAAGTGGAGAGGATACGGAGCAGAGGACAATTCCTGGGAACCGGAAGACAATATTCACGCTCAGAAGCTCGTTCAAGCCTTCAAGAATTCTCACCCTGACAAGGTGGCCAGATTGGGCATCCGGAGGCTGCCCGTTAGGAGGGGGCAATGTCAGGAAGGGCATGCCAGTACCCAAAATGGCGGCCGTAGAGGTCGGCCTGTGACCTCAGTTCCTGCAAGGGCGTGCACTTCCTGAATGTTTGGTTCCAGACAGGCTATTTAAACTGAGCCACTTCCCTGACTCAGGTGCTGTCCGTTCTACTACGTCTAGCATACCTGATCCTGTTACCTGATTCCTGCTTATGTTACCTGACCCGGCTTGTTTGACCCGGCTACCTTGCTGCCAGCCCAATACTGACCCGGCTCGTGTGACCTGCTTCTGCCTGCTGATCCTGCTATCCTGCTGCCAGCCTAATACTGACCCGGCTTGTTTGACCTGCTTCTGCCTGCTGATCCTGCTACCCCGATGCCAGCCTAATACTGATCCTGCTACCTCGCTGCCAGCCTAATACTGACCTGGCTTGTTTGACCTGCCTCTGCCTGCTGATTCTGCCACCTCGCTGCCAGCCCAATACCGACCCGGCCTGCACCTTGACTTCGCTATCTGCTGACAGCTGTTCTTGGGCTGCCCCTGCACCAGCGTCCTCCTGCGACTTCTTCAGTGATTCCAGTCCTGCGACTTCATCAGCGACTCAGTCAGGCACTCGTGCGACTCTGTACTCTTGCGCTTCCTGTCTGCTCTATCAGGGGCTCGGAGTCAGAGCTGTAAGAGAGGCCGTCCTCCGCACATCAGGCTCTACCACCAGGGGGCGTGACACATACACCTTCTACTTGACCTCTCTGCAGCCTTTGATACCATTGACTACCCGCTCCTTCTCAATAAACTCCATTCCCTTGGCCTCCAAGATTCTGCTCTATCCTGGTTCTCTGCCTGGTACTCTGTTTCCTCCTCTCCATTGCCCATTTCCGTGGGGGTCCCTCAAGGCTCTGTTCTTGGACCACTTCTCTTCACTATGTACACCTCCTCCCTTGGTCACTTGATAACCGCCCATGGCTTTCAATACCACCTATATGCCGATGACACCCAAATCTATCTGTCTACTCCTCACCTCACTCCTTCAGTCTCCTCTTGCATTACTAACTGACATCTTAGCATGGATGTCGCACCAGTTCCTTCAACAAAATCTCTCTAAAACTGAGTTACTAATATTCCCCCCTGCCCGTGCCCCCCTCCATGACTTTTCCATCAAAATCAACAATGCAACCATCAGTCCCTCCCCTCAGGCCAGGGTACTCGGTGTAATCCTAGACTCTGACTTGTCATTTCAGCCTCAAGTCCAATCGCTGTCAAAAGTTTGTAGAATTCACCTCCGTAACATCTCTAAAATTCGCCCCTTTCTAACAAATGAAACCACCAAACTCCTCATTTACTCCCTTGTTATCTCTCGCCTTGACTATTGCAACTCCCTTCTTATTGGCCTACCTCTCTATAGGCTATCCCCTCTTCAGTCTATTATGAATGCTGCTGCCAGACTTATCCACCTTACCAACCGCTCACTATCTGCCAAACCTCTCCTCCAAATCCCTACACTGGCTTCCTATCACCCAGTGAATTCAATTCAAAATACTAACCACAACCTACAAAGCCATCGACAACTCTGCCCCAAGCTACATCACCAATCTGGTCTATAAACATATCCCAAACCGTCCTTTCCGTTCTTCTCAAGACCTTCTACTGTCAAGCTCTCTTGTCTCTTCCTCCCATGCTCGTCTCCAGGATTTCTCCAGAGCCTCTCCTATCCTCTGGAACTCACTACCTCAACCTGTCCGGCTATCCCCTACACTTGCTACCCCTACACTACTCACCTCTTCAGGGAAGCCTATCACGTCTCCAACTAATCTTGTACCACTTCCATCAGCTCATTCCCCACAGTTACAACCTTTTGTACCATCTGCCCCACCCTATTAGATTGTAAGCTCTTCTGAGCAGGGCCCTCTTAATCCTCTTGTATTTTATTGTATTGTAACTGTATTGTCTCCCTTTTATATTGTAAAGCTCTGCATAAACTGTTGGCGCTATATAAATCCTGTATAATAATAATAATAATAATAATAAACGCAGAGTGACCATTGCCATAAAACGGAGAGCGACCATTGCCATAAAACGGAGAGCGACCATTGCCATAAAACGCAGAGCGACCATTGCCATAAAACGCAGAGTGACCATTGCCATAAAACGCAGAGTGACCATTGCCATAAAACGCAGAGTGACCATTGCCATAAAACACAGACTGACCATTGCCAAAAAAACACAGCACTTGTGGCTGCAACTTTTTTTACTTGCCAGTGGCAGCCATGGGATCATCAGGCACGGGGGTCACCATCCGGATGTCTAAAGCTTAGCATGTAATGCCCCACCCCCACCTCCTGCCCATGATTACACAGCACTCTTGTGCTGAGCCTGGATGTCAAGGAGGAGGGTAGGCGGAGTCTCCGTCAGTAGCTTAGAGTGCGGCCAATCACTGGCTGCTTATGGGGTGCTCGTCCTCGCCCTCCCTCCCCCGCCAAGTCACGCCGCTGTTCATCACTACAGACCTGCCTGGGGGTCTGTAGCTGGCTGGGGACAGTTTGTGTGCGGGAGCCGGGACTCGGCAGAGGGGAGGCTTCTTTCGCACAGAGATGCAGCCCCCGCAAAGTGCACTGGGCTGTGGGTGGTGCCAGCGGCAGCGGGGGGCAGCAGGTGGAGGGCAGTGCCTGTCATATATTCACATGATAAAACGCAGAGACCTTTTCCCCCATATTTCTGAGGGAAAAAAGTGTGTCTTATGGTGCGGAAAATACGGTAAATTGGGAAAAAATCTTAGAAACAAAGAACACAGAGGAGAGATGGGTTTGCTTTAAGAGCATAATAAATAAGGACATTAGCCACTGCATCCCATTGAGAAATACATTTAAAAGAGTGAACAAAAGTCCTGGATAGCTTAATACACGGCTGAGGGATCATCACCAGCATTCAGACTTTACAAGAAATGCAACAAGATACTGTATGCAAGAGTGCAATTAGGGCAGCTAAGATAGAACACGAAAGACCCATAGCGGAGGAGAGCAAAAAAAAATCCCCAAAAATTAATTAAGTGTATAAACAGTAAAAAAGGGAGGACAGACCATATTGGCCCCATAGAGAATGAGGAAGGATATCTGGTTACAAAGGATGGGGAGATGGCGAAGGTATGAAATTTACTTCTCCTCAGTCTTCATGAGGGAATTGGGGTGCTTCAGTAACCAAAACTGCAGTGTTTGTCATCATGATACATCACAGGAAGCACCCTCATGTCTAATGTCGCGTACACACGATCATTTTTTGTGATGAAAAAAAAACGACGTTTTCAATCATGAAAAAAAAACGAAGTTTTTCAAACTTCATTTTCCAAAACGACGTTGCATACACACCATCGTTTTTCTAGAAAGCTCTAGCAAAGCGTGGTGACGTACACCACGTTCGATGGCACTCTTTTCCATAGAAGCTCCGTCTCATAACTTGCTTCTGAGCATGCACGGGTTTAAAAACATCATTTTCAACATCGTTTTGCCCACACACCATCACTTTTTATAACACAAAAAACGACGTTTTGAAAAACGACACAAAAAATTCAAGCATGTTGGAATTTTTTTTGGTCGTTTTTTTTAAGACAAAAAACAACGTTTTGCCCACACACGATCAATTTAAATGACGTTTTAAAAAACTACGTTTTTTTCATCGCAAAAAAACGACCGTGTGTACGCGGCATAACAGAGGACAGAATTAGAAATAATCTTGGGAAACTTAACATTAATAAATTTGTACTCAGATTCTCAGGTAATCGTACTAGGGAAAGGTCTGGGATGACAACACGGAAAGTGACCTGGAGTGTGCCGGGGTCACGTGGTCGATATGCCTAAAAGGGGCCAAAAATAAGATGGTAGGATGAGCTCGTAAGAGACTGAAATGAAAGTAGCCATATGTAACCTTGATCAGCCAATGCCAGGAAGCCTGCGCCAACCCTATATGTGGATCCTGGACATGTACATAAATGGATGCAAACCCACCAACCTAACTCCTCAACGACGTGTATGCGGACCCCCCCCCCCCCCAGGGAAAAGCAGCCGAAACTGCATCTATACTGAAAACACGGCCGGTACAAGCATGAATTGCAGCCCTAGTCTAAGCAGCAGGGAATGGCAACGTGACATGTACTGCGCTAGTGTAGAAACGCGCACTAGGGAAAGGAAAGTGGCCTATCCCTGAGTACATCTGCAGTAGCCACCAAGAGATGGTCTAAGACTAACCGAGCACCAGTTTGTAGGAACGATTGAGCCGAGAGTGGCAAAAAGACAATGAACACCAGGAGATATTGAATGGCCAAAAGAACCCAAGCCACCAAGATGGAAAAAACCTGGAAGGTATCCCAGGAGTCACACGCTTCCTAGGCTCAAATAGACACGACTAGCTGACCCAGCTTCATCTGTAGCAGGAAACCATGACGGTGTGGCACAGGTGTATGAGTCAAGGACCTGCTGGAAAAAAAGGCGGCGAGCTACTGTGGTGGATGTGAAATGAAATGAATATTTTTGTGTTATGAATAGAGCCACTCAGATGTTGCCTTTCCTTCATTATATCGTTTGTTTCCTTTTTATTGCTTGATCTTTAGAGTTATTATGTATTTGTGGGAATGATCAATACTGCTTATTTTCCTTGATAAGATTTATCAGATATTACCTTGTAAAGGTTACCATTTGAAATAAGCGTATATTTTCCTTATAAAACATTTGTTAGATGTTTATCTCAGTCTGGAAGCCAAAGTTTATTTTGAAATCCTGGTCTTTTGCAAGAGAAAGCCAAAAACCATCCTCCCACATCCTGTACTGATGGAATGCTGGTCATGTGACCAGGAGAAGCTTAGGCTGGACTGTTCTACCTTATATGGCAAATAATGAAGGACTGATTAACTCCTTTAACCAGATAATTTCTTCCAAACATGAACTCCCCCCTTTCTCTTAGACTGTTCCTCCCCTTGTAGTCCATCCCATTGGCAAAAGGAATGTTCCATGAAGATTTGTGTGAGAAACCCTGTATATGAACTTTAAACAAAGGACTAAAAGCACATGTACTTGAGTGGGCGTATGTGGGGTGGGTCAATAGCTGGATGGGAGGGAACTGGGTGTATACTTATTATGTGAACCTATCAACATGCCTGTGTCTTGTGATGTCATCAAGTAATACACCTGGACGGGGGTGGCTGAGCTCCAGCCATTCTTTTCCTCTTCCTCTACTGAGAAGCATCCTGCCCATTTCTTCCCTGTTGCAGTGAGACAATACAAGCCTTCCCTGAAATTGTGTCAGGAAATCAAAGTGTCTACATCAATTTGGCGCCTGTAACGTGTGCTTTTAGACTCAAGGCGGGGAAGTGCGGACCCACGAGACGTTGCCTGAGGATTGAGAAACTGTCTTATTTTGACTGGGAAGTCATGAACCCCATAACACGGTGAGTGAAGTTTTTTTTTTTTTTTTAAACTCCTTGCCTTGTGTTGCTGTCAATGTGGACATCTTAATCGTTATCCAGCCTGTCTGCACCTTCTTAGTCTTTGCAAAGACGGTACATTCTTGTCTAAAAACTTTGAACAGTCAGGCTGTGTTGTCTTACTGCAATCTGTTGTTGTTGTCTTGTATGTTGTTGTGTTCTGTGTTTACTGAATATGGCCATTTTACCGGTTGTCTGTGAGGGGCGCGTGGATTAATCAGCCGGCTAAGAAAAGTTGGTTGTCGGTCAGCTAAGTGAGCTGACTGGTGCTTTGGAGGTGGCTCGGATAGTCACGTTGGGGGTGCATCTTGGCTTGGGTAGTCAAGACGGAATAAACGGCCACTAAGAAAAGTTGGCTGCGGTGAATGGCCACTAAGAAAAGTTGGCTGCGGTAAACGGCCACTAAGAAAGTTGGCTGCGGTATAAATATCTGTATGGGATTTGTTATATGTATACTCGTGGTAAATACACCAAATCCTCTTTTTGTTAGCTAAAATTGGGGTTGGGGGTTCAATAATACCGCCCTGCAGACAGGATTATTGAAAATGGCTATATTCTATTTGTGTGTTGCTTAATCTTATACTAACTGTGTGTTCCTTTGTGTGCCTGAACCTTTTTTTTCTTACACTTTTGTCCTTGCCTGCAGCTCTCTACCTCTCCCCCCCCCTCCTTTTGCTGCTGTGCTCATTCACACATGTTTCCTAACATCTTCTCTTTGCTGAGGAATTACATCCCCTGTTCCTTTGATATGCAATCCTGATAGTCACTGTGCTAGGCGTGTTTAAGGTCCATTGTGTTACTTATGCCTCGTTTCCACTGAGCGGATCGGTTCGGTACGGTTAGGTACGGTTCGCTATTTTGGGTGTTTCCATTATGAAAGAGCACCATAAAAGCGAACCGTACCGCGCCAGCAAGGGTCCTGCTTTAGATGAGGGTCCAAAGAAAAGTGGAGCGGTACGGTTAGGGCGGAGCTACTGGCGTCACACGGTTCATTCCACTGATTGGTGGACAGAAAACAGCTATGCTGACGTCAAAGCAAAGCGCCAACCAATCACCACGTCGATAGTCCATATAAAGGAGAAGGATGGCAGCAAACAACAGGCTTTGGTTATCTGAGGAACTATCTACTTTCCTATCAATTATTGGTGATGGCGTTATTCAGAGTGAGCTTGATGGATCAGTGAGAAATGAGAAGGTATATAAAGAAATTTCTCAGCGGATGGCAGCCGAGGGATTCGAACGGACGTCGGGCCAGTGTAGGGCAAAGCTGAAAAAGTTTAAAGCTCAATATAAAAAAATTAAGGACGCCAACAGCCGTAGTGGAAATTGTCCAACTGCTTGGAGGTGGTACGACGCCATGGACGCCATTTACGGTCATCGCCCAGCAAACCAAGGCAGGGAGGGAGATCTGGACTCTGCAACTGTAATTCTGGAATCCATGGTAGACCCCTTTGGTAAGTTAATTATTTTTAAACTTCGCATAGGATATCGCTCTGCTAACCATTTGAAATGAAATATCTAACCATATGTTTATTTTCAGAAACAGTTGATGGACTCTCCACTGATGTATCAAACATTTCAGATGATGGACCTTCAACGTCTTTCAGCAGCAACAGCAGTTTTTTATCAGACCAACCACCGAGTAGCCAACCACCGAGTAGCCAACCACCGAGTACTCCAAATGCACCCCGACACAATGGTAAGACATGATGATAATCATGGGAGGGGGGGGTGATCAGTTGTGGGGGAGATGTGCAGGAGGTACAGTGGTGGAATAGATGAGAGGGGGGGGTGATCAGTTTTGGGGGAGATGTGCAGGAGGTACAGTGGTGTAATAGATGAGAGGGGGGTTCAGCTCTGGGGGGCAGATGAGCAGTGCTGTGTATTGGTGTAGCAGATGAGAGGGGGGAACAGAAGTGGGGAAGTTAATCAGTGTGGTACAGTCTGGTGCACTACATATATTAGTATCATTTGTCTTTTCCATTTATAGCTATGAATAAGCATTGAGGATCAATGCGAAACGCGTCAGTGTGTAATTTCCCACTGTTTGCTGTTGTTTTGTAGTGCATTTTTTTTTTACCCCTATAAAGGGCAAGTTTTTTCATACCTTTTGGAGTGCGGCTGTCCATATACGTTTCTTTTCTGCCTGGGGCAGATGAGAAAGGGGTTTACAGTATTGGTTGAACAGATGACAAAAATAATGTTTTTTTTTGTATAATACAGGTGAAAGAAGAAGGTTGCAGTTGGATCTGCGCACAGTCATGGAGGATATGCGGGCAGCAGAAGAAAGGCAGCTGGAAAGAATGGATAACCTTTCTGAGAGAAGGTTTCAAGCACTAAGTCAGGATGCACAGGAAGCTATGCGCCAGGAGGCAGAAATTGCCCGGATGCAGATGGAGCAGTTGGCTACCTTCAACCAGGCCTTCCTCGGTGTCCATGGTCAGCTTGTTCAAGTGATTGGAGCCAATCGTCAACCCAGGTCACCACCCAGACAGTAATGCCTTTCATGCAGCACAGGACCTGTACCCATTTTTACTTTTAAAGGAGATTTAATTATTTTGTGTTTAAAAAGTTATATTTTATTTTATTAATAGGCTACTTTTGAGCCAGCACCAATCACACAAGATTGGACACTTTTCCTCCTTGCTGCACATGGCTTTAGTTGTAGTGCTGCTCTGATTCCCTCCTGGCACCTTTTCATTATCACCCACACCTTGGAAGGTGCAGCCTGGATTTCAGCAAAAGGCACCCCCGATGGCTTCATATATTTTTTCTTTGTCTGAATTTCTCACTTCCTGTTCCTTCTCAGTAAACTTTACAACATGCTTACTGAGGAGGAACAGAAATTGAAAAATTCAGACAAATATTCAAAAAAACATTTACAAGTGATGTTGAAAGATTTTTTTTTTACAACCTCTTTAGGTTATTGTTTAAGAGATTGTACATTCTCCAAATTTTTTATATGAATCCCTCCTGGCACCTTTGCATCATCACCCACACCTTGGAAGGTGCAGCCTGGATTTCAGCAAAAGGCACCCCCGATGGCTTCATATATTTTTTCTTTGTCTGAATTTCTCACTTCCTGTTCCTTCTCAGTAAACTTTACAACATGCTTACTGAGGAGGAACAGAAATTGAGAAATTCAGACAAATATTAAAAAAAACATTTACAAGTGATGCTGAAAAATAAGCAAACTTTGCACTGGCTCACTTAAAAAAAAAAACTTTACAACCGCTTTAGGTTATTGTTAAAGAGATTGTACATTCCCCAAATTTTTACTTTAAAAAAAGTATGAAGATGAATTTTTTGTTGAATAAAAAAACAAAATAGACTTCTACGAGTAACATTTTATTAAACTTATAACAAAGTAAATACAAATTGTACTAATAAATGATAAAGAATTAAAAGTTAAGGTGCCGCATCAGAGCCTGACGTATTTCGCTGCACTCTTCTTCCATATCTTGTGCTGCTGTTACTGGTACTGGCTCTTCTGGAGATGTATTCCAATCCTGGTCAAAGTCTTCTCCATGACTTTCACAAAGATTGTGAAGAGTGCAGGAAGTTAGGACCATGGATTTGGTAAGTTGAATGTCACTGTCATTCCTTTTCATAAGACACCTCCACCTACCCTTAAGTCTTCCAAAAGCATTTTCCACTACAACACGTACCCTGGATGTTTTCTTGTTGTAGGTTTGCTGCTCTGTTGTTAGGCGCCCATTGTCAGGAAATGGTTTCAGAAGCCAATTTTGTAAAGGGTAGGCAGAGTCTCCAAGCACATAGTAGCCAACATTCACCCCACAAATGTTCTTAGTGCTCACCGGGTAGAGTCCTCTCTGGCCAACCCAATCCCAAAGTGTTGACAATCGGAGAACCCGAGCATCATGCAAACTACCTGGCTTTCCTACATTCACATTCCAGAACAGTCCCTTGCCATCCACTACTGCCTGGAGGATGATGGAATGCCAGCCTTTTCGGTTGAAGTAGTCGGTGTGGTATTCTTGTGGTGCTATTTTTGGTATGTGTGAGCCATCAATAGCACCAACACACTGTGGAAGGCCCCACCTGTTCTCAAAGTACTCAGCCATGTCTTTAAGCTTTTCCCAGTCCGGAAAATGCACAATGTCAGGAGCTAGCAATGTGCATACAGCCTTACAGAAGTCCTGCACACACCGACACACTGAAGATTTGCTCACACCGAAAAGATGGCCTATACTCCTGTATTCACTGTTGGTTGCCAGCTTCCACAGAGCAATGGCAACTCTCTTCCTCACAGGCAAACTGGCTCTGAAGTTTGTATTTCTCTTTTCCATTACTGGACGTAGCTTGGCACAAAGAAAGGAGAAGGTTTCCTCTGACATCCTGAAATTCTGCACCCACTGTCTGTGTGTAAATCCTGGGACGGTCACATTCCACCAATCATTGGCACGAGGGAAAGCCCAAATCACTGGACTGCGGTGCTGCTTTGCCAAAAGGAGAAGCATCTGAAAAAAAAATAGAAATGGTAACATATCTCAAAAAATAAACATCTTTCAAGTCAATGTGTATGTCAAGGTTGGTTGGTAGGTCAGTGTGTGTGTCATATTGGTGGGTCAGTGTGTGTGTGGGTCAGTGTGTGTGTCATATTGGTGGGTCAGTGTGTGTGCGTGGGTCAGTGTGTGTGGGTCAGTGTGTGTGTGTCAGTGTGTGTGTCAGTGTGTGGGTCAGTGTGTGGGTCAGTGTGTGTGTGTGGGTCAGTGTGTGTGTGTGTGTGGGTCAGTGTGTGTGTGTCAGTGTGTGTGTGGGTCAGTGTGTGTGTGTGTGTGTCAGTGTGTGTGTGTATGGGTCAGTGCGTGGGTCAGTGTGTGTGTGGGGGTCAGTGTGTGTGGGTCAGTGTGTGTCTGTGTGTGTGTCAGTGTTTGGGTCAGTGTGTGGGTCAGTGTGTGTGTGTGTGGGTCAGTGTGTGTGTGTGGGTCAGTGTGTGTGTGTCAGTGTGGGTCAGTGTGTGTGTGAGTCAGTGTGTGTGTGTGTGTCAGTGTGTGTGTGGGTCAGTGTGTGTGTGGGTCAGTGTGTGTGTATGGGTCAGTGTGTGTGTGTCAGTGTGTGTGTGTCAGTGGGTCAGTGTGTGTGGGTCAGTGTGTGTGTGTTTCAGTTAAGTCGGTCAGTTGTGCTTACCCTATAGCGCTGCCGTCTTTGTCTTAGCGGCACCAATGTGTACTTCTCCTCCCGGCTACACATCCAAGCTAAAATTTTGCTTTTCTTTTCTGCTGTGTTTCTCCTGGCCGCTCGCAACCTTCTCCCATACAATGCGGCATGTATTTTGCCTATAAAGAACCAAAAGGCTAGCAGAGAAAACACGAGCTGCTGAATGACCTCCATTGTTGTTTATTTATTTTTTGTTGTTTGGTTGATGCTGAGTGACGCTGCATCACGTTTCTCGTCGCACTAGTGTGACATCACGAGAGGGATCTTTTTCTAAAACCTGTATGGCCCTGGTGGTCCGACTGGCAGTGGAAACGCTCACCAGAATAGACCGGGCCCCTCTGAGGCCGCGTACACACGAGGGGATATGTCCGCTGAAAACGGTCCGATGGACCGTTTCAGCAGACATCTCCGCTCGTGTGTATGGGCTAGCGGACAGATTTCTCCACCCGACAGATTTCAAAGCAAGTTTTGAAATCTATCCGGTGGGAATCTGTCTGCCCGACATGTCTGCTGGTTAGTACACTTACCAGCAGACATGTCGGCCCCCACCGCCGCCGCGCCGCTGCCGAATGGATTCGGCGCATGCGCGGAAGTGTTTTACTTCCTGGTGCGGTGACGTGGCGGTGACGCCACGGTGACGTGGCGGTACACGCCATCGGATCAAACTCCCGATCGGACATATCCGATGGAAATGGTCCGCGGACCGTTTCCATCGGATATGTCCGATCGTGTGTATGGGGCCTGAACCGTTCCGTTCCAAGCGACCCGAACCGATCTGCTCAGTGGAAACGAGGCATTATTGTGACCTTGCTGCTCTGCTAATAACTACTTGTGCTTGCCCTTTTTTGTGTGTTCCAACCTATCGTGTCTTTCCTCTTCATACACTCAAGTTTAATCGCTCCCTTTTCTCCGGTCTTTGCCGTCGTCTGTCCTTGTTAACCCTTTCCTCACCCCCCCCCCCTTTTCCTCACGTTTAACCCTTTGCTTGCTGAGAGATAAGCTTATCTTCTCATGCTGGTACGCCATTAATTCTCTCCATCTTTCTCTCCCATTTGCTTTCCCTCCTCCCACATTACTAGCTCTCTTTGTGTGATGCGTCTGTACAAGTAATTAACTCTCTTTCACTCCTTCACCCCCCCTGTGTGTTGCATGAGGTTATACTAATTGTGCAAGAAGTAATTTGACTGTGTTTATGGTCAGTTGTGTTACCTATTGGGTTTTCTTTTCTTGCCCTTTGCATTTTCTTTGCTGAAAGTATTATTAACCCTTTTTTCTCTCTTTCCACTTAAGCCCCATCTTGTCTTTCTTTCCTGCCTTTTTGCTTGCCCCTCCCCCTTCTTCTTCGTACGCCATCTTGTATTTCTTTCCCGCCTTTTTGCTTGCCCCTCCCCTTCTTCTTCGTACGCCATCTTGTCTTTCTTTCCCGCCTTTTTGGTTGTCCCTCCCCTTCTTCTTCATACCCCTCCCCTTCTTCTTCTCCATACACCATTATGTTTTTCTTTTAAAGACAGGCTGCTGTATTGCAACTTGTTACACGTTTATAGCACCTGTTGGTAATATAGAAGGAGTTTTGGTTGCTCGCAATGTTTTTTATATTTCTCACTCGCTTTGCTGGTGGTATGATCTATGCTTTGATACATAAAGGGCTTTTTGCCAGTTTAGCTGTTGTCATGTTATGCCCAGGCCTGTTCCTATGATTCTTGTCCCTTCCTTCCCCTCCTGTTCTGCCCAAATGTTTGCTGACCGATGCCCGGATGCTTTTCCCGGCTCAAGGCTTTGCCCCGTCCTGCCCCATCCTGAATGCAGTTGGTGTCACCCGCTACATGGCTGGAGGAAGCATGGGCCTGCCCGGATGCCCTCCTGCCAGCTGCCATACTGGCTTCTGTGCTCTGTGGCCCACCTTCTCTTTTTTTCGCTTGTCCAGGGGGGTATATGCCATTTCGTGGACAAGCACGGAAAAAAGAGAATTGATACAGGGCGGCAGGCCTCGCCTGGTGGATGGCCGAGATGGTAGAATAAGGGTGAATAAGTCCCTGCGTTCATTGCTACAGTCCTTGCGCTCACAGTCACAAATGAAGGATGAAGGCCTCTGGGTATCACATCAGAACGGTTTTACATATCACGTTTAAACGGTTTTATTCCACACGATATATGATACCACACTCATTGTTAGTGGGCATAGTATTAAAGTATTTCCCCAAGGGCATGTATTATCCCCTTTTGACGTCTTGTTTGAAGACAGTCTCTAAATTAGGTTGTTATGGGCGATGACAGTTGAAATTACAGTCTGATACTTTGAAAATGATGTGACCGCGTTTGAAAAATAATTAACTAATATCTGTGTACGAGTTCTTCTTGCATTTCTGATGTAGGTACAGATAATTATCGATATCCCCTGGGTGACGATTAAAAGGTTCCTTCGCAAAAACATTCTCTGGAGATGAGATATGATGGACTGTGCCACCCACGTCTGAATGAAACTATATATATTTTTTTCAAATACATGTGATTGTGACCACTGGGGATTTGTGGGTTGGAATATAGCTGATATAGGTTTTGATATAAATCGATCCCAAAGGGGGGTCCTAGATAAGTTTAAAGCAACTACAGGTTTTAAGTCCCATAATCACTGTGATATATCTCATAGGATAATTAGTTACTTAATGTCAGAGTGTAAAGGAGTTCTGTAATGAGAAAATTAAGTTTAATATGGTCTGTAAATGTTTATGAATATCTAGCCTAAACAACTGAAAATGTGTTAGGATATGATATGTCAAAGCACAAACATGGGATCAGAACAAAGGTTTAAGAGAAAATTATTGATTAAGGTTGTGTAAAGAATTATATAAAAACTCAGATGATGGTAAACAGCATGGTATTTGGTATTTAAACAGAAAATCCTACAGATCTGGTTGCAAGCAATGTTTACAACAGATTCTAAAAAATATATATAAAAATAGTAAAAATAGTAAAATATGAAAGTTATGTTCAATCAAAAAATGATATAAAAATAGTAAAAATAAAAAATTAGATAAAAATAAAATAAAAACAAACGAGTGTTAAAAGTTTTTATAATGTGACGTTACTGACAAAGTGGAGATGCTGGTTGAAAGGAGGAATTTTCTCAGGAAAATGGCCAATTCACAGTTCATTAAGCTGGAACTAATCTGTGAGTTTCGTGAGATTTCTCTTCTAAACGATCTTTTGTCACTGCTTTAGTAAAAAAATGTCATATTATAATGTAATGTACATGATTTTTGGCATATGTACAAACTAAATACGTTTAAAAATTTAGAAAAAGCGTTAAAAATTAGAAAAACGATACAATTCGATTGTATTGTATATGGTGTATCTTCCGTATGGATTGTGTACAATCTCTCCAAGTAGTGGGTAACAGAGGTTTAAGCAGATGTTTCCCCGTGAAGGTCTCTTAGCTGCTAGAGATCAGGTTACGCAGCCTGACAGAAACCATGTGACTTTATACTGATGGGTTTTAAATGACTCTGAGAGTTGGAGATCTGAAAGAAAGCCCATATTAATTTAGTAGTTTGGTTTGATATAGAAATCTCTTTTTATCTCTTTTTATCTCTCTTTCTTTCTCTCTCTCTTTCTTTCTTTTCTCTCTTACTTTTCTCTCTTTCTTTTCTCTCTCTCTCTCTCTTCCTTTTCTCTCTCTTTCTTTTCTCTCTCTTTCTTTCTTTCGTCTCTCTTTCTTTTGTCTCTCTTTCTTTCTCTCTCTCTTTCACTCACACTCCTTCTTTCTCTCTCTCTCTTTCTCTCACACTCATACTCTCTTTCTCTCTTTTTCTCTCTCTCTCTCTCACACACAATCACACAACCACACACACACACACTCTCTCTCTCTCTCTCTCTCTCTCTCCGTCTCTGGTATTTTGCTTAAATGTGGGTTTTTGCACCATTTGTTAAATATGGTGTTAATCTGCATAGCTTAAGAAAGGTCAGATAAAATAGTGAAAATTAACCATACGATATGAACAGGTGATACAGTGCGATAGAGTCATATTTATGGATTAAAAGGTCATCTTCCAGATTTTGGATTGATAAAAGGTGTTCAGTGAAAAGGGAGTGTTGTGTGTTTGTAGACGGATCCCTATGAGCGCACAATGAATCTTTAAGACTGAACCAAAGGCTGCTTGTTTAAACAGTCATGTGACAAGATTATTCATACTGTGTGACCAATCGGTTCTGATAACTAGTGTAAGTTAATGAATAAGTTCCTTTAGGGAGTAAAATATTTAGGAAAGAGCTCAATATAAAATTAATGTTCTTCTGCAAAATTAAAATGCTTATGAAGGGAAAATACAGAAATTTGGTAAAACTGATGCTCTTATGAAATTTAAGTTAGTAATGGGAATGTAGATTGAGGTTTAATGAAACATATGGCCCTAGTGATCAGGGGGGGGGGGTGCATTAAAATGTATGGACAGTAATTTGGGTGATAACACATTTGTGCTCAGGTATAGCAATTTTTGCTTCTGCTTATATGGGTTACAATAATGTTTTGTTGTATTGCCCGTGTCCTTCATTGCTATCCTTACCTGTTAAAAAAATATTAATTTAGGGGGGCCTGTGGATGTGAAATGAAATGAATATTTTTGTGTTATGAATAGAGCCACTCAGATGTTGCCTTTCCTTCATTATATTGTTTGTTTCCTTTTTATTGCTTGATCTTTGGAGTTATTATGTATTTGTGGGAATGATCAATACTGCTTATTTTCCTTGATAAGATTTATCAGATATTACCTTGTAAAGGTTACCATTTGAAATAAGCGTATATTTTCCTTTTAAAACATTTGTTAGATGTTTATCTCAGTCTGGAAGTCAAAGTTTATTTTGAAATCCTGAAAGCCAAAAACCATCCCCCCACATCCTGTACTTATGGAATGCTGGTCATGTGACCAGGAGAAGCTTAGGCTGGACTGTTCTACCTTATATGGCAAATAATGAAGGACTGATTAACTCCTTTAACCAGATAATTTCTTCCAAACATGAACTCCCCCCCTTCTCTTAGACTGTTCCTCCCCTTGTAGTCCATCCCATTGGCAAAAGGAATGTTCCATGAAGATTTGTGTGAGAAACCCTGTATATGAACTTTAAACAAAGGACTAAAAGCACATGTTCTTGAGTGGGCGTATGTGGGGTGGGTCAATAGCTGGATGGGAGGGAACTGGGTGTATACTTATTATGTGAACCTATCAACATGCCTGTGTCTTGTGATGTCATCGAGTAATAAACCTGGAAGGGGCTGGCTGAGCTCCAGCCATATTTTTTCTCTTCCTCTACTGAGAAGCATCCTGCCCATTTCTTCCCTGTTGCAGTGAAACAATACATGCCTTACCTATAATTGTGTCAGGAAATCAAAGTGTCTACATCACTACCATGTACCGAAACCCCTAACCGGAGAAGGACGGATGGCGGGAAAGTCTCCGATATCTGCTGCCCGTGACATGACGTCTGCAAATAAGAACAACACCGTTATACACAAGAAATAACCAAAGAGCCCCAACTTACCTTAGGGAAAGGAAAAAAACACCTCTACCTCCCTTACTACTGTTCAAGCAGCTGCCCGAGACTAAAGATGCAGTAACGCCGTGCAGGAAAGTATACGTAGCACAAGACTGATAACGTGTCAGTCTCAAGGATCTAGCAAGGCCAAGCTAACTGAGGCTAATCAGGCCAATTAAGACGTAACACTCAAGCCTATGAACCTGAGGACGTGTCAGGCAATGATAAATGAGTAGCTTGATTACCTGACGTATGGAAAGAATAAGTGAAAGGAACACTGCCGTGGAGGGATGTCTTTTTTTTTTTTTTTTTTTTTTTTTTAATACCAGTATGAGAATGTGACAAACCCATGAAATTGCAAAGGCCGAGCAACCTGAGGCGTAGCAGGCAAATTAAAAACGTACACTCAGGCCTGATGAACCTGAAGACGTGTCAGGCCATTGTATGAGAAATTAAATGTCAAGATGCATGAAATGTATGAGAAACGGATGAGGAGACTTGCCACCGTACAAGCCAATTATAAACGCTCATCTCAATCCGTAAGCACCCATAAACGTGATGGGTGACCCCCCCGCCCAGCGGTGAAAAGCCATGAACATACCAAAACGAGCAACTAGGAAAACAAAATTGTGGGAAGAACGAAAATGTATGAGAAAACATAGACACATGAGAAAACATAAAGACACATGAGAACATGCACAGCATGAGAAAATGTGATCACCCGAGAGCGTAAAAACATGAGGACATGATATATGAGAAACTAAATCGCATGAGAACATGAATACCATGAGAAACGTGATCGCATGAGAACGTGATCGCATGAAAAACGTGATTGCATGAAAAACGCGATCGCATGCGAACAAGAATACCATGCGAAACATGATCGCATGAGAACATGAAAACAAAACATGAACACCACGTGCAACAAAATCGCATGAGAACACGAATACAAACATGAATACCATGCGAAACAAAATCGCATGAGAACATTAATACCATGAGAAACGTGATCGCATGAGAAACGTGATCGCATAAGAAACGTGATCGCATGAGAAACAAATTGCATGAAAACATGAATACAAAACATGAATACCATGCAACTTAAATTGCATGAGAACATGAATACCAGGAGAAACGTGATTGCACGAGAAACGTGATTGCATGAAACGCGAATGCATGGAACGCAATCGCATGGAACACGATTGCCTGAGAACATGAATATCATGCGCAACAGAACCGCATGAGAACATGAATACAAAACATGAATACCATGCAAAACAAATCGCATGAGAACATTAATACCACGAGAAACTAAATCGCATGAGACGCGACCGCATGAGACGCGACCGCATGAGAACATGAAAACCATGAAAAAAACGTAATCGCATGAGAACATGTAAACCATGCAAAACAAAAATCGCATGAGAACATGAATACCATGCGAAACAAATCGCATGAGAACATGAATACTATGAGTAATGAAATTGCATGAGAACACGAATACAAAATATGAATACAATGCGAAACAAATCGCATGAGAACATGAATACAAAATATGAATACCATGTTAAACAAAATCGCATAAGAACATGAATACCATGAGAAATTAAATCGCATGAGAACATGAATACAAAATATGAATACCATGTTAAACAAAATCGCACAAGAACATGAATACTATGCGAAACAAAAACCGCATGTGAACATGAAACCAAACATGAATACCATGAGAACCGTAATTGCATGAGAACATGAATACCATTACTCGCATGAGAACATGAAACAAAACATGAATACCACGAGAAACAAAGTCGCACGAGAAACTTAGTCGCACGAGGAAAATAACATGAATACCATGAGAACGTAATCGCACAAGAAACGTAATCGCAAGGCAATGTGATCGCACAAGAACATGAATACCATGCGAAACAAAAATCGCATGAGAACATGACTCACATGAGAACATGAACAAAACATGAATCGCACGAGAACATAACTCGTAAAATACAATATGAATGCCATGAGACCGTAGCGCCTAAGAAACGTGCACGAGAACCGACATGAGGACATGACTAGCAAAAGAAGCGCAACTGCATGGGAAGTGTGACCGCATGGGAAGCGTGATCGCACGGGAAGCGTAACCGGCATAGCATTCCGTATCTGACTAAAACAATCACTCACCGAGCCCACTGACTAAAAACCCTCCACCCAGAACCTACGACGGGGAGATAGAAACGCAGAACCGCTCGCCTGACTCCCCCCACCCCCCCAATACCAAAATACAGCCGCTGACTGATGCACTGCCCCCAGCCCCAGCCTGAGGGAACCCCAAGAGTCCCTCTAACCGCCCCCCCACAATACCTCAGCACACACTGGTTATCACTGTGAGTGCCACATGCCACAGGGGAGCCAGGCCGTAGTGAGGAAGATGCTCCTTCCAGCCAATCACTGCACAGCTGAATGAGGCGATGTCTGTGCGAGAAATGTAGTCGCACACGAAACGTAAACACACGAGAACGTGAAACATGGGAAAAACAAATTGAATAACCTACCGCATCTGACCGAACCATACCCTAACCATACCCTAACTGAACATTAAACATGACACATTCCAATCAGAACCCTGAAAAACAAAGTAAATTTGCGAGAGGCAGACTAGCCGGCGTGACACATGGGAGAACAGCCCCCCCCCCCATGCTGTCAGCTCAGTTCCTGAAGAAATGGGTGGACAACCCCTCCTACGCTGCCAGTGTGAACCTGGGAGATGAAGGGTGCCCAGCCTCCCCCCCACATGCTGCCACTGTGACCCTGGGTGGGTGAACACCTCCCCTTAATGACGTTGGCGTGGACGAACGGGCGGCCCTGCAAGTACCAGCGAGCGTTCGGAGAAGTAAGTGGACCTGTAGTGGTAAGTGAGCAGGTGTCCCCTCCATGGAGCGCCCCCCCCCCCCTGAAGCCAGAGTGAGACCCAGAATCATGGCGTCCCCCCCAAAGCACCCCAAGAAGGGACGCGGAGATGCAGGGAGAAGTAGACTGCGCCCCCCCCATGTGAACTGACTGCTTTGCACGTGGGGCCGGAAACACAATGCTGCCGCTGGAGAAGAGGCGCCCGAGACTGCCATCCCCCCACCGGGGAGTTCCTACCCAGTAAATGCCTGAACAGAGCCAATGGAGGTGCTGGCCAACCACGGACCCCCCGACCAAACCTGTACCCCGCACAAGAAAGCGGGGAGACTCAGAGACCCTCCCTTGCAGCCGCCCGTCCTCCCGGCCGTGACGAAACCCTGAAATGACGTCAGCCACCCGCTTCCTGACACGAGAAACAGCCGACAGGAAGGAGGATGTTGGGCGGGTTTAAGTACCTCCCGACTCCTCCTACAAATTCAGGCAGACCTGTGGTCTGCCTTCCAACTTGTACTGACTGTCTACTGACTGGAATGGTTGATTGAAGAAAACGTATGTAGCACCAATATTTAAAAAAAGGGCCAAAATACATCGCTGGGAATTACGGGCCAGTTAGCCTAACATCAATAGTATAGCTCTTGGAGGAGAAGATAAGGGACTATATACAAGATTTTAGTAATGAAAATGGTATCATTAGCAGTAATCGGCATTGATTTATGAAGAATCGTTCTTGACAAACCAATCTTTTAGTCTTCTATGAGGAGGTGAGCTGCCCTCTAGATAAAGGAAGGCACATAGACATGGTGTATCTTAACTTTGCAAAAGCATTTGACACGGTTCCCCATGAACATTTACTGTACAAAGTAAGGTTCGTTGTCATGGACTATAATGTGAGCATATGGATTGAAAACTGGCTATAAGGGTGAGTTCAGAGGTTAGTAATATATGGGGACTATTTGGAATGGTCAGGGGTGATAATTGGAGTTTGCCAGGGTTCTGTGCTGGGTTCAGTCCTGTTTAATTTTTTCATAAGCGAACTGGAGGATGGGGTAAACCGCTCAATCTCTTTATTTGTGGATGACACTAAGCTAAGAAAGGCAATAACTTCTCCGCAGGATGTGGAAACCTTGCAAGAAGATCTGAACAAATCAATGGGGTGGGCAACTACATGGCAAATGAGGTTTTATGTAGAACAATTTAAAATAATGCATTTGGATGGCAAAAATATGAATGCAATCTACTCACTAGAGGGTGAACCTCTGGGGGAATCTAGGATGTAAAAGGACCTGAGGGTCCTAGTAGATGATAGGCTCAGCAATAGCATCCTCAAACCAGATTGTTTGGTCCTCCTTGAGACTTTCAAGTGGTGCTGAAAATTCTGTCCAATCCCTCTTTCTAGGGAACCAGTCAGCCTCATTATGAAATAAAATGATGAAAGCAGTGTTACTCATGGCCATTACGTCAAGAAGAGGGATATTGGATATTTACGCTCTAGGCCAGGGATATGCAATTAGCGGACCTCCAGCTGTTGCAAAACTACAATTCCCATGAGGCATAGCAAGACTCTGACAGCCACACGCATGAACCCAAAGCTGAGGCATGATGGGACTTGTAGTTTTGCAAAATCTGGAGGTCCGCTAATTGATTATTCCTGCTCTAGGCTATAAACCTCCTTACTGTTTCCAGAGAATGGTGTTAAGGACTCTTCCTCAGCATCATCCTAAAGTGAATAAGCCATTCCATTGGAGGATATTGTCCTTCGGACCATGCAAAAGGATTTATCTAATCTGGCACACAAGTTGGATGTCAGCTCCATCCTTAAGGCCGCGTACACACGATCGAATTTGTCCGCTCAAACTGGTCCGACGGACCAATTCAGCGGACAAATCTGATCGTGTGTATGGGCTAGCGGACATGTCTGACCGGCGGACAAATTTTAAAACATGCTTTAAAATTTGGCCGCCGGAGACATGTCCGTCGGATATGTCCGCTGGTCAGTACACTCACCAGCGGACATATCTGCCTGCACAAGCGTCGTATGGATGCGACGCATGCGTGGAAGTTGTTTACTTCCTGGTGCGGTGACGTGGCGGCGTCAACGTCACCGCCACGTCACCGCGCTGTCTGCCGGCGAGGATTTTGATCCGATGGTGTGTACACGCCATCGGACCAAAATAGCCCGGCGGACATATCCGATGACCGTTTCCATCGGATATGTCCCTCCGTGTGTACGCGGCCTAACCGGTTAAGACCCGGACCATTATGCAGGTTAAGGACCTGGCCCCTTTTTGCGATATAGCACTGCATCGCTTTAACTGACAATTGCGCGGTCGTGTGACGTGGCTCCCAAACAAAATTGGTGTCCTTTTTTTTCCACAAATAGAGCTTTCTTTTGATAATATTTTATTTTTATTTTTTGCGCTATAAACAAAAATAGAGCAACAATTAAAAAAAATATATATATTGTTTACTTTTTGCTATAAATATTCCCCAAAAATATATATAAAAAAAAAATTTCCTCAGTTTAGGCCGATACGTAATCTTCTACATATTTTTGGTAAATTGCGCAGTCGTGCGACGTGTCTCCCAAACAAAATTGGCGTCCTTTTTTTTCCACAAATAGAGCTTTCTTTTGGTGGTATTTTAATTTTATTTTTTTGCACTATAAACAAAAAAATAATATTTTTAACTTTTTGCTATAATAAATATCCCCAAAAAAGATATAAAAAAACATATTTGTTCCTCAGTTTAGGCCGATACGTATTCTTCTACTTATTTTTGTTACAATATTATTTTTATTATTTTTATGTTCATCACACAGGGGTATACAAATTTAATACCTATCATCTTATATTAATTTGATTACATTGTACATTCTTACTTATCTTCATTACTTAAATCAGAAAACCAAATCTTTGAGTCACCCTAGAATAAACCAAAACAAAAAAGGAGAAAAAGAGAGAGAAAGAAAAAGAAAAAAAAAGAAACACGCTAACCATAATATATAATATAAATAGTACAGGAAAAATAATAAATAATATTGAATAATAAATATTCATGACTACACAACGTTAAGGTTGCCTGTAACGCAGATAGGGAACTCATCCGATTTTCGAAATTCAGACCATATGAACCATGTATTGAGAAACTGCTCCTCCCTTCCCATTTCCCGTGCCAGTAGGCCTTCCAATTCTCTAATACATTCTAGTTCCATTGCCCATTCCCCTAGGGAAGGTACTGTCTCTGTTTTCCAATATCGAGGAATAACTACTCTAGCTGCTGCAATGAAGTACCTAAACACATCCTCTTTTACTTTCTTTAAGGGTCCCGGGATCATATTTAAAAAAGCTATTTTTGGGGAGGCGCGAATTGATGTATCTCCTAATTTTTCATAGAAATCAAAGATTAGTTTCCAGAACATTCTTATCTGAGGACACTCCCACCAAATTTGTATCATTTTACCTTTTGACTCCTTACAGCGCCAGCAGACATCAGATATATCGTGGTTAATTTGGTGCATGGTAGAGGGACACCTATACAATCTGCTCATCACTTTATATGATTTTTCTTGCATTCTAGTATCTTAAGGGTCAAGGTGAATCCTTTTTCCCAATCTGATATAGCTATATTCTCTTAAAGTTCTTTTTTCCATTTCCGTGTATACGGAGGGAGATTTGAACGAGATGATAACAAAAGAATAGAGTATATTACGGAGATTGAGTGTGTTATTGGCTCTCCTTGCAGAAGCAAAGATTCAAATGCGGTTGGGTCAGCATAAATATCTTGCTTTGATGGAATTGATCTTATATACCCTAGCGCTTGATATCTCTGCAACCACTGTGTCGGATTATGATTGGTCCTTGTTGATGGGAAATCTACCAACGATAACGAGTCAGTCTGTAAAACTTGAACAATTATTCTATGTTCTTCTTTGTGCCAAGGCCCAAACGTAATTGAATGTAGGGCTGGTAGAAAGTCTGGCGTTCCAAAAAAGGGGGTCATAGGGCTCAATTGTTTTGATATTTTATATATGGTTATCAGGCGGTCCCATATGTACAGTGTTTGTCTAGTAAGATCTACCGGTATTGAGTGTCCTTTTCTAAGATTAGATGAGGTCCATGGAAGTGCCTGTAAGTCTATAGGACTCATATGCCCTTCCAATTGAACCCATAACTTAGATACAGTGGTGAAACCAATCAATGATACGTGTTAGTATAGATGCCTTATGATACATAGAAACATCTGGTACTCCCACTCCACCTCTATCTTTTGGAAGAGATAATGTAGTGTAGTTAATTCTTGACTGGCTTGAGTTCCATATAAACTTAGAAAAGAGCTGGTGGATTTTACGAAAGTATGTAGCTGGAATATGGATTGGGATTGTTTGGAACAAGTATATTAGTCTAGGGAGTATATCCATCTTAAGAGTATTAATTCTACCAAACCATGAGAGTCTCTTAAATGCATAGGATGCCAGTATCTTTTGAATTTTATTAAGTAACGGAAGGTAATTTAACGAATATAATTGTGCCGTTGAAGCTGGGATACTAATCCCTAAGTACCGAATTGAATCTGAGCAGGACTTAAACGGAAAATCCTTTGATAGTCGCTTCATTTTTGTTCGCGGTATGGATATATTGAGAAGTTATGATTTATTACAATTAACCTTAAAGTTACTGACTTTGCCCAATCTCTGAAATTCCAGAAGTATAGTTGGAAGGGAAGTGTGTGGTTTTGTTACAAATATTAAAAGGTCATCTGCGAAAAGAGCCAATTTTTCATGTAGGGGACCTACTTGAATACCCGCTATGTTTTCATTTTGTCTCAATGCATTTGCAAGGTGTTCCATTATTATGACATATAGTAATGGGGATAAAGGGCATCCTTGGCGCATTCCATTGGAAATAGGGATAGCTGGGGACAGCGAACCATTCACCCTAATTCTAGCCGAGGGTGATTGATATAGGGACATAATCCTTGCTAACATATATGGACCCATGCCAATCTGTAAAAGGGAGGCTCGTAAAAACGTCCAGCTTACACTTTCGAACGCCTTTTCGGCGTCGACAGTTAACAAACAAAGAGGAATACCTTGAGTTTGAGCATAGTCCGTCAGCAAAAGAGTTTTGAGCGTATTGTCTCTTGCCTCTCGACCGCTAACAAAGCCAACCTGGTCTAAATGGATAAGTTGAGGTAGTAGTGGTTGTAAGCGGCTAGCTATGATTTTAGAAAAAAAAATTACGTCGACCCCAATTAAGGATATGGGTCGATAGTTCGTGCATAGTGAAAGATCTTTATCTGCTTTCGGAATAAGTGAAATATGCGCTTCCAAAGTTTGTTTCGGAAATGTCGATCCATTCGCTATAGAGTTAAATACCCGAGTCAAAAACGGGGTAAGCAGGGGAGATAAATGTTTATAAAATGTTGGCGTGAAGCCATCTGGGCCAGGGCTTTTACCCCCCGGGGTATTGGTAATAGCTTTGGCAACCTCTTCTTCAGTGATCAAAGTTTCCAGTTCTTCTACAACGTTTTCCTCCAGCATAGGAAACAAAGTATCTGTTATATAGGTTGTTACCTTGTCCGCTTCGTTATCAGACGGATTTAAAGCTTGGTATGGAGGTATATTATATAAGGACTGGAAAAAATCATTAAATGTTTTCATAATAACGATGGCGAAGTTATTATTTCACCATTAGGACTCTGAAGCTTTGAGATAAAAGTAGGACTCTGATATGTCTTTAGAGAATTGGCTAATAGTTTTCCACATTTATCACTAAATTTATATTGATGTAGCGCCACTTTACTTTTTTTTTTTGAAAAATTCTGTTTATTGAAAGATTTACAAAAAGGGAGACAAACATGTATACAAACATCTAAGGGTGATACAGAGCAGACCCCTGTCACCCCCGACCAACATGGTCTACTTGACAGTAACTAACTAACATAAACTGCTATCTAACAAAGCACTCTTACCCCTCCCCCCCTCCCCCCAGCACCTCCCACCTAAAAAACAAAAAAGAAAAAAGGGAAAAGAAACCCCCCCCCCCACTCAGTCCACCACCCTAAGCACCAGCATCAGTAGACAGGAAGAGAAAGACAAGAGTCAGGCACCTTTCCCCGCTAGATCAATTCGGGACGATCAGTTTCATCCTTCAAGTCTGTACCAGGACCATTCCCCAGCAGTTCTCCCCTCTCCCAGAGCCTAGAGACTCAACTTCACATGAGCCAATCACACCCCTTCCCCACGTCCAGTATAGGCCCATCATCCAGATGCGTACAATCAACAATCCAAAGAAAAATAACAGATCCCCCTCACCAGGCCCCCCATCTACCCCGCAGTGTCATCAGAGTTGTACCAGGCCCTCCAGACCTTATCGAATTTTTTGACACAACCCCTTGAGAGGTAGGTTGCCTTGTAAAATGGCATCACAGAATTTATCAGGCCCTTCCAAAAGGCCAGGCCGGGCGGGGCAGGTGACCTCCATTTGAGCAGAATAGCCTTCCTCCCATAAAATAAAAGTATGTTCAGCAATGTCCTGAGAGCCCTGGAGGGAACCACTTCCTCCACCAGGCCCAAAAGACACACCCGTATTGACAAGGGAACAGGTACTTGAAGCACATCGCCTACACACGAGGCCACCCCCTCCCAAAACTCCTTAATCAGCGGACAATCCCAAAAAATATGCTGTGCATCTGCCTGCGAAAAAGAGCACCTCCAGCACTCTGAGGTCACCGACGGATACAAAACCGACAGCCGCGCCGGGGTATAGTAGATTCTATGTAAAAATTTGAAGTGTATTAACCTATCCCTTGCTGAGACCAAGTGCTGGAAGGGACAATCCCACATGTCGTCCCAGTCCTCACCATCCATACCAGGGACCTCTCTCTCCCACCTCTCCCTACACTTAACCAAAGCTTTCGGCCGGGTCTTGAACATTTCTTTATACGTAACAGATAAGGTCTTGGGAAGGTCATCTATCATGAGCATGTCCTCAAGGGACGACTGTAAAGACTCAATTGCCCGCTCTCGAAACTGCGCCTGGAAGGCATGTCTGAGCTGAAGGAACCTAAAGAAGTAGGAGTTAGGGAGACTGAATCTATCCTTTAGTTGGTCAAAGGTGAGGAGTGTCCCAAAGCTAGTAATGTCCTTAAGTAACTTGACCCCCCGTGTCACCCACACCATCGGATCCTGAAAGGAGTAAAAATGAGGCAACCTGGGGTTCCCCCACAGCGGAGTCT
This sequence comes from Rana kukunoris, assembly GCA_029574335.1. Taxonomy (NCBI): domain Eukaryota; kingdom Metazoa; phylum Chordata; class Amphibia; order Anura; family Ranidae; genus Rana; species Rana kukunoris. The sequence continues at coordinate 391,752,770 of CM056049.1, forward strand.
GCGGCGAGAAACCCAGATAGGAGGGGCATGCTAGTCCCATCGCCTCGTCCCACGCTCTGATTGTCACCCGCATGGCCGACGTCAGTGGCAGATCCGACCTCACCCCCCTATGTATTGCCAACCGCAGGGTCTCGTAAGACCCCAGGTGAGCCGCCTCCAGCACCGTAGCCGAGTCACCCTCATCAGAGGTCAACCATCTGTGAGCAAAAACGAGTTGACTCGCAAGGTAGTATTTCCTCCAGTCGGGCAAGGCAAGCCCCCCTTGACCCCAAGGTTCTTGCAGCACCCTGAGCCCAATACGAGGCACCCTGGGGGCCCATAGAAAAGTACTGGTAATACTATCCAGCTGTCTAAAAAAGGATTTGGGTATTCTCACCGGGGCATGTCTCAAAAAGTACAAAATTACCGGAAGGATTTTCATTTTCAGTAAACTTATCCTTCCCATGAGTGAGAGTGGAAGCTTCTGCCATGCCTGAGTCTTCTGCTTAAAAAAAGATAGCAAGGGCACCAGATTGAGCGCCAGGTAGTCAGCACTCCGTGCCGTAATCTTGACCCCAAGGTAGGTGAAGGAGGAGACCCACTGCAGAGGCAAGCTTGGGTCTGCTCCCCCCCTGGCACCCCCATCCAAAGGCAATATTGATGATTTACCCCAATTCACCTTTAAGCCAGAACACCCAGTAAAATCGTCCAAAATTTTCAGAGCTGCTCGGAGTGAGGGACCAGGGTCCTCGAGGAACAATAGCATGTCGTCGGCATATAGTGCCAGACATTATTTTATACTACCTACTCTGATAGCTCGGACCTCGTCAGAGTCCCTAAGGGCCACCGCTAGGGGTTCTATGGTGAGAGCGAAAAGAAAGGGGGACAATGGACACCCCTGTCTAGTACCCCGCCCCACCGGGAAGAATGGAGACACCGACTTGCCCAGTCTAATCGCCGCCCTAGGAGCACTGTACAGTAACGCTATCCACCGCCTATAGACCGGTCCAAACCCCATCTTTTCCAGTACTCGATGCATATATCCCCAGTCTATAGAATCGAATGCTTTTTCGATGTCAATGGACACTATAATTCGAGTGCCCCCGTTCGGCCCAGGAAGTTGTAAGTGTGTAAACAACCGCCGTAGATTAGTATCTGTGGACTTCCCGGGCATGAACCCAGTCCGATCAATGTTTATCAGAGATGAGATCACCCCGGCCAGTCTATCCGCCAGAATCTTCGTCAGAATTTTGAAGTCTGCATTTAAAAGGGCAATAGGCCTGTAGGCCGAGCGGTCCAGAGGGTCCCTGCCAGGTTTAGGCAGCAGCACCATATAGGCGTCCAGCATAGAGGCAGGGAGACCTCCCGCCTCTAGACAGTGAGCAAAAAGGTTATTCAGCCTAGGGGCCAACTCATCAGCAAAGCACCTGTAGAAATCCGCCGGGAAACCGTCCGGTCCCGGCGCCTTACTAGGGGGGAATGCAAAAATGGCTGCCACTATCTCTTTGTTGGTGACAGGTGCATCCAAGGATGCCCTATCACTGTCAGACAACTCCGGGAGGGCCAGGCCCCCAAGAAGAGCCTCCAGCGCATCCGCACCATAACCTGGAATTGGGGAGTACAGTTCAAAAAAATACTCCTGAAAGACTGCCAGAATCTCGGAGGGTTCACTAACTAGGTTCCCATCCTTATTTTTAATGACCGGAATATTTGTTACCTGTCCATCTACCGCTACCAACCTCGCTAGTAGTTTCCCGTTTTTATCCCCCTCAGAGAAGATAGATTCAGCCCTACTCCTCACCTCTGTGTGGGCCAGGTTAGAGAAATGCAGGGAGAGGGAACGCCTAGCCTCCATCAAGGATGCATAAGATGCATCTGAGGGGTTATTGGCATGGGTCTCCGCACAGTCCTTCTCAATCTCTTGCTTCCTACGTATTTCAGCATTATGCGCCACTCTCTCCGCCTTAATAGCCGAAATACACTCCCCTCTCATCACGGCCTTAAATGAGTCCCACACCACCGACGGATCCGCGGTATTCAAGTTTGCAGGCCAGTAGGTGGTGATTGCTCCTTTCAATTGTTCCACTACCTGATCATTTTGCAGCCAGCCCGGGGACAGCCTCCAACCCCCCCCTTCCCTCCCAGCAGATAGTCCAAGAACCAGGGACATGGGACAGTGGTCAGACACACCCCCAGCCAAATAGTCAACCCCCCGCACCAAAGGTAGTACGGCCAAGTTGCCAAATGCCAAATCTATCCGTGCTGAGGATCTGTGGACCGCAGAAACGTGGGAATAGACTCTGCGGGTCGGGTTTCTGGCTCGCCATAATTCCGTCAGTCCCGTCACCGACATCCAAGAGATTAGCTCCACTGAGCCCCGCCTCCCAGGGTTGGACGAGTCCAACGCATCCAAAATGGCGTTGAAGTCACCCATCACCACCAGGGGCAGATGGGCAAAAGGAGCCAATCGAGCAAATAAATCATATAAAACTTGAATATCAATAGGTGGGGACAGGTATACATTCACCAACAACATCTTATACTGGAAAATATCTAGCAGAACCGCCACATACTGCCCCCCTGGGTCCGAAAACACCTGGTGTATAGTACATGGCAGAGCCTTACTTATCAGGATAGACACCCCCCTTGCAAAAGTGGAGTACGTAGCATGGAATGACTTTTGAACCCAGGCCCTTCGCAGGGCCAGGACCCTGCCGCCATCCAAATGCGTTTCCTGGAGGAATGCGATATGTGGCTTGCATTGTTTAATCATTTGGAATACAGAAGCCCTTTTAAACTTGTTATTCAACCCCCGAACATTCCATGACATTATGTTAACCGTGTCCGCCATTTACCTGCTGGAGAAAATAAAGATAAAGAGGACAATAATACAATAGACATAAGCCCCAAAAAGCATAGAGGTCCCAATTACAAGGTGGCCAGAATGCGGGGCCCCAAGCAGCCAAAGCATGCTGCCCAGGATCCCGAATCCCCACCACACAGAGGTGGCCCCAACTCTCCCTAACAGGTGGTAGACTGAGTGAAAACATCCCCCCTCCCCTGCTGCAATACCTGACCCCATCAAAAAAGACAACAACGAACAAGAACCAAAAAAAACATGGTACGCAGCTTAGTCCCATACTCCCAAAAAAAGAGGGAGACAACAAGAAAAAAATTGAGAGTCTTTGACCTTGCGACGAATTGTCCAGCAACATACTTGAGAGTTCCATGAATCTCCAGATGAACTCCGACCACAGGATTGGACAGATTGAAAAGGGAAGGAAAAAAAACATCTCACACGTAAGGACAAGTATGTTCAAGAGCAGAGCAGCTCACCTCTCAAAGCACTATGCATAGTTTGGGTTGGTAAACCAGGGGCGCCACCTAGTGGCTACTCACAATTCGGTCACAGGGAAAACTCCAAACTCCATTGCAGAATGGAAAACAGTGCCTGTCAGGAAAAACAAAAATGAGTGCATGTGTCCAGCATATCCGAACAGTAAATGGGTATGTAAATTCCAAGGCTCAGGAGACCATGCCACTCACAGCAACGCCAGGCTAGCCCACAACAAGGCAGGTCACAAACAAAAATGTTGGTGATTCATGGTCACCTTATGCATAGAACAAGGACCGCAGGCCATTCCACATGACAGGGTCACGGGTCACTGTCCAGCCATGCACAAGCCTCTGCCGGGGCATCAAAGAATTTAACAGCCCCCTTATGTTGAACACGGAGCCGATTAGGGTACAACATGCTGTATTGGATCCCCTTATCTCTCAGCCGCTTGCGGACATCATTAAAGGAACGCCTCTTACGCTGGGTCTCAGCCGAAAAATCAGGGAAAAGCATAATTTTGGCGTTCTCAAAGCGTAATTCCTGATGCTTCCTCGATTCCCTCAGAATCATGTCACGGTCCCGGTAGTTTAAGAACCTCACCAGGAAAGGGCGCGGGAAGGCCCCAGGAGGACGCACCCCGGTAGGCACCCTGTGCGCCCGCTCCGCCACATAAGTGGGGGGAAGATCCCCCAATTGCAGGACCTGTTTAAAGAGCTTTTCAGCAAAGGTTGTCGCCGCCGCTCCCTCAGCCCCTTCAGGCAGCCCCACCACACGGACATTGTTGCGGCGTTGGCGGTCTTCCGCGTCGTCAGCTCTACGCTGGAGGGATCTCACCTGGTCCTGTAGCTCCATTAGCTGGGCACCATGGGAGTGGGTGACGTCCTCGACCTCGGAGATGCGACCCTCAGCCTCTGTCAGCCTGCCGCGGAACTTGTCCAAATCGTGCCGGATGAGCGTGCATTCAGTGGCCACGTGTTCTATACGCAGCATCACCGCCGCAGTGCTGGCGTTGATCGCTTCTAGGATCGGCTTTGTAACCGCATCTGGGGGTGACCCATGGTCCGTTGTAGCCGGCAAACTGATCCCCGGACCATTGTCGGCACTTACTGCAGCCTCCTCCATACCTCTATGCTGCTTACCCCCCTTTCTGCAGGACGAGCTGGGATCCAAGATGGCGGCGGTAGCTCCGTGCTCACTGCCTCGTGCAGAGCGGGTCCGGCGCTGCGAGTTCTGCTGTGCCCGCCCCTGTTTGTGCCCAGACTTTCTCATGTCCAGGATGCCACCAGCTCTGCCCGTTCATACAACACTGAAAACAAGCAGGAAAGTGTCCTAAAACGGGGTAGATGTCAGGATTAACTCGGAGCTCCTAGAAAACACCTGCTGCCTTGATCACATCCGGCCACGCCCTCAGCGCCACTTTACTTGAATATGTGCGTGCTGAGGATTCGTATAGGTTGCGCAAGCTGGTTCGCGCTGATGCAGCTTCCAATAAAGTTTTTGTCGTATTTATACGCTTAAGTTCTGTTTCTACCTTTCTAAGCCTTTGGACTGCCTTCATAATCTCCGCTCATCGCTTCCTTTTCATTTTGGCCCCTAATTGAATAAAAGTCCCTCTCACCACTGCTTTCAAGGCCTCCCATTGAGTAGGAAGTGTCGTGGAATCTAGTGTATGGTCTGACAGAAAGTTTGAGATAGTTTCAGTTATACATGTAGAACATTCTGTATTTTCTAATAGTGCGTCATTTAATCACCATGTCCATTCTCTATGTGGAACCGAAGGGATGGTAAGCTTCAAAAATAGTGGAGCATGGTCTGACCACACCATTGTGCCGATATCACATATTGGTGACCAGTCGAGGCAATTATGATCCACAAAGAAATAGTCGATCCGACTATATGACTGATGGACCGGTGAGAAGTACAGTATGTGTAGTCTCTAGATTTGGGGTGTAATATCCTCCATACATCTATTAGGTGATGATCATAGAGAGCATGCTTCAGTATTTTCAACCTAGACATTGAGAGTGCAGTTTTTGATGAGGAGGAGTCCAATTGTGGATCCATTGGCAAATTGAAGTCTCCTCCCAAAATAAGTCTCCCCTCCCCAAAACTGGACAGTATTTCCAAAAATCTCATTGCTGTTTAACATTGATTAGTATTTGGTAGATATATATTTGCTGCGGTATATTTTATTCCCCACAGGGAAAACTTAACAAAAACATACCTTCCCTGCAAGTCCATTATCTCATCGATTAATTCAATAGGCAAGTTCTTATGAAAGGCAATAGAGACTCCCTTGGACTTTTGTTCTGGGTTAGTACTATGAAACCATCGATTAACCGCTTGCCGACCAGCCGCCGTATAACTGTTATACGGCGGCTGGTCGGCTCTCCTGGGCGAGAGCCCGTAGCTCTACGTCGGGACTTTCGCAGCCGCTAGGGGGCGCGTGCCAGCACGAATGCCCCCCGCTCGCCCCCGAGTCCCGCGCGCGTGCCCGGCGGGTACGAATGCCGCCGGGCATGCCCGCTCGTTCGGTACAGTGCGGGGGCCGGGAGCTTTGTGTGTAAACACAAAGCTTCCCGGTCCTGTCAGCGGGGAAACACTGATCTTCCATTCATACAATGTATGAATGGAAGATCAGTGATTTCCCCTAGTGAGGCCACCCCCCCATACAGTTAGAACACACCAGGAACACACTTAACCCCTTCACTGCCCCCTAGTGTTAACCCCTTCACTGCCAATGGCATTTTTATAGTAATCCAATGCATTTTTATAGCATTGATCGCTATAAAAATGCCAATGGTCCCAAAAATGTGTCAAAAGTGTCCGATGTGTCCGCCATAATGTCTCGGTGCTGAAAAAAAAGGGATTTTTAAATACAGCTTACCTGTAAAATCCTTTTCTTGGAGTACATCACGGGACACAGAGCGGCATATTCATTACTATATGGGTTATATGGAGTACCTTCAGGTGTGGACACTGGCAATCTCAAACAGGAAGTCCCCTCCCTATATAACCCCCTCCCCTAGAGGGAGTCCCTCAGTTTTGTAGCAAGCAGTATGCCTCCCAAAATGTTCACCCAAAAGAGGGGTGGGAGCTCTGTGTCCCGTGATGTACTCCAAGAAAAGGATTTTACAGGTAAGCTGTATTTAAAAATCCCTTTTTCTTTCTCGTACATCACGGGACACAGAGCGGCATATTCATTACTATATGGGATGTCCGAAAGCAATGCTTTAATGAGGGGAGGGAGACATCTTCCAAAGAAGGATTCAATTTAGAGGTATACTCAAATAATAATAATAATTCCAACTTAGTCAAGAAAAAACTTTTTTTTTTTTTTTCTTTTTTACAACCAAGGGTGCCCCTGATCCCGAGGATCTTAAACTGCAGCCTGTAGTACTGCCTGTCCAAAGGCAGAATCCGCATTCCTTCTCACGTCTAGTTGATAAAACTTTGTAAACGTGTGGACTGATGACCACGTCGCCGCCTTGCATATCTGAGCCATAGAGATCTGATGGTGTGCTGCCCAGGAGGCGCCCATGGCCCTGGTAGAATGGGCTTTTACCGACAAAGGAGGAGGCAACCTCTTCAAACCGTAGGCTTGAATGATTAATTGTCTAATCCATCTCGAGATGGTGGATTTTGCAGCTGCCTGCCCCTTCTTGGGGCCATCTGGTAGAACGAACAACACATCTGTTTTCCGGATCTTTTCTGTAGCTTTAAGATAGGCCTTCATGGCCCGGACAATATCCAAGGTATGCAGCAACCCCTCCTTTCTAGATGTGGGTTTCGGAAAGAAGGATGGAAGTACCAAATCCTGGTTCGAGTGAAAATTGGATATAACCTTTGGTAGAAAGGAAGGATGGGGCCTTGATTGTGCTTAATGCCAGGCCTTTATCCACTCCTAGCTGGAGAAAACTTAACACCCTATCAATGGTATATTTGCGGGAATTCCATCTTTTGGATTCACACCAGCCTACGTAGTTCCTCCACACCCTGTAATAAATCACCCTGGAGGCCGGCTTTCTAGCCCTAATCAGGGTAGGAATTACCTGCCTAGACAGACCTCTACCCCTGAGAATCAGGGATTCAGCCTCCAGGCCGTCAAATTTAGACGTTGTAATGTAGGGTGGAGGATCGGGCCTTGTGAGAGTAGGTCTGGTCGTAGAGGAAGAGTCCAAGGGTCTCCCACTGCCATCTTCAGGACTAGTGAGTACCATGTCCTCCGGGGCCAAGCTGGAGCTACTAGAATGACCGGCTTGTGCTCCACTCTGATCCTGCGCAACAGGCGAGGAAGTAACTGTAGCGGAGGGAATGCATATAGAAGTTTGAATTGATGCCAAGGGCAAACCAACGCATCGGTTCCGCAGGCCATAGGGTCCCTCGCTCGAGACACGAACCTGTCTAGTTTCTTGTTGAACCTGGATGCCATTATATCTACGTCTGGCATTCCCCACCTCTGGCAGATTGTCTGAAAGACCTGGGGATGCAGAGACCACTCCCCTGGCGACAGAATCTGGCGACTTAAGAAGTCTGCCTGCAGGTTGTCCACTCCGGGAATGAATATCGCCGAAATGCAGGGTACATGAACCTCTGCCCACTGAAAAATCAAGCTCACCTCCCTCTGAGCGGCCTGACTCCTGGTTCCCCCTTGGTGGTTTATGTATGCCACCGCTGTGGCATTGTCTGACTGGATTCTCACCGGGAACCCCTGTAATCTGGAGGTCCATGCCAGAAGGGCTAGGCGAGCAGCTCTGATCTCCAAGATATTGATGGGGAGCTGCCTCTCTGTTTTCACCCAAGTTCCCTGGCGAGAGAACCCCTCGAAGACCGCCCCCCAGCCTGCCAGGCTGGCGTCTGTGGTAACTACCTTCCAGACAACAGGGCTGAAGGATCTTCCCTT